>CM056838.1:6737500-7337500 GCA_029853015.1 Chelidonichthys spinosus | reverse complement strand
CAGTACGGCGACACCTTGCACTTCTGCAAACACTGTAGCATCCTCTTCTGGAAGGTAAACAAGAAAATAACACCTGCAAACACACTCATGTCATGAAGGAAACACCAGTAATCTTCTTAGAAAACACTAAACTATACTAAAAAATACCACCGTACTGTTAGACTGACACTAAGACAGGCTTAACTACCTTGTGAATTCTGTTGCTTTGAATACAAATTTGCAGCAGTAGAAAAACGGCATTTGTTTCTATAGTAGAAACCGAATCCCGCCATGAGGCAGAGTGTGTGTTCAGTTCAAAGAGACGTTTCTCACAGACCTGATAGTTCTTAGACATGAGAGTCTATCAAATCATCAAACCAGAGCACAATGTATTCCCGTGGCCAAAGAGACAAAACATCCATTGCCGTTTGGTACACACTGGAATGTCTGTGAAAAGTCTCAGACACACTTTGGTCCAATCACACGGCCTGACGTTGCCTTTCTACTTTGATTAACTTCACAACATTTTACTGTTAAAATTTGAGGCCAGTGAAAAAAAAACTAGCTGCATTTTCAGAACAATGCTCTGATTATTCAACAGGAAATAACGAGTCACACATATTAGCATGCATCATCGCTGATTAGTGGTGATCCTTGTCATCCACCGATAGAATGAATCTCCTGTGCTACATGTTTACATCGTGGTAAGAGATCAAATAAATCAGTGGCCTGAAACCATGTGTAAGACAACTTTTGGGGTCACAACCTTAATTCGTATCCATACAGATTAACAGTCCTTTGATGAAGTATGCGGCTGCTCTTGTGGTATCTGTATCCCTTGGTTATTTTTTTACTTTCCACAATCTTGTTTTCCTCCTCGACTGGGTCCCTAGTTTTTAACCTTTGCCCTCTCTGCGCCCCTCTCCTTGCCTGTCTCCCTTCCCTCCCCGGCTCTTCTCCTGGTTCCCCTTCTCCCCGATTCCTTAAGGATCGCCACCTGGCCTTGTTATTCAAGGTACTTCCCGTCTCATCGTGCTTTTTCTGTTCTCCGTCAGTTGACAGTTTGTCTCATGTTTCCCCCCGACGGTCTGATTTCTAACTTATCTTTGTCCGTTGTGCTGAGCTCTATCTTGTCCTCTTCTCGATTTCACTCGATGTCATCATGTTTTGCTCGTAAACAGTGGCGTTCTTTCTGTTTTCAGTGGCCCCTAACCGCATTCATTCGCCGTATGTTGAGTCTGTGAGAAAAAGTTTAACACAAATGTTTCTCCGTGCATACTAATGTGCAGAATCAGCTTGCACTTGCAGTTATTTGTAAAAATCCCTCACTAACTTCGTGTTGGAGTCCTTCCACGTTCTTCGTCACTACTGGTTGTTGTGTCTGGACTGCAAGCATAGCTGCTCCTCCAGTTTCCTGGCCTCCCGTCTTTCTAACAATGTGGTTGTTGACTGTCTTCCAGGACTGTGGCCATCCGTGCACAGCCAACGATCCAGACAGCTCCCTCATGCCCATTTCTCCGCAGCACTTTATCGACCTCTTCAAGTTCTGAACCCTCCGTTGTTGTTTTTTTTCGTCAAGCCAAGCATCCGTTTACTCTCAAACCAAGAGCGCGTACGAGACCTTGATGTCATTCACGCAAATACAAAGGGCTTCAACTGAAAGAGATGGCTTTTTAATGTCTCCATTTCCTTACGCACAAGTGTTTCCATAAAACGGAGGAAAGATTAAATGTTCGTTTTTTAAGAATGTTGGTGGGTGAAATTATAAGGACTTTTATGTTTTTCCTCCTCCTGCACAAATGTTTGCCTTCCTGACCAAAAAAAAAAGGCTATTCATGAGAGGAAAGACCAAAATGTTAATGTGAATACGATTTATATGTCAAAGGGGTTGTAGCACGTTTATGGTAGATAAGTGTGATAGGTAATGTATAATAGGTTGTTGTTTTTTTTATGGCAAAAGGTTGATATTTACAGACTCGTGTTGTTTATTTAATGAGGTAAACCATGCTGCTTTTTACTGGTATTTCCATGATGTGGTGGTACGGCTGAATGCATGTTTACATGCTGTGTTGTCCTTTTGTGAATTCTTGCTCCGTGAACGTTGGAACACTAAGAGAAAATTAAGTAAAAATATTCGCTGTACAAGTTTTTACAATCTGCTTTTGTCAGAACTGTTAAATATTTATGGGGAAACAAATGTTTTTTTTTATCCTTCCTTCTATACCTTTTGTAATATTGATTGGCCGTCCCAATACTCCTGATGGTACTTTAGTGGTTTTTATGGGACAGTAATTAGCTATAAATAATTAAATATTTCTATGAATCGGTTTCTTTTCTCCATTTTATACTGGGAAAGCGCAGGGAATTATTTGCACTGTTAACTGTATAAAGATCTTTTTTTAAACTAGTTTGTTATTGATCAAAAGTTTCATGATTAATATTCTTCCTCTTATGCTCCAGTCTCTCACCTTTCCAAGGTGTTGTCGTGTTATATTTATCTTTTAATAAAAAAGTAACATTTTATGCCCTCAGTGTTTCCTCATGGTATCAAATATTGATATTTCTCAAGGCATTTTATCGATGTCACAAATTCCAGTATCGTGACAATAGAGTGATATTTGTTTAATAAAGCAAGCCAGACAGTCGTACTAGATCTTTATTCTGCTTTTAGAAAATGTGACCCGGTCGTTTAGTGAATAAATACAGGATATAAGCATCCCTGGAAGTGAACCTGTATCTGTACTATACTGACATCAGTATGAACAAATTCAGTCGACGGATTAAAACAAAGAAAAATAACAAGAGAAGAGAGAAGCAAAGCCCAGTGAAACGATGTTTCTCAATCAACTAAAAGATGAAAATCATTGTAGAAATCAAACTACTCTTCATTGTCTCGGTCCTTTTATAATATAAAGATACACAAACAGCATTAATGTCTTGCTAATGTGACACACATTCCTGCTGGTGAGGCTAACGTCATCCAGGGATTGTGACTGGAAACCATTTAGTGAGTCATGCTGGGTTGAGTCACCTGTATGGACGGTTTTGTGCTCTAGAGGTGGATCTAGTTCAAATTTACAGTAAACACATGATGTCATCGTATTCATACAAGGCACTTCACGGGTGCACAGAGTTTGGCTTTCACCTTGTCGTTATTACAAATTTAAAAAATATGATTCAGCATGAGATTTAAACGGGTATCAAACTATAACATGGTGGAGGTTACAACAACTTCAAATCCCCTTTGCAATGCCGTCTGTGATTCACTACAACAACAAAAAAATCTCACGCCCTCGACTCTACCTCTCTTTCACAGACACACATATACAAACACACACACTAATATTCCAGATCTCAAGTATTTCATGAGCTGTTCCATGATTGCACATCTTTTAAGTCCATTATTCATATATATAAAGGCTCCAGACTCACTTTCTTCAATCAGACGCTGTAACTGCAAAGACAGAAAGGGACGTGAAAAGAAATCTTCAGTAGCAGGTTTTTGTATTTCATAGTCTTCATTGATTCTCTACCGCTGAGAGCCACAATAATTATATGGAAAATGACTCGTTTCTTGGCGATATAAAATATCTAAATGCCAGGCCAGTGGATATCACAGTTAAAATGGTACAGCAGTTTAAGGCTTGTTGTCATTCTTATTACAACATAGTCTGTAAGGGCTTCAAAGCAGAAAACAATAGAGACAGACTTTGTGCATTATGCCCGGCGCTTAACAACAGCATCTCCATACCAGCTGACATTAACACTGATTTAGTCCAGAACTCGACTACAGAAATGAGCAGATATTTGGTTTTCCTTCCTCGTTACTGATGGTGCATAGTGAGGAGGGAGGGGTCTCAGAGGTGAAATGGCTCCTATTTAAAACCCTCCCAAGCGCTGTCTGACACAATCCCTCTGCTCATCCTGCTGATGCCGGCCAACTTGATTTTGGCGCGCGCCGTCCACCTGACGGCAGCCGTTGAATCCTTGGAGTCCGACAGATTAGCATAGCGCGAGGAGTCCTCTTCAAGACCCCGGCCCGCCCAAGAGGCCAGTTCCAACGGGAGGCCGAGCGAGGCGGGGAAGGACACGGGCGAGTCCCCTTTCTGGCTCTCGTCCTCGGGGGCGTCGTCGGTCACAGTCTCTGTGGAGTTCTCCAGGTGAGGCGGCTCCAAGCCCTCCGTCTTCTCCGTTTTTTTGGTGGGGGAGATCTGCCTCATCGTCATGGTAACACTCTCCCAGAAACAGTGACCTTTCTCTGGCTTATCCTTTTTTTCCTTCTCCTTTTCATCATCCTTGATTTTCTTGTGAGACCTTAAGAGAAACACAGACGGAAGGAAAGAAGCAAACTTATAAAACCAGCTGTTGCACAAAATTTCAGCATATAAAATAACCGGTGGACATCTAAACTATAAATAGCACTGACTGGGTGGAGAAACAAGACGTCTTTACACTGGAGAATGGGACTTTCTCCATAGAGCAAGCCATTATATAGGAATTCCCGGTTGTTTGTCACCGAGAGGTGATTTATTTAGGTTTTCCTCTTCATAAACGTTCCACTTCCTCAAGAGGTTTGAAGGTTTATAATTGCTTTTTGTGGTTTCAAAAACACCCGGCAATCAATATCAGACATTTTTGTCTATTAAAGTTTGACATATAATATAGATTTATTTTTTTTTAATAACCCAGATACATTTTTTTAAATCCAGGCTTACAAAACTTCATAGTTTTTATAGAACAAGACTTGTGCCAACTTAGCCTTGTGGTTTTTAAAGAGTTTTATTTTAACAATGAGGGTTTGATTGAGACCTTCCTCCCTCCGTCAGACCCAGGAAACAGCTGTGTGTATAACCATATGAAAAGGCTTGATTTAAGATTTATATTCCTTCATATTTTGTATGGAATGGAAATGATGTACTGTTTATTAGTTTGGGTATAATATAATAGAGGGAAAAAGCGATGTAGAATAAATTATATCGTATTTCTAAAATGTCACAAGAAACTGATGCTACTAGTCATACACATTCAGTGAATTTCATGAAGATTAGATGAAATATTATGTGTGTGACCTCACCCTCTGCGGTCCGCCAGCTTGACTTCGGTCAACAAGAAGTGCTCGTCGTCTTTCGAGGAGAACATCTTCTTCTCCCTCCGCTCTTTCTTGGACATGATCTTCTTCACCTTGGGCTCCTGACAGAAACCGGCAAGAGAGCATTTTTGATTTTGAATGTTTACCCTCCCATCTGTTGCATGTTATCTCTGATGCCTATTTGTGAGTGATTTATACTTTGCAAAGTCAACTTCACAGGGTTTTGAGGAAAAAAAGCCTCATGCAGAGTGATGGATGTGTACTTTTTTGAAATTCTGTTTCTTAACTGAAACCGAAATCATCGACACATCCATCATCCATTTTTAAGCCCTCATTTTAGTAGTCAGTACCACATAGGTAGACTTTTTTTCTGCAGCACTAATCATGCTTAAGGAAACAGTTTGAAAAAGATAAAGTGTAAATATGACACACCTGCTGGAAGTTACTTCACTAGTCAGCAGATTCTGTTACCTTTGGAAAGGCTAGCAGTCTTTGTGCCAAGCTTACCCAAGAGGCTGCATATTTATCATATTTACCAACCTCTCCACAAGAAAGCAAATCAACTGCAGGCAACACTCTTGTTGCTGTTGGACACAAACCTTACAGCTACAAATCCTGCGTTATGGATGTATAAATACAAAGAAAAAGAGCTTGCATGGCATTGACTTGGTCGGTACGGTGCATTCCAGTGGAGGACCCTCCACTCCCTGTGAAACTCCCCCAGTCTCCCCCGTCACATTAGGATCCCTGCCTGCCCTCTGCAGCACAGATACCGCCCTCCTCCTCCTCCTCCTCCTCCTCCTCCGATTGTGGAACAAAGTTTTGGCTCCACTTCTCCCCGTGCCTGGGAAGAATTCCCAATGTCAACTGCCAAGGCCATAACGTTCACTCCTACTTACGTCCATGTCTGCCTTTGCTTTACCGTTGTCAAAACATTCCCAGTGCTTTACAACGCTGTCTGATGAATGCCTGACCTCCACAACCCCCCCAACCGAACCGCTTCTTTTGTTTCTGTGTTTTACCTATCCAGGAGACGCTCATTTCAAAGCGCTGCATGCATGAGAAACACCGATACGCACACAAACAAACACGTTTCTCTCATGAGGATGCAAACAACTAACATGAAAGTGGTCAAAACCAACAGGAACACAATTACAATCACAGATCCTATCACAGATCGAGACCGTAACACACACACACAGGAGATGACCCCACTCCTGATCTCCTTTTCATGTTGAAAATTATATTTGATGGACACTTTGCTCACTCCGGTATGCCATGAGGAGACGGGCACTGTTGTTGATAAATGGAAAACCTCCTCGTCTCACCTCGCACACTCATGAACATGCCTGAGGGCAAGAACGCTGTCAGTTTATCACCTTTAAGAACATTTACCAAATATTTATCTCCGCTATTTCAACACCGTCTCCACCATTTCTGTCTCCCTCCTCACCCCTGCTTCTTGTTTCCTGTGTGCCATCAAGTGGAAACGGTGGATCAGATTTGCTGCAGTTGGAGGTTTTTTTTGCAGTAACAGAAACCAGAGATGTCAAAACAGAGTGGATGTATCAGTGTATCAGTGTGTGTGTGAGCTAAATTCCAGTTGTGTATATGCATGCATGTGTGCACATACAGAAGCCTGCCTATTCACCATTCTCTTCAGCATTAACCTCCGGGCCTCTACATCCAAAGCAGCTCAGTTTCCCGTAATCTCTCCGGGCCAAAAAGTAGGTAAACCAAGCAGCTCACTGAGGCCCGCCGTGTGGGGGAGCTTTTACCTACAGCTCCACGCCTGGAGGAACAATAGGGCTCTTATTGGACAGAATTCCTCCATCCATACGGCACGGATGGAAGCTGGGAGATTAAAGAGGCACTTGGATTTGGAAATGTTGCTAATTGTGGTTATCAGCAATCAAGCCATTGCTTCTGGAGGTTATGTGAAAGCCTTCTGGTGTTATTGGGTCCGCATGTCGTTTTAATGGGTTCTGATCCATCTCAGCCTTTGTTGCCTGACATCTTCTTCCTGTCTCTCTCTGCTACATTTACATTTACATTTACATTTGGGTCATTTAGCAGACGCTTTTGTCCAAAGCGACTTACAATAAGTACATTTGTCAAAAGAAGGAAACAAAGAAACCACGACGTATCATTGCCGATAAAGTAAGAGCTAAAAATAGAACAATATAGTGTAGCTATATGCTACACTATGTATTAAGGCTGAATCCGATGATTATCAATGAATCTGTTTGTCTATAAACTCTAACTATAGGTCACAGAGAAATTCTCAAACGTGAGAATTTGCTGGGATCAGCCATTGCTTGGTATTTTCTGTGATAAATGACCCACCAGCCGTTCTATCCTCACCTCACTGTTAAAACGTTGAATCTTTTAAAAGAAACCAAAGTTTAAAAATGACATGTGGTGGTTTGATTAAGGGCAAGCTGTCTCCTCTAATCCTCTAATAAATACCTGTATTTAGAGTGAAATCAAGAATGTTTCTGTAAGTACAGCTTGAAGAATTTAATGTAACATAAACACATACTTAAACATACAGCGCTGTAGAACTGAAATGGAATCAGCCTTTTACGGTGAAAGGTTATGTCCACTTCCCCGGACTCTACTTCGTCTGTCCTAATATGAGCATAAAAGAGCCGAAGGTGGAAGAATTGTAGCCGTCCGTGGTGTCAAAGGAGTCTGAGGCTATTTTCAGCCTTGTTTTTCCTCCACGGTGATTGTTCCCATCCAAAAGGCCCAGCTCCTCGAAAGAATGCTGCATTTCCTTCCCTTCTCCAGCCCTGTTCTCACAAACACCACAGGCTGTGAAATATGTCCCGTGAACCAAGTCACCTACAGTAGCTGTGCATAGGCAGCCAGAGTTTGGAGACGTCACATTGTGAGTGTTTGGGGTTTACACGAAAACAAACACACACACACATTGTTAGATAATGTCAGATAAAGTTGCAAATACCAGCTGGCAGGGAACGCCCTGGACACCAGACGCCGGTCTATCCCAGCGCTACGTTAACACAAATCCCCCAAAATAACACGTTAAGGAGCCAAATAATGTATTAAACGTAACTGTCGATCACTTGCAACCTTTAATTACATGTATTTACGTACACATGGAGGAACATTTGTGTGTCATGCAGAATAGCTAACCAATCATATTTGGCCCTCATCGTGGGAACGGCTGAGCCGGCAGCTCGCAGCTAACGGTGCTAACTGGCCAACGTGCTTGCTTTAGCGTGTTTACTCGAGGGGGGTACTAAAGGGTGGGTGCTACGCTTCCACAATGATGCTGTTGGAACAGCGTTATCAGCTGTAACCACCATACGAGAGCAGGGCGATGGCCGTAAATTAGCCAGTGGGGCTCACATGCAAAAACATGCACTCAAAGCATGCACGGCTGTTCACAAAGCAAGTAGAAGCTAGATGAAGCTGGGGAGATTCAAGGTTGCTTCAGGTTATTCCTCTATATCTTTATTATATCTGTACCTCTATATCATGCTGCTATATTAATGCTCTGAACGTCGCTCCTTTAAATTTAAGCCTGATACAACAGTCTCCACTCCACTGTTCCAAACTGTGGGTTTTAGGATTAGAATAACAAGAAGGCATGCATGCGCCATGACGACAAACAAGATGATTTTCCAGTGATAAGGTTGGGGATAAAGCAGGGGACGGCAGCTGAAAAGCCGGTGTGTTTACAGATAAACAGAGCAGTCGTCTGACCTTCCTGCTTTTTCCTCGAGCTGCACCGTGAAACACTTTGTGGTCATCTGACGGGAGGAAGGTCCCCCGTGTGAGTGAGTGCATTGGGGGTATTGAGTTAATCAAAGGATAGGAGCCGTCCCGGAGCAAAGAAATCCTTAGTCAACTAAACCTCATATGATTTCATCGACTAATTGATTAGATCTATGAAACAGAGTTTTCAGTTCCACAAAAATCCTGTTTACCAGAAGTTTTCTAACAATCATCTTCATTGACAAAAGGCCGATCAATAAGTCGACTAATAGACTAAGGGGGGGGATGGTTTTGGTGACATAGAACTGATTCTTTTGAGGGTTACACAACCACGAGAGTGACGTCAGAAGTGCGATGTGTGCGCGTGTTCAGGAAGATAAGAGCATGTTGAATAAGTGCATATCTTTAGGGGGCAACTGTGTAAGTTGAGTTTGGAAGGCAAATAGTTTTGTTTGTGTCTGTGTAACGTCCAAAAGTTGTGCTGTTTACCTTGGATACTGCAGTGACAGCTTCCTCCTCCTCTTCCTCTCCTTCTATGTCTTTGTCCTGGGTGGCACACACACACACACACACACACACCAGCAGTGAGTTAACACAAATTGCATACCCCCCAAACACAAACACACACCATCCGCAGTGTGTGTGTGTGTGTGTGTGTGTGTGTGTGTGTGTGTGTGTGTGTGAGCATGCTTTCCTGTAAACGGAGGGCAACCGTATTCAGAGGTGTAACATAAACACGGTGTTTGAAGGAGATGGAGGGATCGAGGACTGGGAAGGATGAGGGGAAGCCACCGAAGTCAGAGGGCAGATCCAAACAAAAGAGTGAAACTATAAATCCGTGACCTTTCACCCCGCAGTACATGACAATATTTGGGTATATAAGTGGAGCTATTTTGGCTCCATTGTGCTTCAGTCTCCATTTTTTCCATATGTCCTTTGTGCACTTAACTGCTGTGAGACTTCACAATGTGTTAACAGTGTAAATCACAATGTGCACTGTGATCATCCTGCATCTTGAAATACTTCCTCGCAAAGAGAACTTGCACTGTTACTTATTATATATATTTTTTTTATTACAGCTGCCTTCTTTTTTTAATTCAATTGTTCTGCTTTTATGGGAAGTCACACCAGCGTGTCCTTTGTTGTGCACAAGAAGAATGACAATGAAGTTGGACCTAACTGAATTACGGAGAATTGACTCCCTTAAGACTTGACACTTGAAAACAAAACATTCAAGACTCAAAGTTGAGCCCAATATAATCCCTGAAACTGAATAAGAAAAACAAACAGAGAATAAATAAGACCTCAGCTCAGCCCAAACACAAAGTGAACATTCTGGCCCATAATCACGTAAATATCTCCTTTTTTTTTAACTTGGCAGATTATGATTACTACTGCAAAATGTGGATGGATTAATTCTGTGCAGAGGGCCAAGGACAAAATAAAAAAAATCTAATAAAAAGCTCAGTTTTACACAACCTGTATGGGGGGTGAGGGTTGTCATGCAACTCCATAATATTTAAGTCTTATAGTTTATCCTTAAATATAATTCATTTGGCTGTCATGTCATAAATAAGATAACGCACATTCATTAAGAATGTTTTTAATCTTAGAAATCCATTCTGACTGATGTTTACCGTCGTCTGTGACTTGTGCTTTGCCTGTCGAGACCTATGACTTGACTTGGACGCGCTCCAAAAAGACTTAAAAACATTAAATCATGAGAACGGGGTGGCAAGAAGTCATTAGATGTGCAGCTGAGCCTGAGATTACTGCTTTGGAGCCAGAATTCCTGTAAATTGATCAAAGCTCTAAGAAGTTCTAACATCTGAGAGAGGGGGGGGGGAGGAGGTTGGGCTCAGAGGGAGGCAGGAGTGTTTCAGGGAGAGAAAGCCTCACAACAGAAAGCAAGAGTTCTGCTTTCACACTTTAGGGGGCCATTTTTTTTCTCCGTCTGCCTCTCTTTCCTTCTTTGAGTCTGTGTGTAAATGTTTCCCCAGTGTTGTGTTTAAAAAAAGCCAGATTACTAGGCAATAAAGACGCACAGTGAATTTAAATCCCAGAGCACCGGGAGTAGTTTGCACACTAACAACACGCCACACTCTCTGAGGACAGAGCTGCTGTATTTCATCAAACAATGAGCTAAATGAGGGTTAGGTTAGGCTGAGAGAGTTGGATGAGAATATTGTACAGTAAATATGAAGCCACGGAGCCAGGAGGAGGTTAGTCAAGCCATCTAATGGGCTATATTCTTATATATTCTTGGATCCAAGTCCAAAATATCCTATTCTTTGAGTGGTTTTCTGTGATTACGGGAGTCGAGAGACGACACGTACGACCCGATTGTTTCACAAGTAGCCAGTTTAAAAGCTCATTTCGGCCAACGTGTTGTGCCTCCTTTGCTCTCCAAACACAGTTTACACACATCCAACCAAAGCCTGCATTTAAGTAGTCCTTTCTAGTCTAGTTCTAGCAATTTGAAGTTCAGTATCTTCAGTATACTTCACCATGTGGACTGGAGGAGCCGGGGATTCAACGCCGATTTTCCAATTAAAGAGCGACCTGCTCTATTCCCTTCACCCCAGTAGTCAATATTACAGCCCATTAGTCAATACTACACGGACGACAAGCAGAAACCACAAACCTTCAGATATGAGAGTGGCATTAACCTTCTGGTCTAGATCTCTAATCACATTTTGCAGTAAATCGCAGTAAAAACCCTTCAGACAAACCCCTCATTTTTACTTCATGGTGATTTGATTTGAGATCAAAACTTGCAGATTGTAATCCCAACCCTCTTGAACAGATGATCCATTCAGCTTCACATTTCCTTCTTCTTTGCCACTAACGACTTGCACGTGAGGCCCGTCTGAAGTCTTTTTGCTCATACCTCATCTCGTGATCCCACTTCACAAAGAGGGCCACGGCGGCGGCGGTGGCATTAGTGTGGTGTTGTTACAGTGTTCAGGTGTCGTTACCGCGTTAAGCCAAATACAAACACGTACACCTCCTGCGAGCTCACAGCTGCCTCTCGCAGCCTGTCGAACTTCAATCAGGAGTGAAAGCATGCTGTGGCACAGGGCCTGTGCTGTAGTCGCCCTGCAGCGCCACAGAGGGAGGACAGATATTAATTTCCCCCTTTATGCTCTCCCTCGTCACCTCTGTGGGTCTGTGGACGTATTATCCCTTAATACTCGTCTGTCTGCATCTGTCTGTGTACGGTTACAACTCATTGGACCGGCACGACACGGAGAACGCTCCGCCGTGAAACACAGATTACAGAAAATATACCGGCGTTGATGTGCAGGAGTCAACAGACCGGACTCTGGTTGTCCTGAGCTGTTTCCAGGTGTATTACTTCATCAGAATTCCAACAATTTTGACAATCAATTAATCGTCCATTAAGAGTTTCTGCTGTTCTTTATATTTTAATTGTATGTATGTGGTTTTATTTTAATTTACATTTAGGGCATTTATCAGACACTTTTGTCCAAAGCGAAAAAAACCACAACATATCATTGCCGATAAAGTAAGAGTGAAAAAATAGAGAGTCGAGGTGAAGTCTGAACAGGTGAGTCTTGAGCCTTTTTCAGAAGATGGCAGTGACTCTGCTGTTCTGACATTGGTCTGGAGTTCGTTCCACTGAGGAACCAGAACAGAGAAGAGTCTGGACTTTACTGGGCGACATTTGTCTGATTTCAACATGTTCATAGACTGAAAAAATGAACATGTGAACTTGCATTCTGGGAAGTCGTAACGAGTACTCGGCACCTTCTTCTGACATGTTACAGACCAAACTAATCACCGACGAGCCAAGAAAATAACGGGAAGATATTGATAAATAATCATTATTCTCATAGATGTCCTTTTTCTGTGACTCTGGAAGAACTTAAAAGCAGGCTGAGATATTCTTGCGATGCGATCGTGACGCACAGATCGTCCACGTGATCTCTCCCGCCTGGTCTGCTTCTCCCGCTGTCAGATTTGAATAAGTGAAAAGCCTGCAGGTCCAGACTGTGTCTTCATAACTCTCCGTCCTGAATCCCTGCTGGGCTGGATCTGCCTTCTTCACTGCGTTTATAACATTTTATGATCCGACCCCCTGACCCCTGCGTGCACTTAATCGCCATGGCGACTCGAGGAGACCTCCCCGACGAACTCTCCCAGGAATTCTGAGGAGGAGTGGCTTCTCCGACCTCAGATCAGCTCTTATCGTCCAGAGCACTTCTGGTGACCACTGGAGACGGATCGCCGGCTGAACTCCGGGCAGCTCGGAGGAGGTGAAGGGCCACATGCGTCGGTTCCCAGGATGACAGTTAAGAACGGCCAATAAAACGCAGCCGAGGGGTCACAGATCTTGACATTGTCACATCAACAGATGAGAAATGCTGGGAAGCGGTGTTGGTTGATCTTCCCAATTGCCTACTAGATGACACGTGTACACCCAGTGTGCCAATACACCGGAGGAGCTGCAGGCAGTGGATGCATTTTTACATTAAAATGTACTTTTTAAATGATTTTCTTGTCTGTGTGTTAGAAATGGTCGTGTTTTTGTTTAACTGCTGTAGTTTGATAATATGTTGCTCCATGACAACATGTTATTTTGAGTCCTTCATGACCTTTATGGGCCAATTTAAGCTTTAGGAAACAAATAGATTCAAAATGTACGCATATTTTTCTCAAAGTACTTCTACTGTGCTTTAAACGTTATTCCTGTTCCATGATGATGGTTTAATGTTGTTCATATTTTCTCTCATTGCATCACTATTATTTTTACATAAATATCCAATGAAGAACATAAGTGATGGTTTCCAATTAAAGGGACAGTTCAAATACATGTGATAATCTCAACAACAATGTCTCTAAAAATCACAATAATCCACAAAATAATCCACAGACTTTGTTGTGAGCAGTTTCATGGAGGAACTACTGTTGAAAGAAAGGAGTTGCATTGGAGAGAAGGATTCCTTCTTTGTGGCAGGTATCTCCAATGTTTTGATTTTGGGATGAACTGCCCCTTTAAATATCAGATTTATATATTTCTTCACAGTTTTGCAGTCCCCATGTAAAATGTGTTATTTGATTCTTTCTGGGGAGACGATGGGCTTCCTCTTCTTCAACCTCAGCATTTTCTGTCACTCTTCCTCAGCTGGCCTGACAGGAGTCTGAGCACTTGACCTCCTCTTCCTCCTCCTCCTCCTCCTCTTCCACCCTCTGCTCCACTATCTCAGTTTAACATCCTGATGTGTATTTGTTCACTTTTAAGAAAGTTTAAGAAATCTATTGTCTTCTTTATTATTATACTGGGTGTAGTTTTGAATGTATTAATTATGAATTTACTTTTTAATAACATGTATATTGATCCACTGTCAATCAACAAATCCTTCACCAATCATTTAACACACTTGATGGAAACAGACATGAATCAGCTCAGTTTAGAATACGATTGAAACGATGAGTGTTTAACATGATAACTGTTACATAATCACTCTGCTCTTTTAAGCCTGTTGTTTGAGGAAAGAAAGGTCGCCTGTCATTGTTTGAGTTCCCATCCGTTACCTTGTAGGAGTGATGATAGTGCCAGGACACGTCGTCTTCCTCTGACGCAGAATCCACCAGCACTTTACTCTTGCTTTTCTTGAACATTATCTCCACTTGTCGCTGAAACGAGCCGTCTTGATCCCTCTTTGTTTTTTTGCAGCTCAGCCTGAACTGCTCGCTCCTCGTTTTACCGAGAGAGAGAGAGAGAGAGAGAGAGAGAGAGAGAGAGAGAGAGAGAGAGAGAGAGAGAGAGAGAGAGACGCACCACCGAAGCGCGTTCCGCTCTTTTTGATTATTTCTACTGCTTTCTCTGAAACGCAGCTTATTCATTCACAGAAGCGCCAGGAGCTGCAAAGCATCGAGGTTTGTTTTCATGACGCTCTCGCTATTTCCTAAGTGTTTGGCGTGTGTTTGGTCCGTTTTTACGCAAGCTGGACCACCTGGACCCCAGACCGTCGCTCCTCCCATAGCAGCCCCCCTTTGAAGTTGCCATGGTGGAGGGAGGAAGGAGGTGCAAACTTTGTCAGCCTTTCATATTCTGAATGACTGGAGGAAGGCATATTTGGTAGCTGTTGTCTGACACCTGGGAGTTAAATTGCATAAATAGATAATTTGGTGTTTTTTTTTCTGTTTGAATCAATCAGTCAAATATTCCTTAAATAAAGTAAATGTGAGTAGAAGCATTGTCAGCAGAAAATAAGTACTTAAATGCAGCAGAATGTCAATGTTCTATTATTATATAAGCTATGATTGCATTATTATTATTATTAAATATCATTATTGTATAAACATGTCAGCAGTATTTTAATATTTCTGCTGGTGGAGCTCATTTGAACTCCTTAAATTATTCATAATATGATGATTTATAACTATATCCTTCATATAAATGCAGTGATGTAAAGACTACTAAGTATAGAATAGTACAATGTGTATTTCTGACTTTTAAACCAAGGTTTGTTTGTTTCAGAAAGATGCACGTGTCACACAAAAAAAAAAACAATATCATAATCGAACAATATGTGGAAGTATTAAGATGATATATTTTGTTCAAGGTCTCCTCTCCCCACTGTTTTCTCCCAAATCCTTTCAGCTTTCAGGGGCTAAATCAGTTCTTTGAGTCCTTGACATCAAAACAACTGGATTTTATGTTGTAATCTTGTCTTTTTAAACCGTCAATCTCATATTTACTATAAACAAAGACTGTTTGTATAGTAAAGTAAATCCCAGAGCTCTGGAGTACAGTAATGTCCGCAAGTTACTCTGTTTTTTCACCCGTTTGGAGTAGAAACCAGTAATGCAGACATAAAATAGGACTATAGATTTGGCAGTTATGTGTTTCACTAAATCTCTCTCTCTCTCTCTCTCTCTCTCTCTCTCTCTCTCTCTCTCTCTCTCTCTAAGACCTCTGAAGTCGGGGGAACAAATGACACATTATGCTGGTGGGCCGGCCTCTCAAAATAACCACAGTTTAGCTCCGGTTAAGACCCCTCACCTGATTCAAAGGTTCTTAAATTCCCGTTTCAATGTCCACATTATACAGTAAAATCAGCAGACTCCTGTGTGACTGTGTGTGTCTTTGTGCCACGAGGATCTTGTTCAGTGGTGTTCATAATTTATTGCTTTTATATGGTTTGGTGTGAGATCTCCAACGGTCCCAGCTGACACAAGTCTGTTAAGATGTGTCTGTCACCCGTCAATCAGTGACCTTTGACCTCTGAGGTCAGCATTGGCTCCACCGTCCATTCGAGAGCCTTTCTAGGACATGAATTCCCACAGTATCTCTACAGTGGTTATTTACAGTTGCCCTGGTTGAAGCCCGTCACGTTATTGGAGCCTGTAATATAGATCATATAGCTATAACATATTTTTCTAATATTTTTCAGAATACCAACCAGCCAAAGCAACACAGGTTGGGGATTTTTTTTGACCAGATTGCACCAGGCAATAAGGGTTAGGCTAAGATATAGGGTTAGGGTTGGGTTGGGGTTAGGGTTAAGGTAATTCCGCTTTTTTTTTGTCTGTATGTCCGGTACGGTATGTCGTTAGAAGACTGGTGTGTTCAGAAGGGTCGACTCAGGTCAGACGCCACCCACTCCCGAGTGAGGTGGCGTCAGAGGGGTATATAACAATTTGGGCCAATTCCAACTCTATGTAACATTAAGGAGGGCGGAAATGATTTAGAAATGCACAACAGCAGCTTAATATAGAAAATAAAAACATTTTCCCCATCGTTTTGGCGCCCCCTCTGGTGCAGCGATCCTATGCGCTGCATATAGTGCATACCCACCTTTTGAGCCACTGCCTCTTCATCAGGTGGACAGAAACCATTCCAATGACTCCAAATGAATGATAATGTTGCTCCATAATAGCTGGACGTGTCAATAAAACTGTTTGTTTAACATGTTTATTCTGCCCACAAGTGGCCAAAAAAAGCATTTGTTCCAGATTGAATTAAACAAAAGTAACCTCACTGTAACAACAAATGTTTCTTCATTTTGCTGTTGTATAATTAGCAAATTAAGACAATGAGGTCTTATCAGGTTACATAATTATACGACACTTTGTATTGTTCGTCCATCATTATTTGGACTATAATAACCCCAACAGAGACCTTTTTCCCACAAAGCGTTCAGTCCTGTTGTGGTTACTCAGCTAAAAGAAGGAGCTGAGATTAACCATGTCTCAAATCTATCTGATGAGATTCACGGGTCACGGGTTCTCCTGCACAAACCCGCGGGGCCACGTCAGAACCTGTTAGCCAAGAACAGAGATTAAGGCTTTAGCTGTGTTCACAGGCCAACTCTCAAAGATGTTCCTCACACACACACTCTTCTGGTGTAGCTTTAATGGACAGTTGGTATCCGAACAGTGACACAAAGCTGCTTTATAGAATTCAGTTTACATTTATTTTTGGTGTGCATGCTCGTTTTATTAAAGATGCTTTAATGTGAGCATTATATGAGCATATTTTGTTTGAAACTGAATTCAAGGTTTGTCTTTATCTTAGTTAGACATCTACAATAATAAATGGGCCACATTTGCCGTGGATTTAAGGAAATATTAGAGACTGAAATACATATAACTCTACAATTAACGCCGTTATTATTGAATTGCTATACTTTTCTGCATTTAACAGTATACTTGCTCAAACCTTATTGTTAAAAAAACACTTTTTAGTGAAATGCTCATGCTCTACGGTCCTGCCTGTCTTTTGAGAAGGACCACTTGGGGGGTCTTGAACCTGTGAATTTGAAGTGCTGAGTCATCAGTGGAGCTTTATCACCAGAATTAGAGGAAAGTCTTTCATTCATGTTGAGCTTTGAAGTACATATGACTTCAGAGTTGTTTCCATTGGTACCTCAGGCAATCGTGCATAAGAGCTGTATGTCTTTTAGACACATGGTACACCTCAGTGTTTAGACTTGGAAAAGGACAAAAAGAAAAAGCTTTATCAAAGACTTGTAATCGGCTCATTAAGTCCATTCACAACAAGGTAATTTTCAGTCACACCTCATCAATTCTGCCCAGCAGACCTAAAATAGATTGGATGTGTCTTAATATACACACCTCCTTGTGTTTGGTAGCAAGCTGCCAGGTAACATCACGCACCCACACACCTGCCCAACACAATGCTCACCTAATCACAGTAGCTAATATCATATTTAGGTGTGTGTGTGTGTGTGTGTGTGTGATAGCATGGAAGGGGACAGGGGGAAAAAATCAACTCCTGCATGCGAGAGGCGTTATAATGAGCTCAAGGTAGAGGACACATTTAAAACAAGGCTAAGCTTTTCCGCTGTAGAGGAAGGAAGAATGTGCTGCATCACCGAGGTCAGACACACACACACACACACACACACACGGTCACACACCAACAGACAAATCCCACAGCCTAAAAAAGGAATTGTGCTTAATCATGACACACCATGTGTTTGCATGTGTTCATGTTGGTGCGTTGGTAGAGAGAGAGACAAAATATATACAGTTATATACCGTAACATATTAAAATTATCGTAATATTGTTGAATGAAAATGACATTTCTATGTCCATATCTTGGCAAGAGTAGGCCTAATTACAGATAATTTTTCTTGAATTAAAAGCTAAATCTACTCATCAATCAAAGTATTTAACTCTTCTGCAACAGTTACTTTGTTATGCTCTGGCTCTTTGTTAAGTTTGCCACACACTCCCGTCTGTAAATATTTAAGTCTAATTTTTCTTTACTTAATTTTTCTGATTCACCTGAGGCACAGTCGTACATCATATCAGGCTACTCTTGGTATTTTCTCTCATTTGATACAGGAATACTGGAATACATAAGCATATGGACACGCACACACACACACAGCCTTTAAATGTTTATAAGACCCTGTGGATGCCCTTCGCTCGTTCTCATCCATCTCTGTTGTGGCAAAGACATTCACCTCTTTGTTGTTGGTCGTAAGAGGCGGTAACAAGAGCCTCCTGAGGAAAAGACGCTGAAACAGACATACAATGGACTTCTGTGTGTGTGTGTGTGTGTGTGTGTGTTGTGTGTGTGTGTGTGTGTGTGTGAGACAGAGAGAGAGAGAGAGAGAGTGCTGGAGAGTAAGAAATTGACTCCCTGCCTCCCCGAGGCTGGCAGCCTGATGATAACTAGACGAACAGGTGTGTTCGTCCCTGGACGAAAAAAAGGCTTCCGACAACAACAGTGATGATTTCAGCGTTTCCAATTCTGTGGTCAAACCCACGTTTGTCACCATATATAGGTGTTGGTAGCTCCCCCCCCCCCTAGTTAAATCCAGAGTAGCACAACTGCAACCCTGACCATTCCTACTGATTTGGGCTTCTTTCCCAAAGCAGCTTAGATATCTGGGTCAGACCTTCGTGTCTTCGTCTCAAGCATGACTTCAGCTATCAGCTAACTAGCAACACCCGAGGTGACTGTCTGGCGGGCGGGTCAACCTGCCTTAGCGAGAGAGAGTGAATCAGCAAGAGGCTGCTTATCAATCTATAAACCTCAGTGAGACACGAATGTAAAAACCTTGTTCTTGTATCACTGAAGCATCTCTTAGAGCAACGTTGATGCTCAAAATGATTGCAGTGACGTTTATAAAATATTTAATTAAATGATCAATTGCCAGTGTTTTTGTTCTGGTCAGTCAGATCTATATTAGGCCCATGTGCGCTCCCTAATGGAGGATGGAGAAGTAAAGCTCACAGAAGTGTTGCCTCAGCTGAGAAAACGGCTGAAAACGCTGACATCTAGCGCGTGGAGGAAGTATTCATCTTTTGTCTGCACAGTGTTCTTCAGAAAGTCACAGGACACACACACACACACACACACACACCAAAGCTGCCCAATTGTTTCCAATCCTTCTGCTTTATTCTTGCATATACAGCGATTAAATAATAAAAAAAATAATAATGCAAGTTCAAAGGTGCTTTCTTATGCATTTGTAATGCTTCACGTCAATCAGGCAAATCTAAATAATAAACACAACAAAACAGAAACAATCAAGTCAGATGTATGATACAATATGAGATCAAAATTACCTGTAACTAATTCACAGCACAAACTCCTGATTAGGGTAAATATACACAATTGTAAGGTAGATTTCAACACAAACTCATGGTCCTTTAAAGTGGTGTTTGAGACATGTTATACCTCTGTACCACCATGAGCAACAGACAAAAAAGCAAAAAAAAAAACAAGCAAAACTGGCTATTAACATAGTAATAAACAACACCACAGCAACAATATTATACAATTAGACATAAATAAGCCCACCTATAGCTTTGTCACACTATTACGTGTCTCCATTTCAAGGTTAGTGACCCCTCTCACATGTAAGTACAAGCTGGTCTAAAAAAGACATGTCTTTTCGTATCCTAAGAGGATCTGCGAGGGATCACTGTATCATCCCACAACACCTTATGACCCATTAACATGCTAATCTTATTCAAACTACGGACATTCACAATATCACGTCGGTGACACATTCATATGCTGTCAAAGTCATATTTGTTTTCATTACAAAGCGTTATGTGCAAGAAATACACGGCCAAAAAGAAAAAAAAAAAGGTTAAGAGACCGTAGCGGTCATTCATCTACGCTCATCTCGTCTGACGATTAGGTGTGCAACAGGGAGAGGTCCGGGTGGATTGACGCGTTGGTGCAGGTGGGATCCAGGGTGGCTGTCCTGGTTACTCTGCCTGACAACAACACAGCATGTGTGTCAATCCAGCTAGATGTCTCCCAGTCCGGCTCACAACACAGGCCGGTAGCACCCAACGTCATATTCTACGAATCTCATTCAGCATCAGAGTGATACGTACACGATTATGTACAAGATATGTACAACGAAAAAAGTGCAAAGTAGCATTGGTCACACATCGAAGGGTCACACAGTTTTCATGTTTCCGTTTTTAGAGTACTTTCTCTGTGCAGTTACAGGATTTGAGAGCAATTCCTTACTTTTTCCTCTGATATTTTGACAGGTACACACAAAGGAGCGAGATATCAAAAGACCAAATCTCAGACTGTCAACTCCAGAATCAAGAGGGAAATCAAACTGAAATATAAATGGCTCGATTCTCTGAGATGAAGCTGCTGCTGATGTCATCCCTCTGAAAGGGCAGGGACCCGGGAGCTCTGTGTTACATCATGGAAATTGCCAAAAATGAAGGGAAAAGTAATGGTGATTAACAGACTAACTTTGGAAGAGATTCAGTGCTTTGAAGAGCAGTGACGTGTTTGAAAAAAAAAATTGAGATGGAAAATTCTGACTGAATACTCCCATGATAAGGCACGGGACATGGGGAGGGATTATGGTTCAAGTATAACATCAACCTAGGTCATCAGAAATATCAAAAGCTGCCTTTCTGTTCAACTGCATAGATTAGACACAAGAAGAAGAAAAAACTGCACTTTACTTAAAAGGATGGTCTGTTTTAAATAAGAGCGTTTGATTTTATTATTTACTGCACAAATGGAGCCTTAAGGCAACAATCTTTTCATCTCAACAAACAAAATCATAATTAGTTTCCCAAACCAGGATGATACTGAACTTGAACCACGCAGAGGGGATTATTAGTAATAATGCACAGGGAAAAAACCCAAAACAGAAACATAAAACCTGGTAGCATCATGCCCTGAATCTCGTCAGTCTTTTCATGTTGCCTTTAAAGGAATAGTTTCACATTTTGGGAAATACACTCATTCGCTTTCTTGACGAGATGGA
Organism: Chelidonichthys spinosus; assembly: GCA_029853015.1. Classification (NCBI taxonomy): domain Eukaryota; kingdom Metazoa; phylum Chordata; class Actinopteri; order Perciformes; family Triglidae; genus Chelidonichthys; species Chelidonichthys spinosus. The sequence goes on along the minus strand of CM056838.1, from coordinate 7,315,923 downwards.
TGAATAAGCATCCAGCCAGCAGCTGATTAGCATGAAGACTTGAAGCACAGAGAAAGGGTTAGAATAACTCACATGGAGGAGTCTCTGCTGGAGCCAAGAAACAGTCTGAATTAGCATATTTCCCAAATGTTTAACTCTAACTTAATATGAAAGGTGTGTGCGTGTGTGTGTGTGTGTGTGTGTGTGTGTGTGTGTGTCTCCATCCAGCTCATCTAAAGAGGTGACTGGAAGGCTTGTAGTTCAGCGTGAGTTGGCGGGAGCTGTAGCCGGACATGCCGATCCCCATGAGACCCAGCAGGAAGGCCATGCGTGGCATCGCGAGGCCCTCGCGGCTCTGCAGCACAGTCTGGGCTGCCTGAGTCTGAAAGAGAGAGCAGGGGTCACCACCGGTGTAGTCACGACAACCACCGACGAACATCGCCGGGGACGATGATGACCAAGGCAGCGTGCCAGCGGCGTTCCTCCTGGCTCGGGCTGCGGTCGAGTCCTTAAAGAGGTGACCCTGGTCACACACCTGCCTCATCCCAGCGATGGTCTTACCATAAGGGAAGAGTCGTGCTAGCGTCTCCATTTTGTCAACTTTCAATACATGTTCAGCCTCATACAGTCACCCCTCCTGTGTATCAGTCCTGTGCCGGTTTGGGGGTCATCTCAGAAGTTTGAGCCACACTGTAGGTTCCTAAATCCAGTTGCAGGTCTCAGGAAAGACACGCAGGGTGAATGGGAACATGGATCTCATGCCATTCCTGTGGTGATCCAATTAGAGGGCATTTACCTGACCCTGTGGAGCTAAGGCATCTCTGATTCAAATCCATTCAAAGACAGGCTGCCATAATCCTCTATTCTAAATCCTGCCATGGCACAAGCACAAATGTGCACTTTGTGAACTGTGATGAGTCAGGCAGGGGCGTTGGTTTAAAATGAGCTTTCAGAGCAGCAAAGTGACAATTTAATACAAATCTTATTTTCTATTCTGACCTTTTTCTTTTAGGTATGAAAAACAAGGTTTAACTCAAACAATTAACCTTTTTAATGGATTAAAGAAGGGACGAGGCTCTAGATCTCAACAGTTGTTTGTTGTTAGAAGCTCTAATGAAAGCTCTACTGTTACGCCGCTGCAGACGTCCCATGATGTCCAGGTCTAATCATTAACCTAAACCCTAAAGCATGTTACGCACCTGAAGGTATCTTATATATCCAGGGGTCAGTCGAGGGATGCGAAAAAACATCGTAGTCCTTCTCTCAAAGCCCTTCACAGGTGAGACCGCGAGAGAGCCACCGGCCCTCAGGACCGTCTGCTCAGCAACTTGATCACTGGGGAGCCCTCTGTGTCTCTCCGGCCTCCGTCTTCTCCACCGGGCTGTGTGGAGAGACTGCAAAGAGACCCTCCTCGCTGCCTTGCTCAGAGACACACGGCTGCACTGTGAGGAGACACCGGTCCTTATGGTGGTATATAAAGCCTTGGCTTCATTGCTTAAGCTGGTCACATGGTGTTAGGGTGCGTTTGTGTCTTTGTGTATGTGCGGTGGATTAGCAGAGCAACTGGAGTTGCGGTGGATTAATATACCTTGAGATGCTCTAAATCCATTGGGGACCAATTATGTGTGGAAGAGCCCCATCAACGGAGGACAAAACAACGCTGCCATGACGTCTGCTCGGGTCACAGAGAGGCAGGTTAACAATTAGGTACAATTAAAGGGCAAATCCTACTGCAACAATGGGTGTTAGCCGGTGTCTATAGGCATAGCAAAAGCTAGACACACATTCTGTAGACAAGGACCAGATGTTTATATCACCCATAATCAATCTAGAAATGTTTGATTCCTCCTCCGCATCATGGAAGGGGGGCTGCTGCCTATCCCAGCATGCATTGGGTAAAAAAAAAACTCCCTACACAGGCTGCCACTTCTTCATATTTGCTGACATTCACATCTCTCCAAGACTCCGAATTACCTGACCTTTGTTTTTTAATGTTCTATTTTCTCACCGTTGTATTTATATTTTGTATATGTATATATTTCTAATCTTAAAAGTGTATTTTAATGGACATCTTTTCAACACAATCTTTAATAATCTCATAAGAATGAATAGACATGTTCTTTGTCAACACAATTTGCGTTACAATTACAAGGCACTGTAAAAATGTGTCAATGAAGCCAGCATCCTGAAGAAGTCAGACCCGCCCTCGAACGTAGATTACAATATTTTTGCCCAGTGTTCTGAAAAATGTCAGGAATCAGAGCTTGAGGGCTTTCTCAAGTTAAGTTTTTCTTCCAATAAAGATTTCACAGACTCATCAATGAAGGCATGCAAAGCACTGACAGGTTTACTTCAAGCTGCATCAAGAATGGCTCAGCTCTGACCTTTTGAAAATACACAGAAAATAGTATTATTATCATTATAGCCTGTGGGAGAAAAATGATATTCTCTCAATGTGCAGACAGTCTGGAGCCAAAAGGGTTGTGCTGACATGTATGTCAGTGCCTTTCTTTCTCACAGGAAAGCAGAGAGGGCTATTTACCAGAACCATTGTAAAGCACTATTGGAATTAGCCTAATTGTTTTAAAGGACAGCTCAGGATCCCTTAACTTACATGCCAAGAACAGATTAGTCCAATGTAACTGACATGCAACACTGATTAAAGGAAAATCGAATCACACATTAGAAAAAAACAATGCAATTAAAGTTGGATGTAAATAGGTCGCAACTCGTCTTATTTTTAAATGCAATATAAAATAAAAAGTTTCTGTTCCCACAAAAAACATGAATTTGCCATTTTCCCATAATACCTGTAGATCTTATCAGGCCAGTTAAAAAGTCTTAGTTTCCACTTGTTGTTATTATTGTCTTTTCCAACTGTTGGGACTGAAAATATAAAATATAAACAGGAAACAATTATTAAAAAATGGCCATTAAACTACTCACATATGCACCTGATTTCTCAACCCAACTGCAGAAGAGGCACTGTGTTGTTACTGTGTAAGGAGGGTCTGCAAAATGTTAATACTTTGCCACTTGCATGCAGTAGTTTCATATTATTAAGGTGAACAAGGAAGTTATTTATTTTTTATGTCAATATTTCACCAACAACATTCAGGTGTAACATTGCACTTGTATATAACTTATCATGATCCAAAATTTTGAAAAGTAATCAAAGCGAGGTTCCCCAATGACAACAAACAAGTGCAATAGATGAAACAGAAAAATAAATAACAAAAACACACAGGCACATGAATAGACAGCGCCTACGCGACACGCATCATCACTGCGCGTCGTCAGAAAGGGAAGGACCCTTGACGTCTGTAAAAAAAACAAAACGCGCGCTCATGTAAACTTCAATAAACTCCGTATTTTACCAAAGGTTTCCATGCAACTACAAATCCAACTGGGAAACCTCGAAACGAATGCGGATTTAACGTTTTATCGCTGCTGTTTCGACTCAGAAGAAGCGAAGTGTTTCTTTTCGCGCTGGTAAACAAGAAAAACAACAACAACTAGCTGGCTAATTTAGTTAGCTACAAGCTAAAGCTGCTACAGCTGCGCAGTTTCGTTTCACAGAAAACACCGAGAACACTAACACCAACCAGACGAGTCTGTTTACTTAGGCGGTGTTTTCCTGCGTTAGCCCATGTTGGAGAGTGGCATGGCCGACTTTACCAAACTTTGATAGCTGCCTGCTGCTGACTACAACAAACCCGCAGAGGTACCTGCTCGTGTCCGCAGGGCATTTATTGTCACTTTATGTTAACTCCTGTCAGACAAGATGATAAAAACGTGTGTTATGTGTGATGTTGACTACCCTCAGTTTGCGCCTTTTTATCTGATTTGAATACATAAGGCGCTAACTCCGGTAGCACTGAGTGAGATACGCAGGATTTTCCAAGATAACACTTTAATATGATCTTAATGTGTTTTTGATGGAAGTGCTGCTTTTACCTGCGTTGCATCATCAACATACATAGTGTGATTTTATTTTTATACATTTCTTTAAATTATTTCCCACAGAAACCAGCAAAGAACAAATTTTGCACCCTTTTTTTTTTGCACCAAATGTTAATGAGTTAATAGCAGAATATTTGTGTTTGTCTTTATTCATATTCATATGCAGTCTGTTGATCATTCACATGGATGAACATGCTGGTCGATGCTAGTCATGCATCAGGCAGCCTTTTCAACTATAACTAACCATTAGTTTCATTCTCAGCAGTTTTTTTTTATTTGTATAGGTCAAACATAATGTCAAATTAATGTGGAATCCATTAATCAGTAAATGGACTAATCTCAGTACTATCCATCGCAATGCTTCTGGCTGCCTCTTATACATTCAGTGGCATACCCACAGTTGTGGTTTAGTCCGCCTTTGTGGTTATCTTGACATGTACATGGAGCGAGATTCTGTTTAAAATGACCTTAATCCATGGTTGGCTATTCCTATCAGTCCTTCGTTTTCTCCTGTGTGCTGATACAAGTATCTTATTCTGTTCTGTTTTCAGCCATGATGAAGAGAAGAGCTGAAGCAGCGTCGACAGCACTGCAGGAGAAAAAGAGGCTTTGTGATGACACCAGCTCCGATGAAGAGTCACAATTATCCAGACAAGGTAGATTGAATAACTTGAAAGATGCACTACTTTAAGTCAGTCAGTAGAGCAATCGTTTACAACCCCCTGAGAATATTTATTCCTCTATCGAGGGTCTTTGTTTCAAGTATTTTCAAATCCCAGAGAAGACCCTAACACTTTGGTTTTGTTTCATTTTAGAACTCAGTTCAGCACAAGATTGTAATGCTGAAAAAGTGATTCGATGAGCATGATGATCGGAGACCGTTAAGTAAAGTAGCCGTTATGGTTTTAGCTGAGGTTGTTTGTGTGTTTACTTTGGTGTGTCTCTAGCTGCTCCTGTTCCTACATGAATGGTTTGTACCTGTGTGTCTGTGGTTCTGGCCCGTTTAGACTCCAGTCAAAATGATTCGCTCAGTGACCAGGAGGACCACAGACCAGGATTCTCCATGCCCTCCATATCGTCCTTTGAAGATCAAGATGCTGACCCCTCACAGGCTTCCTCCGACTTCTCCATGTACAACAGTGTGTCACAGAAACTCATGGTAATTTATTGCAATCCTGAATAACACCCGATAGGTTGCAGAATCTTCGTGTTTTCATGTGTTCCACTGTCTTGTCCTAACTCCCTTATTCTCTTCCTTTTACACATTTAGGCAAAGATGGGTTTCCGTGAGGGTGAAGGTCTGGGAAAGTTTGGCCAGGGACGCAAAGAGATTATTGAAGCCTCTACCCAGCGAGGGAGAAGGGGTCTTGGTCTCACATTGCAGGGCTTTCAGGGGGAACTCAATGTTGACTGGCGGGATGAACCAGCGGTACACAGAACTAAATGATAACTATGCAGTATTTTCTGTGGCATTTTGTGTAAATTATGAATTATTATTGAATAATCAATCAATCCATTTTATGTAAAGTGTTGAATCGCCATGCAGCACGGTCCGGCACACGTCTCTTCTCTGTTTTCTGTCCAGCCCACTGCCATGCAGAAGGTCGACTGGTTCCCAGAATGCACCACAGAGAACCCGGATGCAGATGAGCTGAGGGACTGGATGAAAGTGGGAGCGGTAAATCCAAACATTTAAGACTGAATCACTCGCACAATGTTCACAGTGTTCTCTTATCCCACATATGGTCATACATGTGTATACATTTTGTCTTATTGTGACTGCTTACAGAGAAAACTCAGGATTGAGGACGAGACAGAGTTTTGCACTGAAGACCTCTTACATACTTTACTGAGGTGCAAGGTGAGTTACAACTTTCATTTGACTTGCTTTTTTATTTTTATATCTATATTTAAATACTACAGCATTTTATATGTATTTAAGAACAAAAAAAGTTGTGGCCAGTTCCAGGCTCACAATAACAGTGAAGCTCTACTTGACTTGGTGTGAATGTTACATCACGCGAGGGTTAAATGTTTTAATTGCTTGGATAATTACAAATGATGGCACAGAAAACACAGACAGGTGTTTAATATGCTGTCTACACAGGATATTACATACAGAGATGCATTTATGACATCTTTGTGTGCCTCTAAAATAATGTAATATTCCTGCGTCGTTTAACCGCTGTGTCTGTTTGATGTTCAGACAGTGTTTGATAACCTGGAGGGCGAGGAGATGAGGAGAGCACGGACACGCTCCAACGCTTACGAGACAATCAGAGGAGGTATCTTCCTCAACAGGTCAGTCTTTAGATCGTTAACAACAGGGTGGAAAATATCAATGAGGATGATACTGCATAAGTCAGTTGTTTATTTGAGGATTTATTTAGCTTAATTTCTTTCTAGTTGAATAGATTCCAGCTGTTTATGTTTAATTTTAACATGGATTATAGAGTGCCCTGTATGTCAACCCTTTAAAGACAATGACAAGTTGCATTGTGTTATTTTTGCATTTAGAGCAGCTATGAAAATGTCCAACATCGACCATTGCTTCGACCAAATGTTTACCAACCCAAAGGATTCGCAAGGGGTGAGTTGGCCAAATGAACAGCTCACATGTGTTCCACTAAACCTTTATAAACAGACAGTGAGACGGATCTCTCTCGTTATGTAGAAACCTCTGACGAAGGACCGCGAGGGAGAACTTCTGTACTTCGGCGACGTCTGTGCGGGGCCTGGAGGCTTTTCGGAGTACATACTGTGGAAGAGGCGTTGGCATGCAAAGGGCTTTGGCATGACACTGAAAGGACCCTGTGATTTCAAACTGGAAGATTTCTTCGCTGCGCCGAGTGAGCTGTTTGAGCCTTACTACGGTACGCACGCATCGCACTCAGAGCGTAAACCGGTCACGGCTCAGATGATGAACGATTCAGTGAAAGCTCGACCTCTTGTGTGTCCCTAGGTGAGGGAGGGGTGGACGGGGACGGAGACATCACCCGGCCAGAAAACATGACGGCCTTCCGAAACTTTGTCCTGGAGAGTACAGAAAAGAGAGGGCTGCACTGCCTCATGGCAGATGGGGTACATGTTCACACATCCAATTTTCTTTATCTGCTATTTTTAGGCACTGCTCTGCACTAAAACATCTAAAAAAAATTACATATTTAACGGAAGATGAGGTCACAGATTGCAGCTCTTCTTTTCAGCTTTTTGTTTACTGATTGAATCACTTTTGGTTTGATGTAGGGTTTCTCTGTGGAAGGCCAGGAAAACATCCAGGAGATCCTGAGTAAACAGCTGCTGCTCTGTCAGTTCCTCACTGCCCTTTCTACACTCAGGACAGGTATGTGTATACATGTGCTTGTATCCACATAAAGGCTGTCAGATTTCCCCTTTTATGATAGAAGCACTATTTGTCTTCTCCAGGTGGTCACTTTGTCTGTAAGACGTTTGACCTCTTCACTCCCTTCAGTGTGGGTTTGGTCTACCTGCTCTACCTCAGCTTCGACAGGATCAGTCTCTTCAAACCCGTCACTAGCAGGCCTGCCAACTCTGAGAGGTGGGTCTGTGTGTGAATGTGGGGTTATATATCTTTTTCCCTTTTTAAACAGGTTCATTTAGCCTCAGTGAGACATTTTTTCACATGAGCGAATGTAGACAAAAATCATATTCAAAAACATAAACGAAAATGCTGGAAAATTGTCTCAAGGCCAAATTCTTGGTTCCACTTTTAAAATGAGTAATAATCAACCCAGCTCCTGAAGAAGCTTTTCTATTCACACTCAGAATTAGTAAGTAAAAAGTAAAAGTAAAGTAAAAAGTAACCATACTCCAAATTACAATAAGATGTAGGCAGAAAAGTTGACTGTGCAGCATCTCAAGCTTTGATTTAGACTAAGAAGATACTGTGATTTGTACAGGAAATTCTTGCATCTGTTAAAGCCTTCCTGTTCCCCGTCATCTGCAGGTACATAGTGTGTCGCGGTCTGAAGCCGGGTTCCGAAGCCGTCAGGGAATACATGTTCAGAGTAAACCTGAAACTGAACCAGCTGAAGAACACGGAGAGCGATGTTACAGAAGTGGTTCCCTTGAGTCTCATCAAGGAAGACATCGACTTCTACCACTTCATGGTCAACTCCAATGAGAGGTAGAGACGCGCACTATTCACAAAGTAATAATCACAATATTTCACAATATTTTCCACCGGATGAATGACAGAAATGTAATCAACTCTCGCTGCAGCCTCTGTATAGTCCAGATCAAGGCCTTGGCTAAGATCCACGCCTTTGTCGTAGAGCAGTGAGTAACCTTTCACTAGTCTTCGTGCTTTTATCTCTATTGAAGTATGTGTGTGATGATATTTATGTTTACAAATGACGGTTGTTTCTCTAGGACCCTTGCAGAGCCGAGGCAGGCAGAAATTAGAAAGGAGTGTCTGAAACTGTGGGGGGTGAGTGGAGAAACCGCTGCAGTGGTTCATGTACTACATTGAAGTTTGAAGTTGAAATAATGGAGTTTGTTGAATTAATTAGTTTTACTCTTCATTATTCCACTCCTAAATACATCGTATGTCTATTCCCAGGTGCCAGACAAGGCCAGAGTCACTCCTGCTTCCTCAGACCCAAAGACAAAATTCTACGAGTTGCTTAAGGTCAGTTAACCAATCTGGGATTAAAGAAACTCAATGTCTGCTGTCAGAGAGTTTCACCTGTTAATAATGAAAGTTTTAAAAAAGTTAGACTTTGCTAAAAACCCAGAAGTTGAGATTTTTGTGATATTTAAAGGATTTTTATGTATTATATATTCCTGGTCTGCCTAATAAATTCCAGTAATGGGAAATTATATATCATCATCAGATCATCAGATTATAGTTGTAGTGCACAGCTAGCACCAACAGAGGTCAGCGTGGTGTAACAGCAGGTTGGGGAAATTATGAGTTTGTCTTCTATATACTATCATTTACCGTTTCCTCTGCTAATAGTGTGAAAAAACATGTTGTATGTGTCTCTATATCTGTCTTTCTCTTTCCGTCTGTCGCACCTCAGAACTCAGATGTGGACTCGTTCCAGTCCAAGCTCACAGCTCTCACCTCCACTACACTCGAGAAGTTGCGTCATGTTCTGGACCACAGGTGCATTGTGGGAGGTGGAGAGCAGATCTTCCTTCTGGCACTGGGGGTGAGTCTTAAGAGGCACGAAACACCAAAATGTACTTCTTGAATTTTCACCCGACATGCATAATCCTCTTTTTGTGCCTAGTAGTATCTTTTTCAAGGATTTCATATTTGAAAGCAGATAGCTGCTCCTGAACCGTATGTATTCCTACATACAGTCATCTGACACCCATGTCAGTATCATCCAATTTAAATCCAGAACTAGCAGTCCAATCTATGCACCCCTCATGTTTCTTTTAGAAGGCTAGCGTTGACAAGCACAGCTTTACAGCATGTTAACTTGTGATTGAACCGGCTTCATTTCTTTTCCCCTTGGCTTGTGTAGAAGTCTCAGATATACACATGGGATGGGAAGATGCCTGTTCGGTGGAGGAAGCTGGAGAATTTCAAGCTGGAGCTGCCAAGAGATACACTTTTAAGTGTGGAGATCATCCAAGAGCTGAAAGGCGAGGTGAGAGGAGGGAGGAGGAGCCACTAACCCAATCACTTTACACTTGGCTGCATTTTATTAAATGTTTAAATTACAATTGTTCTCATGAAATGACGTGTCGTCCTTTCTCAATCATTTCCTCCTGTTAGAATGTCAACAAGGTAGTTATATGTTGCTCATGGTTGTAGTTTCACATGTATAAATACAGTTTATGTGGTCCTCAGGGCAAAGCTCAGCGCAGAATTAACGCAGTTCACGTGATGGATGCACTAATACTGAATGGTACTGATGTAAGAGATCAGCACTTCAACCAACGGTAGGACAACGTCACCATTATCATTATTCTTACACTGTTGAAATTCATATTAATTTCTCTATTCATAAAGCATAGTCTTTATGAATAGTAAATCTAGTAAATAATGCCTGTTGTATGTCCAGGATCCAGATGGCTGAGAAGTTTGTGAAGGCAGTGGCCAAACCCAGCAGACCAGACATGAACCCTATCAGGTATTAAAACTTAATGAATCATTTTAATGAACCGCTGTTGTTTATTTGCAGGGATTTTATCCTCAAAGTAACTCCTGGAAGGGTGGAACAGTATGAGAAGCAGAAAACTCACATAATACTTCATATACCATCTGGGAATGTTATGGAAATTTAAACGCTTACAATTAGATTTAGTCTTTAACTCAAACCCGATGTCACATTTTTTGATCAAGTAAGTCCCATCTGTTGTTAAAATCAAACACTCAAATGCAAAAAAAATATTGCATATGAACATGATTTTGGTGCGGTTTTGGTGGCTAAATGTCAAATATGTAACATAAACAAGATGTGGTATGGAAACGTGAAGCCTCCAGTGCACATACATTGAGAATGGAAATACACAAATGTATATTCAAGTCTTAAAACATGTCTTTTAAATAAGAAGCATCTGTGTTTTCCCAATCAGAGTGAAGGAGGTTTACAGGCTGGAGGAAATGGAGAAAATCTTTGTCAGGTATGAAAGGCGACACGGTCTATAACATAACAACCAAATAATCATTTAGTATATGTTAAGGAGCTTCTGGGTTTTTTCTGCTTTTCCTCGTCCAGACTGGAGATGAAGGTGACAAAGAGTTCAGGAGGAGTCCCACGTCTGTCCTACACTGGTAGGGATGACCGACACTTCCTTCCCACCGGCCTTTACATCGTTAAGACCGTGAATGGTATGTATTTGTGAAGCTTGTTATCTGTCAAACCCTCAACAATCCTGTGGGCAAAATACTCACACAACCTTTCAAAGCTTCAATTCAAAATGTGCAAAACATCTCCCTCCCCATCCCCCAGAGCCTTGGACGATGGCATACAGCAAAAACTCCAAGATGAAGTTCTTCTACAATAAGACCACCAAGGACTCCACCTATGAAATGCCACCTACCGCTGCAGCCCCCTTCCAGTACGTGGCGTCTTCTCTGCCAATATCCAGATGATTCATTAACTAATTGAGTCAGAAAATGAATAGAAGTATGTTCGGTTCTGTGCAGGGGATTATAGAAAAAGTCAATATATTTATGCAGTAGCAGCCTTGATGATCCTATGACTGAACTTCATCCTTTCTCTGTCTTCGTCCTCAGTGTTTGCCACTCTGAGCGGCTGTTCTGGGCCTGGGTGGATGGGGTGATAGTCCACGACTCTCAGACACGGATGGACCCCGGGAAACTGTCCAAAGATGATGTTTTGTCCTTCGTCCACCAGAATTACCAGCCCTGAAACCAGACCCTCAGCTTCACCAGCTACAACCTAGACAAAGAATGTATTATCTTGTGGAGGATATAGAGCCTTAGAAAAGGTTATCATTTAATGCCTTAATTGATATTTAACAAAACAGGGATTCATAAAATACTGCAAAACAAATAAATCTATCAATGCATAGATCAAAACTGGCATAAAAGTTAGGTTTTTATGAATCCCTGTTTTTGTTGTCAAGTTAAATATCAATTAGTAATTATAACCATTGTCCAGGCCCTCTTGTTCCTCTATATTATCTCACTTAGTGAAATTATTACCAGGTTGTAACTGGACTTATGGAGTTCAAGGGATGAATCGTTTGCTGCCATTTCCAGCAGAGACATTTGGACTGGGTGTAGACAATGGACAATTGACAAACCACTCTTGTTATTCTGCCTTTTCCACTGCCCTCCTCGGCTCTCTGGATTGTAATGAATAGGAATCGCCTTGTGGGACAACATGGAGACAAAAAGCTGCTGCCATTGTCTCTCCATTGGATTGCATGTCCCTGTACAGTCCATACAATGCTTTTGTTTCTTTGTGTGTGCATACATCACATCGGCAATGACGAGAGAGATGCATCTGTGATTTGGATAATGCTAGCTGGAGTGACAGATGGTAAACTATGCATCCATATCTATAAACGCACTCTTGCTTAACTTGCTCAAATCCAAAGAGACCAGGATGTGTTTGCCCGGTGTCCCACACCAACTGGTCCTTTGTTGGCACTCCAGTGAAACTGTAGCTGAAGCGTAAAAAGCACGTTATTCATGTGCTGATTTAACGTCACCATCGCTTCAACATTCATATCAGTTACTAAAGTAGCTGTTTTTTCCTTATTCATAACTTGTCTATCATACTTGTCTGTTAAACATTTGGAAGGTGTCCTTTTAGGTTTTAGTTTTTGTTTTTACTCCTCTTTGTCATTGTGCCTCATTAACTGGTCTGTGTTTTCTTAAATTCCGCAAAGGACTCTTTTTTTTCTTGTAAAGTTGGCTATGAATCCCTGTGATGTAAATAATTATAATGTAGTAAATAAATGGGAGATGTTCCCAGAAATAACTTCTCGCTGCCTCTAAAATGACTCAATCACTTTCGCAATCAAAGTCAGTATAGTAAGTTGAAAAAAGTCAGTATAATATTTTGAAAAAAAAAAAATCATGAAAAAGTCAGTAAAGTATGTTGAAAATAGGCATGTAACGTCAGTATAGTATGTTGAAAAAAGTCATGAAAAAAGTTAGTATAGTATTTTGGGAGAAAAATCATGAAAAAGTCAGTATAGTATCTTAAAAAAAATCATGAAAAAGTCAGTATAGTATGTTGAAAAAAAATCATGAAAAAGTCAGTATAGTATGTTGGAAAAAAATTGTGAAAAAGTCAGTATAGTATGTTGAAAAAAATCATGAAAAAGTCAGTATAGTATGTTGAAAAAGTCAGTATAGTATGTTGAAAAAAATCATGAAAAAGTCAGTATAGTATGTTGAAAAAAGTCATGAAAAAGTCAATATTGTATTTTGAAAAAAAATCATGAAAAAGTCAGCACAGTATGTTGAAAAAGTCAGTATAGTATGTTGAAAAAAGTCATGAAAAAGTCAGTATTGTATTTTGAAAAAGAAATGAAAAAGTCAGTATAGTATGTTGAAAAAAGTCATGAAAAAAGTCAGCACAGTATGTTGAATAAAATCATGAAAAAGTCAGTATAGTATGTTGAAAAAAGGCATGTAACGTCAGTATAGTATGTTGAAAAAAAACGTGAAAAAGTCAGTATAGTATGTTGAAAAAAATCATGAAAAAGTCAGTATAGTATGTTGAAAAAAGGCATGAAAAAAGTCAGCACAGTATGTTGAAAAAAGTAATGAAAAAAGTCAGCACAGTATGTTGAAAATAGGCATGTAACGTCAGTATAGTATGTTGAAAATGTAATGAAAAAAGTCAGTATAGTATTTTGGGAGAAAAATCATGAAAAAGTCAGTATAGTATCTTAAAAAAAATCATGAAAAAGTCAGTATAGTATGTTGAAAAAAAATCATGAAAAAGTCAGTATAGTATGTTAAAAAAAGGCATGTAACGTCAGTATAGTATGTTGAAAAAAAACGTGAAAAAGTCAGTATAGTATGTTGAAAAAAATCATGAAAAAGTCCCCCCCCCCCCCCCCCCCCCCCCCCCCCCCCCCCCCCCCCCCCCCCCCCCCCCCAAAAAAAAAAAAAAAAAAAAAAAAAAAAAAAAAAAAAAAAAAAAAAAAAAAAAAAAAAAAAAAAAAAAAAAAAAAAAAAAAAAAAAAAAAAAAAAAAAAAAAAAAAAAAAAAAAAAAAAAAAAAAAAAAAAAAAAAAAAAAAAAAAAAAAAAAAAAAAAAAAAAAAAAAAAAAAAAAAAAAAAAAAAAAAAAAAAAAAAAAAAAAAAAAAAAAAAAAAAAAAAAAAAAAAAAAAAAAAAAAAAAAAAAAAAAAAAAAAAAAAAAAAAAAAAAAAAAAAAAAAAAAAAAAAAAAAAAAAAAAAAAAAAAAAAAAAAAAAAAAAAAAAAAAAAAAAAAAAAAAAAAAAAAAAAAAAAAAAAAAAAAAAAAAAAAAAAAAAAAAAAAAAAAAAAAAATCTTAAAAAAAATAATGAAAAAGTCAGTATAGTATGTTGAAGAAAAATTATGAAAAAGTCGGTATAGTATGTTAAAAAAACGTGAAAAAGTCAGTATAGTATGTTGAAAAAAATCATGAAAAAGTCAGTATAGTATGTTGAAAAAAATCATGAAAAAGTCAGTATAGTATGTTGAAAAAATCATGAAAAAGTCAGTATAGTATCTTAAAAAAATCATGAAAAAGTCAGTATAGTATGTTGAAAAAAAATCATGAAAAAGTCAGCACAGTATGTTGAAAAAAATTAGTGAAAAAGTCAGGTATAGTATGTTGAAAAAAACATGAAAAAGTCAGTATAGTATTTTGGGGAAAAATCATGAAAAAGTCAGTATAGTATGTTGAAAAAAATCATGAAAAAGTCAGTATAGTATGTTGAAAAAAATCATGAAAAAGTCAGTATAGTATGTTGAAAAAAGTCATGAAAAAGTCAATATTGTATTTTGAAAAAAAATCATGAAAAAGTCAGCACAGTATGTTGAAAAAGTCAGTATAGTATGTTGAAAAAAGTCATGAAAAAGTCAGTATTGTATTTTGAAAAAGAAATGAAAAAGTCAGTATAGTATGTTGAAAAAAGTCATGAAAAAAGTCAGCACAGTATGTTGAATAAAATCATGAAAAAGTCAGTATAGTATGTTGAAAAAAGGCATGTAACGTCAGTATAGTATGTTGAAAAAAAACGTGAAAAAGTCAGTATAGTATGTTGAAAAAAATCATGAAAAAGTCAGTATAGTATGTTGAAAAAAGGCATGAAAAAAGTCAGCACAGTATGTTGAAAAAAGTAATGAAAAAAGTCAGCACAGTATGTTGAAAATAGGCATGTAACGTCAGTATAGTATGTTGAAAATGTAATGAAAAAAGTCAGTATAGTATTTTGGGAGAAAAATCATGAAAAAGTCAGTATAGTATCTTAAAAAAAATCATGAAAAAGTCAGTATAGTATGTTGAAAAAAAATCATGAAAAAGTCAGTATAGTATGTTAAAAAAAGGCATGTAACGTCAGTATAGTATGTTGAAAAAAAACGTGAAAAAGTCAGTATAGTATGTTGAAAAAAATCATGAAAAAGTCAGTATAGTATGTTGAAAAAAGGCATGAAAAAAGTCAGCACAGTATGTTGAAAAAAGTAATGAAAAAAGTCAGCACAGTATGTTGAAAATAGGCATGTAACGTCAGTATAGTATGTTGAAAAAAGTAATGAAAAAAGTCAGTATAGTATTTTGGGAGAAAAATCATGAAAAAGTCAGTATAGTATCTTAAAAAAAATCATGAAAAAGTCAGTATAGTATGTTGAAGAAAAATTATGAAAAAGTCAGTATAGTATGTTGAAGAAAAATTATGAAAAAGTCAGTATAGTATGTTAAAAAAACGTGAAAAAGTCAGTATAGTATGTTGAAAAAAATCATGAAAAAGTCAGTATAGTATGTTGAAAAAATCATGAAAAAGTCAGTATAGTATGTTGAAAAAAATCATGAAAAAGTCAGTATAGTATGTTGAAATAAGTCATGAAAAAGTCAATATTGTATTTTGAAAAAAAATCATGAAAAAGTCAGCACAGTATGTTGAAAAAGTCAGTATAGTATGTTGAAAAAAGTCATGAAAAAGTCAGTATTGTATTTTGAAAAAAAAAGAAAAAGTCAGTATAGTATGTTGAAAAAAGTCATGAAAAAGTCAATATTGTATTTTGAAAAAAAATCATGAAAAAGTCAGCACAGTATGTTGAAAAAGTCAGTATAGTATGTTGAAAAAAGTCATGAAAAAGTCAGTATTGTATTTTGAAAAAAAAAGAAAAAGTCAGTATAGTAAGTTGAAAAAAGTCATGAAAAAAGTCAGCACAGTATGTTGAATAAAATCATGAAAAAGTCAGTATAGTATGTTGAAAAAAGGCATGTAACGTCAGTATAGTATGTTGAAAAAAAAACGTGAAAAAGTCAGTATAGTATGTTGAAAAAAATCATGAAAAAGTCAGTATAGTATCTTAAAAAAAATAATGAAAAAGTCAGTATAGTATGTTGAAGAAAAATTATGAAAAAGTCGGTATAGTATGTTAAAAAAATGTGAAAAAGTCAGTATAGTATGTTGAAAAAAATCATGAAAAAGTCAGTATAGTATGTTGAAAAAAATCATGAAAAAGTCAGTATAGTATGTTGAAAAAAACGTGAAAAAGTCAGTATAGTATGTTGAAAAAAATCATGAAAAAGTCAGTATAGTATCTTAAAAAAAATAATGAAAAAGTCAGTATAGTATGTTGAAAAAAATATATGAAAAAAGTCGAAAAGTATATGTATGTTAAAAAAAACGTGAAAAAGTCAGTATAGTATGTTGAAAAAAATCATGAAAAAGTCAGTATAGTATGTTGAAAAAAATCATGAAAAAGTCAGTATAGTATGTTGAAAAAATCATGAAAAAGTCAGTATAGTATGTTGAAAAAAGTCATGAAAAAGTCAATATTGTATTTTGAAAAAAAATCATGAAAAAGTCAGCACAGTATGTTGAAAAAGTCAGTATAGTATGTTGAAAAAAGTCATGAAAAAGTCAGTATTGTATTTTGAAAAAGAAATGAAAAAGTCAGTATAGTATGTTGAAAAAAGTCATGAAAAAAGTCAGCACAGTATGTTGAATAAAATCATGAAAAAGTCAGTATAGTATGTTGAAAAAAGGCATGTAACGTCAGTATAGTATGTTGAAAAAAAAACGTGAAAAAGTCAGTATAGTATGTTGAAAAAAATCATGAAAAAGTCAGTATAGTATCTTAAAAAAAATCATGAAAAAGTCAGTATAGTATGTTGAAGAAAAATTATGAAAAAGTCGGTATAGTATGTTAAAAAAACGTGAAAAAGTCAGTATAGTATGTTGAAAAAAATCATGAAAAAGTCAGTATAGTATGTTGAAAAAAATCATGAAAAAGTCAGTATAGTATGTTGAAAAATGTCATGAAAAAGTCAGTATAGTATGTTAAAAAAACGTGAAAAAGTCAGTGTAATATTTAAAAAAAACGTGAAAAAGTCAGTATAGTATGTTGAAAAATGTAATGAAAAAAGTCAGTGTAGTAAGTTGAAACAAGTCAACAAGTAATGAAAAAATTCAATATATATCATGTCGAAAAACGTCATAGTAAGCAGTAACCACAACAGCAGCGTGAAGACCTTCGACTTAATCAGTGTTGAAATGAAGGCTCTTATTTTGAAGTCACACTCGCTCAGCCAACCAGGTTTCCGGTGTGTGTAACCGGAAGCGGTTATATGAAAACAAACGCGCTGTCACACGGCGATTACAAAAGCGTAACTTGACAGGTAATTATGTCATAACATGCCCGTGCGCGATTGTTTTACAGTTTGGAATATGATAAATGTGTTTTAACAGAAATATTTACGCTAAATGTGAAATACTTACATAGCAGGAATCTGAATTATGAAACGAGCTTGTATGTGTTGTTATACAAGCTAAAACGCGTTTGATACGTAACCAGTCTTACGACACAACATTCATTGTTTGTGGGGTTTTTACTTTGAACTGGCAGGATTGAGAACCTACACGCCAGTCATGCTGAAAGCTGTGGGACAAGTTCTGTTCTCGACCGGACTGCAGAACCCCAAATACACAGGAGAGGAGAACAAGGTAAATGTTTCCCGGGTTACCTCGTGTAAACGGACAGTAAACCTACCGACGGTTGTTGTGTTTGTCACGCTGACAAGAGATGTGTCTGCTGCGTATGTATGTTTTATATCATCAAGAATGGAGTATTTTGGCGGCTGTGAACTTATGATAACACTAAAACGTATGAGGACGTAGCCTCTGGCAATTTATATAATACATTTATTTATTATATACATTGTCGAAAATTAATTGGTTCTTAAAAGCACATTTATTAAGTTTACCAAAGATGTCAAAACGTGTTGGTTCCAGCTAAACCACATTGCTGCTTTTATTGTAGTTAATTTTTAGTAACTTAAGGGGTAAAAAAGCAGATGTGACCTTGGGATGTCCTGATGTGCACAGGTTGTTGTAAAAACTATTAAAATAGATGACTCATCTATAGTTAGCCTTTCTGTGGAGTCAGGATTTTTATTTGTAAAGGCTTTTAAAAAATCAGTTTGTGATGTAGTAAAGTGGCAATATAGTCAAAATACCTTATCTGTTCACAGAAGGTGTAACATGGGGATTGTCCACCAGTTTCTGACATTTAAATTCATGATTAAAAGATGGAATGTTTTGCAGGGGCAAGACTATGAGATTCGCACCTACCAGGCCACTAAATGGATAAGCACCTCTCTGAGTGGCATGCAGTGGGATGCAGCCATGAACTCTGGCTTCCGCAGTCTCTTCAAATACATCCAGGGCAACAACCACAACAGTGAGTTTCACCCATTAAGTCCCTAAAATGCCACGTGGGTGCAGCCTATGTATATTGTGGAAAAGAAAATAATAATAATAATAAAAAAATTTAAAAAAATCTTTCTTTTTCACGTTTGCTGCTTGTGTTATTTAAAAAATATAATTAAGATATACTTTAATATGACAAAATATTTGATTTAAAATGTAATTTCCATTCCCTTGTTCCACAGAGGTGAAAGTGGAGATGACGGCTCCCGTGACGTGCCGCGTGGACCCCGGTGCCGGCCCCGCCTGTGAATCTCAGTTCACGGTGTCCTTCTACATCCCAGAAGAGCATCAGGACAATCCGCCGGAACCGAGCGACCCAGACGTGTTTGTGGAGCACAGAAAGGAGTTCACGGCTTATGTCAGGTAGAGTAATTCAAGGTGATGTCCGTACAGGTAAAAGTGAAGTAATTAAGATTTGACATTCTTCTTCTTCCAGGACATTCGGTGGTTTCTCTAATGAGAACACGAAGCGTGAGGAGCTCCTGAAACTAATGGAGAGCCTGCAGAGGGACGGGGTCCAGTACGTCGACAAGCCGTTCTACGCAGCCGGGTACGACAGTCCCTTCAAACTCACCAACCGCAGGAACGAGGTCTGGGTCCTCAAGAAGGAGCAGGATTAGGAAGTTTGAAGGTCATGCAACACCCAACAACAGTCAAATAGTCCCATTTTAGAAGAAATTAAATTACACCATCATGTGGTATCATTGACCAAAGGGGGGGGATCTTGCTATTATAAAAATATTTTTTTTACTGTTTTACTTTATTTCCTTTGACTAATGTTGACTGGATTATACTCACTAAAAGTCTTGACAAAGGGAGCAAACACATGATTATAGGAACTCTAAGAGGTCATCATAAACAAATAAACCTCATGGAAAAACAGGATACAGTAGGACAATATTTCCAGCAGGTGGAGCCAAGTAGTCAGGAAACACTTCTATCATCAGGTGCATCTGGTCATGGAAAAACCACAAGTGCCTGTTTTTTTTTTATGAATGACATGTTTAAAATACACAATTTTTTTTCTAATTGCTATTAATTCAGTTATTCTTAAAAGTCAAAATGTAGCTTTAATGATGTGGTGCCTCCTGAATGTGTTTTCACGTAAACATTAATATAAAAAGATGAAGTGTATGATGAAGAAACGAGGGAAAGGTTCACGTTTTTGTAGCTTAAAGTCATAAAGCAGTAATTGTTCCTTCTGTCCATACTGGCTGCAAAGAGATTGCTTAACGATGGGGGACAAAATCCACAGTCGGTGTACAAACACTCTTAAACGCAGCCAAAACCAATATGAGGCTTTAACAGAGTCAGTGTAGATGAGCTTTATCTCCCTCCATCTTTGTGTTACTGCAGCTCAGCTTGGCAACACTTTGTGAAAACACAAAGAGATAATTTTCTATGACTTGCCTGAACTTTTGAAAGTATTTATATACAGCAAAGACTCAGAAATCACCCCAGAGAGAGATCTTTTTCTGTTGGCAGTTTGGACAGGAGTGATTCCAACTGCCAGTAATGCTTTCAGTGTAATATCGGGAGGGTTCAGATAAACTGGAGGGAAGAAAAGTTACAACTGCAATCTCTGACAGCAGGAGTTCCTGCTGTTTATCTGATTACTGTCACCACCATCACACTGGTTATGATGAGCGACTGAGTCATTGTGAAGCTGGACCACTTTTGGTGCTTGGTGAAAACTTACAACTACTAACATAAACCTTATTAAGTTTACTTCAATTTAAACATGAAATGATATGAATCATCATATTTAGAGAGCATATTGTATGAGCCTTAATGTGTTTTTAATCCTGAAGACGGGAGACTACATGGTTCTTCATAAGGGAAATACATAAGCACTGCACTGGTGTATGAATCATGTGATATATTACCTCCCTCTAAATGATGTTTAAGAATGTATGATCTCATCAATAATAAATATAAACATGAAATGACTGATTCTGATCATTTATTACCTCCATCTTCACTGTGTAATCATGAGAGGGTATAAAAGTATCTTAAAAAAGTAGTTTGAGCCAGAAACTGGCGAAAGCTTCAGTGCTGATCTGTAGTTGATACTCCACACTCGTATCATCGTGACCTTTTATCAGTTTTATAAATCCTCGCCACAGTTCACCTCGCCCTTCATCCTCTCTCACCTTCTCACTCTGTCGTCGTCGTCGGCTTCGTGTCTGCCGAGTCATGCTTTTTTATTTGTAGCAGGATTGTTCCCAATATCATGTTCAGACGCTCAGCAGAAATTACACCTTTTTTTATCCTCTGAACACACACACACACACACACACACACACACACGCGGTCTGTTGTTCACCAGACGGATCGATCTCATTGGCCGTGCTCAGTCAGGTGAAACGTTACTGCAGATAGGAAATGTATAATGAGGCTTGCTGTTCTATTCCAAACACACGTCGTGTATTTTAACTTTATCTTCGCCCTCCAGCCTGTCGGAGACCTTGAGTCTGGATTTATGTAGAATACATCCACGTCAAAACGTATCTGTTGACAGAGAAACTGGGCTGGCATTTTGTGAAAATCTTTTTTTACATCTCATATTGGAAATTAGGATAATTGCCAAAACATATACATATACGATTGTGACTACAGCAGTACAGTTGATAACTGTTCTATTCCTGCACTTTGTCGTTTTGCGTCATTTATCTCCTCCTCACACGAAGGGTCTTGAATATTAAACCAGAGGGGAAGCATTGATGTGTCAATAGTGTGATTATGGCCGGGAGGAGTTGATATTGATTGAGGAGTTGATATTGATTCCTGTCTGACAGCCAGATGGACACAGCGTCAGGGAGCAGGTGGCGAACCAAAAGTCGGTGGAGGGACTTCATTTTAAATACTGAGAGGCGGCCGGTGTTTGTGTGCCCTTGGGAATGAACACTGGACATGCGGAGGCGTTGCGGGGGAATGTTGAGGTTTCAATCGTGGGCCACGAACTGTACAGTTGCTCTGCAGTCAGAGTAAAGGTCTGCTGTGGGCTGAGCCTGTAGTCCGTCTCCTAATAGGATGTCCAGAAGGAGACATAACTGATGACCCCATAGGGGAAGGGAGGGGTAAACGTCTGCAGCTTTCCAGATGACAGACGAGTGTGGGTGCCATGGCGACGGCACTAATGAGGCTGTGATTTAGGGTGCTGGTCTGGCCGATGACTCTGAATCTCACACACACACACACACACGCACACACACAGAGATAATGACACAGAAACCCATTCTTTAAATATCACCTTGTTTTTATTACACAGACAGACACAAGAGCGTTAGCGGCTCCACTCCCACTACTTCTTCCGTCCTCCTGTCTTCTCACAAGCTCGCTGCCATTTAAACGTTTTTCCTGTCATGAGAAGGGGCCGGGCCCCAAGTGCTCAATCATGGCCCGGGCGGGAGCTGGGAGACGCACTTTGGTCACAGGTGATTAAACCACAGGGTGTTATGGCTGTAAGGAGGTTATTAAGTCTCAGGCCTGTCACCCCGGTTTATGACTCGGAAGAGACCACATTTACTCAGCTGTGAGCACCAGCATGGGCTTTGCAAGACTGGAGATTACGGGCAGTAGAAGGCTTCAGCATAAATAATGACATTGCATTTTATTGTTACTGTGAAGCACCTTTTAAAAAGAAATAAATGCCCTGGTGGGATCAGCGTAAAAGTTTGGTCCTCCTAAGCATCACCGTTGCTGGTTGACTCGGACTGTGACACCGTTTTGCAGCCCCGCTATGTGAAAATAAATATTCTACAAAAGAGGAAACCACTCCAGCAAACAGTGCTCTAAAAAAAATGTACAGTCTGAAAATAAGTCGAAATGTTACTTAAAACTCCTTTCTCTATATATTTACATACAGGAGCATATAAAACTGCAAAAGGATGAACTTAGCAGAAAGGTCAACAGTATTATAGAAATCATTTCAGCCCTAAAAAGCTTCTAGTAGGTCTCAGCAAACTCTGCAGCGACTGGACCGTATGCAGGGTCCCAGACTAGTGGTCACGCTCCCAGATTGTATTCACCTCTAACTAACGGACTAACAGCCAGCAGTTAAAAAGTTTCAGCTCTTTGGTAACCAACATGATCACTTAACGACCCCCGGACAGAATAATAGTATTTTCTTCTAATGTAATTTCTGTGTTTACATTTATAGATATATATTTAACTCCCAAACACGTCATGACATCACTTGTTTATTAAAAACAATCTTTAAAACATACTTTTTAAAGTCTTAAACAAAGAAAGAGATCTATGCACAGTGCAAAATCTACAAACTAAAAATTCAATCAATAGAGGTTTTATGAGCCTTTCTACAGTCAATTTGCTGTTTTCCGTTGAGTCTCTTGGAACTCAACAGTTGTTTTACTTCCCGGCCATCACTAGGTGACAGCACTGAACCCTCTGCACTTCCTATGGACCACTGAACATACCAGCTCTGCAAACTTAACCTCTGACCTAAGAGCAGAAAGCAAAACCTGGTGCTTAGCGTAGCTGAAGTTGTACCGTGGAGCTGCCTGCTGTACCACGCCACCCTTGGGTTCTTTCCACAATATTGTGAGTTGTTTGCCGCCAACGCTTGCAAACCGTGGTGCTCTCAAGCGTTTTCCAGAGCCAACAGAAGAAAAGCAGAAGCTGCACAAGGCGGCCCGTCCAGCACGCCTCTACATCCCACTCTTTCCAACCGCCTTAGCTACTCATCACCACAGCAGCAACGTTACAACGTATGACTTTTCAATTCCTTCAATTCACATTAGTCAACCATCTTATCGTTGCCCTCCAAAGAAACTGAAAAGGTTCCTGTGTGTTAATGACAAGATAAAGTAAAAAAAAAAAACAGCAAAACAAATGGAAAACAAACTAAGAACACCAGGCCGTAAGATAAACATGACAAAAGGATGAGTCACCAAACAAAGTGAAATTAACGGGAGTCTTGAAAAGCTGCAGCAGAACCCAGTTCCCCATTTCAGACGAAGTTCAGCCTGGTCCGTGATTGAGCGACCTCTGACCTCATATCAGGACCTGACATGTTCGCACCCTCAGAGGCATCGGCGAGGGGCTGGGGCTCAGGAAGGTGTCTCGGCAGGGCCTTCTATTGGCTTCTCTTCCTGCCCTTACCTGGTTATGACGAGTGAGTTCGGCTCCCTGTATCAAAGGGGCGGTGCTTGCTCTTTAACTTCTGCTCTCTTCAGACAAAGTGCCATTGGAGTTATTGAGCGGGGACAGACTTTCTGCGGTGTCTCCGTACTCGCTCTCAGCCAGCTCCCCCTCACGCTCACAGATTACTGTCATTGGGCTGCTAAGGATTCTGCACCGCGCGTTGTACTTGCTGCTGGCAGCAGAGGGCGGTGTACGTGAGCGCCCGTACTTGAACCCGCTCATTGAGAAGGACGATGAAGTCGGCGAGGACAGAGCCAAGGCCTCGTAGCGGCTCCACTCGTCCATTGCCCTCTTACCACGTCCGGGGGAGGAGCAGGGACTGTGTGGTGACATCCCTGCGGAGGGGGAAGCAGCAGGGGAGTCTAACGCTGACTCGGAGTACGGTCTCTGGGAGCGAGGGTCAGTGGTGCGTAGCATCTCTGTGGCCGACATCCTGAAGCTGGTCTCGGTGCGGCTGCCCTTCTTCAGGAGGAGGGCCTTGAAGGTGTCACTGCTGGTGGAGGACTTGCGGAGGTTGCGCTGGATGGAGCTCGTCTGGCGGGGCAAGGAGGACACCATCCCCGGGGAGCCGCCTGTCGGGGTGACGGGTGGAGACGGTGGGTGGTTCCCTGACCGGGTCTTCTCTTCCTCAGACTCCTTACGACCCAGGACCTTGCGCTTAGACCTAGGGTAAGATGTGGAAATCACAATAATTACATGCTTGTCATTCTGCAGAGCGAGCAAGTGAGTGAAAGCAGGGTTATTACATTTGTAATAGGTGAATAATTTAAGGGCAATTAAGTGTTGAAGTAGTGGAAGAGGAGGAAGAAATGCCTGTTGGGGGCAGTTTTGTCAGGAAACAAAAATAAACATGAATGATTCAAACTTTTGGCTGCAGCACATTGGAATTCATTTAACTGAGCAGCCTTCAGTAAACTGCTGAACCCAACCTTAAATGTTTCCGTGTTGTTGGCGCTGAAAAAGAATAAAAATGCACTTAAAATACTTGGCCCAGACACCTCAATCTGTGTCCCAAATTTGCCATATGTCAGCACTGCCCCCAGCAATCATGCGTCACAGCACGGATCTTAAAGCGGTAAAACCGTCAGGAGCAGTGAGTGGCATGGATGCTCAGAAGGGATGGCAATAATGAGAGTTATATTTTCTTAAAGAAATCCAATGAGTTTTTACAGGAAAAGCTGCAGACGCTGCAACTCTGCAGGAAAGCTCAGACGCAGCACAATGAAATTAATCAAAAAACACAAACTGGGAAAAATGCCCAAAGCACGTGTAATCACACATGGACAACCCAGCCTCCTCTCAATAGGGGGTATCGGCGTGGTTGACTGCACCACGCTGCCGACACCGTCTATAACTCCTGCACCAAAGCATAGCAATAAAGCTGCAACTGGCAGAATACAGGGGATTAGTGCTAGCAGGGAAACGTCCTTATTAATCTGTGGTTTGAGGGAGGGGGGGGGCACTCTGGGATTACGGTTTCTAATCCAAAAGTAGAATCGACGCAAAAAAAAAAGCCTTGCTAATTAAAGGGCTACTTGCCACTTCGCACCTCTCAAGAAAGAATGCACCCACCCACTGCATGCCCACTCTGCACAAGGAGGAAGAGAGGAGGAGGGGGGAGACAGAGAGACACGACAAATACAGATTCTGTGATAAAGCAGAGCGATTTGACGCTCAAAGTAAAGGGAGCAGTGAAGGACAGAGTGAGACAAAATCCTTAATCCTGGGATCAAATGCAGAAAGGATATAATTGCATAAAAGGACAAACCTGTGGAGAATATACTTGTGAAGGTCAAACAAGAGGGAGCATTTGGGGGTGTGAGAGAATCCGCTTTATGTTTTAGAAAGACTGCAGAATATGCGTCTGTGCCCTAAATTCAACCTCCATCCAGCAACTCCCTCGCCACATTAGCATTACATAAGACTTTTCTCACACACATATACACGTGCAGATGCTCACACACCTGAACTCGGTCAACGAAGACGGCGACCGCCGATCTCAGCAAGGGATAAACAAGGCTGCAATTTAAGACGCGTCCCAGAGCGCTCAATCGATTTCTTTCTCTCGGCTGTATTACATTTGGTTTAGAGGATCTCCCTCCGGACTGGTCGTATTTTATGCTGCTGCTGTGGAGGCATTTCATTGAGTGTCCTTCTCTGATGAGAAGACGAGGTGGAGGTGAAATGAGTGGAAAATAAAGCTACTGGAGAGGTGAGACAGGAAGAGGAAACAATTGTTAATTCCGCTAATTTCATGACTTCCCACTCATCAAAAACCTGTAAAATGATTCTATATGTACTCGACTACAGAGGTGCAAACGTGGAGGAGAGCAGTGAAGCAAGTGACAACCAAACACAGTGCAACTGTGAGGTTTATGCGCACGTTCTTACACAATCCTGACGTCCAATTAAACTGCACTATAAATCACACTTGCACACGTGACGTGTAGCACCATAAATACAGCGACAATCTGTTGCCAGCAGAAATAAAATCCCGTGAAATGAAATCCTGTGATGCTCAAGAGAACTCCGGCTGCCGCCGCACGTGACCGTGAAACACAAACTGGCGGGAGGCATGAGAAATTTATGTGTGCTCCCTTTGAAGTGCAGGAGCACGTATGCAATATATATCAGTGTGTACACGAAAGAAAGAGATAGAAAGATAGAGAGGAAGAAAAAAAAAAAGATTAATATCTCTGGTGGCCTCTAACCTAGATTAGGACCCGAGGGTGTCGAGGAGTTAAATAATGGATGAAGCCGTTTTCTCCTGCTGAGAATGAGCAACGCTAAAATGACTTCACCAACACAGATGCCTTGATAAACATGTGACTGCTGACTCGTTTTGCTTCTTGAATCCATCTCTGCGCTGGCCAGAAAAAAAATCCACTCTGGGCTGGAAGACTCCAGAGACCAGCTATTTGACAGATATGTATGCTTGCAGATGGGACAGCGCTGGGTAAAGTTATGACTGAGAGGTGGAGGAGGGGGTGGAGATGGGAAAAGAGAAATCACGACTGAAGGGGGGGGGGGGGGGGGGGGGGGGGGGGGGTTGGACTTCAGGGTGATACATCGTGGTTTATGTAGGGATGAAAAGGGGAGGAA
Source organism: Chelidonichthys spinosus (assembly GCA_029853015.1). NCBI lineage: Eukaryota > Metazoa > Chordata > Actinopteri > Perciformes > Triglidae > Chelidonichthys > Chelidonichthys spinosus. The sequence continues at coordinate 7,289,336 of CM056838.1, read as the reverse complement.
AAACAAACGGGAAACCGAATGACAAAGTGCTGGAGATAAAACAAACAAGCTCTGTAGAATGAAATTATATCCCAGGAGCTGGAGCAGGTCAGGAGTAAAGAAGTTGAAGAAAATAAGTGACAAGAGGTGTAAAAGGAGAGAAATGCATCATGGTACCTGTGAATGGCGGCAAAAAGGTCCTCTGTGGTTCGGGGCCGTGTAGGAGTCGGGGTCACCATTTTCTCCTCGGAGGCCCCGTTGGCTGACCGGGCCGGAGACGATTCGGCCGTACTGGAGTAGAACACCTCACCTGACAGATACAACACATAGACACACCGTTACAGGAAGCACACACACACACTTCAGGTTTACTCAGCACAACACACACTCATGGGTCCACCAATCACGTCGCATTAACCTGGCTGCCTATGAAACCTGAAGTGGTACGGAGGAGGTGCTGGACTGTCTTCTTACATTCTCTTTTGGTCTCTAGATTTCCTCTGTTTTCTTCTCCTCTAGTTCAGCCTCTCTCCTCCTCCTCCTCCTCCTCCTCCTGTCACCCTCCACGCTCACGTCTGTGCTTCGACTGCCTGAGCCACTGCAGGCAGTCTCTCTGCACGCTTTCCCCTCTTCCCCGCCATCCCCCTTACCAGATCTGTTCCCCTCCCCTCTGATACTATAGAGCCCCTCCCCCGTTGCCTCCAGCCACGAAAAGCATCCCCCCTGGACACTTGCCCCCTCCCTTACCTCAGAGAGATAGGGAGTAGGACTGAGAGAGAGGTTGAGTAGGACAGACTTAGGATGAGAGATTAACAGCAAAGAAGAGACAAAGGCATAAATGGATATTTGGAAATAAGGACGGGTGGTGGAGAGCAGACGGTAGACGGTGGAGGCTGGGGTTGAAAAAAAAAAAAGCAATGCGGGAAAATCGAAGGGACAGTAGCCACGAAAGATCTCTGCGTATCAAATGTAGAAGAGGATGAATTTGGGAGACTGCAGCAGTGCTGTCCCAGCGATAAGCAGTCTCTCCTGCGCTGCTAGTTTCACAGTTTTCAAATCTTTAGAAGCTTGTAGTTTGAAGTTTGGATCCTTCGCTTCGGGACAGCAAAACTAATTTCACAGCTACATGGGGAGCTGGCCACACAGCTAGCAGGCAGCTGCATCACTACTAACCACACAGGATAAATTAACTAATTAGTAAATGAAGATATCGACCCGTTTGAAATCATTGTTCTCACAAATGTCTCATTTTGACTTGATAACAAAAGATGATGAAATAAAAAAAGTATTGAAGTCAGACTCACCATTGTCGTCCTCCTTGGAGCTGATGGATCCAGTTGTACTACTTGTTCCATCTCCCTCCTCCTCGTCTTCATCAGCCTCTCCATTGGCACATAGTCCATGGTCGAGACTTGACTGGCTGGCAGAATCAGAAGAATCGTTCTGGGTTACTGTTGATGTTTCGATGCTTTCTCCTTGACCCTCGGAGCTCTCTGAACTTTCCTCTTCCTCTCGTTGCTCACTTTCACTTTCTTTTGTTTCCGTCTGTATTGGTCTCTGCGGCGCATCGACTTGGTCTTCTATTTGTGACAGGTTGGTATTGTCCTCATGCTGAGATGGAACATGTTCATTGATTGGTTGGGGGATAAACGGTGGGAGAAAAGACATTTGGGGTTTCTTGGAAACCACTGGGGGCTGTTTAACAGGAGAGGTATTAGAGCTCTGTGGGGGACCGGACCATGATTCACGTCCTTCCTTTCCATTGAAGAGAAAGTAACTCTGATCCTCAGCTTTTCCATTGATGACAGAAGTAAATGGTGCGTCTTCAGTGATACTGCAGTCTAAAGACAGCTCTTCTAAAAGCTTTGACACAGGTGATTCTGCCGATTTGCGTGAATCCTCTTCCGGGGAGCAGTTCGACAGGTGTATCACAGCGGGTTTCTGCAGGGAGTGAGACTTCTCCAGGGTCTGGGGCTTTAGAACCTGAAGGAGGTCCGACCCCGTTTCCTGAACTTTGGTGTCGTTGGATTTGTCGTTAATCTTCTTCTCTGGCTGTTTAACAGAGCGGAGCTGCACACTCTGCAGTGCAAACGGAGTGATGAGGGGTTTGGGAGACTTTGTGGGGCTGTTGGGAAGAGCAGGTTTAGGGGCATGTTTCGCTGTCTTCACAAAAGACGGGGAGGAAGAAGGCGGGGCAAATGCAGGCAAAGGAGGAGGTGGAGGAGGCCCCATAGAGGGGACGGGCGGGGGAGGTGGAGGGGGAGGACTGAAGCTCCCATTGAAGGATGAACTGGGGTGGATTAGCATTTCAGGGGATGGAGGAGGAGGGAATTCTGGGGAGTTGGAGCAAGCAGGGGGTGGACTCAAAATAGGACCCTGCGGAGTGGTTGGTAGCAGGGAAACTGGCAGAGGAGCGCCTGCACCGGGACATGGCGGTAGAGGGGGAGGGAAGGGTGGAGGCGGACTGAGAGGGGTGGTGGGAGCTGAAGAGGAGGAGAGGGGCAAGGGCGGAGGTGGTGGTGGAGCAGGACCGGAGCTTTTCAGTGAGTCCGAGGTGTTGGAGGAAAGGGAGGTGGAAGAGGAGGAAATGGATACGGAGGAGAGGAGAGATGACTTTCTCTCGGGCACTTTGGGCTTGGGCCGGCTGCCTGAGGGAGACATGGACCTGACGAACGAGGGCACTGGGGTTCCAGCTGTGGGGGTGTTGGACTGGCTAGAGTAGCCACTAGATGGGGAGGTCAGCCTGTGCACCCTGTCGGGTGAGGAGGTGGACATTTTGGGCTTGACTGTCACCCCTCCCACCTGGCCTTGAGCTCCAGGGGTCTGGCTGCTGTTGAGCATCTCACCTCCATTGTGTAATTCTCCTGGGTGAGCCCCAGTCAACATGTTATCTGTGGCGGGGGCCGGAGGGGTCTGCGCCCTCTGGTCTCCATGGTTACGAGGATAGTCCATGTAGTAGCCCCAGGAATCGGCATAGTCCGAGCGCAGGCTGCTGGTGTCACTGTGAGCAGGCGTCACATGGCACAGCGAGTACACGTTAGACACACCGCCACAGTTGGCGTTAGCTGCAAATGATGCTGCAGAGCTGCCCGCACTGATGCTACTCTGACTGCGTGGCCGCAGCACCCAAGGGTCATCGTAGTCGCTGCTCGGGCTGTGAGAGGGTGAAGAGGGTGACGCCCCTTTCCCTTTCCCTCCTCTCAGCCCCATCTGTAGACTTTGCTGCAAGCTGGCAATTAGAGTCTCATTGAGCATGGCTCCGTTTGGCTCCTTAGCCCCGCTGAGTGCGTTAACGCCCCCAAGGGGCTTTTTGGCGGCAGACTTGCGTCTAAGAGAGTCTGTTCGAGCTGGGGGCAGCGGAGGCTTCTTGGCCTTGCGGAGGGAGATGCTGCGGGACAGCGAGCGATCACTGTACACGCTTCCAGAGTCTTCCTGATTGGCCATCTCGCGGCACTCATACATGCTGTGCCTGGTCGCCCGTCCAGGTGTTGCACTAGGCCCACTGCCATGGTTGCGAGAGCGCAGGCCTGAGTCCAGGTGCATGGAGGTGAAGTATCCCTCATTGTCTTGGGAATAGACGGAGCTGGAGTCAGTCGTGGTCCTGGAGGAGAGATCCAGGCTGCTGTACAGGTGGTTTATAGGAGTGGAGCAGCTGGAGGTGAGCGTGCGGTGCGGAACCGCCACATTTTCTGGCGTGTCGTAGATCCATTGCTCTTCTGGCAGACAGGATGGCGGCGTGGGTGCCAAGGTGCTGTGGCTGTGCATACTGCTGTCCGAGTGACCTGACTCGCTACCAGGTTTTGTAACTTCCAGACCGCCATCTTTTGTTGTATACGTCGGGGTAGAAGTGACCAAGGCTGGGCAGGTGGAGCTGTGGTTAAAGGCTGCTGGACTGGAGATCATGGGATCAGTGTTGGTGGAGGAAGCCAGACTGAGCGGTCGGGCTGTGGGGTAAACTGAAGCTGCGGAGTGGGGGAGCTGCTCAGAGGTGTTGAGGGTAATGACCTCAGAGGAGCTAGACATGGTGGCGTTGGGGATGAGTGAGGTGGAAAAGGCAGCATGTGGGGAGACCACACATGCTGGGCCACCAGCCCAATCACTGGCCTGCGTCCCCCTCAACTCCTGGGACTTGGGCCTGGGCAGGGTTCCTGTCCTTGGGACGTTTCTCATGTGCACCGCTGTATCATCAACCTGAAGCTTTCCAATCTGCCTCTGAGGTGTAGCTTGCTCCTCTGACTTGATGGGGGTGCTGCTATAGAGGGGGTCAGCACTGAGGGACACCCTGGCTCCCTGTCGGGGCAGACTGTGAAACCGGGAAGGATCTCTATTAAACTGAGGCAGCATCAAGATCCCAGAGCTGTCACTGCTCGAGATGGAAATACTTCCTGTTGAGGAGGAAGCAGAAATGCCGGCCATTTGAGCAGCAATTCCCTGTCCTCTCTGAGCCCGGATTCTCCTCATGGATGGGGGTACAACCTTTATTTCTTCTGTCTGGCAGCCAGAGTCTCTGGTGTCTGAACGTCGGAGCGCTGAATTGACGCTCCCAACTCTGCCCAAGGTGGAGTACTGTCCCGGGATGAACATGGAATGCGGCCGGAGTTCTCCGCCGTGTCCTTTTGCTGCTGTCAAAGAAGGAAAATAAGATGAACATGTGATCAGAATACCTCTTTTCTTTTCCTGCACCACTAACCATCTGCCTTCTGCTGTTTTGACTGAACCGTTTGATAATCTATGGTCACATGGAAGCTAATTAATTCCATTAGCTGTAACCTTCTCATGCGTTAATAACTTCTGGTCTTCTTCATTAACGAGGGAAGGATATGAGGGAAGACGGAGAGACTCCCTGCTATGCTTCCCCTCCTATTCTGGCTCACTCCGACTAGAGCGAAAATCCCCTGGGGTCCAGGACAGGCAGCTGGCAAGGTACAACGCAGCCAACAAACACGCACACATACATGGACACAAATCGACACAGTGACATGGTCATGCACTGTCATACAGGACAGGACGTACAGAATATGCAGACGGATTCCGACAAGGACATAATACAGATAACACAAAGACACATACCGGCTTGTAAACAAACAATTTGAAGAACGAGTTGTAAAACAAGAGACGATGTCTAGTGTGTCACCCATCTGCGGTGCCTCTCCTGTTGATGCTCGTATCCCAAAAACACACACACACTCTTGCCTCCTCTCTTTTCTCGTCCTCCCTTCCTCGCTCCCTCTCCCTCTGAAACCACATATACAATCCCTTACTCCTATGCCTAAAGCTGGAGTGACAGCTCGGCTGCTGCTGTTGCTGCTGCGATAGATTAAGCTGCAGGTCTACTTCGCAGGCAGCTCTTGTGCAAGGACAGGGAGGGATGAAGCACTGGGACAATTACCCTGGCCCAGTAATCATGACATTCAGAGGCTGTCGTCAGCTGCTCACTAACCAGATTTTAAAGCTCCTTTCTTATCAGCCTTGGTGATCTTATCGCACAGAGACATGACATTCTCCTTAAACGCTGCAGCCGTCCTACAGCTCAGAGACGTGTACATCAGCCGTACTGTGTCGTCAGCACAGTGGTGTCAGCTTAAAAAGCTTAGTGCTTGCTTAACACCCAGCTCAGCCCAGTAGAGGACCTCTGATACTTCATATTTGTTTTGTGGCTTCCATTGGTTTGGAGGTTTTGAGGATCATATGTTCGGAAAATGATGAGGGTTGTGGGGCCTCCTCCATGACCAGGGGGCCCATTGTCTTATTGTCAACACATGTTGGACACGCATGGTAAGATGGCAGACGCGACTTGACAGACATGCTAAGATTATCAATATGGCCCCAGGATTAAGGCAGCACGGACACACAATTAACACACACAATTAACACACAATTCACAGAAATAGGACTGCAGAAAGTTAAGCTGAAAGATTATGGCACAAAACTTATTAAAGAATGGCAAACCCTGGACTTAACTTCTCCTATGTGACATTATTTTCCAACAGGCAAAGTCTAAAATGAGTGCAAAAGTTTCTAGAGGAGGAAAATGGGCTAAATTAATAGCACAACTCTACTAAAAAGTTGGCTGTGGCTGTCCCTGGCTGTGGTTACAGTTAAACAGGGTGGAGGAGAGCAAATGAGGACACTTGGGGTGAACAACTGAAATACTGAACATCTGCAGGGCCTTGATCCAACACTGTGGACTTGCATGTGTCATTTTCTCCCTCCGAACAATACTAGGGGGGGAGGAGGAGGAGTTCATTCTCCAATCATTGTATACAGTTACTTGCCATAGACGGCAATAACCTTTATGGTTATTGGCTGTAATGAAAAAAAGAGGGATGCTTGTCCAGAGTGTTGGTACAGGTCTGTGGACAGTAGAGGGCAACACGTTGACCCACAGTGATCCATACCTAGGTCATGGTTGAAGTTGTCAGGCAGCCCTGATATAGTCTTTCTGCGTTTGACCTTCTTGGGCCGGCGGGACACGGTGTCAGTGTTAATGAGGGAGCGCCGGATGCTCGCCTGTCGGTCAAACACTGCCCCTGGTGGCCGGGAGGGCGAGAGCAAGGCAGGCGAACACAGGCAAAGAGCAGTCGGTTAGTTAGGAAGGAACAAAGTCAACAACATGCAGAAAGTGTGTGTGTTTTTTTTTTTTTACTTTAACATGCAACATTAACAGGGTAGAATACCTAAAGTGTCAGTTCAAGTGGGACCATACAGATAGTTTTTGGTTTTATTTGCCTTGGTTTTGAGACAAAGCAACATCGCTTGACCGAAAAGCACTTAGGGACTAAAACTAGTTCCACTGAAAACAACACTGATTTTGAGGTTGATACCTTAAAAATATAACAATATGATAATATTGATGATAAATAATGCAATGGTATTTTTTTCTAAATATAAAACCTTCTGGGGTATTTTTCAGTTTTATTCTCAAGTGCAGCATTTTTACAGTCACGAATGCTGACAGTTTCTAAATTTCATCAGTCCTAATTAGGCATTTCTGTACTGCATCATCTTGTTACTCATAGGCCAATATAGACCAATACAGAAATATGTAAAAATCTAGTATTAGCTGACATATTGGCTCTACTAAAAACTGTTGACAGATGGAGTTGCATTATACCACTGGAGGAAGAGAGAAATTACTCCAGGCTTAATGGTTAAAACAGAAAATATCTGAAGCACTGGTTGATGGTCTGTGTTCATTTCCAATCCTGAATATAAGTGAATGAAGACATGTGAGACGTAGAGTGCATGCTCTGATCATAAAAACACACATGCACAGGACAGACATGAGGTGAAGCATGCACACGCAGACACACAGGGATTCATTCTTGTCAATATCCCTCTCTGTCCAGCTTCCCTGAAGGAAGAGTAATATATCTCACTAGGAAATTGCTCTTCTTTCTGCTATTTGGCTAGCTGGTGACAGCCTGCAGGCGTTAGGGAAATAGGAATTGATATGAGGGCAGTTGGTGTCTATCATATTCTTCCTCAAAGTGACAGAAAAGTCCCTGATCTCTCTCCGCGTCTGCATGTGTGCGCCCTCTCTCTTTCTCAGTAATGTAAAGCGACAGGAGATGGAGTCAACGGTGATTTGTGTGGCGTGGGACAACATTAAGCACTTATTAGTGTCTGAAGGGCAGCGGGATTGCAGTTATATTGACCTTGACAACAGCAAAGGTCAGATGATGATACTGAACTGTCATTTTGGAGTCTTTGCAGCTGTTGTTCCTAAATATCTAGCTTGTGAAACATCACACAAGCCACGGTGTAATATATTAATCATCACAATAGGCAGAATGAGACGTTAGATCTATACGTATGTGTGTAGCAGACGGAATGGAAAAACGTGACGCGGGGAATTGCATCGACACATTTTTGCCGTGTCCATCTGTCAAACGCCCTGTGATCTGACATAAAGGAAGTGAAAAGTCTTGACCCTGGGATAAGCTGTCAAACGATTCTCACACACAAACGCTCGCTCACACATGCATGAAGGAAGGTGAAGGTCAGTCTGCAAGAAGCATGATGGGAGAGGAGAATATACACAGGACTGCAGGAGGAGAGGCAGACATCCATGACTGACACATACGCAGCTTTTTTCCTCTGTGGGTGACTGGATACAATAATTGATAAGTCTATATCAACTCAGCCACAGAGGTGTGGTTAAAAGAACAGTCTGACATTTCCCTTTTTGCTTTCTTACTGAGAATTAAATTAGAAGAGCAATAAAAAAATCATCGGTAACTCAGCTGTACTTTGATGGAGGCGCTGTCCTACGCTAGGCTAAACATGACAGAGCTATCTCTTTAATAAACTCATAGACATGACATTTAGATTGATCTTTTCATTTAGCTCTCAGTAAAAGGGCAATCGAGAAAATGTACAAAAATGTCAGCAACAGACAAACAAAAAAGAAGATGTTATTAGAGGTTGATGTTACAGAATAAACACCGGGGATGAATGAGTAAGGATCAAACTCAAAGTAGTTAGATCTTTCTACGTTGCTATGCAATATGAAACTAGGGAACCAGGAGATTTATTTTCCACTACCAACGGTGATGGGGACTGGTTGCTACTCGGTAGTGATGGAGATATGGACAAAAAAAATATGGTTGGATGGATGCAGTAGCCAAGAAGTCATACCTGTGACATTGATGGGAACTATGTCTGTGGGCACGGCCCGGGCCGCCAGCCTCATCTTCTCTTCCGGGGTGGGGAGGGGGGCGGTCTTGTTCCATACAACCTGTCCGTCCACCTCGTATACCTCCCCTCCTTCTCCCTGTGGGGTTTGGGGCCTCATGGAGAGCTGAGATTTGTTGTCCTCCGCTGATGAAGCCGTGGACTAGATGAGAGAGAGGACGAATGGGTTAATGAGATGCAAAACATAAAGTGGAGCAGAGACGGAAGGGAGGGGGGAATGGAAAGACAGAGAGATTATAGATAGAGATATTATAAAAGTGACATGTAATTGAGACGAGATGGGGGGAGGGAGAGTCGTGAGCGTGACAGAGGTTGGGTAATGAAAGGCAATGGAAACAAATACTTTTGTCATATTGAATTAGAGCACAGAAGTGATGGATGAAGAAAGACGTAGAGATAAGTGAAGAAAATGAGTGTGGAAACAAACTAGAATAGAACTTAATTGTGCCAAAGTATAACTGACAGACTGTACAGACGTTATTGACAGACACAAACAGACTTTAATATATTACATCCCCGTGACCTTTAGAGGCTTGTGGTGCTGTAAACACATTTCACGATCAATCACACCCAAATGAAAACACTCGAACAAACACATGCTCCCAAACATCTGTCAGAGTGAACCGACGGTTTTAGAGATGGCAGGATAAAAGCAAGAGAGCAACAGCGAGGAGAACGAGAGAGAATCACTCATGCATTAAACCACGTTCACACATTAACAGTATTGAATTTAGTGCTGAGAAGCAACAGACAGCATCCAGACTTGAAATTGAGTATAGTCAACAACAAATAGCGCTATTTTCCAGTTTTCCATCAATGTCCATTTGCCATTTTGAAATTACTGTTTTGAATCATAAGTAAACACAGTATGTCATTCAGAGAACAGTGAACACAAATAATCCGAAATTGTTCTAATTACAGATCAGGTTCAACAGGTTAAGGTTTGAGCACCATTGGAAAAAAAAGTGCAGGACTCAAAGTTGTTCAGAATCTCTCAAAAACATCTAGCAACTCTTCCCCGTGTCCATTACGCTTCATCCTGACAATCCCAAGCATTAGATTGACCAGAAAAGATGGCCACTAGGGTTTTCATACACGCCATGCACGGATGGATGGATACAAGAGGGGAGGCAACAGAGGGGGCACAAAAGAGAAGGATGTAAAGAAAGGACCCCAGCAATGGTTTGTTATGCATTGTGGCTCAATCTGCAGCCCTGTTTCTCCTCCTGAAGTTGCTGTCAGGCCAAGTTAGGCTCACTGGCCTCAGAACAACAGGAAGTGATGGAGAAGAGAGACAAACAGCGGAAAGCTCTAAAGAGGGATAACGAGAGATGGGAGTCGGCAGTTTGGAAAGACAACAAGCCTGTTATGAAGTTCAAGGGTCGGCAAAGGCATGAAAAGAGCGGTCGACATCGAGGGGCTCTGGGGGGGAGAGACCCTGATAATAACAGTGAAAGACCCTCTGACTCTCTCAGGACCCCACATAATAAAATTGAGGCGGAGGAGGTATATCTGCCCATCCCCCTCCACTCTCTCCAGTACTGTGACATTAGATAAACAACAGCAACAGCTCCACCAAGTGTAGAGGACAGACATAATGGAAAAACAACTATAGTCAGGAAGTGTTTATTGTATTCTCTATACATTTATCTCTACCTGAAAAATGATGACAGGATGGAGAATGAGACAATTAAAACGACTTTACTTTTTCGTAATGCATGCTGACAGTCACAACAAAATGTGAGTGTTAACCAAGTGCTCGTTCTCTATGCCTCTATGTATCCTTAATAAATCCATACAATATGATGTTGGTACAAATTCAACCAGAGAGGAAGAATTTACTGACAAAAACTGGTTAAAAACATCCCTTTTAATAAACTAGACATATTGTCGTTGATCTCAAAAGTCTTCCAGATTTCAAGTTTATACTCGGAAAGTAAAGTCAGAAAGGGGAAGGGAAGTAACTTGTGTAAACGGAGGAAAATGTAGATTTCTGGCCACTAGAGGGCAGACTGACACTGCTTAAATCAGTGGAGATGAATGCCCATGCAGCTGAAAAGGATTGTGCACACACACACACACACACACACACACAGCACTTCAATCAAAATATTATTGCCTTTAACACCTGAACAGCCTCTTGTGTACTTCTGTGCAGTGTTTCTGCATATGTTTACCTTCTTATCATTGTCATCCTCATCCTCCTCATCCTGCAGGCTGCTGATGGACTGTAAGGGGTCAGAAAAGGTGGGACCCTGAGAGTAGTACTGGGAGCTCCGGAAACCATCTTTCCTCAACTTGTCGCATTCTGCAGGACAGACAAGAAACAGAGAAACATATAATGTGCAAAAACGATTCAGGTCACACTTTTCCGTCTTTTTGTTGATTCAAGATACATTTATTTACCACAAACAGTCTGAAATTGTCAATTTAACTTTGCCTGTTTAAACACTGTAATGGGAATTTTGGATGTCTGTAATTTATTATCAGAATATTTGTCAGGTCAGACGTCGATCCGCATCTCCTTTCTGACTGTTATGCTATGACGAAAATTAATGCCTGTTTGTCGATGATATGAACATGAGTGCCACATTGACATAAGATAATTTCAGGACTATGACGCCTGTGTTCTGTAAATCTTGACCTTGCCTGTACATCTTGTCTTTGTAAGATAGGACATGATCCGTCCTTTGGTTCCTCCTCCTTAAAAGGGAGATTGCTGTTGGACTCAGGGTCCTTCCTGCTGATTCTGAACCTTTGCATCAGAAGGCAGGGGTGAACAGTACTTTCTTCTGCAGATGAGAATACTTAGTGGAATAAACCTCGGAGAAAAAGCTGATCCTGGTTGTTGATCTTTATTGGGCAGATTCATTTTTCCACAACAACACGTAACTCTCAATACAAACATTTACTACATACTGATCTCAAGGAATGTACTATGTTTATTATACAGAATAATCTGTTCATACATTATTCATAAGTCGCAACACTGTAGTAGGAAGGATGTGTGAAATATCTATAGGACACACACACAGTTGTGTAACACATCAACTGTGTCAGTGTGTGTGTGTGTGAGTCACATGACCACAGTCCCTGTTGGACGCTGCCAAGCTCTGCTCACACCTCCTCTCGCCACCACCTGCTGTGACGGCGTTGTGATGCGTGTGTCTATGTGTGTGCCGATGTGTGATAAGAGTTCATAAATGAATGAGTGTGTGTAACCAGGAGGGGGGTATCAGTTTCAGTCTGTCACACACAGATGGCGGAGCTGTCCTTCTTTCTCCTCCATCCCCCTTCTCTCAGGGGGAATTTAGCACATCATCCCTCTTTCTCCCTCTGCAAATTTCTACTAGAGCATCCTTTGTCTTGTCTTGTAATAGCTAATTGTATTCCCATAAGTGCTGCTCCGACTAAAACACACAGTAGAGGCCTGTAACCTGAAGGATAAGGAACTCTTAACTGTTTCGGGGCATTACACATTTGTATTTAAATCACTTCAATATTAAAGAAAATGTAAATTGCTTATCTTCTCATTAGTCTTTCATTTCATATTATGCCCAATCCACTAAAATGTAAAAACCTCCCTGGTCCTTTAGCTTGCATCTTTGTGATTTATTCATAGAAATTAAAATCCCTTTTGATAACTGACGCACATGTTCAAAAGCACATGCTCCTAGCCTGGCACCTCAGAGATGCTGCTTTTGATCCTTTTTATGCACCGTCTATCTCCATAGCTAATTACAGCCCATCTCTGAGGACGGACACGCTGGTGCGTGTATAATACTGTCAGATAATGGATCCTAATGGGGTTGGCAAAGGTAGCAACTGTAACAACAAGCTGATGTGATAGCGATGTGGAAGAAGGGGTGATGGAAAGCGTGGTGATAATGAGGAGTGGAGCTGATTGGTGTTGCGTGCGTGGGGACGGTTAGTGAAATGAACGAGCTGTGATGAGCCGCGTGTTGCTAGGCAGAACCGAAGGGAGGGGACGAGCAGAAAAGTTGTGCTGCGAGCAACATTTGGTTCATGTCTGTGAGAGACCAGAGAGAAAAATGTTTTTAAAAGTCTCTGTGTTCAGCTGTAGGCCTTTAACTGAATGTCTGTTGGTTTGAAGTTAAGATTCTCTCCAGCGTCCCTCTTTGTTCTTTGAGAGATCTGATATATTTTACAGTTTCATGTTTGCTTTTAGATGTAATGGGGTCACTTTTGCCAAGTTACTGCTAATAAAAACTTTTAAATAAGAGCAGTAAATCTAGGGGAAATACTGGATGTTACAAAAGAATGGCTTTTAAGTAAGGAAATAACATATGAGGCTCCTTATGATGATGATATTGGATGATTATTAAGAGATTAACTATCTGTCTGACATTACAGCTGTAAAGCAATAGTTTTCTAATTAAAATCTACCTATACCAACAATCAATCATACGGCTGTTATGTAACTTTCCTCATGTATTCGACCTGTTGGCACGTTTTCTGCGAGCCTGCAAAAACATCACCACTCAACACAAGTTGAAACCCATGTGAGTGGCTGCACATTGCAATCTGACTGGTTATTGATTATCTGGCTTAGCAGAGCAGAAAGCTATTGAAGCTTGTGGTGCTCATGTTGGGGGCACTGGATTTGGACACGGGCTAAGCCTAATGTAACCTCCTGATATAACCTTTAAATTACAAAATATATTCTAATAATACATTTAATGCTATCACAAATAAATGAAGGAAGTTTAATTGCTGTATTGTTGTATTTGGAGGTTTTTTTTAAACTGGAATTACTAAGTAAACACCAAATATACTTCCTCACGCCTGTAGTTAGTTGTGAGACCTCCACTTCCTGGGAGTGGACAGTGAAGAGCTAAAACACACACCAAAACTCAAATGGACAGCACAGGTGCTCCCATTGGACACCTGTTGTATTTCAGTTAGGACCCCTGGGGCTGGGTGGTGATGACAGGATTATAGGGGGGGTGACAGGGTGAGGATGGCAGTGGGGGGGTAATCCAACCTCCCAGGTGGTGTTTGTGTATTTGCAGACCTAGCAACATCAATATTGCAGGGAGTAATATGCAACACCACACAGGGGTCAAACAATGGGAAGACGAAGGGTGTGTTAAAGCAGGTGACTCACGCTTAACACACCGTAAGCATCAGGTTACAACCGGCTTCTCCCCATTTATCTCTCTCCCGCCCTTTATCTCTTTATTTTATCTCTCGGCTGGCACACAAGGCCACCCTTCCCTGTAAACAACAGCCCATTACTGGAAAACATCCACCCATGTATGCACCCAAATTCACACGTCGAAGCCTTTTCTCACACCTGACCTCCAATCTGTTATCTTAAAAATGGGTGGACAACTTTCCCAGATACTCAGCGTTTACTTAGCGCTTACTGGCAGTCCCACTTCCTGTTCAGGTAAGCATATTAAAACCCCCCTGTGTTTGTTTGACAACAAGGCTGTGTCTATTTTTCTCTAATTGTGCTGTACAAACAGGACGAAGAGGATCTCACACTGCCGTGTTGTTTGCTAAACTTTGGACTGAACACGAGATAAAGGTTTGGACATTTTTACAACGTGGTAGACGTAGCTGATCTCTTCCTTGATGCCATGACGTTACGATGATGAATGTGAGGATGACTAACAATATTACCACTAGTGGGATTTGTCAGTGTGTATATTTTGGTTGATTTGGCTGGTATGGATGTCAATGACTAATTACAGATCAGATTACTATGGTTCCACAGAAACATTAGAGCTCAAACAAATTGTAGAAGTTACTGATGAATTATCAGTGTGTATAGTTGGAAGTTTCCCTACATATGATCTTAGCATTTATCCATTAAAAAATTAGCCTGAAATAACTCTTCCTGAGAATGACTCCACTAATAGTGTTTTTTTTGTTATCCAGTTGGATCCTATCAAACTCTCTGTGACGGTCAAATTTGAATGATCCTTACCTCGCAGGGCGGTCTTGAGGTTGACTTTGGCCTGACGGTGGAGGTCTTCTACGCAAGGCGGCCTGCTGCCTGGCAGGAAGACGTTCTCCTGCTGGTGCCACGGAGCTGTGTAATGAACGGTCCACTTGCTCTCCTCATCCAGGTTAGACACCGCTGCAGAAACACACAAGTCGGGTTTAGATTTCCAATTTGATTGAAACTAGCGGAAGCAAATCCCCTTCGCAAAAACAATTTTGTTGTCAAAGTGAATGCAAAAGATAACCCATCAAAAAAATAGAGCTCTGTAATTCCCCACACCTTTAGTAGTAAATGTCCTGTACAAGCAGTACCCGTGGCTACTGGATGGATTTGCTTATTGTTGGCGGGGAGTGGAAAAGGAAGTGGAAGGATGTGGAGGTGCTTTGCATTGAGGTGTCAGTCTCCACACCACAATATGGCACATATCTGAGACATCACACAGTTGGCCACACAAGTCAGAGGGGGAGGAGTGATGAATAAAGTAAGTTGGAGGGAAACACTAACCGGCTCAGAAATTCAAACAGGCCACTGAAGACGTACAAAAACTAACTTTTAAGTGAGCTAACTTGTCCTTAGACAAACCCCTTTAGAGGAACAAGTAAACAACAAAACAACACTGCACTCATTCAATCTAGATCTCAAGATCATGAACATATTTGGCTCAGATATCCAACTATCTATTTCTCTACAAGATGGGGAAAACAACAACTTTTCCTTGTTCTTTGTAATTTTTTAGAGCACTTCTTTTCATCATGAAAGAGGTCTTAGATCATGGGGTTTCCCCTTACTACCGGTGGTGGCTTGTAAAGCTGATGATTCAGGAATTTAAACTTATTCCCATGCTCCATTTGTAAGCCGCGATATACAAGTGTCAGCATGACTGAGGTGTAAATATCAATAAACACACATGCTTTTCCCAAAAGGCTTACCAAGTGAGCGTATCCAATCCAAAGTTGGCGATCGTGGATGTAGCAATATCTCCATTTAGTCTCGTTTGTCCCTGGCCTGACTACCACAACATGTCCATCTGACTGGGACTGAAGGAGACCAAGGGAGGGAACCAAGGGGAAGGGGTCTGGCGAGTGTGTGGACTGCTTTTTCACAGGTGCTAATGAGCCACGATGCCTTGTGTGTGTGTTTGTGTTTGTTTGTTCGGTGGGGGAGGACAGAGGTCTTCAGAGGTAAAAGTAAAGGGCGGGGTGCCTACGACTGCAAATTGGTCGTTGGAGAAAGTGCTTTGATATTCAGATGAAGTCTGACACTGACCATCTTAAAAGTCCAACTTTGCATAAATGTGAATATATGTTCTCAGCCTCAACACCACATTTAGTTCCTCCTCCATTCTCAAATCTCAATATTCTCTTCCCAATTTTGCTGCTACCTCCAAACTTACACATTAGTTGCATGCTCGGTCATGTAAGAGTACACATACCACGCCACACACCTGGGGGGGCTTACAGCAACACACACGGGTTGTTTCACAACAACATTTAAATGAGGGCGTGTGATGGTTGCAAACTTGTGTATATGTAAATGGAGGGGTCACTGTGAATATTGACCCAAGTAGCTCCACACGCTGTGTTGAAGCGTGACTGAAAAATCGATCAAATACATCACGAGGCAAAAATCGTCTGATCGAAGTCCGGACTGGAGACTTGCACGAAACACACACACAACCACACACAGTTAACACAAAACCACTTGGAAGTAGAATTTGAAATGTGAAGTTTAGAAAAGCATATAAGTAGTTGGTTTTGGATCTCACGGTGCTACCCGCTCCGTGCTCTGTCACAACACACCAATGAGCAAGGCAGTGATGCCCCAGCTGTGGGTGAATTAGAGTCTCATCTAGCTAAAAGGGTCTCACATATTCATTTCTGATTAAACACATTTCTAATATTGGTGCTTTCCCACACACACTCAGCACAGGTAGCACTCCCCCACCCTTGCTCCTGACAATGGGGTCTGAATAGACCTCACCAAGGCTATGGGCAGTCCAAGGATATGGGGACTATGGACACAAAGCCTGTATTGTCCCCCTGCATCAGTCTCCACATCAGGCTTTTCAGTGCCACAATACACCCTAGCCCCTTAACACACACACACACACACACACACACCCATAGAAAGCCTCACACACACTGGACTGTGGCGCGAAAGACATTCAGAAGTTTACTAATCCCTCTGTCCATTGACATCCCTGCCCTCCCTATGTTCATGAGGAAAACAGACTGAGCAAACAGGGTACTGAAAACTCTGAAAGACACCAACAGGCTGCACGGAGCATCAGAGCTAAACATGCAGAGGCTGCACACAGTAATCCCTGGAAAATGCATCTGTATGCACACACACACACACACACACTAGAGTATTAGCTGTTATGATCAATAATCTATGTCAACCCCGATCACCCACAAGCCAATATAGTATTGACTTTCATGCATAATACAACTTTCTGTGTTTTATAAGGATCAACTTAGTGGTTAATTTACATTTTCAAGACACGACATACATTTAAATAATTAACAGGGTTGCAATTGTGAACAATTTTAGGGAATATGACTTTTTACAAATAAAATTTGCATTAAAACCCAAATTAAATTGCAATTTCACTTCTCTTTCGATGTCTAAAAAGTTTGCGTACCCCTGAAGTTTTGAAAAGGATGGATAGGATATGAGAACTGCTCAGTATCTCTATTGCTGGACTGGAATGGAGGACCAAGGTGCTCAACTGGGCAGCAAACTGCAGGCATGTGCAAGACGTGCAGGATAAGACGTGTGAAGTACAATAACGCTGAGCTAATGATTAAGAGTATCACCTCAGCCTTGACTGCAAGACACGCTATAAATACACCTGAGATTAGAGTTGGTACAAGCATTTTGCCCTGCATCAACCAGGTCTTTGTTAAACATCCTCGTGGGCTTAACACAGACATTAATGAAGTAATTATACAGCATTAACTAATCCTCCTAACAAGAGTCTACTGTATATGCCTGACATGCAGACCTAGTGTGGTTTCCTTTGATATCCGGATCAGATTATCAAACTAAAAAGGCAGTAGAAAAGGACTCAATTGTTCCAAGAAGAAGGAAAAAGGACCAATTAGAATAGCTGTGATTCTAAATGCTTCCAGCTGCCACCTTCACAAACGCCGTCAGGCCATTTAGCGCTTATAGTTGTCGGCTGTGAGAAGTCTTTGCCCGGGGGTTACCTGGTAACAGGGTGCAACAGAAGGTTGTCTCTGGGCTCCTCAGAGGCAGAAGTGAAGCAATGTGCCCCCAAGAAACCATTTGTTTCTATTAAAATCGTATATATATTCATCAAAGCTGCCACACATACCCTTTTATTAAAGAGAAGCTTTAATGAAGACATATTTGAATTAGCAGGAAAAATTTTGACACTTGGCACATGAATAAAATTCCTGTCAAAATAATGCAAAACAAAAGGAAACTGCAAATTCTAATCAGCTGCTGCCTATTTGTTTTAGTTTTCACGTGTAAAACTACTCATATGGCACATTAATGATCAATTAAGAGCAGAAGAAAAAGCATCTTACCCTTCCTTTTGAAGTATTTAATCACAGATTTTAACGAGGTCCCTATAAACACCATTATTCCAGTGGTGTGTGTCTACCTCTAAAAAAAAAAGAGATAAAACTGTCCTTGTAAGGTACAAAAATAAAAAAAAAATCCAAATCCAGAAAATAAGAGAGAGTAGACGGGATGAAGGCGTGCTGGTGTAGGCTCACGTTCTCACTACATGGTGGTTTAGTTAGGAGTGTGTGAGCGTCTACTATGCTGACAATGAGCCTCTACCCCTCTCTCTCTCTCTCTCTCTCCAAACACACACTCAGTCCACCACTCCCCCCTCAGGCAGTCCAGTCCTCAGAGATGCACACACAAACACACAACACACACACACACACACACACACACACACACACAGCGGGAGGGGTGTAGGACCGGCCCCTCTGTTCCTCTGTGCTTTGGTTACCAAGGAGTTCTGGCTGCCTCTCCCTTCATTTCTCATCATCAGTCGTTCTCTTGCGCCCCCTTTCTCTCCCTACACTCTCTTTCTTCTTTACTCTGCGGGACCAACGATATAGCCGAAAGTTAAACATGCCTTATTAGAACGAACGGGCAAACTTGTGGTAATTTGCTGTGGATGTCAATTCTCATTGCACTCCCCCGCTCTCTCTTTCTTTTTTTTCTTTTCCTTACTTTCTGCTCAGCTCAGTCTCAGTCAGTGTCTTATCACTTTGTGCCACTTCCACTGCGATGACAGACTAGTCGGGGGAATATTTATGCATCTAATTAAACTATCAGCCACCTCTACAGGAGAACCTTGTACGTCCTTGAACAAAAGAAACTTGCTTTTTACAAGGTGCTCTCAGGAGGACGCAGCTCCCAGCTGCATGCAAAGTAATGAAACATCACTACATACAGTTCAACATTCAAAGAACAGATATTTCTCTCATTTGATCTCAATTTGTACCATTTCATGATCTGTATCTGAGAGTGACAAAACATATTCTTCTTGAAAATAAAGACTGTGCTCTCCTTTTTCTTTCTGTGTGGATGTTTTTTCTATCAACGCCTCCTCCTCTGTCTGATCACTCCCAGCCTGCTGTGTGTGCACATGGCCACTGAATCTGTGCCACATGAATAAAGATCACATACAATCCTCCCATTGTCCAATCCGCTCACAATCACACACGCACCACACGCACGCACACACACATTCATATACATGCAAACCGGCTCCTTTACACACCCATGACGGGAGGGCTGCCCCTCCCTCTGCGACGATATTTCTTTTCAGCCCAAATGGCTGATGAGGGGAGGGGAGGGGGGTGAGGGAGGGGGATGCAACAAGAGCCTGAATGGGACTGCAAATGATCCTTGAATTTGTGGGTAGAAAGGTTTCCTCTCACCTCCCCCACCTCCACCCCCTCGACCTTGCTCGTCTAAACCGTTCAGCCTGACTCTGAAGTGCTGTAAACAACAGTTTGTATTTGTGTGTATTTGTTCATGTTTAGTATAATTCGCCGTTTCTCGATTGTCGGCTGTACGCTGCTCAATGTCTATTCACCGTATTTGTTTCTCGTCATTGAGTTATGAAGCTCTCAACGTCGTTTTGAAAGTGCAACCTGTGTTTGACGTTTTCATAAAATACTGCTTAAATAGGTTATTATCTTATGTACAACCTACAATCTACATTAATGTTCACGTGACATTTATAGTTGAAAGGGCAACAAGTCACAACCAAAACTAAACTCCTACAAAGTTTCAGTAATCCTATAATTATAACCATATTATAGACTATTATAACCACAATCCAATACATATCAAAATTATTGTTCATCCAAAATCAGAGCTGGGCAGTGTGGACTTTAATTAAGAGCTGAAACAATACTTGTACTACTCAGTAGCTAATTTCCTTGTTACTGGAATCTCTTTACTTGGTCATACAAAATAAGCAATATGAAGGCATTGAGAAATTGTCAGGAGTATTTTATGTTTTTGGACATTCTATACACTAAAAATGTGGATAAATCAAAAACGATACACACAAAACTAAAAGCCCTACTTCAGACTGACAGTAACTGCAGGTCATCATGTTAGTCTGGTGAAATGTATGTGTGTCATGCAAACAAAGAGTTCCTCCGTGTCTCAAACTCCATCCCCCGTTCTGTCAGCAGCCTCTGTTTGGCTGCTTGTACTATCTGGCACGCGTACAGTATTAGGATCATTAATGCAGACGTGAGCCCAAGCAGCATCACTCATTAAAGAGCCTATTGTTCTCATGACAGCATTGACTTGCACGCACACGTACACACGCGCACACACACAGACACACACACACACACACACACACACACACACACACACATGCACAGCAGGGCAGACAGGTCAACAGCTCTATCCGCTGAAGGAGAGCTTCAAATCTAGGCCACATCTAGGATTAGGGCTGTCCATCCTTTCAGCCATACGTCCATACATCCTTCCGCTCGTTCCCAGTGAAGAATGGAAGCCCCCCCCCCAGTCCAAACAATATCAATCTTTCATCCGTTCATACTCCAAGCAGTATAGAAAGGCAGCGTGAAGGACTCTGTGCATGATTCTTGGAGCTCAGAGGAAGAGGCTTATTTAGCACGACAAACATCAGCGATCATTATGAATATGATTAAAGAGCAAAATTAGCCCTTGATTATACAATGAATCTTGAATACCTAAGCAGAGGCCTTTTTTGCTTGTTCTTTCTACTATACAAACAAGTTGTTTTAGTAAAAATTCCAGGACTCTAACCAGAGTTTAAGATTATTGTTGGTATAAATGCCCCAATCTTTTTACTCGATTAATCGATTAAATATTTGGTCCAGAAAATTGTTCTTATATTCGCAAAATGACATCTTCAAAATGCTTTGTTTTGTCTAACCAACCAAATAACAAGCGATATTCAATTAAGACTACAGTTTCTTTGAAAGATGACTTCAATTATTAACTAATTGATGATTCTACTAAATGCTGCAGCTCTAAATCATTCATAGAAATCCACACCACGAGCTGTGTACATGTGATGTTCTTTGATTCTTGCCAGATGAAACAATTGCTTGAGATAATTACAGCAACCCGCTGAAAATTGTGAGGTTTTCTCACTATTTAATTATTTCAAGCATTCAAACACAACATCGCAACACATGTTCATTAGTTTTAAAACCTGCGGCAAGATAGGGATGGTCTCTTCTCATTAAACAACTAGGTGAAAAGGTGCTGACCCTCGGGAGAAAAAAAGGGAAAAAACGGGCAATGCGAATAATTAACAAGTCTTATTGCAGGAGATGCTATTCATAGTCAACGGTGAATGTGTCAGAGTGATAATAAAAGAGACAGATTAATGAGGGGCTCCTGCTCTTCCTCCTCCTTTGGCTCTCCATATAAATATGTCAGAGGCATCTACAGCTACACAAACTCTCACATATACACCCTAGGTTTTATTTTTTAAAGCCCAGACTGCTGAATTTAACGCAATTCTCTCAAGACCGAGCCCCATCTTACAACCAATCCCCAAAACACACACTTTTCTCTTTCATTCAACATCATAGTCAATCAAACATCCGTTTAAATTCCCAGAGTGCCTGAACCCGGCATCTACACACAGACACACCTCTTCCTCCATCTGACTGGTCTCAGCTTTTATTCCGCCATTAGCAGGGAGAGCTAAGCTGACCCCCTAAAACCCCTCAACTCGACCTGATCCACGATGTCAAATCTCTTCCCCTCCTTTCTTCCTTCTTCCTCCACTTTTCTCTTTTTCTCTCTTTCTTATAGACATGAGCACTTTCATGGCCGCCAGTGTAATCTAGCATGTATTGATTTTAGTATCCTGTCTTGCCCCCACTCTTTCTTTTCGTGCATTCTCTTGTTCAGGATTCGACCTTGCACACCTTCCCATTAGCCAGTAGAAAACCTGTCAGGTGGAGATAAGCAGGGAAATGTGAGGGGTGGAAAATGGGTATACGTATCTGTTGCACGTGTGAGTGTATGCAAACACTACGCATCTGTATGTGTGCAGCGGTGCACAGCATAGTAGAGTTGTTACACATTTACACAGAGGCAAGGTTGACACTGGAAGGGCAATAGTTTAAAACCCACAAACTTAAGCTTAGTGAACAAAAAGTACTCATCTTTCCATTAACAATGAAAGGTAAGATGCCCTTTAGGAAGGCACTAAATTCCTGATAGCAGTTGTGCAGCATCAGTATTTGAATTCATTTCTAATTAATAAAATACATATTTACTCCAAAACCATCTCAGGTAATCAAAAAAATAAAGACAGAGAAATAAAACCAAAGCATCTCTTCTAATTTGCAAACAAATTGTTTGGACTTGAACAAAACCTGTTCAAAAACACTGAACTGTGAATGAATAAATAAATAAAAACACTACATCACATGTCCCTTTCATCTCATCCCATCTCTCTTTCTGTGAATGTGAATATATAATTGATAGCATCCACACCAACATCCTCGCTCTTTAATCTTTTCCCCCCTTCTTCATCCCTGCATCCCTGTGAATGAAAGCGTAGCACCAGGGCTCAATGGGAACGCGATCACTTTGGTCCTCTCAGAGACAGAGCAAGGCATGAATTATCTATCGGCACATGTTGAGGGGGAGAAGGCGGGGATAGCATGGCATGAGGAAGGTTGGGGGGGTTTGATGATCATACAGTACATTTAAATGCAGATTTGTTTCCAATTTCTTTCTTAAAAAAAGGACTGCAAACAGTAATAACATGAAAACAGTAATAGCAGCAAGACGGAGTTTAAGAGTTTCGATGACGGTGGTAAACCATAAACATGGGAAGGGTGAAGGTAAACATGGATAAGAGGGAAACAACCATCTACAGTGCTCATAAAAACGCAGTTAACCTCAGTTAAACTTCAAACTCACTCCTGAATAAACACCTCTCACTCCAACATGACACACACGCACACGCCCAGAAAGCAAGGTGACGAGAGGCTCGGCTGAGTAAACAAGCTGTGATAACTTACTAAACACTGCTTATTCAGTGTTATTCTGGCACTGATGGAGTTAGCATGGGGTAAAGTTCCCGTGCATCGGACACACACAAAAACATTGAGTAGCTCCAGCACTTGGAGAATGACCTTTTTCTGACACTAAACTCTCTCTCCCTCCCTCTCTCTCTCTAATTGCAGTTATGTCTGTTCAGCAGACAGAGGTTACCAGTTAACGGCAATCCTCCCCCCCATCCCCTCTTCCAGTGTTTCCATCTGACCTACTCTATTGAAGCAGCTGGGATTCCATCACAATTCCATTCACGACTCCATCTCACACACACACAATATATACATTCACACAAACAATTATCAACTGTGTGCATGTACACATGTTAAGACAGACACAGACTGTAAACCCTTCTATGTTCACCATCAGAAAGTCAATGTTTCGTCAGCGGTGTATTTGCATGATTACATGCCGAACAGGACGGGGTTAATGAGCTCAGTCTGAAGAGGACAAATGTACTTCAGGCTACTGACGTTACTCACAACATGTCGTTTTAGTGCCGTGGCGATTTAGAGCGGCACTTTTATTTATACTTGAGTGAATAGGAGTGTGTGTCACACATTTTACACCAAATTGTACTTGCAGCATAACCTGGGTAGATTTGAAATACATTCAAGTCAGTAGAGAAAACCGCTGTGTCTGTGGATACGCTGGGTTATTCTTCTGAATGAAAGGCAGTAGGGCCTCCCTCTATAGGCTGCTCCTTCTTTGTGATCCATGAGAAAACCCCTCCGAGTCTGGGTGACACCCGGCAAACTACGCCCCAAGCATGCACTCACTGCCACTAACCTAATCAGACTCTTTGTGTTTGTTTTCTGTTTCACGGGCATAAGGATGTTAGCCTTGATGTGGTGACACACGCATACTATGTTTTCTGTTCAAACACCATGTAGCTGCTCTCAAACAATGTGTGTGAATGTGTATGAATCACAAAAGGGCAACGCAATACTAGGTCGGGAGAAAAAATGGAGATGGTATCGGCCAAACTTTTCACAAAGACTTTAAAGAAAAAGGAAGTGATGGGAAGCAAAGTTTGCACCCACAAAATGTTGAAAGATTCTTTGATGTGGTTGAGGCAGAGCCATTTTGCTGAGCAGCGATGCAAGGCAGGACAGAGGAGGCAGCGTTTAGAGGGACAAAAGGAAGGAGATGGAGGCGATAAAGGCAGCCGGGAGAGAAAAGTCAGGGGTGGAGGGCAGGGAAATGGATGAAGCGACAAGAGCGATGGATCGAGTGTGAATGCAAAACATCCATAGGTAAAGACTCACTGAAAAAACAGTTATTATACACAGACAGATACACAAAGGCCCAGCAGGCTTGGCGGTCATGCCTAATTTTCCCTCCCCTGGCGTCTGACCTAGCCGACCCCCTTTGAAATTCAAACCAGGATAAAAGAGAAACACAGAGACGAGATAGAGGATGCATGCATCTCTATTTAAGTGGACAGACGAGACTGCAGTAAGTGTCTGGTCTGGACTGATAAACATCTTTTTGCCTCGGCACGACAGCGAAACAACTGAGAAAAGCCTAAAAAACAAAGTGCTGGATTAAGTACACACTGACAGGGAGGTGTGCAACCGTTAAATAAGTCCTTCCTATACATTCATTTAACAAGCAAGCTTCTCAGCTGAATGTCCGCTTCGTCACAATAAAAGACGGCTCACTCTTAAAATGTACACGCTTGTTGAGCAGGGTGTTAAAACACCGTTGTTTTACAAGCAGCCCGATTTGTACGCCTGAGAGCGTTTGGTGCCTTCGGAGAAGGTGGCAGCTTTGTTGCTAACTTGAGGCGTTTTATGTCCCTGTCAGGATGGATTTGTAGTCAACCGTCCATTTCCCCCCGGCAACAGTTTTCAATCAAATGTAATCTAACCCCACCGGTGGGTCAACCCCCTGAAGTTAGCAGGACAATAAGACGGAACTGAAACAAGGACGGTTGAATGTTGACGGGACAATATTCAGTGATTTAAGGGTGTTTGGATTGGCTGAGGAATTTTTAATTAAGTTTTGAGCTACTAAAAAAACTATTTATATGTCATAACATTTGGCACAGAGGCTATACCCAAATGACTTCAGTGTTTAAGAATAAGAACTTAGACAGTGGCGACTTGAAGTCTGTTTTGTCCTGCCACAGATTAGTTTAAAAAAACACTCCATGTTTCTTTTGTGCGACAGCTGGTTAAAGCATCACAAAAGATATTTCATTGTCACTGTCAGTTCAGCAGGATTTATTAATGCAATGAAGTGTTTTCTATTCTGAATTCCCACTTTTCACATGTAACATTGACATAGTGTCATGAAATAATTTCCCAATGGAACGCTCCATTCAGCCACTCGTAGTGTAACATAAAGACGGACCCATGGCAGCCCAGACTACATTAGGAGCCATTACCATCCAGCCACCATGTCTCCAGTCATATTGACTCGTGGCCCTTCTCACTCTCCTGTGGACCCTCAAGAGGATCCACTATATCAATACCCACAAAGCCTGAGTGCGTCTGTGTGGCTTACATCAGGCTGACATCATTGTGCATGCTTTTGTATACATGTGTGTACATGTTACTGTACAATCTACTGCATTTAGACAACAGACCTAATCATCTACTGGAGTCTAGACCTTAAAAGGAGGCTAGAATACTGTGTTGCATCCCTGAACACTTTATTATTTTGGTGTCTTTGTGTACATGTAAGCACATGCATTGTCTTATAACCTACATATGCAAGACTGTGTGTGTGTGTCAACAGCATAATACACACACAGTCTTGCATATATAGGTTATAAGACAATACATGTGCCTTTAGTCAACATGCATGCAAACACACACAACTTAGTATGCACATGCATGTACACACTCATAGGGATGCCTGTACATACACAGCTATATGTTCGCTGCCACACTTCTCTCCTGACCTACATTTCAACACCAGGGCTGTCTGCTGTTCTCTCCTAAGGGCCTGTGTGTGCATCTATCATTAATCCAATTTTGTAATTAACTTAACTCAGGAAATGCCATAAATCTGACATAAACACACAGATGAACACTGTGGAGGGCTGCGCTTGTGCTTATCGACTTTTATCTTTATCTTATCCACTCCCTTTTGAGTGTGTGTGTATGTGTGTGTTTCTCCAACACTAAACTTTGAAGCCCCACACACACAAACCTCACAACCGACTTGATTAAAAATGTGATGTGAATAATTTGCAAGCTAATGACAGGAATAAATAGGGAGCAGCTGGAATATTAGTTCTCTCACTTTAACTGTATGATGAATTAGTGTCAATATTTCACCGCACACTTTACTCTGAAGGCATTTAGCCGACACTCCAATCAAGAGTGATTTATCAAGACAACAGCAGCTAGCTAGCCAGCTTAGGTATACATCAGTATGTTGCTTCTGCTGTTACTATGAGGCTCGTGCTCAAGCTCAGGCTGCTGATGAGAGGGTCCTGTCTGATTTAGACACAGTGGCATAGAGCCAGACTGAGCTAATTTAGGTTAAGTGCCTCCAGTAGCTCAAGGGCACAAAGCAACAAGCCACCTGGGGCTAGCCTGTAACACAAGGGGGTAAGCTGAATGTGTGTGTGCGCATGTGTGTGTGTGTGTGTGCAGACGCAGGGGTACCAACAGGAAGTGGGTTAAATCCACAACCTACAATGTGTGCATGTGCGTTTCTCTACAGTTCCTCCATTGCTGGAGCAAAATTGAGCAGATTCGCCGTTTGACCCACTTCCCACATTGCATTGCACCTCACTTCATCATCACCAACAACAGTAGGTCATATGGGGGGTTGCAACACCAAACCATCCAATCAACAATCAGAAAATATGACCAATTGACCAGTGACCACAAATCAGGGAAGTAAGCAAGACAATCAGCCTGGAGGCGTCACAATCAAGTCGGATGCAAATTCTGGTGGCTGGCATTGATTGCTGTTATTAACCAATAAGTTTACACCGCATGACTGGATTTGACTCTGTTCACCAGGCCCACATTGATCCAGTTTCTCTCTCTTCTCTGTTAGTTGGTTTGTTAGAGGATGTTCTGCACATTGCTTTCACAAGGTACAAACCCTAATAAACTCTAATATCACCACTGACAACTCTAAATAGATTGCAACAGCAGATCTGTCGTTTGTGGTCTTTGGTGATATTTTTGTAAAAAACAAAAAAAATGTTTTGCATGAATGCTTAGTATCCATCATATTAATTTAACCAATTGGCAACAAGTTTGCTGAATCGCACTTATACCAGCAAGCCTGACAGACGAGCTTTAAAAACCAGAGCACATACTAACATCAGATATTCAGGACTGATACAAAAAACAGCAACAGTCATCATCATTGTCATCATCACCATCAGAATGTATTGATACTCAGCAAAGACTGAGGGAGATGAGAGGTCATGGTCAGCTGCAGGACAACCCCTCCTGTAGCTGTGGTGCTTGCTGACGAAAAACTGCTCTCTTTAAGCGTATCTATATCAACACAGGTGCTACACATAAATGTTATGCTGTAAAAATGCAGTCCTGCAATAGAATTAAAAGGAATGTGGCTTTAATCCCAGTCTAAAGACTGAGAGGGTTAAATATGTCTCAGGACAGGCTTAGTGCTCATAAGATAACATGGATCAGTATCATCTGTAAAAGAGACATACACACACACACACACACACACACACAGATAGTGGGATTGGTGGTTTCATCTGATTTATCAAGCAGACTCAGGGAGGCACACAGGTGTGTATGTGTGTGCACATGCATGTGATAATCTTGGGTTCCTCCATTGATAATCCTACGTTGAGAAAAAAAAGCTGGACCCCAAATCCACTTAACCCCTCCCTCTCCCCTCCTCCCCCTTCCTTCTATATAAACCACTTCGCCTTCCCTTCCCACTCCCTCAGTCTCTGTCCCTCCCCCTTCTGTCCCATCTGAGCAATAATGACAGGATGGAGGCATTAATAGAGAGGGAGAGCGCAGACCTGGAAGAAATGAGTGCGACCTCCTAATGGGCCCTGAGGGAAACGAGACTAGCTCCCTGATCAAATACTCCCAAAATTTAAGACCATCATTATTCCAAATTAAATTCCACGTGACACCCCATATGTCTCATTTTGGTGTGGATAAATGGCTGCATTCTGCCTGATTGGCAATTAATCCAACAATAATTTGGTAACACCGGGAGCCATCAATTTAGTCTCACACCGTGTTTTACTGTGTGTGATCAAAAGTAATGTCTATGAAAATTGATAAATCACAGATAATCAACTTTGGAACAAACAACTGGAAGCACTGCAGTTTCATCCAATGAATGGGTCCATCTGCCAGTCTGTATTACACCGCCACCTTGTGGTGGAGATAAGCACCAACTGACACAAACGTAATTGGTTTGTAAAGTGTCATCCTGCATAGTTCTCTTTGTTTAAAAACAGTCTCGGAATGGAGTTTCTGCTACAAACAAACAAAATTAGAGGCAACTGGTCAACAGTGCACACTCCCCTGTGGTTTAACAAGCAAAGAAAATGGATTTCTCCACATTTTTCCTTCTCTTTTTGTCTTTAACCCTAATCCATCTATGCATGTTGAGTGGAAAACCCTCGAAAAAAGAGAGACGTTGCCACGGTGACAACAACTCATTAACGAGACTGATTTAAAGAGGCTCTTAAAATCACTTTCTCTCCCCTCCCTCCCTTCTCTTTCCTTTTATAATCAGCCTCTATGGGGGGACATGAGCTTTTCAGAGGTTTGGCTATGCTTTCTGAGGCTTAATAGAACCTCCAGCTGATTGGGACATAAAGGGGCCTGTGGCTGAGGGGAAGGCAGGAAGAGGGAGCCCTGTGTTTGGGTATACAGGAGGAGTGAGGGGGTCTCAGGTTGATGAGAGCTAGATGAAGGGGGGGGGGGGGGGGGGGGAGTGTCCTCAGTGCAATCAGATTATTCTAATTGTTGAGTGTATATAGTATAGTATACTATGTTTGCTTTACTTACATCTTTGGCTTATTTATACATTAGATTGTTAAGCCTTTTATTCTAATACTGAGCTACGACATCCGTAAAAGTAAAGTACACAGTGAACTACAGTAGAAGCTTGTAAGCTATGAACGCACACAGCAATTAAAATTCATATTATATTTCTTTGAAATTAATAAGGAACAGTATTGTTAACTGTTTGTTGTTCAGATTATTTGCTTTATTGTTTAGTACCGGTATGTAAAATGTAAGATTGTCTTCAAATTGCTTGTTTTGATTCTCACTAGTTTGCGGTATACTACTGATACCTACATGAAAGTTACCGTGAGGGTAGTGTTATTGTCCTCGGATAAGAAGCAGATTGTGCACTTTCTGGGAACCGTACAGTAGAAGTCAGGAATGTAACCATGAGAGCAGACTGGCCAGTAGGGCAAATGGGGCCAAAAACCTCAGTGGTCCAGACTCAAAGCAGCATGAGGTGGAAAAAAGCTCCCTGTAATTGCAGCACTCATTAAAGAAATGAGCTGTGACGCAGCCACGGAGTGATTATCCTGCACTAAGGCACAATTAGATTTTTCAATTACTAACAACAAGACCACGGTTGAAATGATTCCGGCTAAAGAAGAGCGCAAAAGCTGTTGCTGAAGTTAACACACGCCAGATTAGCTCTTGAAATTGCATTTGTTTTCTGTGCTGATGGCAGCACTAATGGCACTAACTCTTACATTCATTACGAAATAGTTTTTTTCAGTTATCCTGACTTCTTATTTTATAGCGTGGAGTTTTATCATTCATGAAAAATGTACTTTATTTTTTGCTAATGATGTAATTAGATGTTTGTTACTCGACAGCAAGCATGTTCAACACAGAGAACATAAAATAAATGAACACCTCAGTATTCCTCACCATCAATCATAAATATAGACACCAGATTAACAGACTGCATTAAATCCACAGGTGACACTTCACCTTTGCAATGATACAAGCATATACTCAGGAACCAGAGATCCAAGATACATGCTAGCTGAATATCTGCATGTGCCATGTTATTAAGTGCCATCATCATCTTGTGCTTCCAGAATCTGGTTGCCATATGGTGCAATACACCAACCAAACCTCCAGGAGGCTTCCTTTGTAAACCGGACAGCAGACGCAGAACACAACATACTTTTTACATTCTACATATACATCAAGGAGATACAAGCACTTAGAAAGCACGCAGAAAATGAATGTGCAACCATTTTGTTAATTTGATTCATTGTTTCAGTTATTTTGTTTGAGGCAAACATGCTCCTAAAAGGTGAGGATTTACGGTGAGGAGCAACTCAAGACAAAGGCAACAGAGAAAGTAATATATGTGAAGCTAAATGAAAAAAACTCAATTACCTGCCAATATTTGTCAGTGTTGACTTCATTAGCTGTTGATCACACATGATGGAAGAGCACCTGTTAGCCAATCACTAGCCAGCCATTACCTATTAGGCCTTTAACAAGTTGAGAGGTCTCCATCTGTTACACAGCAAGCTATGACCCGGTGATCACACTTCACATGCTTTATCTCCTAAACAAATGAACGTGAATTGGACTGCTTGCTTTTATATTCAGTGTATAAATGAAGGGGAAAAAAACAGCAGACATGCAATCATTCAGAGGGAAAGGGGGACAGAAGATTGTTGCAGACAGTTTCTTTGAAGCAAAACAGAGCCTTAACCCATTTTACAGTTGAATGATCCAAGCAACCCCTGACCCCCAATTCCCAAAAGAGAGAGTGTGTGTGTGTGTGTGTTTGTGTGTGTGTGTGTGAGAGAGAGTGAAATCCCCCTCTTTCCTTCATCTCATTACGCTGCGTGTCATGCTCTCTCCTCTATTGTTCTGCCACCTCCAACTTGTTATTGGGGGGTTTTCATGCACATTCAGTACTAAGTGTGTACTTGTCTTCACTCATCTATGTTTGGGCATGCACGAGTGCAGCTGTAAGCCTTCAAACTAATAAATCTTGTTGTCACGAAAGGTATTTCACTGAATGGTTTACTGCATAGCCTGAGAAAAATACTGGCTACTGTGTCGCCTTAAGCTCAAACCATAGTTTAGGGCACTGGTTTAGAATTACTTCATATAACATTTTACTGGCAGCATCATGACTGCTGGTAATTTTAATTTCAGGGTGGCACTCTTAATCTACTGCCCAGGTTTTTTATCACTAAAGATGGGAAATGTGGTTATGTCTGTGTGAAGACTGAAGGGAAGACAAAGAGCTGAGGCACCAAACCCCTGCTGGATCCGACCGCCACAATTATATTACCCTAACTGATTTTCACCAGCACTTCCTCACGTAAATGCTGGCCAGCATTTCATTTGGCCTCATCTAGTTACTCTACAAGCCCGGGCCTCCCTCAGGTACTCTTCCCTCGGGAGCTTTTGGCACTGCTTGGTCGATAGCTGAACCTGCCTTCTCATTGAGGAATTATTGGAACACCTGCTCCACCACTAAACTGATGTCAAATAGATGAAGGAGGGGAGCCGATGGAAGAAAGTGTTGCCCTTTCCAATCTACTGTAAGAAAATTAAGATTTATATAAAGAATGTGGGTCAGTCAGAAAACAGGGAAAGAATAGTGTGATAACTAGGGCTGCATAATTAATGGAAATTCTATTAAAATCCCAACATGATGTCGTGCTATTTTCAAATTGTTAAATGGTGAAATGAAATTGCAAAAACACAAGGCAGAGAGACAGAATGAGAAGCATGCATACAGGAAGACAGACACAAACACACACAAAGGACCTAGTAGAGAAACTCCAATTTGAGCGTGTTTGTGTGTATGAGGGTCGTTGTTCAGCGGTGCGTGAATACATAGAGACTGGGAGGTTGATTCAACCTACAGAGCCCAGACAATACTGTACCCATGGCAGCGACATCTTGAGCTGTCACGGCGTGTTAGTCAAAGCAGGCGTGAGGAAGGGCTGCACTCGTCTGTTGTAGCATAGTGTTACACTTAAGAAAGGTTAGACTTTGGAAAGAAGTTATTTAAGTGGATGGACAAATACTTAATAGTGGACACTTAAAATAAATTACAGAAGTTGTATTACAAAGAAATCTCCCGTTCTTAGACTTGCTTTTTCATAAGAATTTTGTTCTTTCTTCAGCATTTTTTGCAAATAAATAATGCCCGCGTGGCAGAGCCTGTCACATCCTTCAGCACTTTCTCTTATCTCCCGAATGGCTCCTTTATGTCGAGGTGGAGGGGGAAAGTGGGTCACCTCTGTAACCCCAGCAGTATCAGCTCCATCACCCCTTTACCGTCAGCTCTGTTACACTTCCCTGCAGGCCTGGCCCATCACCTCCAGCTGCCAGCTATTGTATTGTTCCCAGGGGTGGCCACCGAGGGGTGTTATGATGTCCTAATGTCCCAAAAGAGAGTGAAGTACGGTCTAGATGCAAGCATGCATGCAGGCATACATTCCTTATGACACACATTTGCACATTCAAAGAGGTTGATCATACATAGTGCATGAGAAAATAAATGCATGCCTGGGAATTCCTAAAGTATAGATATAGTAAACTAGAAATCAAACATCCCTACACAAATAATGTACGGTAACACGGATGTCACAGACAGAAGCTAATGCGCAATATGGCAGGTCATGTATTTCAGCATTAGTGACAGTATTCATGAAAGCCTTTCCCTGAGGGTCATCCAGTTCTTGCCTTGAGCCTGGAGCCTCGCCACCACACCAAAGTCCAAAAGTCTCAGAGGTCACAAAGCCACAATCTGTATAGATGCCGCACGAGACGCCCAGCATAACACACACACACACACATAAAGATGCACACCTGCACACACCGAGACAGAAAGCACAGATCACTCAGTTACAAGGGGATGGAAATCAACTAATAGGAAGAGACAAAGCCCAGCTTGGGCAAAGCTTCCGCCGCATATGTCGGGAGTGTCTGGCACCGTGACACACATCGTATAATTAATGCCCACAAACAGCTCAGGTGACCTAAGTTCTCTTTGAAGCGGGAGCCTGTTTCCCAACCAAGAAAAACACCACAATCATTACTGGAGCAAAACAGCAATGTGGTGTCACGTTAAGTCTGCTAAGTCTTACTAAGAGGCTCACAGAGACTGCTACCTGGTAGTCCCGCTCTGAAGTTGAAGGCAAGAACCCCCTTATTATAAAATTGTCTTTGAGTTCAAAGAGAGAGGAAAAAAGTACAGCCAAACTCTGACAACAGTCTGATGCATACAGACACATGGAGCTAACGTTAGACAACACTTAAAATCTCTGGCAAACTAACATTTTGTTTGTTCAAACTCCACAAATTCAAGCTGACGAACTTTACAAGAGTGAATATGAGCTGCTTTCTGTTCTGTACCTTTGCCATCCTGGAAGGTTTGTGCTTTTCCCGGTGAGCCTTTGATGATTGGGCCAAGTAGTGGTTTGGGTGTCCAGAGAGAGTCCGGTCTCTGATGGACCTTTGACACTGAAAGCAGACGTTTGCGCAGGCCGCCCTCAGGCCTGGCGGGCCTGGGGCTGGGGAAGGCCTGCGGCTGGAGGCTGTTCCCCATCTTGTTGGCCGGCAGGAAGGAGCAAAGAGTTTGTTTCTGGCCAGGGGGGTCCTCATAGCAGGCCCTTTGCCAGCAGCTGACCACCGGCTTGGAGGAGAGGCAGTGCACGTATGTGATCATCCCCTGCTTAGACCTAAACCCCTCCAACGCCCACCCTCCCCTGTGCTATCCAGGACCAAAGCCCCCCAACTCCTCCTTCTTCTTGCAGGACCCTATCTGTCTCTGGACTAGCAACGGAGGTGCTGGGAAGGAGGGGTGAATGTGGGAGACCTCCCCTCTTGCTCCAAAACCCTCAATAGGCTTCCCCCTGTCTTTCAGAGAAGATAGGACGGGGGTTTGGAGGTTTTTGCAACCACAGGGGACCCAATCCCCCCTCCGCCTCCTCCTACGGTTTTTGTCCTTCCTCTCCCTCTCTCAGGGGATCCTATTGACTTGCATTGATTTGCCTGACAAAGGAAGGCTATGCACAGTGTTAGATTACAAGATTTAACTCCAGAACAAATATTTCACAGAACTATTGCAGCATACAGCTATTAAAAATCCTGAGAGACTATAAGCCAGACATCTGGTAGACACCCCGGGAGCTTGCAAAAACAGGATTCCTGCCCCTCAAATATGACCAAAAGTTCTTTCAAAAACACCAAAGATGAAAGATGAAAAAGTTTTACAAAAAGGGCAGTGCCACAGTGAAAATACCTGTGGTTAAAGCATGTTATTCTTCTCAAAGCTGTGCTATCCTTTGCAATGATGCACGCAGAAGCATCACGACAACTTGATGATCCACAAAAAGTCAAGAAATCAGTTCATGACCAAAAATGGTGAGCGTCTAATTTCATCAATATCTTCCAACAGAGTGTTCAGACAAGTTTGCAGTGTCTCTTGAGCGTCCTCCGTCCTATTTCTCAATCCATCCTGGACAGAACACCACCGATGCTCCTCTCAGCTCCTCCTCCCTCCCTCTTTCCTCTGCTCCTCAGTGCTGCTGTTCTAATCTGTAAACCCAGATTATCCAGCCTCCAGCCCTAGCCTCCGATTGTGGCAGACACACACACACACCACACAGATGGACACCAGGCTGAAGATAATTAACTACATCACCTTCAGTGCTCAAATGTCTAGAAGTTCAAGAACACTTGGCGTGATATCAGTCAGCTGGTCAACTCGGATGACGCAAACTCAAGTGCGAAGAAAGCTGCACGCGTGGCAAATATCAAGCTGCTGCCTCGTGTTTACACTCGCTTGACCAGTGTATACACGATCTAATTATTTCAAGAAGACAAAACGCACACAAGGAAGACACGTTTCAAAGCTTCGATAAGTTACGCTTGAGCTGAACTAACAGAGGAGCAGAGTGAGGCACAGATGGACCAAGAGGTATTACCTGACAGCCTAATAAAAACAGATGTAAGCATAGCCAGCAGCAGATGAAAAGACACAGTAAGCAGCTAAACACAGGTTAAGAGTAGCCACACAAACTTCAGACTAACCTGCCAAGTGTGTAAGTGTGTGCATGATCCTTAATCAGCTTGGTAAGGCTAACCTTATTGATATTGATCAGATTAATAGACCAGCAGATGACTGGACAAAATGAAAGGACAGGATACTAGTGATGGCACATTTTCCAATGAAAGGTCAACCACCAGATATGCACATTGTTTAATGAAAACAATGTGAAAAGAAATGAGAAAAATAAAAAAAGATGGCAAGAACTTCTTGACAACACTAAAGCAAATGTCTCCCTCTGGTGGACGCTGACACCATATAACAGACATACTCTTCTCTGTTCCAACTTCTCCAATGTAAGGATTTGCTTTTTTTCTCTGTTACATGTCATTGTAAACTGAAGTTTGGTTTTAAGGCTGTTGGATGTGCAACAACATTTTTAAAACATCACCTTAACTGTGTCAAAGTGGGATGGACACTTTTTTATACATTTCATAGACTGAAAAATAAATCGTCAGATTACTCCATAATGAAAATAATCGTTAACGGCAGCCCTGCTACGCTCATAAACCTATTACAACTTTGTGGGAGTAGGGAGAGACTGTCAATGTGTGTATTTGTGTGGTTGTTGCCCTGCCAAAGCCTCAGCAGATAGCCAGAGGCTAAAACAGCCATTACCGATGGTTATCATTTCCACAGCATGGGTGAGTCAGCCAACACACAAGCTGATTACAAAACCAAAACCACTGCACACACACACACAGATCATAATGGACAAACCACTGCACACACACATACAGATCATAACGGACAAACCACTGCACACACACATATAAAACACCGGGTGGACACGTAGCCCACGGGGCGAGCCAAAAGATTCAGACCGTGGCCTAAATTGCACTTAACACTGTCGTTGCCCCAAATCCACCAACACATAGACACAGTGGGTCATAATGTTCACACGGAGAACAACATCAGTGGGCGTGTAGTCATGCAGACCTGCACACATAACAGGTTTTTAAAGCGACACACGGACAAACAGACATTATTGGCATCTAACGAGGAGGTACGTCTTCATGATGGTGACGGTCGTATACTCAAACACACAGAACAAATGTTGCGTGTGCCTCACTTTGGCTGTGAATGTTCAGGTCTTGTCCAGACCCCGCTTGCACGGCAGCCAGGCTCTCACAGCCCACTGCGTATGAATGGGGATTATGTCTAGTGTGCACCCAAATCTTGAACAGTGCAACATCCAGTTCAAGCAGGGAGGGATAATATTGTGTATCAATGCATGTGTTTATGTGCTTGTGTGTATATAAACTCTCCTGTGTCTGAATATTGTGTTTGTGTGTGTGTGTGTGTTGTGAGTGGGGGAAGGCAAAACGGAAGGCTTTAGTGGAGGGACAATGGTTACCGTGGATACGCATAGATCTGAATGGAGTGAGAGGAGCACCTGCACGCTGAGTTACTCCTCGGACTGGGGAAGTCATCCAGTCGTCCACAGGGGGTCGGCCATTGTCTTTTTGAAACTTCACCCACAACAAAACCTTTCCAGCATTGTCCCTGAAAACACCAGCAGCTTAACGCCCTCCTCCTAACAAACCTCCTCTCATACGAAAAATACAGTAAGTCCCCACTTAGTGACTCCTAAATCTTTCAAAACTTTTGAGATTTCCAAAAAAATAAATAAACTCCATGAATTTGTAAACACTTTTCAGGGAACAAAAGGTTCACTGGAGTACTGACAGAGTCCATTCACAGGTGATTGGAACCTCAACATCTATTGTTTCCCTACCAAGACCAGAGATCTCGTTCTCTTTTGGAAGAGTTTGACTTCCTTACAGAGGTCAACATCTCGCTCTAAGGTTCTTCTTCAAGTCCCACGCTGGTATAACATTTTGCATAATTAGCTTTTGCAAAAATTATCAATGAGGGCAATTAAACATTAATTTAAAATTAAGTTTTAAGTAATTCTGTGACGTGAGGATTAAGATAGACCTTAAAGTTAAATTAGCAAAGATACTAATTTCTACATTTTTATTAAAGTTCAATTATTCAAGGCAACCTGTCCAATATTTACCAATGTTGCGTTTTTTATTTAAAGTTATAAGTGGCTTTAAAATCCTGCTATGTCACACTGGAAACACAGATTTTGCTGTCTACATTTCAACACCTCTCTCCTACCCATCTCTTACCCTCCACTGGAGATAAGCAGCCTGCCACAACGAGTGTGAGAACATCCATCAACACCACTACCCACAAGGCCAGAGGGCAGGTAGCGGGTCAACCTTGGGTCAAGGGGTCACGGTCTCTCCAGACACACAGCACAGGTGCTTTGGTTATTGAGGGGCTGATGGACGTTTAATGAGGTTGCTTAAAAAAGATTTTTAACAACTTTGTTAATTACGCATCATTCCTAAACATTTTGTTTTTATATCTACCACTTTCTGTAACATGATGAAATGTTATTGCATGGGATCTGTTATTCAAAACCAATTCTGCAAACACATGCAAATGTTTCTTGCAAAGGTTCTGCTTTTAAGGCTGCGCAATTTACTTAAAAAACGAATTCTGCCAACACTGATATCGTTGCAATTATGCCAAAAACGTAATAATATTAACTAGTTAAAAGCGGTCAAGACTACTATTTCTGTTTTAATAATAGATAAAAATTGCCGATTAAAACCGTGATCATAACCACTCACCCATGTTGGTCCAGAACTTCGCTATCCAAAGACCTGTTTGAGCCGATGTGTAGGTGCCATATAGTCAGGTGGTTGAGAATCCTAAGTAAAATGTCACGAAGGAGTTGAGGTTAAATATAGGTTTACACTTATAGCTATATGGGTCACTGCCCCGTGGGCTGAATCTAACACAGAGAAAAACCACACCGCGTTCCTGCTGCCTTCCCAAGAGTGTGTACACATTCCTGGAATTGTATTCACACACGTGCAGGTAGTACATCCAGATGCATGCATCTCTACATATATATATAAAAGAGACACACTTTTAAAACATGATCCACCACGTGGGACATGCATACATGCCGACACGTGAGGCTGAAATTAAGGATACATGTGTTCGGGATATTCAGGTAACAGCTTCTCATTTCCAGGTGGAGCTGGCCTTCACTTTTTGCCACTTACAAACATATTTCCATTAACGATTTATCTGCTGATTATTTTCTCGGTTAAGCGATGACTCAACAGGTCAGTAAAAACGAAATAGTCAAAAATGCCCTTCACAGGTTCCTAAAGTCTAAGGTGATGCTTTCAAAGTCTTGATTTTTCAGACCAACAGCACAAAACCACCAAAGCCCCCAACAGCTGTCCGTAACCAAAACATCTGAAGCCGTGATAA
Source organism: Chelidonichthys spinosus (assembly GCA_029853015.1). Taxonomy (NCBI): domain Eukaryota; kingdom Metazoa; phylum Chordata; class Actinopteri; order Perciformes; family Triglidae; genus Chelidonichthys; species Chelidonichthys spinosus. The sequence goes on along the minus strand of CM056838.1, from coordinate 7,250,752 downwards.
AGCTGACACATCTGATTGAACTGCAATCAGAGGTTGAGAACAAACCAGAACAAACAAGTTCCACTCAGCAAAGGACATGTTCTTCCAGATTTGGACATGGCTCGAGCTGCCCTCACAGCTAGGATGTCAGATGAATTCTCTGCGATGTGTTTTTCTTGACAGGGCTTACATTCACTAACATGGACAGAAATATTGCATTTCTATACCCGTCGCACTGCAGGAAACCTCCAATTAGGGCGAGAATGAGGTTTCCAAAAATCACTCCAACTAATCCCTGCTCAGTCCCCATCGAATGTCTTCTTTCTGGGCTAACATATTATACTGGAGTGGAGCTCAAGTGCAGAAATAACTTATGTAACACCAACCAAAAGCCACACCAAGTGGTCTGGCTGGCTAGCAAAGGGCTTACACTAAAATGCAAGGCTTTACAGCGGGAGATGGGGAAGTGAGTGTGTGGTCAAAATAGATGAGAATCCACTCTGGCCGCAGCTGGATGGGGACGAACGTGAACTGAAAATGTGTCACATCTGCCCCCGAGTTGGCAACCTCTACGGAGAGGACTTGTTTGAATCATAACATAAGCAGTCAACGACGTATAGTAATCTACTGGTTGGATCACGGTGTTTAACTTAATGCACAGTATTTGGGTCAGTTTGTCTTATCTTTTGAAGCCCGGAAACTAGTAATGACGCTTTTGACTTTAACTGAGCATGACAACTTTTAAACATTTTACATATTATTAATAATTTCAACAGGAAGATGTGAACGTGTAAGAGAGAATAGACCTTCCTGTTACCGTCCAACTGGTTTGTGGGTCAGAATAAAGCAAAGACATATAAAGTTAAACATCTACTTAAAAAAAAAACTTCATCTAACAAAACTTTTATTTTCTTTCCTCCAACTCAACGCCCACATCTGTTTCCCTCTATATTCTTCATCTAACCGGCCACATAGTGTGAAAACAGAGTAACTGACGACATAAATTACTGCATATGGCTGATGAAGTGGTATATTGCCATAAATAGTTGCAGTGTTCAGACTACATCTCCTCTTTTCTGGAAGAATAAATCTACAAATTTGAGAAAGTGAAAATGCTGTGGTGGCGGTGGTCGTAGTAGGAGCAGTTTGGACCATTTAGTAGGCCGCAGCCGAGGACCTTATTGTTCTTTATTTAACTGCATCTGCAGGCCTGGAGTTCCCACATATTTTTTCCAAATCTTCGGTTATTTCCTGCATTTGACTAATACAACGTAGCCTGACTGTTGCTGGACAACAAGAGCAAACTAAGTCAAAATACACTATCAAAACGTGATTATTCATAAAAACGACCTACTAAAACATGTAGAGTGACAGTCAAGACCGTTAATGGTTTAATACGGGAATAATCAACATTGTTTGTTCAAGTACTTTCCCACACTTTTGTGCAGTACAGTGCTGTCTTCACATTTACTGAGTCAAAATCATAAAGATCCAGTGACAGTTCTTATATCTGTGCATAAACATACATTTATCAACCAGGGAGGCAGGCAACTGAAGTAATTCTCCTGATACCAAGACCAGAGCTGCCGTTTTTCCTTCAAATGAAAAGCATCACATCATCTCACACAACCCTGAAGGTAAAGTCAGTGTTTGTGTTAAACAAAGAGGGAAGAGCTTGTGTCGGTAAAGAGTCATGCACTCATAGATTAGGCATAAAGTATACTGTAACACAGCCAAGGAATGAATCAGTGAGAACGGACACAGATGCAAAAATGAGGCTGCCAGTAAAAGAGGAACCAGTTAACCCCTCATCTCACTTTAACTGGTCAGTCAAGTAACAGCCGACATATGGCCACACTTTGCAGGACATCAGGCCAGTAACAGCAGCTTCGCCAGCTGTTACTGTGGACAACACGCACCGAACACACACACACACGCCTCTCGTCTCCGCCAAAGCGCACTCCCGAGAAAAAGCAAATTCAAAGTTGAATGTAGAAGTTTCAATTTTTGGTACTAACCGCTTCAGAAGTGAAGGGAGAGCAAGAGCAATCAAAAGGCAAATAGACAGGAGAGAAAAAAGGAGAAGTGGGATTAAAGTCAGCGAACCTGAACGAATCAGAGTCAGAAAAAGGAGAACAAAGGAGGAAATGATTAAAGTGAGAAAGAAGGAGGGTTTCCCTTCACTAAAGAAAAACACATGAGGAAGAATATTGTGAAGAAGGAAGCCGCTGTGACAGAGATTACTTTCCACACAGAGAGGAGAGAGATGGTGTAGTTTTCTTTGTCTCAAAAAGTCTGCGGGAAAAAAGTCCTGCACGCTCACACCGGGGTGATGCAAACACATTCATGTAATGAACACACACACACTCACACATGCACACACTCACTTACCTTTCAGACAGAACATGACTCTTCACTTATATCTCCATGTATCCGCAAGGAAACGGTCTTTCCGAATCTTGCTCTTTCTTGCCCTCCTTTCCTCTCCCCCTCTTTCTCTACAGTGCTCGGTCAAAGCGTTCACACACGGACGCACGGATCCTGACACATACACTCCTCTCTCCTGGTGCCTCTCTCGCCATCTCCCTCCCTCTCCTGCTCTCGTTCTCCCCTCACACACACGCACACACATGCGTGCACACACTCAGAGTGGCAGCTGCCAACTTCTACACCGCAGGAAACTGCTTGACGACCCCCTCACACTGCTTCCCTTCTCTCCCTGCATCTGTGAATGTCTGTGTACCACGCTGACACCCGCCCCTCTCCACCCCATCGGTGTTAAGAAGCCCAGCCTTGATCTAAAACTCCCCAAGCTGTCGTCCACCCATGATGTTCGTCTCTAAATGCAGATACAAAAACCTAGGGCAGCCAAAAATCAAAACAAACTTTTTTACAAAACGCAAACAAGGGCGCGAGCCTCGTTCAGGGTTGTGATTGTAGGGAATCTGGGCAGTCAGCAGTTCAGAGAGAGGCAGGGGGCCCCCGGCTTGAGGCCGACCCATTGTGCGCTGATCAAATATAATCACTTTAATCCCCACAATTCAACTGTTTGTTATCAGGAGCAGCTACTAGCTTGGTGCATCCCAAACCCTCGGCGCTGGCCGCTCTGAATGTGCAGCAGCTAAGAGGGATGATCGCTCACAGACTTTGGAAACACTATCAGGTCAAACTGCCGTTTGCCTTTTGGTGTAAAGTTGTAATTTATTTCTTGTTCAACTTCAAGAGTACAATGGAAGTGGTTCGTAGATCACCTAAACTGAGGAAGGAGTACATAGGTATGGGATTCAGTGACATTAGAATACTAAGATGACATAAAATATGAGGAAAATCACACAGGTGTCCTTTGATGGGTGCCAAAATCTGAACCCATAGACGATAATAGAGAGTAATTGTGTCAACATAAAGTTGGCTTACTCCAGACTGGACATCTAAATTCAAAACTTATTCTACTGAAACAATGGGTTATAACCCTTTAAATAGTTACTCATCATTTATGATGATAAGAAGTCTTTTCCAAGTCTCTCCATCAGGTTTGCTGGTCAGACACTGCAACATAATACACTGGTCTGTTTGGCAAGCAGCCATTTTTGGTAGGGTGTGGTTTGTAACTTCTGCATACAGGTTCCCAAACAATTAATAAAAATAACTGTGATATGATTACAATAAATACATGTTTCAGCAGGACAGTGTCTCAAACATTTGTAAAACATGTACTATCATGTGACTGGATTTGTGTATGTCAGTGTGTTATGATCATGTTAATCCGACCCCAATATGGCTTTCATGTTATGACACGTCTCGACCAGATGTCCCCAATTACCGGCTGATTGGTGTGTGTGTGTGTGTGTGTGTGTGTGTGAGAGATGAGAGAGAGAGAGAGAGAGAGAGAGGAGAGAGAGAGAGAGAGAGAGAGAGAGAGAGAGAGAGACATTGAGCCCCTCTGTATGGGTGAGTATATAAAAATGAGAATTTTTAGAATGGCGAAAAACCCAACCCTGGGAATAATCAACACTTGAAAACACACAAACCCCTGAATAGACCCACCTAACCAGACAATAAAACCTGACTTCATCAAACCTCCACCTTAATTGGATGCTTCATCGACCATAATGGCTTTACCACAAAATCCTCGACTGTGGTGAAACACTTGAGGTCAGCCTAAACTCTCCTCTCACAAAGCTTAAGTGGTGCAATTTCTGCTCCACTCTAAATCAATCATGTTAAAAGAAATGTCATCGTAGTTATTGCATTTTTTCTCCTGCTTTTTTGCCTCCTTTCATAAGAAGGTCACAACCAGTTACTGAACAGAAAAAATTTAAATATTGCAAAAATGTTTATGCTTGGCTGAGGTGAAAAATGTCTGTGTTGATTAAAAGCAAAATGTGACAAATGTAATGGAAACAAATGTAATGAATCATGATGTCAAAAAGCATTTCTGCAGATGACATCATCAGATCATTCATTTGAGGCTTCCATTCTAATTAATGGCACCAATTATTTATCTATCAGTTTTCATTTCATATTCATTTATATTTATTATAATTTTTGTCATATTTTTGCAATACTTGGGTTGTATTTACGATCTAAATTGAAAATGAAGTATACAGTCTATTAAGTCTGATTGATTTACAACGTTGTTTATTTTATTAAAGATTTAAAAATTGTGTTCTTCAAGAACAGTTCAGCATTGGACTGAGACAGTAGTTATTCGGGGTAAATGGCAGTCTTGTACTGTAACAACAGAATATAAAGCCTGCATTCAGAGGCATTCCAACTGATCATTGTTGTCATCCTCCAAAATACAGTCTTTGTCTACGAATAAAACACTTTAATAAGGGCTCGATTGTGTCAAAGGTCCTACAGGCAATATCTTATCTTAAATATCAGTCAGCGACTCGGCGTGCTGCACATCACAAACGCAACATGTAGCTACTGTCTTGCGTCATTGCAAGATAAAACGAAATGACACACGCAGATAAGAAATACGTTTTTTTCAGCAAGCGTTACGCTCCAGCAGGGCAGACGGATAAACACGCAATGAGAAGGAATCTGACCTAACCGGGTCTCTCAGTTAAAACAGATGATCAGTAATCAGCAATTAAGCGAAAATCTCAGAAGACACAGCTCCTGTGTATGTGGATTATAATCTCTCACCTCTGGATTGCGGTGGGACATTATTAAGTCTACATAAGCTTTAAACCTCTATCCCCTTATGTGCTGAAATCATGATCACAAATATAATCTCTTGTTTTTCCTCTACCTCCCCCTTCCCGTCATCGAGATAGGGAATTCACGGATTAGATCTAGTAACACAAAGGTAATAGGATACTTACAATAGGATACAAAAAAAAAGGTGGGTGATGCAAGTCAGAGATTTGGTTTTTAGTGGGAAATACAAGTTAATGCGATTTAAAACAGGCTAACACTCGACTGCGACATGTGGAAGGCTTTGTAGGGGTTTTCAGCATACATAAAGGCTGATCTGGGATGGATTAATAGACCTAAAAAGGAGGTTATTCAGATCAGAAAGAAAAAGATGTGACTTACCTGAAAATCGCCATATCAATGTCAGCACATAGGAGAGAAAGACAGACAGAAAACGAAGATTAGAAACATTTAAAAGTGTAGTACTTTTAACATATATTTCCTTAAAGATTTGTGTGTGTGTGTGTGTGTGTGTGTGTGTGTGTGTGGTATTTATGTGTTCAGCACAGTGTTTATGTGCCCTGGGCTGTGGGCCACATCACCAGATTTCCATGCCTGCCATTTAATGAGGCCTTGCTGGTTAATACATCATTTCTCCCCCTACAGCGAATTATCATCTGCTAATCTGGATTTACACATAGACTACATAATCATGATGAGTGTGTATTGCTGTGTGTGTAGTGTGTGTGGCAATGCCCTCTCAAATTTCAATGTGCATCTCAGACAAATATGTCCGAAAAGACCTTCTCATACCGTCTAAATTCTGGTTCTGGCCGTCACAACCCTGGTGTGCAATGGTGTGGTCAATATTTAGGTTAATATGTTGTTGGCCTAAATGTGTAAAAAAGCTGTAAGATACCGTAACATACTGTAGATACATAAAAAAAAGCACATCACACATAAAATTCAACAAAATCCCTCAATCTCACTACTTGCATGTTAACACGGGGCCTACTTGCCAACAACAGTCATCATGTTAAATTCATATGGTGACTGGCTGTTGACGACACATACACAGCATACACTGCAAGGACAGTAAAGCAATCGTGCAAAGCTCAGATCCCCGGTTGCCAGACAGGGATTCAGAAAGGTCTCAGCAGGCTGTCGGGGGCCTGATGGTCCAATCCATTTTTGACACAGCCTTCCAGAAAAGCCATCACGCCTGCCCATTGATTGATTGAGACACACAGCCAAGTAGGGGAGATCAATAGGTTGGATTTAGAAGATTGATCAGGTCTCTGTGTGTCTGTGTATGTGTGTGGCAAAGCAAGAAAGGGGAGAAAAGACAGCGAGTGGTCAAACTGCTGATGGAGGAGGCAGAAAGACAACATCAGTGATAAGATAATCACCTGTTTTTCACCGTTACTAATTTGTTGCCACCTACTTATGATCACAGCCTTTCCTCTGCTGGGTATCGGATAAGATGTGTCCCGACATTTGATACTAAATCTAATCTAACCAGGTTGTTCAGTACGTAGTAAGTATCTGAGATGTCTCCATGCATGAGGTAAAAAATAAATAACACCTTCTGCTTTCATTTCTGGTTATCTTAGCTTCAATGCCGTGTGTTTTATTATTTCCTATTAGTGTGATATGAATGTTTTTGTAAACTAACCCAAATTATTAATATGAAATGTAGTTTGTCGTGCATGCTGTACACCATTAGTAGGGTATGTATCAGGAGACTGAGCAGTACAATCCCTGTTCCAGTTTACACCTCAGTATTTGTTTATCCACCCCAAGTCAGGTCTTCACCAAGGCATCCAATAGCATCTTGCGTACCAGACGGCTCTCTTACACATGATTGGCTCAGTGCTGTCCCAATGGGAACATCAAACTGAACCACACCAGGAAACACTCACTGTAAATGAAGCCAAATATCCAGTCAGTCAAGCTGGAGGCTGTGTAAAAATTGCAGCTTTTGGGGCCACAGGCAGTCATTTCAGGGCTATATTTACACACAGGCAAAGTGCGCAACTGTCCATATGTCTTGTAATGGGTCCTGGCAGTCGTGTCGAAGCAAGATCCAGATGTTATAAATACGTCAGTTTCAAACTAGAGAGGCACTCTTATGAGACGTTTCCTGTGTGTGGTGTGCAGTGTACATACATACAGTATGTGTGTCTGCTTGTGTGTGAGCTATGGATAGAATAGCTTTATACTGACCTGTCTCTGACACCATCTCTGGCCTACAATTAGCTATAAAAAGACCAAGACTGTGTGTATGATGGAGAGAGAGACAAAGAAAGAAAAAAAAGAGGCTGTGCGAGGTAGGAAAAAGCAGTCGGAGAGAGAGAATCTGTTTCTTCAAAACAAATTCACGAGTGCTTTTGCTTCTAGAAAGCTATACTGTTAAATAATAATCAACACATACTTCCTTCCTTTAAGATTCAACAAGTAAATGATGAACTATCAAAAATTGGAATTTACCAACATGAATCTGCTCCTGGCTCTACCTACCAAATAATATATGGAGAAGATCTAGCCCATAAGACTATTAAATTAGCAGTGACCACCAATAAAGGACTTACAATTAGATGTGTGTTAAAATTAGTAATCTTAGACAAAACAAAAATCTACATGAGGATGGACAGATTCAAAATAAGGCAGGGGAACAGATTAAACAGAGGACGAACATGTCGTTCAACACATTCAGATAAAGATTTGGTTTGCTGCACACGCGCTACACCTAGAGAAAAGACTTTAAAGGGACCCATCATGGTTTAATGACAAGTATTACATGTTTGGTTTACACATCAAATATTCAAACTAGCATACACAAATGCATACACTATGTATTTAACATTCTATTTAATGTAATGTCAACATTATTAGATGTTCAAAAATATCTAAACTCATCCGTAAAGGAAAGAAATATTTGCAACAAGAACATCTACATTAACACTCACTTTACACCAACTGATATAACGGTGGTCATCATCTAAAACCTTGGTATTAATGTCAACATTCCAAAATGGCGGGCGCAGCTTCTCCCCTTTGACTTTAGGAAAAATGCGAGGACTTCAAACCATTCAAGCCATGTGCAGCTCGGAGCTGTTTTAGGACGGGGCAGGTTCAGAGGTGATAGAGTGATGGATTGAGGGCCATGCAATAAATGACAACAACAGCAACGAGCTCCATGTTTACTGTGAGGCAACACAAAATGGCAACTTGCGCATACATGTGAATACCTCCACGTGTCTTTAGGCACTAGATAACTCATTACCAGAGCTAACTGACAGATCACAGCCAGACTTTATTGCTACAGAACTGTGCATATGAACATGGACACACTATTCAGTAAAAATGTGTTCAAATGTAATCTTAAATAATATTATTATGATGTCAACCGAGCCCTCACTGTCTTTGGCGATGTGATTCCAGCTGAAACAGACGATGACAGCACGGCTCAGAGTTAATGAAGAAAGTCACCAGACTATAGCACCGGTGTCTTTTTCCATTTTCAGGTTAAGGTTCGGCTACAGTTACAACTATTGTCCCCGGAGCCTGACACCGCTGACCAAATACACACACACGCATATACACACACAACTAATGAACCGATCAATAAATAATGAGCCTAATCAGGAAACATAATATCTCTGACATACTGAGAGAACTATAAATGGCATTCTTACCTCAGTCATGGAAGTATTATTCTACATTATCTTCAATTGGTCCGAGTGATGAGCTGTAAGCCTCCCCACACACACACACACACACACACACACACTACCCTGCACTCACATCGCCACCAGCCTGTGACATCACCATGCTCGTGACATCACACGCTTCCGGCCTGATGCACCATTGTTTACCTATATCGCGCACACAAAGTGCCCTTTGACCCCCGGACAGTCTCACTGATCTCGGACAACTTCCCCTCGCTCTCGCCATAGCAACCAGGAAGTGGAGACGGAGAACAAGGGGCCATAAAAAGACAGTCACCCACTTCTTGCTTTGCTTGCGCGTGTAAACGAGTCATTCACTGGCTTCGGGGCCGAGCGCGAGAACAAAAATCCATTCAAGTGAGCTCAGGACTTGTGATAAATTGAGATGCAGCCAAGCCGAACATGCCATGTGGTTTTGAGCATCTATTGGAAGATGCAGAACCAACAGAATCAATGAGCAGTGACACGGCTCGTCTATTCACTGCTCTCTCACCTATTTTGTGCTGAGGCTGGTACACCCAGTTGTCGTCATCATCGTCCTCGTCTCCATCTGCAGCGTGAAGACGAGTGTGTGAGTGGGAGCACGGCTGATGGTTGTGGACGGCGTGGAGCTCATTCTGGCTGTGGAAGATGCGTCTGCTCTGGCGGGAGAGGGTGGACACGCTCAGCCAGCTGAGAGCGCGGGTGAGGCCTGCCGGCTTCTCCTTACGAAAGGAAGCAGACCTCCTTTCCCCCCTCATCATTCAGGCACGAGATTGGAAGATCTTGAAGACCAAGTATTAATCTGGAAAAATAATCCTCAGGTGCAGATCCCTATGTTGGTTTGTAGATATTCACTCCAAATCTAGATTGTGAGATTCCAAACATTTCAGAATGCAGAATCCAGGATTGCAGACATGCTCAAATGCTTCAAACTACTCAGATTCCACATTAAGTAATAAATTAGTTCCAGGTGGAAGTTCAGATATAACCCAGTTTTCCTTCACTTTGCTTGCACAGTTCCACATCATGACTCTGGCCTGGATGGTCTCAGCTTCCAACCTCTTTCTCCCTCAATTAATCGCCAGACTTATCTCTTTTCCCTTCTTCGCCTCCTTTGTGTTTATAAGACTCTGGGCGTGATCCCCAAAAAAAGGGGCAATTAGGCAATCCAGCAATCTGGAAAGTCACCGCCCCTCTGCAGCACACACACTAGTATGTGCACGCTCATGGATGGCTGTAATGTTCCTTGATCCCTGATATTAAGATACTTTTCAGTCACGGCGAGTCAGCGGTTGTCGTTTACAACCATGTTGTTGTTACCTCCGGTTGTTGGCACACACACCAGCTGACTTGCACCGCCTCAGTGCCAGACCAGGAGGTGTCAGCCTGCCTGGGTCTATTCCCAGCCCGCTGAAGTTACATGCACATTCACACGCTCGCATATAAAAACTTGCCGGCCACAAGTTCCAAACAGGGAATCCCCTATTATGTAGATGCCAGTGGGCAAAGACGACGTGGCCTCTCCAAAATTCATCCAACTTCTTCTCAATGTCTCTTCTGTTTTGACCACGTTCCCTGGTGAACCGTCATCACTGAGGGGAAGAAGGATCCCAGGTATGTTGATGTTGTGATAAAAGTCCAGGTGTTGAAAGCCGTCCGGATGCAAAATCTCAAGTCAGCTGAGTGAAGAATCAGGAAGGGAAGCCCACACCTGCAGCATGATGCACAGACTGGCTGAGGAGAAGAATGTGCCGGTGAGGATTCCCTGAACTCCGGTCTCCGTTAATCTGTGTCCGACCATGAGAGTTGACTTGCGTGTTGTGAGTCTAGGGTTAGGGTTACACCCAACGCTAGAAGCCACAGTGCTGAAATACGAGTCAGTCCGTCCCTTCTTCCTTCTCTCCCTCCCTTTTTCTCTCTGTTTTCTGTGATCCCTGATCTTTGCCCCTCCCATGCAACCATTTGCCGGCATGGCAACCACTCCTCCCTCCTTCGCTCCTTTCTTCCCTCCCTTACACCTTCCCATCCCCCCCCCCCCCCCCCCCCCCCCCAAAAAAAAGAATCCTTCTGTTTACTTTCCTTGTTATCGTAGTCATATAGTCCCTCAGGTGATTGCATTTCTGAGACAAAGACACACTGTTCAATTGCAAGTCGTGTTTCATTGAAAAGACATTTTTACTGCCATATTGGATTAAATGAATGACCAAAACAGCCAAAGAGTGAACACACTGACATCTGCTGTTTCAGGCGCTAAGCTTTGTATTCAAAAATATGTTAGGGCTGTTTAAGGATACTCTCATAGCAATTACTGTAACCCCACAGTCTGCCCGAGGTGCTGGAAGAAACTGGTTACACAAGAAAGTAGATTACCTGAGTTTAGAGTAGCTGAACACAAACATGAAATGGCAACGAAATTATGAAAAAAACCCAACCCAACATGGATGTATCAGTCACACCTCAAGGATCACCTCAAAGTGGTTCCTGTTTTTAGAAATATAATGAGGAGTATGCACCTAGTGTATATTCTTTTGTAAAAGATAATGCTCAACACATATTTAGCTCCCCAACATGTAGTTAAGGTAGGCTAAAATAGCACGGAGAGGCCCGCAGGGACAAAAACAAAGTCTTTATGGGGCGCTTCAAATGTGTTAGGGAGGCGGAGCTTTCCCACCCAAGTGTAACCGCAGAGGGTGTGTGACCACCAAGATGTGACAATAAACTAACTGTGTGTGTGTGTGTGTGTGTGTGTTGGAATATATGAAGTACACCTGTCCCAGTAGCCCCATAACAACAACAATCCCTTTCCCCTTTCACTTCCTTGTTTCAACAACCTAAACCAGGCTTCAGCCCCCCCATGACACTGACAGGTCCCAGACCTAATTTTCTTTTTCCCTTTAGAGGGTAAATCTACTATCTCAGCACTTGCTGTTTACACAAAAGGGACAACTGGCTACACCATGCAATACAAACTGTATGTATATTTTAAGACCTTTGTCCGCTCTCATGACACATAAAGCCCTGGTTCTTTAATAATTAACCTGCATGCTCTCTACGACATAGCAATACAGTGATAAGCTAGACATAAGACGACAGCACAAAATTAAACCAATCAAGTAATTAAAATGACAAGGTGATAGTGGCATTGATGAGGGAAATGATTCATGATTCAAAGCATCAATCCAACATGAAAGACAATCTACAATAAAAACTGGGAAAAAATAGACAGACTAGTTTAGAGTATTGATTTCCTCTTTTCAGGAAGAAAAGCCCTCTTAGTACCAGAATCCCTTAAGGGAATTAAAAAGTCAAAGGTCTTCATAAGAGGTCAGCAAGCTGGTTCAACCCCCATCTCACTTCCTTTCCATAAATCTCCCTGTTTTCATTCCCTTAAAGCTGCACACAGAGAGGCGACAGCAGAGACAATAATCGTTCTGTCCAACCTGATATCTGTCGTGGTGTCGTGGACATTTAACAGCTTTGGCTGCTTCTGGTCAGATGAGAAAGTCAAGATTAGTCTTTGACAGATTGCAATTGGCAGGTTAGCTCTCATCTGTTGCCCAATTACAACACTAACACTAACTAACCCTCATAAATTTGAAGTTTATTTATATTAGAAAGAAAAATATATAATGTTTCTGTGGTGTTTGTAGTAAAAGTCCTACCAATGTATTTGCCAGGGTTACAGATTTGCAGTGTGCTTAGTATATATCATGTACTGGTCATTTCTTCCCTAGTGTTGATATTAATTCCATTTTTCGTTTACAGTAATTTACGCAATAATAGCATAATTTCATTCCCAGATACTGCAGGAGCTGGGCAACATATAGTATCACGCAAGTGACTATGTAACAGAAAACATCAACATGTAATTTTTGGATGCATGTGGCAGTTTTTAGTAGTGAGCCGGTGCAGAACATAAACAAGCCTGTTTAAAACAAGACTGTGCAGCTCATTAGGTTAAATAGCAGATACTAATGACATTTGTGTGACATTTTTCAAAAAGCATGTTAAAAAAGAAACGTATAGAAAGAGAAACTACCACTACAAAAGACAACGTGGACACAGTGAATGAGTCAGTCCTCCGAAACCTCTGATTAAGAAGATACAATAACTGACTCTGACTAACCTTAATCCTCTAAGTTTACTCCAAATAAAGGAGAACTTGCTAAGCCAACGAAATGATATATCCTGCTGTGCTGAATAAACATCAAAAGATGAAAAGTATAGATTTCACCTTGGCACACACACACACACACACACACACACACACACACAACACACTGACTGTGTGACATAGACAGGAGATGGTGACCAGGTTGCCAAGTAACCCAATCAGACATCGGAGGCTGAAAGCACTTGCATCGATACACTGACCAGACGCTGTCATACAAACGGCAAATAAGTGGATGAGGAAGACTACCTGGATGCAACACACAGCCAATGTAAAACGTCAAATCTAGTGCATCCACAAGTCCATAATTCTGTCCCCCATGAATAAAAAAAAGACAAAAGCCTTGGCTGACTATGTGTGCCAAATTCCAAAACCCAGTAAGTACAGTTTCACAGAGTGTGTCTCTCAGCGGCAACACATTCACAGAGCCAGTTAAACACAGGGGTTCAGCTTCACCACAGCGGAAGGCTTTTATTACCAGACAGCACCCCGCATTTACGGAGACAGACATGTGGCAGTTGATGTTCGTGTCTGTGTGTGTGTGTGTGTGTGTGTGTGTGTGTGTTTGACAAAGGCCAGATTTGGAGACAGATATCAAGCCAAACCCTCCTGAACTGGGACAGCTTGTCTTTTGGGGAACACATCTGGTTTCACTGCAATTACAGTAAGATCATTGAAACATTAATTGAAGTAAATCTCAGATTAAGATATTGTTTAAACTAAAGGTCACAGTTTAAGGTTTAAATTAGGGCAGACATCCAGGGAAGTAATGTAGGACAAGGAAAGTATGCTCAGCTGTGTGTGTGTGTGTGTGTGTGTGTGTGTGTATTATGTATGTACAATTAGGTGCCTACAGGAGTTGTTGGCATTTTCACCAAAGAGAAAGCAGGGCCTCATCTCCTTACACTGACACACTTGTCAGATGTACAAATGCATTTGTGTAGCGTCACGTCAACAAGACACCATTATGTGTCTACTTAAGACTGAAAAAAATGACCCAATTTATTTACAGATATGTATGGGAACCCTGCACGTCTTTATCATATGATGTGTAAATAAAACATTTGATGTGGATACCAGGCCTGCTGTAATGGAAAAAGGAAATCAAACAATGACGTTAACAAATAAGACAATAATGACTTTGACTTTCATTGTTTTGCCCTGGTCAAAAAGAGTTGTAGGCAATTATGAGATCTAACATCACATCCTTAAACAGGCTTCCTGTGTGTGCACTGCATCCTATTTTTATTGTCCCCTCCTGACTACTGTTTGACCTGTAATGCTCTGAACCCTGACCTCTCTTTGAACCTGAGAGCTTAGCATCCACCTCCACTTTCAGGATGTCTTACTGCCTCATTTATCTTTCCCTTAATCTTATTTCTTCTATGCAGAAGTGTAATTAATGTGTTCTTAAAACGCAGCTTGTGTTTGGGACAGAAAAATTAGAGCTACACATTTTCAATTAAAACTGCTCTCATACAGGAAATCTGAAATTTTTCTTTGGATTGGATTTCTTAGGATTAATAAAGAGCACCAATGATGCACACTGAATGAAGGACACCATTTAATCGTGCTGTGATACCTTGAGTGCATTTAGCAAAAGTGTAGGCAACCCCTTCAGATTCCCATGAGGCCTTGCAAGGAGGCAATGTGTCATTCACACTGACAGCAATACACAAGAGACTCTGCGTTCCGATTTCCATATGCGTTTACGTGGTATGGCAAACAAACTACGATTTGTGTGTGTGTGTGTGTGTGTGTGTGTGTGTGTGTGCATATACTGTGGTGTGAATGTGTGTGTTGGTGTGTGTTTGTAGGACAAGTCATTCAGCCATCTGAGCCCCGCAAGAATCCATAGACTAACCTCATATGGTGGCATGATGCACTTAAGGTAACACTAAGATCGATGGGACGTTGAAAGGGTGGGTTGAGGTGGCTTAATCTTTGTTGTTGAGAGTCTCAGTACAATGGGTGAAGACACACACACACAGCACACATTAAGAAAGCATTTCCTTATGTAACTCAACATTGATCAAACCGCAATGTAGAGAGGAAGGAGATGAAAGTGACTAATCCCCATGATAATTGACGAGGAGGATGAGGAAAAAGTGAGTCACACAGTATAAAATGTCAGGTTAGCTGCCCTGCAACTTCAGACCTCCAGGGGGCGGGGCTGGTCGGGCGGGGCAGAACAGGGCAGCGCCAGTAACCCGGCAACAGCCCTCTGGTGGCTTTGGGTAGTGCTACTTAAGGCCCTTGATGGAGCTTTGAGGTTAAATCTCAGTTATTGTGTATATTCCGTTCTGATTAATGTTCTGCTCTTCTTTGTTTATGTTTCTTTGCAACTCCGGTACTCCTTTTTCTCTTTTCCTAATCTATAATTTTCTTTATTTAATTTTGTACTACGTTTTACCAGCTCAGTTCTTACATAGGGGACCACAAATAAAACATCTATGACTACTGATAAGCCATATATACATGTGGATTTAACTAGGTTAAGTACATACCAACATTTAAGCCTTATTGTTAAACCTTGACTTGTTGAGGTGTAATTGCTCTTTCTGACCACACGTGGGCACTCTCAGACTGAAATTCCTCTGAGTAGTCTTGCCTCTTCACTGAAAGGTTAAATTGGCCAGAAAATTGGGCATCTGTGTGTTTGTATGTATATCTCTAACACTTAACTATTACACTAGAGTCGATAAACATCACTATCTCTCATGGTCTGAAGGGGATAAAGTATATTTGTGTGTTTATGGGTGTGTGCAAAGATAGCAATCTTTAGTCAGGGATAACACTGCTATTTCAAACACTCAAGGCCTATATTTGGCCTCTCTGGAAAAGGCATTTCAGGGCGCAAACACACACACACACACACATACACACACAATGTTCTGTGTGGGGTTATTAGACAGCTACTAAGCTGGTCCAAACCCCTGGAGTCACCTCTCGTCAATTCACTCTGGTTTGAAGACAAATCCCCTCATTCCTCTGGCCACGTGCTCCGTTATTCTAACATCTATTATGTGTGTGTGTGTGTGTGTGTCTGTGTGTGTGTGTGGGACTTCCATTATTCTCTGGTAAAAGCTGCCAGCTTAGCTGGGAGCACCATTCTCAGACACCCTTCCTGTGTGTATGCAATTAAGTATGCAATGTGCGTGTGTGTGTACATGTGTGCGTATAGTGTGTGAATGTGCGTGTGTATCCAAGAGTAATGAGTGTGAGTGCAGTTCATCCACAGAGACAAAGAGAAAAGCAGGTAGAAGCAGGTACTGACCTTTGACCACTCACCCCTGACCTCACAGCAGCAGTTGACTCCAAAGTATGGCTATAAGTCGGTCACAATGGTTTGGTACAAAAAAAAAATGATGTGTGTATTTGAGCACCCAACCAGACAACACTTGGCTTTATTCCACAAGTTTATGAACAAATGCATGTGCCATCAAGACAAAGGACAAGGAAACACAGACATGAGCTTGTGCCACATCTGTTAAACAGCACGAGAGCCGGAGAGTGCGCTTCTTACAGTACGTGTATGATCATAGCGTAGCGTTCAGATTTATGAGGTGAGAGGCCTCGTCTCAGTTAGTCTGTGTGACCGAGAGAGAAAGAGACAGAAGGAAAGGGGGAAGAGAGGAATGAGGTGATACCGTAGCATGAAAAGAATAAAAGTTTGACAAAGGAGTGGCACTATAGTTTACAAGACAAATGAACTCCGGTAATCTGAGCAAGGCATTCACACACACACACACACACACACACACACACACAACACACACACACACACACACACACACACACACACACACACACACAGGCCTGCGTCCAGCGGTTGAAGGGGAGAAAGGGTGCGGCCGACTATGCATTCCTGATCAGTTATGCCTGAGTGCAGGAGCATTTTCAGCAGACCTGAGCACAGATGTGGTTTACATATGCATTGAAGTTTTCACGCAGACTATGGTATTCATAAAATCATATACAGATGGTGAAAGTATAAGAATAGGACTGAAATGTGAAGACCCATTTTTTTCAGTTACATTACACCTGAATGCAACCATTGTTATTCAGCCTCTTTACAGCTTAATACTGAACATATATGAATTCTGAAGTAGTATTTCAAACAAACTTGAATATTGCAATGCAAATTATAGTCTTTGATGACGTGCTTTTTATGTCTAGTTCCACAGTGCAAAGGTGTTCCCTTAGTGAGTGTATTGAACAATCAGGCATTATGTTTGTCATGCAACATTGTGGCTAAACCCGTTTTTAAATCTCACAGGTGATACTGTGTTCGCTGGAGAGACTGTGCGAGTGTGATTTGTTTTTATTTCCCCAAACCTGAGTGGTGACAAGTTTGTGAGTTAGTTTGGCAAGCAGCTCTTTCAGGGGGAAGCACCAGTCAGGACAGAAAAATGTTCAGCTTCTCCACTGCATACTCATACATGTATAAAATACTGTAAACATGCCCATGTGTACGCACATATTTACACACTCAACAAGATGCACCACGGCTCAAGAATGTGACCGAAGATCTGTCAAGCGAGACTAAACGTTTTCACAAGTCACACCGCAAAGCCCGACAACTGGAACTGTGCCCCCTACTCCTCCACTAGCGCCATCGCAACCTTAAAACATATCGGCAACTCAAATTGAAGAGAACTATTGCTTGTTTGTTGCCTGTTACACCTCTACCCAAACGTGAAAGACCTGTCCACACACATTGTGCTACCCAACGATGTATGTATGTACGTGGACAGCAATTAAAACCAACATTTTTACATAGTAATGAGCATCTAAGATGCATATGGCATTTACACATCAGCTTTCTTCATCTACTCACGGGGTTAAAGTGGGAACCTCTACTTCCAGCACCATATTCAGGCAGAAACGGCTTCATCCGACTCAAAATACATTCATCTGCACCTTTATTCCTGTTAACAATGATTTATATGTGTTAGGAAATTACCAATGTGTATGGGAACTGACCACACAGAGACACACACACACACACAATATAGCTAACTAGCTACTCAAGGCGCTTCACGTACTACATTCAGTCACTTTTGCCCCTTACACACAAACACACATTCATACACTGATGGCAGAGAAGCCGCCTGCACATCAGGATCTAACTCATTCATACACATTCACATTGGGGTTTAGTATCTTGTCCAAGTATACTTCGGCATGCAGACTAGAGGAGCTGGGATTGGAACCGCCAATCTTCTGATTGGAGGATGACTTGCTCTACCTCTGAGCCACAGCCGCCCCAAGATGATGGTTTTGACAAAAGTTCACTTCCTGCAGTGTATATGCCTTCCCTGCACACACGACTCCAAGTGAGCTTGTGTTTATTAAGGTGCATGCCTGTAAACTGGACGCTGACCGACACATCCGTGTGCCGCGTCGTGAAAACACTAAGGTCCAAGCTGACGAAACACACGTGTCTATTCAAAAGCAGCCGCCCACAGTGATATTCCAGAAGAGTCTGTGCTGCTGAAGGCAATTTCTCAACAGCTCCTCAGCTGTCACTGCCACTTATAAAGACCTGCTGCCCTATCACTCAGTGTTTAATGTCCAACTATAAGGGTCCTTACCTTTCTCTAGTGGTACACACTTTATGTGTGCATGCAGGATCTGCTTATAGTCCATATTTGGTATGTTTTCTTTACCGTTTTTTATCAGTTAAAAAACACCAACCATCATTTTGTAAAAACAAAAGCAACCCCTCCAGGCCATGGTATTCTGTGGTTTCAGATTCATGTCTTACAAAAAAATCAAGCTGGACTCCCAGCGGAGAGACCTGCAGAATCTAAAGGGGGAGGGTTGGACAGTCTGACAGAAGCACAGACAAAGTTCAGCTCATGTGCTGACAGCCAATCTGGCAACCCACCAGGAGTCCAATCTGGCAGCACGCCAACCAAAACCCCTCTGGGGCCTGCTTGCTACAGGTGCCACGGTCTTCTGGCGAAACCTCTTTCTTTGTATGAGAGTGTGTGTGATTGACAGGGAGTGAGAGGCACAATCAAAGAGAGAAAATAAATAAAAATAGGGAAAAAAGCATGTGCAAGTTCAGCCTAAGAGGTGTGAGTATTATACACCATGTGTTTACATATATAAAGCCTTTTAACAAGCACACAAGTGAGAGGAAAACTAATAAAAACCAGGATGTGTGAAATTTACAATAGCGGCACATATACGCTGGCATGATGGCTGAGGGCCACACACACACACACACACACAACACACTCAAATCTTAAATCTGAAAACTGGCTGGCATCACTGATATCGAGAGGAGCAGGGCCATGTGGAAAACAAAACTAGAAAGAGATTAAGTGTGATGAGGGTTTGAAAAGAAAAGGGGGATGCAAATGAACAAACACACACACACAGAGAGAGAGAGAGAGAGAGAGAGAGAGAGAGAGAGAGAGAGAGAAAATAAAAGACCATGAGA
The DNA here is from genome assembly GCA_029853015.1 of Chelidonichthys spinosus. Lineage (NCBI taxonomy): Eukaryota > Metazoa > Chordata > Actinopteri > Perciformes > Triglidae > Chelidonichthys > Chelidonichthys spinosus. The sequence goes on along the minus strand of CM056838.1, from coordinate 7,231,290 downwards.
GTGGGAGACAGTAAAGTATGCTGATTGAGCAGACGGCAGGCTGACCGTTACCGTGACAATAGAGGCTGACTTTGTGTCTGGCATTTTGCCCTCTACAGCTGTGAGCTGTCTGACACACACACACACACACACATACACACACACACACATACACACACACACACATAAACACACACACAAACATGCAAAATGTTCGTTATTCTGAGCTCATCCCTCTTTATCCTCGCTGATAGCAGTACATCAACCCAGCACAAGCCTCCTTTAAATGCTGGACTGAGACCAGCTATAATTCACAACTCTCTCACACACACACACACACACACACACACACACACACACACACACACACACACACACACACACAGATTCTTGTCTGCAACCTCTTTTCCACCCTGCTGGCTTACTTTCTTTACGCCTGATCCAAGAACAGCTCCCAAAGCAAGTCATCCCGTTAGTGAGGGATTTAAGAGCAGAATCCAGATCAGCAGTTGCTGGCCAGACCAGCTGGCCGTGCTGACTTCCAGCACTTACACACTGGGGTTTCAAGGCACATTACAGACAAGCCATGGGTGTAATGGGGAGCATGCGCGCACACACACACAAACACATGCACAGAGATCAACTCAAAATAGAGCATCTGAGTGGAACACACCCCACACAGAGTAATATAAACAAGGAAGGGGTTCATATTTGCTCTGCTATGATTAACCGTATAACGCGACAAGACTGTCAAAACACGGCCATATCCAAACTGATCGGTAATAGAGCTCCCCAAAGATATTTCTCCTATGAGCTGTCAGAAGTTTGAAAGCAGAGTTCCATCTGGTCACCCTCCATTTCCCTCCCTCTTTCCTTCTCCCCATCTGTCTTTCTCCATCTCTCCACGTCCCTTTGTCTCATCCCTCTCTCTGTCTCCTAATCTTCCCCTCTTTAACTTGCTTTTCTTAAAGTTTGCCCATCTCGAATCTCTCGGACACATCTCAGAAATCACTGTTTCAACACCACCCCCCTTCTGGACCCCTCTGTCTCTCTGTCTTTCTCTCTCTCTTTTACTCAAACACAGCCCGTCTTTGTGTCTCTACATCGAGGGGGTGGAAGACAAACTCTCAGCCCACCTTGGACTCAAAGCCAAAGGCCACCGGTCGCAGCCTCCCACCCACGGTGCACCAAAACAGTAGGGACTTTCCTGCTATGTGTGTGTGTGTGTGTGTGTGTGTGTCTGCATATAGCTGGTCTTCATGCCTGTCCGTCTGCATGAGGCTGCTCACAGGTGTGTGTGTGTGTGTGTACAGGCGTCCAAGTGTCTGTGTGTGAATTTCACACTGTGATTACTGTATACGTGTTAGCAAATACTTGCATGTATGAACTTGTACTAGCATGCGTGTCCATCTGTGGACACTTTAAATCCAGTCAATTGACCACCTCCTGTAGCAGGCAGACTACAAAGGACTACAAAGGACTGCCAGTTCTACACTGATCTGTGAGCTGACCCTCTGGTGCTGAAAGGTACACCTTACACCCATCATAACGGCACACATGTATTTAGTTGCTAGCCAAAGAAGAATATTGTTTTTTCCAACAAAAAGAAAATGAAAACATGAAATGTAGCCACATCCAAGACAGGTATTGTGTATTTTTTCATTGTATCAAGTTCCACAAGCACCTCCTCCTGCTCCGGGGCCTGTAAGTGTGTTCAAAGGTACTTGGGAAGAAAACCTCTTTTATAGCTGCATTTCATTTTTGTTTTTGTGCTCTGTACAGTGTTTTTCCTCGGGATATCTGCAGCACATTAACATTTAAGCAAGCATTTTGACAGCTGGAGGTAATCAGGCAGGTTTATGGATAAAACATTTGTGTTGTGCAGCAAAATCAAACCTGACAAATGAGGATACTTCACAGCACTTTTAAAAGTCTTGCTCACAGTAACCTAATGCACCCAAAAGTATTTAAGAGATACCATGTTATAAATGGGAGCAAAACATCTCTAACACTATAAAAGTATACATCATCTAACACGATTTGGTCATGGTAGTTCAGTGAAAACGCTTTACGGATTAAGCATGATGGAAATGTTGAGACTTCCGAGTCTAATCTCATGAAAAATCTTGCACCCTTAGGTTACAGTTCAGTCTCTGAAAGCCAGGGGAAAACCCTCCAGTATTAACTCCAGGCTACATGTGACACACTGGTGACTGCCAAAAACAATTTGGAGAGGAGAAGATGAACCATGTCTACAGGACACGTGGAAACAAAACAGTGTACGAACAAAAATCCCTCTTAACTGCTGATAAAAAAAGGCATGACACTTTTGTTTCACCGTCTGTATTCTGTGTGTATTTTCTTTTCAAGCGAGACAACTGATGTTTTGACAACTCCAGATTAATATTGCAACCAGAAGCTTAGGTCTCCATACCCTTAATACAAGTCCAGTCATCAAATCAGTAGACCATTAACACTCTCACACTGCTAAGTGATGGGTACAGCCTTGGCTCAGCCCAAAGAGTAAATAATATAGGTATCTGTGGGTGAGACTGTTTTTTTTATTTATTATTATTTCAAAGTGCAATGTCTGCACCTCCCACTCGTCTAGACAACACAGTCAGTCCATCATTAAAGGACCAGGCCATAGACTTCCACAGATGAAAGACGTTTCCTCACAAGGATTTACTTCAAATAATAGGATGGATTAATTATTCCTTTGGTGGCATACTTTGCCCACTGACATTTTGAAAAACAGAGTCTGAGTTCACATAGATGTTGCAGCATAACAACTACATGAAGACAAAATTCTCAAAGTTATTTCCCTTGAGAGATTTCTGTATTTTTGCTTTATGTCTGTGCTCTCCTCACTGGTTTGATATGGGCAGGGCTTAATTTGAAAAGAAAAGAAAAAAAAGTGATGTCACATATGTCTATCAACTAATCAGGATTAAGCAATATTTGAAATAAACGAATGGATGCCAGCTGTGTGGTAATTTGTTGACATTGCACAGCCAATAAAATTCAAACAAACATTCCTGATGGTGAAGATGACATTTTCGTGTTAAAGCTCTTGATAAATAACAACTAAAGATGATCGTTCCAAACTTTAACTCTGATTCTCGCTGATTTAATCATATTTACTTATTTATATAGAAATATACTTTGGGGCCTTGGAGATTTGTTGGTTTCTATTTTGTGGTGTGATGATTACTTAAACTACACATTGAAAAGAAAGAAAGAAGAGAGAACACAGAGTTCATCTATTTCATACCCAAAAGGCTTATAGAATAAGTTGAGAATAGGAGAGTTAATAACCTGTAGAGACGCAGATAAATTTGAATGTCGCCTGCAGCACTACAGTACACATGCATCATGAACACACACACACACACTTAACCTCATTTCACAGGGAGAAATCCCATAAGAGCCTGTAACACACACACACACACACACACACACACACACAGATCAAATATCATGCTTTTCTATCCAAAAAGTATTTTTCACCTAGGTATCTTCTTGACAGATGAAATTAACATTTTTTTTTCTCCTTCTAAAACAATATAAATGGCTCATAAATCTTTGGATCAAAGTGGCCGGTTAGACTTGTTGGACAAGTCAGCTGTAGCTACAGGCTGTTGGCAACACGGAGAGGGAGCCAGTGTGAAGATGAGTGATATGGGTCATGGGGGTGTGAGTGTAGGTCAGCGCAGTGAGAAAACAAGCTGAAGGAACTTGAATCTCTGTGGGTGGTTACCAAAGGCGCTCCCAGTGTGTATGACTGTGGGTTCATGAGTGTGTGTGTGACAGTTATACAAAGACGGAAAGGAAAACAGAACGGCGCCTGTGGGCTCTGCATGGTGCAGCATTGACAAAACACTGGAGGTTAATGATCTCACTCATCCCACCGGGCACTATTGCACTTTCTGTCCCCCATGTCAAGAAGACAACCCTCGCACCGTTTTCAACCCCTGAGAAACACATGTTTGCACACCTCCTCAAAAACACGATGTAGTTCACCTCATTTAACCACATTTCTAAGAAAGGTACACCTTCCAGCTCGACCGGTATCACTATAAAGCAAATGAATAAACCACTGGTGCTTGGCATCATTCTGAAATATTTAGGAAATTAGATTGCGACAGTCAAAGCAGCTGTCGTGGCAGTCTATAGGGAGTTTAAATTTTAAATAGCGTGATACAGTGGGGAGAAAAAGATGGAGGTGGTGAAGCATAAAAGAGGAGAGCAGGTGAAGTGACTAATATTGCAACAGCATCCAGACCTTGAGAGAAAACTGTGCTGTGCTGTAAATCAGTGGAAAACATCAGTATGTCAAATAAAAGCACTTACCTGTTGAGTTGCGTAGGTAGAGTCATAGAGGGGTCAGGTCCCATAAGAAGACCATGTGGAAAGAAGAGGAGAGTGACATCACAGGACATTAGTTTAACCAGGCAGGAAAGTATAAACTGTGCATTCCTAATCAAAAGTCATTAAAATAGAGGAGGAGTGACACTACCTACTGCCACTTTTTGTTTTAGCATCATGAGCTAAATATTTTTGCCTCTTACAGGACAGCAGTTGTGAATTTAGGGATGTATGTGCACAGTGGCACTAACAGTCTGATCAGGAGCCTTGCAGCTATGACCAGAGCCAGATTGCCTCAGATGTTGCGCAACAAAAAAATCCTGTGAGAAAACATCAGGATCATAATAAGCAAAAATACCCCAGGGGAGTTTTGTTTGTGTGCAGCTCAGTGCTTCTATACCTGAAGGCCTTGTTGCAACATGTCTGATATTTCCACCGTTTGGTGAGAAGCTTGAATAGATCAGTAAAAATGTATTATGGGAGCTCATTGAGAGCTGTCACGACATCAGAAAATAAAGAAGTAACACAGCTGAAAAGCACTTAAATGCCCGGTGAGTAATGTCTTTGGAGAAAGAGGAAATATTCGTTGGCAGTGAGATGTAAGATGTTCCTGTGCCAGTTAAAGAGGATCCTCAGGTCGTGTTTGTGCGAGTATGTTCCTGCTCATGTTTACACTCTTCAACGTGGACTTTAACATTTGCAGTGATTTCTGACACTTTTCAAAAAAGCAATGTCCAAAAATAGCTGAAGCTTTGAGGATGAAGAATATGAAGGAAAATTCAACGCCCTACCTCGAATCAAGCAAAGATACAGAAACGCAGAAAAGGAGGAAGACAACAAAAAAAAACTCATGACTTTAGTATATGAGTCAGTGCCCAGCAAGGTCATTAAGACGGATGTGCGGAGGAGGAACAGACAGAGAAGTGGAGGGATGAAAAAAAAGTTTCAGAAATGAAGGATAGAGATACGGAAAAGACACACCATGGTGTTAAAATCAAATTAATTGGACGGTTAAATCAAAAACAAATATGAATTTACTTTTTTGTCATTTCTTTTACCAGTTTTCACTGACTGTTGTTTTTTTTCCCAACAGGTTACTAACTGAATACATTTTTAATGAAATATAGATGCAAAAAAAGCTATGAATACTACTAGTAACAACATCACATTTCAATTCCAGCACTATCTCTGCTCGTCCTCATCTTTGTATAAAGGGGAGAAAGCGCAAAACAAGAGAGAACACTCTTCAGAAAATATGATAATGGGAGACAGTTGAAAAGGAACTGCATAAAAGAAAGGTTAAAAAAACTAAAATTTCATAAATAAAACATAATGCAAAACGATCACATAGGGAGGAAAAAAAGAGGGTTATAAATGCATCGTAACTTATAATGTCTGTTGAAATAGAAAAACTAGGGAGTGTGAATCGAGTGAGCAGGTGACTACTATTATACTATTATTAGCAATGTCATGCCTTAGATATGTGGTTGGAGTAGAAAGGTAAAAGGCATTAGCATGCATGTGTGTGTGCGTGCACAGAAAGGGAGAGATAACCTGCTGCATGATACCGCTCCTCCTGCTACACAATGGATGACTGGGCAGTCATTAAAATTAGATCATTAAATGATTGTCCTTTAAAAATCATTATGCTTTTAATTTTAAGATTGGACATTTCTATTTTTTAACATGTACAAGCTATTTTTAACATGTATAACCTCAACATAACAAGCTATATGTTATAATATGTTATAAATTCAGAGCCGATTAGACTCATAAATGCTCAACCTCAACATAACTTACGTGTTTCCACTTTTTTATCCTGTTGGAGGGAGGTATAGTGTGTCATGTGTTTCTAAATATGAAACCCCTAATTAATAATACAATGCAGGCTAAATTATTTAAATGGTAGATGGTAAATAGTCACAGTATGTTGCTTTTATGTATCATCCGGTAGTACTACTCCTGTCTTGACCGGACTAAAGGCAACAGCTTCTGACCTGCTAAAGACTGAAGCAACATGCCACCTGGTTTTCCCACAATAACCACTAGACCACTTATAAAACAGTGCATGCTTACTGACAAATTGCCAGCTAGACCAGTTTTTAACAACATACTCATCAGCAATGGTTTGACCAAAAGAGAAACGTCATTGCACGTCCTTCCACACACACTCAATTAACAAATCAACACAAATATAATATAAATCAGAGAGCTAAAAAACAAAAACAAAAAACGTCACCTGCAGTGACTAATCCAAATATCTCTGTATCTCAGTCAACACGGTCCCAGAATCCAGGATCCTGCTGCTCTTCATCATTTCATCATAATAAACCAAAAACCTGAAGGAAGCCTTCATACTGCAACACCATTTGCTGTTGACCACAAGCGTTTTATCTCTCTCTCTCTCTCTCCCACCCCTCACACTGTTCACACGTTTCACTTTTAGCTCCCCCTCACACCCTCAGCTGTTTTATTCTTCCAGTTAATTAGTTGTGAACATGTGTGTAAATAATCTGCCTAAAACACATGTTCCCCTCACTCACACACACACACACACACACACACACACACACACACATGCCTACCTGCGTAAGGGTTGATCCTTTGCTTCCGGCCCCAGATCCTAATTCCTTTAACGGGCATGATGTTATCTGATAGCTACACTGCTGCAAACATAGTGCAAAGTTTGGCCCCTACACACCACCAAAAGTACCATGGCACCCCCAACATCAGTTTAAAGATGACACAGACTGACACCCACTCACAATCACACTCTGCAACCTCTGCACCGCCTCGCTGCACGCGTGCAGAGCCCACACGCACATTGGCCAATCAAAAACCTGTCACAAAGAAAGAGGGGTGTGTGAGGAGGGAGTGGTGCATTCAAGGGGGGCCCCTAACCAGTAACCTCTCAACCCCGACGTTGCTATGGTGATGTGGATGCTATCTGCCGCTGGCAGTTGTTGCCAGGGCGATGCACTATGGCCCGTACACTCTTCTAACAGACCCTCTGGCCCCTTTTCAGTGATCAAGTTGGGGGTCATCGGCACATACACAGGCAAGCACACACTTCTGAAATAGGTTCTTTGTTGGGCTAAGCCGCTTAGCAATCAAGCCTTAAGAATTGTCAGGTTTAATTTGATCTGAGTCAGTTTGGTGAAGGAGAACGTGGCCTGCAGAGGGCTCGCAGTTAAACATGGGAACAGTCTTTGAGTTTCTTTGATATTGCCATATGTTTAAGAGCATGTGCAGCTCTTACAGTCCTATGAAATGCAATCTTTCTTCACCTCTAAGTGTTTTTTCTTTACATTTATTCTTGTGTTTCTGCCCCAAGCTTTCTATCATACTTTCACCACCTTCATCTGTGCATCTTGGCCTTTTTCAGCCAGCTAGCTTCCTTCTAACAGTTTTCTCTCCATCCACTTCTCTTCTGTCCCCAAGCAGACAGTTTTCTCCATCTGATGGGATTATGGAGGGCTTTCACAAACACCAAACACTCCTAAAGGTCACAACTTCCAACTGAGTCAGTAAAGAAACGGGCTTGATCAGTGCTACAAGAAAATGTTTGTAATGTTGCCTGCTGCAACCAAACATCTTCTGCATGTCATTTGAAGTTAGTCTCTATTGATTCAACTCAAAGTGAAAAAGGTAAATTATGTGTGAGAAAAACTCTCAGACATTGTGTGCCTTAATCATCCATCAAGCATCCGGAAACCTTTTAACTATCCCTTTCCGCAACACAATTCATCATAACTGCTCAACTATTCCAATACAGCAGGAAACAGCGGTGAGAGACGTGTCACATCCTGCGGCTAGTGACGCTACCCTGGACAAGGGAACAATCCCAGGGAGGTGACTGGACGAGGCAGTTGTCTGATGAAGAATACTTTTCCTCTGAGGTCTGAGTGTATGGGGAAGGGTCTTGGGTGTAGAGGGGATGGCGACAGGAATAGGAAATGGAACAGGATGGAGTTGACAACACCATCTCCAACAGGATGCTGAGAAATGCATATTTGACAAAGGATCAGTTCATGGTTAATGGTGTGAAGTGTGTGCAGGAAAAGGAGGTTAACTTAAATCCCAACACACGGAAGAGAGGAAGGAAAATTATGTAAACTAAAAAGAAGTACAGTGTACAGCGGCTGGAAAAAAATTAATTATGCTGCTGCCCCTGCAAACTGACATGAACCTACGACCTTACTTTCATCATTCAATCTGGTTGAAAAGGTTTATATTCAGCATAAACCCATTCTTCACACACATCCACCAAGTAAGGATTTCCTCCTGCTTTTCCTTCTTTATGCATTGCCTCTCCTCCTGACTCACTTCGTTTCATACTCTCTTTGCATACCCACATCGAAAAGATCCCCCGTGTAAGACACAATAGCATTGAGACACAGGCATACCAAAAAAGAATGAAAACAGAGTCAAAGTGTAAATAACTGAAACCTCAAACCCTCCTAAAAAGGCTGAATAGACAGACTACTGTTATGGATGTGTTTTGAATATGAACAAAAACACGCTAACATGCCAACACACACACACACACACACACTAACATGCCAACACACACACAAACACACACACACACACAGAGTGAAGCTGTGCCACTGTGGGTGAATGAGTTCCGTCTGAATTAACACGTGGGAGTGTAAACACTGCCACATGGGCTGCCTTGCATTTTAACTTTTCACCACTGTGTGTGTGTGTGTGTGTGTGTGTGTGTGTGTTGGGAAGAGTTGACAAGGCTCTCAATCAGTTGCAAACAGAGGGCGAGCTTTGCTGTCTGATACCAGTGAGACCACAAAATGAAGCCATGTTGACCTTAGAAAACATTTGATCATAAGTGATGATTACCGAGACAAAGGCATCGATGCAGACGCAGAAATGCAATTAAAACACGCCCCACATTATGCAATATCCGACACTAGTCACTGAGAGGAACAGGAGTCACTGCACCATGGGGCAGCAGTATGTGCATGTGAACTCGATCATGTGTGTCTGGACAGCATCAGCAGAGGGTTGCAAGGCAACAGAGGGAAGACAGCACTATCAGTAAATGTCACCACCACACAGTAGCAGAGCCCACTGACTGACCACACAGATAAAAGGCAGCTGGAACTGTCTCTGTGTTGTCTCTCAAGGGTTCAGCTGCTGTCAAATTATTGGAAACACAACAACCGAGAGCAATGGCGGTGTGTGTCCATGGGGGAAAAAAGTAAAATTATATATATATATATATATATATAGACGTTCAAGATAACAGAATGTTTGGGAGTCATTATTGCATCAGGCTTCAATCAGGAAGAGTCTGTTCCTCAACGCAGAGCTCTTCCTGTTTGCTGCCATGTTATCATCCAGATAACATTATTGCCACATTCGCCTCACTGATTCATTGTTAATAAACATCCCTGTGTAATGGCTTAACAACGTTGACACTATATGCAAATAAACTAATTAAATTGGCTAGCAAACTTAATCACGTTGACCACCACACCGAGCGCTTCTCTCTAACGTCTGTGAACAACTCAGACAATGTAATGAAGAAAGAAGCCAGATTTGCTGGTGGGTAACAGAGGGAAAAGGTTGTACAACAACACACATCCGGGTAAGGATATGATCCTCATAGTGTGTGTGTGTGTTTATGTGCGAAAGGGGAATGCAAAGTTTGTGAATCTCACACTGCATCTGCTTCAACTATACTAGTCTACATTCATCTCTCTACATGGGTGTATGGGAATGTGACCTGATTGTGCCAATTACAGTGTCCCAGTGACCTACAAGGAAAAAACAGCAATAGAGAGAGAGAGAGAGTGTGTGTGTGTGTGTGACTTATGGTATTACTATGTTTCAAGCCGTCTAGGCCATGGCTGGTAGACATACAATGGGGTTCTGTGTGAGGCTGGGTGATGGGGAGGAGAGATTAAATGAGAAGGGAGAGAAGCTGAAACGGTAAGAGCAGCGCCACACATCGATGTTAAAAAAGACTTTGTAGTTCAACACATGATTCAAAATACAGTAGGCGAGTCTGTCGGTGGAAAAAGAAGATTTAGAGTTTATGCTTGGCAAAAAGCCGCTTTTTTGGGGCTGTGTTCACTTTATAGATGTATTTATAACATCTGTCGACGTTACAAGTTTAATAACAGTAGTAGCCGATGCCTGTCCTATTATATTACATCAATGTTTTGGTTGAGTGGGCAAAAAAAAAGTATTGGGGTGCAACCTTTAATTGCTTAAGCATGTGGTGAAACTCAACTACGACCAAAGCGCTCTACGCCCAAACTCTGGCAGAGAAGAGGAAACTATTGGGGTTCAACCCACACCACAAACTGTTCTGTTGCTGCAAATCCACGAAAAACAAGTCGTACCCCAACTTGTGCAAGCCTTGAGCAGAAACAAAGGGATGGGACGAGGAGGAATGGTAGAGGAAAGCTGCAGAGGCCTCGTATGTCACCTCCCTGCTTCTGAAATTAACTCCCCTCCCATCCCTTCCAAGCCCACAACCACATGAAAGGCCTACAGGGTTGGGCTCCCATATGGTGAGGAGACAGGAGGGTGTGCGTGTCTGTGTGCGTGTTTGTGTGCGTGTCTGTGTGCGTGTCTGTGTGCGTGTCTGTGTGCGTGTCTGTGTGCGTGTCTGTGTGTGTGTCTGTGTGCGTTTAGGCGGCTTAGCTGGTTAAGGGGGCTCCCTCCGACCTAATGCCCCCAGCCTTAAGAAGCCACGCAGACAGCTGTTTTCCTGGAGAACCTCTCACTCTCCAATATACACACACACACACACACACACACACCTCCCTGCCCAATTAGGACACACAGTTATGTTGTTAGCTGCTGTTTACCATAAACTTTTCCCCTCTCCTTTTCTTCCTCTCTCCCTTCATCGTGCCCTTACCCCTCCAGACTGCTCCATTTTTCTTTCTCCTCCTTCTCTCACCCTTTTTCGAGCACTAAATAATTTGCAATGTGTTAGACCACAATTATTTTATTCCATATATAGCAAAACGTGCAACTAAATAATGTAAATGCAGTCTTGGGAGTATAACTCTAAAAGTAAAAGTTATACAGAAATTTAAAGAGTTTCAGATACATTTCCAGATTTTCAGAACTGTGTTGGATCAGTGCTACATTCGGGTACCCTCATCTTAGTGTATAATCACTGTTTACAGTCAAGATGCAATACCAAAAGATTCAATGTAGAACTCGTAGTCTGAGATGCTTGTTCATCCTGATACAGTACATAAAAAAAAAAAAAACTGAAATAGACAAACACCTATACACCTAATGACAAGTACAGTCCAAAAGCATAATCACAGCTATAATACACACATTCATACATGAATTGCATTCTCACTCACTAGGGCTTATTCCTTTCTTTCTTTCATTCCTTTCTTTTCTTTATCGCAGCTGTTCCCAACACGTCTGGCCTTATTTCTAATCCTCTCTCACCTTCTCAGCACCTCACTTTATCCTCTCATTGCTGCGCCCTCCCTTTCTCTGCACCCCTTCTTTCTATTGAGCAACTGAATTGTGACTGTTGAAGAATGGTCAGCTTGTTGAGAGGGCTCAAGAATCTGTGTGTGTGTGTGTGTGTGTATGTGTGTGTGTGTGTGTATGTGACTGTGCTGCTCTGCCAAAGGGAATTAGCCTCTATTTTCCTCTCTGTTGTGTACAGCCCTGTCTGACTTGTCAGCCTCAACGGCACACAGGTCCTTCCAAAAAACACTTTCAGAATAGATGCATAAAAAGAGAGAGAAAGGGAGAGAAGGGGGAGAAATAAAGCGGCAGTTGAAGTGAGGAAAGGGAGTGGCGAGAGGGGTTGAAGGTAATGCAATGAGCTAAATAGGCCTACCACAGGAAGACTGACTGAAGTTTGAGGTTAAATCAAAGAATCAAAGCGAACAAAAGGCAAAAGGAGAGAACAGTTAAATGAACTGTGCTTCTATATATTCCGTGTGAAAACCATTAAGAAACTCTGCAAGGACAGAAATGTGTTTCAACTTTAAAATGTCTGATACACTGGTCCGGCAACCTGTAACTGTTTAAGCTATAATACTTATAGGCTGGTCCAGTTGCCGTTGGAAATATATGCATCAAAGCTTATCCTGCATGATCCGATCAGCTAGTTAATTTCATCCCCAATCTGATGCTCCATAAAAACAAACAGCTCAGCTCATGCAGTGGCATTACAGAGAAAGAGAGAGAGAAGTTTCCTTTTTCCTCTCACAAATAATCTTGGCACAAAGACCAGACTTATTCATAAATGATTGATAAAAGAGATTGATTTCTCTTTTCATCTCAGCCCTTGGGGATCTGACATTTCCATCCAGACCACTCATCACTGCCGGAGTTTTCCCACAACAAAGAGTTTCAGTCTCATCTCCAGGCCTCAAGGGTATCGGAGCCCAGAGGACCTCTGCTTCCCCCAGGTCCCCCTTCCCGGGCTTATTAACCTGCGCTTCCAACCCCATCTACTTCCAGGACCTTTGGGCCTCTAACCCGCGTTTTTTCCAACAATTCCTGGAGGTTGGAGGATGGGGGTGAAGTAGAAGTGAGGCCCATGGGATGAATTCATCCAGATCCTGGCAGACAGTAGGGGTACATTATTGGGTAATTGAGAGGAGGGGGGCATGGAGGGGGCTTTCTTTTATGTGGTGCTGGCTTGTTTGCTGCTGTGGGGTTAATGGATCAAACGGAAGAGAGAGAGAGATCATTAAAGAAAGTTTAACGGTCTCTCTCTTGAGTGGAGGGAGACAGATGGGAAGAATCAGTGTTTAAAAAGGTGATAGGACTGAAGAGAAGGTCAGAACACAGCGTTATTTCCACAACTGCAGTGGAAATAGTGCAACTTGAAACACAGAAACCTTGAATACACCACTAGGAAGGAACCGGATCCTTCACAAACAGCAGTGGATCCAACAAAAGTGAAAATGCCCTACAACCACCACAGCCCAGATGACGCCACCGACAGGTGCACAATAATAGTTACCTGATACACCAGCAGCACTGCACTGATGCTCTCGGATAACTACATTCATCAGGATACATGCAAAGGGTTTTACTCACTTTCTGGCATGACGATAAGCTTCCAAGCCTAAACATCAGACATATTCATCCAATTTAATTTTCTTACATTGTATTTTATGTTAATTTATTTCTTTATCTTACCTTACATTACAGAGAGAGAGAGAGAGAGAGAGAGAGAGAGAGAGAGAGAGAGAGAGAGAGAGAGAGAATGAGAAGGTCAAAAGCACAGCTGAGTCAATATACCAGGACGTAAGGTGGCAGTATCCTTGAGACCAAATGACCAAATCATTCCCAAAACAACCATTGCTGAAGTACCATGGTCACATTTGTTGGGACAGATTTTTAGGCAGGAAGAAGACAGGTTTAAATCTTGAATTTGAAAATCAGAATCCTAAGACCAGCAAAAACTCAGGCTAACAACAACAGCAGCTAGATGGCAATGTGAGCAGCCCTCATTCTAAGCATTTCAATGGAAGCAACTCACTCAAAGCATTTCACTACAATTTGGATTCAAATGACTAATTTTGCTGTCAAAAATACAAAAAATTTCAACATTCACAAGGCCAGTCACAAGTAATTACTGATATCCATAATTACACGTTTCAACACCCATACTTCTTAAATGGGTAAGACACACAGCAACAGGTAAGACACAAACACAGACGCAGGTTGTTCCCATCATCTGTTCAGCCACACATTCCCCCGTCGCCTCCATTAGTGGGCAGTAACAGGAACGAGCACGCAGTCTCCAGCAGGGCTTAAGGAGATTAACCATTCTGTAGCCATATGAAATCATATTCCTCATAATCCCCATCACTGACTCCGAAAATCCCCTCTCACTGTGTGGCATGGGAAGGCCTCTCTAAATGTGCTCTCTTGTTCTTTTGAACACACACACACACACGCACAAAACAGCTGGATCTCTAGAAGAAGACTCTTAGCAATGTGTAGATAAAAGATTGTATGTGTGTAGGCCAACATTTACGCGAGACAATAGTTGATCTGCACAAATAAAAGGAAGGACTAATAAATATCAGTAAATCACGATGCACTCGCTTGTTATTAATATGCCAATGTTGCAACATATTTGTTTGCAGTACAGATGCACAGTGTCTCTTTTTTTACTCAACAGCTGTTTCGAAGTGAGGAAATTGAGTTTATAGCTCTTTTACATTTGGATGACAGCACATCTGTATACACACCGCTGTGTGTTTATACATGCTGATACGGTGTTTCATCACTAAACAAAGTCTAGTACACTCGAGACATGTTTTGACCTTCTCTCTCTCTCTCACACACACACACACACACACACACACACACACACACACACACACAGTTTATATAGCATGGCACAGACATACCCAAATAAACATATTTTGACATTAAGCCTCTAAGCAAAAATTGCTGACACAATTATTTTGTTACTGTCTATCTGTTCTTCTTATTTTAATTCCAAATAGAAGGCAAATTGTCAGTTTGTGACCTTTTAAACCGTTCGGTAACGGTGTAGTTCTTTGTAGTTCTGATGCATATGACATGTATTGACTAGCATAATTATGATCCCACAATATCACTGTAAAGCTCCTGACGTTTGTATGCGCAACCAGTCCTTGATCCTCTTTTTTCCCTCCAGGCAACTTAAGGTTCAAAAGATTGCATCAAAAAGCAATCCTAATACCTTTGCAGCACACAATAAAAGACAAAGAAATCAATTGATCACATATAATTGGTCTAAGGTGACATGTCTTGCATACAAACTGAGGTTTAACACGGGCAGACGAACATGCCATGTGCATAAGACAACACTGCAACTCGCACAGACAGGAACAGGCCCTGTAAATAGCCTAGTACTTGACTAGAAGTACTCCTTATCACAGGAAAGACTGATGGAGGGAAACTTGAAAAGGGGTGTGTAAATTTAAGTGCATGCATGTACATGCACACAAAAACACACAATGAGGTCTCTGTGGATGAGGCAGACAGCTAGAGCTGGTACACACTGGGAGATTCAGAAGTCAATGGGGATTCCTGCGCGGAGTATGTCATACTTCATACTTCACAGTGACTGACTTTCTCAGACACACACATATACGCGTCATGCAGTGATCCGGGGAGTCGGGAGTGAGATGGATGATGAGACGGAATCTGCTTCAGGCAGGAGGGGGAGAGATAAACACATCACATTTGTCTTCGCCTATTTGAGTTACTAATAGACAAATTAGTAGAGTAAATAAATCAACTATCTGAATGGGTGTGCGTGTGGATGGCTGTTGAACTCAAAACACATGCTGTATTTCATTAAAAGTGAAGCAAAATGTTAACATGCGCCAAGATGTTCAAATGACATTATGTCACAGCATTTCATGAAAATTAAAAGAAAGGGTTGTTTTGAACTAAACTAAAACAACTAGAGCCACATATTATACTCTATGCATGCATGTGTATTGTATGTGTTGGAGGGAGTTGTGCAGACGGGGGTGGGGTATGTATACGCCGTTCATATAATAACCTAGGTCAACATGTTGACAATGGACCATATGACCGTTGACAGGAATCAGGGACAACAGATTGTGTCGCCATTCTCTGACATAAACACACAGAGGGCAGGGCCGTTATCAAGAGAGAACATGAAGCTTTTTGAAACTGAAACATGTGCCAGATTTCTTTACAATTTGACGTATACTGCCAATTATTGGATTGACTGCCAAAGTGAAGAAGCTAAGGAGTATTTATAAAAAGGTGCTGGTGGTAGTTATTGCAAACTAGCTCTTAGAAGACTGACTGAGGGAATAATATAGGCAAATCTCACATACCATAATAATACCCTGCCTCATACCAACAATCTCCACTATCCTTGCTGATAGTTGACACACATGTCAAAGAGTAATAAGTTGCACAATGCAATATTAAACATTATGTCTGCTTTCCTCAGACGAAACCTTTATCGCACTCGTCAGCTTGTTTATTCAGCTGAGGAAATTCCAGTTGTCTAATGTCGCCAATTTTTACAAGACTAAAAATATGCTTGAAAAGAGTCAACGAACAGTTGTTTCTAAGGAATTGTCTGCCAATACAAATATAGCCGCGGCTCCACCCCAACTTCTTATCTTCCAATTACTACTTTTTAAATGGGAATATTCATTTTCATCCCAAATTCAACAGTTTCTTCTTTAATTTAGCCTTCTGCAACATAAGCTCTGGCTCGCTGTGGTCTATATTCTGTCTATATTGACACTTCCAGTATGATTTTCTGCCTGATGGGATGAGAAACCTGTTACATTTATACAGCTTTTCATGTGATTCATGAGAATGGATACAGGATGTACCACTCACTACATTTGTGTGCATGGGCTTGTGCATCTTTGCGTTTCCATATGGCAGAAAATCTCTGTTTAATTTTTCCTGAGTTTATCCTTGTGTATGGGTGTATGCAGCGTATTTTCCAGCTTAAAGTGCAGTAAAGTGCAGATGCGGTACAACAATAGCCTTTCTGTTCCTGTAAGATGAGCTCCCACCTGCTGCAGTATGTCATTATGTACTGTATGGATGCATGTTTGCCCGTCTGTCTGCTTGTCACACATCACCGTCATATGATACAGGATGCACTTAATCCGATCACTGCCATCAGCGGTGGTTGTTGTGTAGCTTTACAGGTCTTTTGTCACTTAATGAAAGTTATATACAGTTTTACTATAGTACAGTTATGTCTGTGTTACTATCAGCTCCTTGTGACATTTATACCAACAGCAAACTAAGTTTCTGCTTTGTGTGAAAAGACTTTTTGGTGAGAAATTTAAATCGTTGTTTGGAGTTGTTTTCACAGCAATATAAAATAGGGACATATTACCTGTTTAACTTCCTACAAGCAGTTTATAACATATAACACAAGCTACTAATGCAACCAATAGATATTTAATCAAAGTAAATATTTAAATATAAATACAATCATGTACTTCCTAATCATTTGAATTGTGTTTTTTTATGCTACAAGTATATATGGCAACAACAAAGGATAGCATTTAGAATGTTTTAAAGGTTGTCCGAAGTCCTATTGATTTTATTTATTTTTAATACTTTTATTCAAGTACAACAAATCAGCAGCAACTCAGTATGTCTTACTCTACAGCGCTTTATGTTCACAGTTGCAGACTTTAGCTGCCCTTTTCAGTCCTCCTGGCTTCCCTGCGATTCAGAAAAACAATACACACCGACAAAATTCCTGCAGTTTCCTTTGCATATTGAGTGGCCCTGATCAGATATGGAGGCTAGCGCATAATATTTCAAACAAATCTTACTTCCATAAACAAGAGAAATGTATGGTGCAAACAAAAAGAGATTATATGAGAGACAAAAGGCAGCAGAAAGATAAAGGGCGAGCGGGGGCCTCGTCTTTGTTGTGGCAGTGTGCGGGCGGACATCAAAGTGCAGAGGATGGACAGAGATGAGAGAGGAAAGGTCTGGAAGCCATATGAAACAACAGGAAGAGAGAAAGGGAAAGAAATATAGGACAGGGAGTAAGAGAAAGGGGAGAGAGGAAGAGACCTTAACACACAGGAAGGAGGGAGGGGAGGCAAAAAGGGAGAGTGACTGACAATGGAATATGCTGAAACATCTTGTCACATCGGTACACAGGGACTAACAAAAAGTCACACACTTAAAGCAAACTGTGGAAATGTTTCGTCAGATGTTTTATGATAATAAACGATCTCCCTAAAAGGCGTACTCATTTTTTATTTGCCTGGTCAAAAGTTTAGGAACAAAGCAGCCTCATCTGTTCTCAGCATATTTAACCTACACTCTGATCTCAGTTTAGCTCTTGTTTGGCTCTCCAGAGGAAATACAATGTGTGTTAAGTCTGGAACACAACCGTGACTTGAACTCTCTGACTGCACCAGTCTACAACATATACAGTAATGTTATAAATCTGCTGTTGCTGTGTTGGTAACGCCAGAAGCGATTACAAACCAGTTCAGTAGTGACGACACACTAATGTGTGGACAGATTCTGTGTTTTTTCAGCTGAGATAAACCAGAGAATACTCCGGTAAAACAGATCACTGATGCTGGTTTCCCCTCATTGTTATCCGTGAAGTTTGCTGGAAGGGATGTAATGTAGCTCCGATGCATTTCATGTGGAGTGAGTGCTAGACGTGACTCCATTTGAAAAAAAAAAATGCCTTTTATATGCTAGATTGCACGTCAGCAAACAGCTTTAAAACTGACGTATTTTCTTGTGTGGTGGATCTAATTCATGATGAAGTGAAGTGTGGTTAATGTGGATTTTGAAAATGGACTGATAATGAAAATCAACTGCTAAATACAATTTGACTCTAAGAAATGATATTAGGGATATCTTACATGTAATAACAGATGGGAGTGTGGTTTTATTAAATGTTAAAATGGCCATATTATAGCCTAAATGCATCTACAAACGTATAACCATCCAGTAGACGGAGGGATATCCCACACCATCTCTGGATCCTCCTCCAAGCAGGGGTCTCCACTGTGGGAGATAAATCTTGTTCATCTCCCCGCTGATTGGTTAAACACTCGATAACCCAGCAGCACCCACAACTTGCCAACTTTCAAATCCTGCATTTGGCTCCTCTGAGTGTGAACATCAGCACGTGTGCGTGCTTGTGGACAGCCATGACTTAATAATGACAGAGATTTCAAACTGTGTATGGATGCAAGTAGTACTCAGCACTTTCCCACAAGTAAATCAAGTCTCCCAATATTATCCTTTGCAGAAAATTAAGATCTATCCATGACATAGAGCCTTGAACTAACCATGAAATGTGGGAAAAAGGCAGCATCAATGATGGCATAAATAACTGATAAAAAACCCACAAGATACCATAGAGAGATCTGGTGTTCACAGACGACCTTGCGGTACACACAGGCTTAACACCACTGCTCAAATCAGGGCTTACACAGTCACACACAGAGACACAATTCTAAATTTAGCCATTTTCTTGTTAAAATCACTGTCTCGTAGCATCAAGAGCAAATCAGCCTCTGACAGATTTAGTTCTGTAAAAGGGGAGGAACTAGGCAGCGCTGAGCAGAGGCAGCTAGAGTCAGATCTTACATTTAATGATCAACAAGTATCTTACAGTAATACGGACAGCGTGCTGAAGAAAATGCATGTACAAATACACAAACACGCAACAGCAGTTTACACTTGCATTCATCAGTGAGCTCTCCCCGTTTCCCCCCATGCATTTTCACTTCCTCACACTTCTTTGTGCCCTAGCCAGGGCTGCATCTACATGTGGGGCAGTCTGCATAGAGGCGTGAGAGAGGGCGTCTGATGCAGTTCATTGGCAATATCCCTTCACTTCTTCGCCCTTTCCCACTCGTTTTGCCTAATTTCCTCTCTCCCTAATTTTCCACTTTCTCTCCCTCACTGACCCGACCCGTCTCTCTTGTTCCTCATGGGACCAGGTTGACCTCCAGAACCAGGCCAGGCTCCCCTCGCTGGAACGAGCCCTGTGGGAACTGACTTGTGGATTCTGGCTGTGTAATGACTCCTCTCTATTCCTGAATGGAGGGGACCATGGCAGGCCTGAGTGAATAGTGACGAGGGGGAATTGAGGTGGGGAGGGGGGGTGCATATGTTTGTGTGTGTGTGACATACAAGAAAATAGTTAATAAACGAAAAACAGCAATTAGTTTATCTTGGCATGACTGTGCTTTGTCATTCTTTGTCATGTGGTCAATGACACAACTTGGATCTTATCACCATTAGTAAGGAGTGCTGTTTATGTGCAACTCTCATGGCCAGTGTAGTTCCAGCCTGAGCCAAAATATGTCCATCAACAGACAAGCTAAATACACACAAGAACACACACACACGAAAACACACACACACACACACACACATACACAGGTCCTTGAGAAGCTTGTGAAAAGAGCAACACACAGTAAAGATGAAGGCATGCTACAGATGAAAGATTATCAGGCAAAGACATATGTCTATAAATAACCGAGGGATGGGGAGAGGAATGTACAGGCAGTTTGCATGCGTGTCTATGAGAAGAAGGTCGCCAGTCCGACACATGGAGCTAGACAACCATTCACACTCACATTCACACCACCCGGCAATTTAGATTCATCATTTGATGAACCTACATATCATTCTACTGTGGGAGGAAGCTGGAGAAAACCCAATGCTGACAACATGCAAACTCCACACAGAATATCGCCCGAACCCACTACCACACTGTGCCAACCCTCTACCTTCTTATGAAAATAAGCAGCAAAACAGTTGTCTACAAAATTAAAAACAATCTTGCCGACTCTGGATAACAATAAATCACATCTGTTTAATGCATCACTACAAGGTGTCAGTAAATTGCTGCCTGTGCAGCAGTCCATCAGGATGGCACCATAGACCTACTGTGGGTCTACAGGCAATCTTAGAGCGGTCACTCCTCCCCTGGACCACCATTTCTCATGTTTTGGCCAATTACAATTTTTTTTTTTTTTTTTTTTTTTTTTTTACAAGTCATAGAGAAAAAATATTTTACTAAATATTTATTTCAACCAATTACTCTTTTTTGCCTTTCAAAAAAGAGGAGGAGTAACATCCTCCTCTGGACCAATCCCGATGATCTGCTTCTTCTTGTTTTTTCAGAGCCACACAGCTGCAGGTAGCCAATGGGCATCAAGATATCTGTCAGGGAGGCCCCAAGTCTCTTCTAACTCCAATTAACCTTCACTAGTTCGACCTACTTTCAACATTAAAATAGCATACTCCCAACTTATCACTGTGCTACATTTGGCAGAGGAGACTTAGTTTTTAATATTTAGTTAAACTTTACTTCATAATCCAAGTTGTGACGTGTTAGTGGGTGAGGTGTATAGGTTCATACCTGAAATGTGGCCATCATAAGCATTTAGGAGCAGTGTGCCTCAGTAAAGCATCCAGGAAACTTTGTGGTTTAGTGTCTCCCTCAAGGATTCTTCAACATGCGAACAGTAGGAGCCAGCAACCTTGGTTAAAGGTTAAAGGTCAACCTGCTCGATGTGCTGAGCTACAGCTGTCCCAGAAATACTCCCTTAAAAGGCCCTTTACATGGTGCAATTTGATACTGTCCCACACAAAAGTTCACAATCGTGAGTGAAACGTGGCTGCATCAAATTCTGAATATATCAGAAAATAATATTGATTCAAGGAGTGTAAAAAAAACAACAGAATATGACATGAAATTATACATTACATGCACATTATACACTGGTGAGTGGGCTTAATGTTACTGCTAAAAACATATTTTCCTCAAAAGTTTGCAAAATATGGCTTTCATGTTGCCCTCTTTTCCACGGCTGTGATCGAGTCCATATTTTTCTCATTCAGCTCCTCTTATGAGGTTTTTTTGATGTCCCCACTAGGCAAAAGCTTGTGTATTGTTATGCTATTTTCAAAACATAAGACCACCACCAGTGGATTACGCAAAGTGATGTTTGTTGATTTTCCTATTGTAGCTTTATGATTCATCCCACAAAGATTGGAGTTAAGACTTTAGACCTAATGCGCTGAGTGTGATATGCACTGACTTAATAAGATTGTTAGTCGTAAATTATTCAGGATCCTCTATTAGTCGAGCATAGCTGAGCTGACCCTTGTTGGCCTGCAGCAGAAACCCAAAACAACCAAATGAGACTTTATCTAAACTCTTGACTCAGGACTGTCAGGTGTTCTCCTCTGAGGCTGGAGGGAATGACCTCCGACCTGCTGACTGGAAGTTCAGCAAAAAGAGATTAACAGTGGCATTAGACAGTCAAAATACACAGAGAGGAAGATGTAATTTGCCTATCATGCTCCTGTTCAATCTGGCCCTGATGATTACTTAGACTGTGTAGACAAAAAGCAAGATGAAAAACTAAACACACACACTAAACACACTAACTCACTACGCCATTCCCTTAATGTCAGTCCCCCAGCACACAGGGGCCCCCGCTTTTTGCCCCTAACCAGTAATACGATCCATCTCCGACCTGAGGTTAGACTAGGAATCCGAACCCACAGTAGTTGAAGACAAAAGGGGGACCGGTCACAGTTAAATGTTTAAATGCAACTATAATATGATTGTGCAATGCATTCCTTCAGGGCCTAGGCTGCAAAGATATATCATGAGGTTGCATCAAAGTTGAGGTTAAAACCATACCAGACAGAGAGCAGGGAGGTGTGTGGAATAACTACTTCGTAAACCCGTGATTAAGCCAAATGCTATTAGGCGTCCATAGATTCTTAGTTTTCTGTGTTACACATCAACTTTCAATCAAACACCCACTCAAAACAACTCCACCAGCTGTTCTGTATTATGACACATTCAAATCCTCGAGTAATGCCGAGGGGCTTGTCAAAAGGGCATGTTTTTTTCAAAGACAGGTGTTTGTGTGGAAAGAGTCAAGCATACATGCCTGTGTTGTAATGAATGCGAAGCCCGCGCTTCTGTACACCCAGTGCTGGCCTTGAGGCTACGTGAGAACTGGAAACTACAGATTGCTAAGTAACATGCAGCATTCCAGTCTAGTCTCTCACACCTTGTCCTCGGCTGCAAGCCTCCACTGAATGATTGAGTGAATGACTTTAATTGAACAAAGCTTTAAAAAAGGGAACTCCCAACCCCACCTTGTACGCCATCAAAACTCCGACAGGTATAAATAATAGGAGCAATCGAGTCATGCCATGTGATAACACCGGGGGATTAGCTAAATGTCTGGTAGCAGGCACATAGCGAGTGCTCCGTCTGTGTGTGTGTGTGTGTTCAATCCATTGCTCATCATACATCACATTTGCTTGTGTCTGGGAACTGTCAGCTCAGCTTATCTGTTTCCCTGCAACCAGGTTTTGAATCTGTGTGTGTGTTTGTGTGTGTGAGAGAGAGAGACAGCGAAAGAGTGAATGAGAGACAGAGAGAGACAGAGAGAGAGAGAGTCAGAGTGAGTCACGGACAGACAGTCCAAAGGCAGAGTGAATAGTAGAAAGGGAACAAAAACCAATGACTCAGAACTTAAATCCCCCTCCATCACAAATGTTGAGAGAAATTTGGGTTTGTCTTCTGAATCCTACTTTGCAACATATTTCACAGGCAAATTGGGTAAACAATGAAGCTATGCAGGGAATCAATGGGAAACGCAATCCCTTAACTACTACGTGTACACAGCACCACATCACAGCCCATTAAATAGGAAGCAGTGGTATAGAGTAGCACATGTACTCACTTAAAGGCTCTACTATCTCAGCGGACAAAATTACCGGCCTATCTCCCGTCTTTGCGTAGCTGCCACAGTGACTATGGTCTGAGTTAATATATAACCAGCGTGTGTGACTACAGACGGTAGCTTTACAAGGGCAGCGTACCATATCACAAAACAACAAAATGTAAGCACAGGCTGCAGCATTGGGATATTGATTTTCCATTTATCGCAGAGTCAACCAAATGTTTACACACATTAAAACAGCGAGACTAAGTGTGAGGAGAAGGGGTCGTAAGGCCTCCTGTGATCTCTGTGTCCTTTGAAGACCTGGACACAGATGGTGAGTCCGTTGAGAGGAAATCCTTCATTTCTGACAGCACCCAGCACCCCTATTAACAGGAGTCTGAATCAAGACAAACACAGCCATGTGTCACCAGTCACTCCTCCCTGGTTCTTGCGGTGGATCTCCACCTTGGACCAGACCAGCTTCTCTCAGCACACCAATGACTATGCTACACATGTAATACAACTGCAGATATAGATGCATTGAAATCATCAACATAGATCCATAAATGTGCATTCATAATTTGCTTATTATTTGCCTATGGGGCCCAGTTAGAATTGTGGACTGACTCCTATGCTTTAACCATAATATGACATTAGTACTGCCATGGGACACTGCAGATTATCACGTAATTACCACTGCAAACTTACGGATTTTGACTTTCTTGGCCTCAAACTTGCGGACTTCAACCTGCAGCCTGTGCAGCCGCCCCTGAATCCTGCAGGACCTTCTGAACACCATCCCCGCCTCCATCTCGATGCCAAGGAAGATGTCGCTGGCATGGCGAGAAAGGTCGGAAAGTTGGTGAATAATGTTGGTCAGTGTGTGACAGCCAACCTCGTCCAGTGACGAGAACAACACGGGTTTTCGAAGTTTGCGCCTCCCGGTTTCTTCCCTCGGGATCCAGCGATCCCTCTCCGACAACCTGCTCACACGCCGCGGCTCGATGGTCCTCTGATGAAACGGCATATTTATTTCATACCGATAACTCCAGCGAGACCGAAAACTGTTCACGACAAAAAAAAACCCTCACAGCTTTAAAACAAATCCAAGGCGCATCGCCGTCATTTGGCCGCTATCATTGGCGAGGCTGTATAATCCTTCAATCCCGCCATATTTTTTGTTTTTGAAAAGCATGAGACTTTTGTGCCGCTGTAACGCTGGAGACGTTGCCTCCCAAAGTCTATTCAAATTCAACCAGACAGAGTGCAGCAGGCTGGTGAGAGAAAAGAGGAGAAAAAGACACACACACACACACACACACGGAAAAGTGGGGGGGGAGTACAAATAAAAACCTGGAAGACACTAGGAACCACCTGTAGCTACTGGAACCGGAGCCAGATATACAGAGTACACTTTACCTGCCCTCCATTCGAAGTCGGTTCAGCGGTCTGACTGGAAAACCTGGACCGGATCGTTTCCACCAAACTGGACCGGAGGCAATGAGGCTACCAAGCTTCTGAGAAGTTAGAAGAATAAGTCAGTGTGAAGCTAACGTCACCGTTTTATTCATGCTTATACTTAGGGATAATAGAAAAACAGGCGTTCAACCTATACATTATTTTTTATACATAAATAACTGAAGCAACATGACAAATTTTGGGAAAGTTAATAGACGCTACATCTTCCCACATTATCCGTAATAACTTCACAGTAGCGTTTAAAGTAACGGTAAATGCTGGCTGACCGAACTATAAAACACAAACCAATTATTTATTTATTTTCTTAATGAAAATAACACTTTAAGAGTTTAACTTTTTTGAATAAACAAACCTAATTTGATGGCGAAACCAGGGCATTACAATTAACGTTAGCTTACCCGTTCCTGTCAACGACGTGACTCCATAAATTAGCTAACCTAGCTTAAGCATAGTTCGAGTTGTTTATGCTAATAGCTAACTGATATTGGTTACCGGTAGTCGGGTTAAGAGCATAATTAAAGCTACCGGCATCCTGCGAGTGTGGTCGTTATTGTTATTATCTTCTTATTGAACTGCCTGTGACATTTTATATTTTCTGACATTTTGCCAATGACGAAACATCAAACGGCTCTGGAAAAGTTGAGCTTACGTTAGCTAAAAGAAAACAAATGCGAATGTAGCTTTAGCCTAAACTTGCATTCCCACCCCCGCTATTTAAATTCCAAAGAGCAAAATTTTACCCTTACCTTTTACCCCCGGCCATGGATTATTTCAAGTCTGTCTACCGACGTCCAGTTGGTAACAAAAAAAATGCGTCTGTAGTTTTTTATTGTGCCACCTGGTGTCTTCAAGGGGCCAGTGCAACTTCAGAGGTGCCTCTTATGTGACAGTGATTACCCAACTAACTGCAAATCTTCATATTCTGCTGATATGTGGATGGTTAACATTACTCAATATTAAGATTGTAAAATGCTGAACCAGCTGACCACAGAGACACATATGGACATCCTGCATGCATCATGGGAAACAGTGAAGGCGAGGTAGATTGTCCAGCTATCCTGTTAAACATTGAGTAACATCCGCATTTCTTCTAACCTTCGACACAAAATGTGTTTGACAGGAGAGCGGCAAGAGGATGATACATTCACCACCAGTGGAAAAAAAAAGGAACTAGATCATATGGTTCCTGTTGTTCCAAGGCCACAATCGGTGTCCTCACATTCCCGACATTGTCTCCTCCTTGTCAGTTTGAATGTAATCTTCTGAAACTGAAAGAGCTCTTCCACTTAGAAGCTGAATAAATACACAGCAATTAGATTAATAGACCTTTTTCCAGTGACAATTTTGACTTGTCATAGCAGGGAAAGCACACGCAAATCTAATGCAAGTCATGCTTAAATAATGGTATTTTTTTTTACATCTTTGTGTTTTTCTATGTCAAATGTCTGCTGGGAGCAATGTTAGTCATTTTTATCCATTTTAGGCAGTGAATGAATGGGCGGTTTGTTGTTCTAAGTTTCATCACACAAAATTAAAGGTAGGAAAAAAAGAAAAGTAAACAAACTACCCAATTCTAGAGATGAACATAAGTTTAATCAATATATGCCCCCAAAAGGATCTTGCAACTCATAAGAGATCCAAACAAGTCAAAACCATACAAAAAGATGAGTTTTTCTGTCTGTCATGTCAATAGTCATACAATTGGGTTTTCTTTTTTTTTTTAATTCCTACTCATTTTGGACTTTCATTCGGGGTAAAATGTATACATGTATCTCATTCACCATATTTTACAGTGCATTGATTTTCTCAAAACCATATCCTTCTTCCACATTTAAAAACCCATACATAAACTCATTTATAGAATTATTTACATACAAGGCTTGAACATGTCAACTCAAACCATTTGGTGAGCAATAACAAACTGAAGAAAAAAACAAAGATCACACATCGGAACATACGGGAACTTTCTTGAACTTTATGGCTTGGTTAGGCCATAGTGACATTTTGTTACACAAATCACCGTATGGATGGGAGGCATAAGTGGCCTCGAAATTATTAAATAATTATTAACTATTAACAATCGGCAAGGACATTGCAGGATTACTCAACTTGCAAGTTATTGCGCCTCTGTGTCTTTAAAGTTTGGTTGCATTCACACACAAAAAATGTACAAGTACAGCTCAATGACACCTCCTGAACACATCCCTCATAATGCACCTAGGTGGTAGGTACACAAAGCACGCATATGTAATGAATGTAAAACTTAACAACAGAAATAATCTAAAGAATAGCAACCAATTAACTAAGAAAAAAAACAAAGTTGAATACACAACTGAGTTAGTAAGCAACCATGTCACCAAAGATACAAAAATAAAGTCTACACCATCTCAGTTTACTCTTAATCCTTATTTGAGATGACAATGAGTCCATTCATAACAGAAGGAAAACACAGAAAAGCAACATTGCATTTGTGTTATGGGGTTTGACTTCTGAACGCTGCAGAGGTGTAACAGTGTGTCTTGACCTCCAAAACAAGGCATTTTTATTGTTGGGTGCCGTTGCGTCAGGGCAGAGAACAGCATCTCCACACAGAACGACACACAAAATCCCACGTGTAATATTAGCAGAACATCAGTCGTAATACTCGCTCCTGCTATCATGAACAATTGATGAACAAAGGACAGCTTGTGATTTAATCAGTCATGTGGAATCAGACACACAGGAGGAGAAAGGGAGAACAGATATTTATTCAGTAATTTGTTTTTAAACTTCTTATTCTGGATCACACACACCGAGATGCTTCAATTTATAAAGCCAGAGGTACTCACTCCTTAAGCACTCGTGACTTTTGGGAGTTCACCCTCAACTATGGAATGACTTCTCACCTGTCCTTCATAAATTTAGCTAGTAGACACCATTAAAAAGAGGAAAATCTACTCCTGGTGCACTCTGTCAATCACACTGAATCAAGAAATAAAGGTGAAAGAAAGACGTTTTTTTGTGCAGGAATAAGTCAAAAAGAGCACTGCTTCCGTCAAACATCCTCCCAGATCTTAATATATGTATTGTGGATAGGGAAGAGCATACTGTTTCACAACAAAAAAAAAAAGTATTACATTTGTGTATAGCAGTGTTTTTAGTGTGTGTGAGAGACTTGGCAAAAACCAGAAGCTATCTGTGGAATAGAGGCATAGTGTTATGAAGTACATTTGCAAAATAACTCAATTTCAACATGGTCTGTGTTCTTGTGGGATAAACAACCACTATTATCATCAAACAGGAAACACTGGCTCACTGAGTTCTGGACTCACCGGGCTTCCACTCATCGTGGTTATGAAAGAGTCACTCAGGGCAGAAGCAGCCTCAAGGCCACGTTGGACAGTGTTGGGCTGGGGTGGTGATGGAAGAGGAGCCCAGGGTGACAAGTGGCCAAATACAACATGAGAGTCCTTTAGCTTGGTCTATGTGAGCGCAGCAAGGACCGGTGGTGAATATATAACAGGAAAACACACTCCTCTTCCATGGCTCGATGACAGGCTCTAGCATGGGTGTATCTCGGGAAACGCATACACATACAATACATACATATTAGTCCAATCTCCAAGCTAGGGCTTCAAATGTGCCTCTTTGTCACCCTCTGGTGGTTTTGTCCAGAATAGATCTTGTATCACTTTCTCCTTCACACACACACAAACACACACACATACAGGCTGCCATCGCACAAAGCTCCACCTATACACACACACACGCACACACACACACACACACACACACACACACACACACACACACACACACACACACACACACACACACACACACACACACACACACACACACACACACACACACACACACACACACACACACACACACACACACACAAGCACACATATATATGAACAAACACACTCTCCTTGGCTCCCCTATGTCTGTATTCAGGCTTATCTGGTGTAGTAGACTCTGTAGTAAACACTCTTGGAGCGCCAGAGTGAATAGGAGTTGTCGAACTTGAGCAGGTAGACTCCGCGGCCAGGGTACTGGTGGCTGCCGGCGTACACCTCCTCATGACAGTCCCGCCGGTACACCGGCACAATCTCGTCAACCTGGGGCTTCCCTGCCTCCTTCTTCGCCTTCTCCTCTTCACTGGGAGGCTCACCTGAGGACACAAGAACATCGTTTCAAGTTTGGAATGAAAGCAGGAGGGAATCATCTTGGAGAAAAACAGAATTTAATAATTAGAAGAAAACAGAAATATATTGTGAGCTCAATAAAAACTTTGCAAAAATAAATTAATGTTTGATTGGAGGATTAAGGCACAAATATAATGCCATATAACATGGCTCAACATTAAACCACCCCTGAACCCCTTCAGGTATTAGATTATCTTTCTTATAGGATCACATTTTCAACTATACTTGTATACCATGAAATAGATTCATGACTGTGTGTGACAATCTTTTATGCTTTGTTACATTAAGCATAAACACAAAACTGCTTTGCCAACAGGCAGTCAAACGTAAAGTCTAGAAGGACGGCATATAAAGAGATTCATTTCTATTCAAAGCACTGCCATTGTGAACCAAAGAACAAAAGCAGAACTTTGTTTAACTATGGCGGAGGCAAGTTATGAACTTGCGATAAGAATATAATGTGAAAAACAAATCTGTAAACTCATCTGTCCATTGGCCGATGAGTGAAGTAACAGAAAATTAAACAGACATTGCTAATTAAAGCAGCTACTTCTGTGGCAAAGATGGAACTAAATAACCGCCATTAACTGACATGTCATTAAATAGCAGCGTATGTGGTATATAGTATCAGCAAATGGCTCTGGACAATCAAAAAGGCAATCATGACTATATCATTTAATGCACATTTGTGGAGTGAAGAGAAAAGTTGACAATGTTTCAATTCTTGGAAAAAAATGTGTGTATTGCAGATTTTTTGAGTTTACATAATAATATATTATGGTCGCTCCAGCATTGCCACAACGCCAGATATTATTTGCACAAGAAACACTTGTTCACGTAGATTTCCCCACCCACATCTCACCTTCTTCCTCCTCCTCCTCATCACTGGACTCTGACACGTGCACGCTGACAGAAGCAGAGGCGGCATCTGTCCACTCGAAGAAGACCCCAAAGCCGATGTCATAATAGTCCGTGGCAAACTCCCAGAACAGGTAGGAGCCCTCCTCGTGGGTGGGCACTCGTACTGTCACCACCTCGCCACGCCCCACTGTGATCACACTGTCTGCATCCTGCCGGATTTTCTCCTTGAAGTCCTTGATCTGTGGCCGTGTCCACATGGAAGGAGCAGCTATGACTGGTGGGGAGTCTGCTGTGATCAAGGGACAAGAGACTTCTTACAATCTCTGGTAAAAACCTGCTAATGCAGCTTTCCTATTTCCTAAGTTGTATACTGATTTCCTTAAAGCATACACATATTTTAAACTAAAACTGTCTCCAGGACCTTTTTTTTTTTAACCCATGATGACTCACATACAGACTCAAGTGAAAACAACACTAAGGAAACAAAGAGGGCATGTGACCAACGGCAAGAGTTGTTTTTTTCCCTGCTATCCATTCACCCATCTTTCAGTGTGCAGCCTCAGCGGATTAATTTGGCTCAGGATGTATGTTTTGGAATCAGACCAAGGCCGTGTTCATTTCTGGTGTGAGTGCTTTACTCTTGTAAGCAGAATGTGTGGTCGGATGATACCTAAACCGGCAGGGTATCATGTATCACTTGTTCCAGCTTTTCTCCTCCCTGCCCTCCAGGTCACAACAACAAGGACACATCAGATACAAATCAGGTTCCAAGTTTGGTATAAAGCTTTGTTTGAAAGCTTTCCCACTCCACCCTGTGGATATTAGCTACACAATAAGGAAAGATTATCTGTAGATTCTTTCTTCACAAAGTCAACTTCTGTGGTTT
Source organism: Chelidonichthys spinosus (assembly GCA_029853015.1). NCBI lineage: Eukaryota > Metazoa > Chordata > Actinopteri > Perciformes > Triglidae > Chelidonichthys > Chelidonichthys spinosus. The sequence continues at coordinate 7,200,286 of CM056838.1, read as the reverse complement.
ATGGTTTTTTAATGAGGAAACATCTATGGCCCACCAACCTAATAAAGGCCCGTTCTCTGAGACCTCCTCTGCTGGCTCAGGCTCTGGCTCCCGATCCATACTCTCCGAGTAAGAGTCTGACTGGCCTCCATTGACTGTAGGGGTTTCTTCGCCAGCAGGTGGTGAAGCTGCACACAACGGTCCTGCTGCTGAGGCGGGGATGTGTTCACCACTATTGAAGCCACTAGATTCAAGGGTGCCCTGCACCATCGAATCCATCGGCATCTGCTGCTTCTGTAAGGCCGCCTGGGACAAAAGGAAGACAACACTGTAATACAAACTTAACGCCTGCCATTAATTACATTTGTCCTGCATGTGAAAGCTGCACTACTGTAGCTAAAAGAGTTATCCTGAGCTTAAAAACTTCAGCTTCTTTATCCGTCTTTGGAACAAGATGTTCCAGCATCCCAACCCACGCTTTCCCATCAACTGCAAAATCTTAAAAAAAGAAATCATTCAATTAAAAGTCTATCCCCTTTCAGGGATCATATATATTACCTGTTGCTGGGCCAGCTGGACCTGGTAGAGCTGCTGCATGTACTGCTGGTAGTGCTGCTCCTGGAGCTGACGGATGAGACCCAGCTGTTGCTCTGGGCTGTTTGGGTATTGCTGAGCAGCATACTGTTGAAATTGAACTGCTGTCTGTGCATTCAATGCCGCCATTATCTGTTGTCTGGGAAATGGAACACAGAGGCAGAGTTGGTGAGGAAGGAAGTAGAAGCAACTGAGAGGAGACAATGGTGGACAGTGGAATGCTGTAGGGTATTTTAACTCGGAGAGAAGAGCGGTAGGGAGTAAGGATTGTACTCTGTTGAAAAGGTTTCCGCTGAGCACTGACCCTGCTAAAGTGCCCTGCTAGACAATCTGTCACAGCTCCAGAGTGGAAATCAATGTCAGGGAAGTGTGATGATGATGTGGAAGTCACGCTGAAGTCAAATCAATATATCACAAACCCATTATGCAATCGCACATAGCGATACAGACAAACATACTTCTGCTGCTCAATACGTAGCCTCTCCTCCTCCACTTGTCTCCTTTCCTCTTCCTCTCTCCTCAACCTTTCCTCCTCCTCGAGCCTCCGTCTCTCCTCCTCCTGCCTTTGTCGCTCCCTCTCCTCCTCTTCCAGTCGCTGACGCTCCTCTTCTTCTTTCCTGGGAAAGAGCAAAGCGATGATGAATATTATGGGAATGTTCAAATGCATTATAACATCTCATACACCTGTTTTGCCGGCTGCATATATAGGACAAAGTGAAATCCTCTGTATTTAGAAACCAGAGTGGAAGGATCTCCCTCAGGGAAGGTGAAGTCGAACACCTTACCTTTTCCTTTCCTGCTCCTCCCTTTCGATCTTGTGTGAGGTGATGTACGGAGCAAAGAGGTTACAGCATTTGTTCAGTAGCTTGACAAATTCCACCATGGCCTCCTCCTTCTCCAGGTTACCCAAAGAGGCCCACTCTTTCCTGCACACAGAGCAAGAATGGAGAGGATAAATAACATAGGCAGGAGGGCAAATTGGGCTTAACCATCAAGTATATTTCAACTTCTTTTTAGACGACACGTTATTTTTTCACAATAAAAGAAAAGTAAATTTAAAGTGATGGCATTTGTAACAACCATTGTTTCTTATGAACATAAAAAACAAGGAGAGTTTAAAAAATGTAATCTACATTTCATAATTTAAAGAATTTAAAGAATCTAGGCAATTAGAGGACATACTTTTTTTATTTGAAATACTGTGTGTCCGTGAAACAGGCTATTCCACATCAAAGGTTTGTATGAATTTTAAATTAATGTCAAGCACAACACAAGTGTTAAATGCACTTTAATGACACCAAATTACTGGAATAATATTATTTTTTTAAATAATACCAGATTTCAAAGATGACAGCCACAAGCGCACGCATACAGATGTTTGCTGGGGTTACCTGCGGTCGTTGCCCAGGACATCAAAGAAGCCGACCTCCGGTGAAGCATCAGGATTATAAGGTCCCAGCAACACCTGTTTGTGCAGGGCCACCAGTCGGAGCTTCTCCTCATAGGTCGGGTGGAAGGCCTTTCCATCTTTATCTGAGAGTAGCAATGTGGAAGCAATGCATTTGCATTTATTTGATTAATGTATGTCCAGCAGTGAAAAGTGCTTGTGAATACTACAGCACACCATTGTTCCTTAGTACAACATGGTAGTAGAAACAGCATATAGGCTATGATATTATTTTGACACTAAAGCTTAATAACATACTCGTGGTAAGAGGACTTCAACTGCCTTGAAACGGAGGTGTTGCAAGGATCAGATTTATGTAGAGAAAGTTACACAAGACCTTAGCTGAACTAAATAGAAACAAAAGTGGCACAAGTGGCAACCAGGCCAAACCTGTTTGCACAGTACAAATGCCCTGTTTTCAAAATCTGTTCAGGAGGTTAACAATGAATTACACCTTGTGTTTAAGGCAAGATGAGCCACAGAGAGCAGGATAAACAGTATATTTATTTCTATTTTATATACATTTCCAAGGCTGGCATGTTTGATCTGAAACACTATATAATATAATATATATATATATATATATATATATAGCAAGAATATATTTTACAAGCAGCCATTTGAGTGCAACGTTGCAATTGTTAGTAATGTGATGACACCGATGTCAATTACGTCTTAAAGGTGCTATTCATTCTGATAGGCTTCCAGTTTGTGTGCAGGGAAAACAAATAATCCACCACTTGTGCGTTGTATATAGGATTTCCCGTTAGAGTAGCAGCAAGGGAGTGGTATGTGGATATGAGGAGGCAGTCAGGCTGTAAAACAGGCCAGTGGTCATTCTAACATAATATAAGGGCCGCCGAAAGCGTGCCTTTAAGCAGCACTTTGACGTGGTTTTAAAGACGTCGGCTGTGGGCCAGTTTTAACCTCGGGATTGACCAACCCCCTTCAGGACAGCAGGAATCTGCCAGCGTCTAATTCACGAGAAAAGTATCTGAGTAAGCATGCAGGCTCCTTTGATCCATATCAATGACAGGGTAGGGCGTGTTAAACCTCCAAAACAAATCACTACGAGCCACCATTCAGTCAAAGTGGAGAGCTTCTTACATCTCAGCTCTTAGCTAGCCAAGTTATTCTTCACAAAGCCAAATAATGTTACACAGAAAGGGCAAAAAGCCGGATGAAAGTCTCTCGGGCGACACGTAGACGCAAATGGACTGCTCGGAAGTGCCGTGCTTATGTTACCCTTCAATATAACCAGTGAAAAAAAGCCTGCTAGCAGAGTTGGCTACTCGTTAGCTATGTAGCTAATGCTAATGTTGCGGCTGACAGCAGCAGCCCCGGTGGTGACAGCTAACGTTAACAGCTAACGTTAGCAAACGGCTAACCTCAACCGGTGAGCGATACGTCTCACAAACTGAACAGTTGGCTCGAGCAGCTAGCTGCCTCTGTGCGTTGCAAACGGCGAGATTAGCTAAACGTTAACATACCTTTAAAAAATTTAAGGCCCATTCCGTACAGCTCCAGCAGAGGAAAGCCCCATTTCCTCTCTATCGCCGATTTGGCTGTCTCTCCATCTTCGCCAGCCTCGGCACCCGGCGTGTCGGGATCGGGCTCCGCTGGTTTGGGGTCCGGCTCTTCGACCTGAATTTGGTCGCCCTCCGGGTCCGGACTGAGGGTGAGGCCATCGATGGAAACTTCGAGCCGGCTGGAAGTAGCACTGTCGAGGTCGCCGCTCTGAACCTCTGTCGCCATCATGTAGACTGTCAGCTGAAGCGGCCACGTACCTACTTCCGTTTACACTTGACGGAAGTTCCGGGAGTTTTTTTTTCCTCCTTCGATGTAAATAATGACGATGCTGTAACCGATAAGAGACTTATGCACAGGTTGTGGTTTTTTAAACACTTTAGACTATTATGAAACAGATTTTTCTTTCCATATTTTGATATTATGGCATGATTCCGTATTTTGGAATCAGCATGATGTAAACAATAATGTTAATTTTATTTTATCCAGGAATTACTCAAACAGAAAAGTGGCAATTTTTTCATTGTGAATTTTGATTTAACAGTTGCTTCGAGGTAAATATATGTCTGCAATGTTATACCCCTGTAATATGTGTCCACATATGTCATTTCTTCACATTTGGCGTCCTGTGTTCGTTTTAGTGGTGGAAATGTTTCATTAATGAATATATTAAAAAAGAACATTTAAAAGCTGAAGTTGAAGAAGCCAATAATTACTTTGAGGCCCAAAAAAGAATGTATAAATATTATGATGAATCAAGGAATTCAGACACACACACAACGTCTTGTTACAGGCCAAGTGTGACAACATTGCTTCTTCTCACTGCCTTTTAAATCAGGTTAAACTTTATTGTCCATGAGGGTTTTCGTTTTGCAGCCAAAGGAAACCTGCTTATATACAGTCAATGGATGAAACATAACACATAAAATGTAAAAAAATAAATAAATAAACTACATACAACGTTGGAAAATATATGAAATATAATTAAACCATTCAAAAGTGAAATCTGTTCTTAAAATGTGTTGTAGAATGTTTAAATAAGTCTGAGTGGAATTATTGGGGAAGGATGGCTGGATTATCTTTTCCCCTCATCATCTTTTTACTTTTCAAATATAGCACAAAAGACAACTCGAACGTAGGACAGTTAAGTTGAGTTCCTGTCCATCCCCCAATGCCCCCGTCCCCTCAGTGCTGGACCATTAACACATTTGCATACAGCCAGACATCCACACAAAAATAGCTTATATAAAAAGACTGATATAGAGGATGGATTTATTTTGTTATCTCTTAGTAAATATCAATTGTAGCGTGTGTTGAAACTGAATTTTAGAGGGTGATCACAATATGTTTAGATATTTATTTTAAAGTTTAGATATGATAGCCAGATTTGTCTAGGAGTCCTTTTTTATAAATATATCCATTACATGTGGTTATTAAAGTTGAAAAATAAACTTGTCAGTGCTCTCTGCTGGACAAACAATGGAATTGAGGCACCACTCCTAAATTACCCCAAAAAGATCTTTGGCATTTCTGCACAAACATTTCTGCACCGATGCCAATGTATCAGTAATAAGATCATATTTATTGTCGATTTTTCAGCTCAGGCGATTTATTGATCCTAATATGAAAGCATGTTATTCCAGTTACATTCAAAATGCTGTGCTCAAAACACGTTAACACATATTTTTATTAGGAAACTATAAATGTTCTATAACTCTTTAAAACATCCCTCAAATACACAAAGACCAAACTCATAACAAAGGCCCATAAGAAAGCTGACATTTTAACATGTACCTGTAAACTTGTGAGGATAATTTACCTGTCTGTCTGCAGGTTGAAATGTATAGTGGTCAGGTCCAACTGTGGGTTTAACCTGTGGTCAGCCTCTATAGGTGTGAACATGCTATTGTTTGTGTCTGCAGTCAGCTGCCAACTGGAAATGGCCAGTAGGAAATCCCAAAGTGTTCTGTTTGATGTGCTTGATGCAGTCTGTTAATGACAATACACCACTATGACTCAAGGTAGAACTGCATAGCTTTACTGCAATTAAAATGTTACATTTCTACCGTGTGCTGCAGAGCAGAAAATCATGACTACATACAAACACTTAAAGCAAAAGTGCATTAAAAGTACAACAAAGTCCTATTTTCATTGGCTGTGACTGAAGAGCTTTGTGGCCACAGTTGAATGTATGATTTACTGTTAATTCCATGATCTGCGGATGGCTTTCAGGAAATATTGTCATTGTTCATTAGTACAAAAGATCAGGAAATTCAACAGCCTGATTTTACCATAGCAATCTGGTGTGTGCAAACAACACCCAATTAGGGCCTGCGAACTGCGAATGTCTTTTCCGACAAGCATGTCTTACGTGAAGAATGTTGTGTGTGTCAAAGCACAGAGATCAATAAGTGCAGTTGTGGGTGTGAAATGACACAATGGCTGTTAAGTATTTTTCCCACAGAGATCAAAAAGAAAAATAACCTCATTTGGAGCATTTTTTTAATGTCCATGTTACACGTCCATTTCAGGAGGGCAAGGGTCAAACTCTAAACTCTACTCCAGACTAGCTTAAACCCAGTTAGCTGCATCCTATACATCATATGAATGAGGATGCAGTAAAAACGTTTATGTCAATAATGTCCCCCCACAGCCAAATTAATTACATATAATGCATGGAATTGAACCAATAATTGCTCAATATGTATAAAAAATGTCACTCTGATTCAAGAAAGGAGCTTGGAATCTTACTAAAAGTTACAAATAACCTTTAAAGCCCATTCTTGTCCAAATATGTGTGAACAAATTAGTCTGTCTGTTATGCTACCTGACCTCTTGACTTGATCCCCTTCCTCTGAATCAAATGGAGGCGAGCGCCCATTCCTTGGTACTTTTGAACTAGGGTTTGTGTATTGAGGTTAACTTTGATGCCACTGAAAGGGGTCAGGAAGCATAATTTCCTACACACTCACCAATGGGGATGAGCAGCCATCTAAAGACCTGAATCTTTATAAAGGTTCTTTGACATTTGAGCCTAAATGGGGGGAAACATAAAGAAAAATGATGATCCTGTATGAACATAATGATAAGATGCAGAATCAGTCAATAATACAGCACTCAAATGCATTTGATTTTACATATCCAAGTATTCCTGCTAATAAAATGGATCCATAATCATAGGTTTGATTTCTGCAAAATAATTTGGACTTTGATTGGAGATCATTACAGCCCGGAAATGTATTCAGTTCCGTTATTATCACGTAACAACGTGCGGCCCTCATGAGGCTCTAACCTGCTGAGGAAACGGCAGTTTCCGACTGACACTCTTTGAAGGCTACGGATCCATTATTGCTTCATCCATTCCAAAGCGGATAAATGTTTTCCCTGCCGATGTGTATTGAGCATGCAGATTCCATTAAAACCCCTTTAAAGAGACGTGCCCCTCTCCACCGTCCCAGGTGTGATGCTTTCACACCTCCCGCGGCCGGCAGACGTCTGAAGTCAGCGCGCGTCCGCTGCAGTGCCAGCCGGCCCCGATGGTCGCCCCATTCACACGTACGGGGCAGCATCACCTTTGATCGCGGAGGGGATTTAACTCCGGCTAGGAGCGCAGGTCTCAAACTCGGGTCAGTCGCAGGAAATAAACCGCGAGGGGAACATGTCTTCAGTTCATGGGAATATGCGCGTCGCGGATCTGAATCATTTCCAGATGTACCACGAGGCCCCTCTGCAGATAAACAGCATGGTGAACACAGGTAGGTGTCTGGCAGCGAAAAGTATGATTTTGTGGCAAAACTCTATATAGCTTCCTACATCACCGGTCATAGTAAATAACGGGCTACAGCTGCTCCTGTGCGTAATTTACGCACACGTCCAGCCCACGCATCGATCGTCCTCAACTAAACAGTCTGCTTTCTTTTCAGATTACGGAGCATCGAATGTTACAAACTACTTCAACCCCGCAAACTCTGTCCCGAGGACGGATAAATGCGTGGCGATACTGACGCACAGGAGAAAGAGGACCAACTTCACCCAGCAGCAAATCGAGGTGCTGGAGAAAGTCTACTCGGACACTAAATATCCCGACATCTACCTGCGAGAGAGACTGGAGGCTCTGACCGGGCTGCCGGAGTCCAGAATTCAGGTCATTATTTGATAAATGATTAACAAAAAATGTTCGAGGATTTCCTGATATTTGTCATTCAACTCACGTTCTCGACTTTTACATTTCAGGTGTGGTTTCAGAACAGAAGGGCCAAGTCTCGTCGCCAAGTTGGCTCCTCGGTGTCGATGAAGGTCGCCAACACGCCAGCAGCTGGCCCCTTTAGCCAGCTCCAGAGCAGGATGGGCCCAGAGAAAGGTCATTATTCCACTCGCATGTTTGTTTTTATTTTGAGTTCCTCCTTTTTCACTCAGACTCAAGTGCTCATTTGAACACAAATATAGTAGTCATCCCAGTCACAATAGAAAGGGATTATGGCAATTCAATTTGGTCTAGCGTCTATAATGTTGCTTGAAAAGCAGAGAATAAGTACTTTACTTTACTTCAGAAGTGCTTCATCCTTCTTTTCTCTTTCAGTTTATGACAACAACCACAGAGCCGAGCCACATGGGATAGGAGGTTTTGGACTGGAGGACAATTTCAGACCGAAACTGCATCAAAACACAGATGATGCCCACAGAAGCAGTATGAGCGCCAAAGCCTGCAGCTACGAACACACGTCCGTGTCCTGCATGTATGACAAGGAGGGTGCCAGACTGAAGCCCGAGCAGATGCAACGGCGTGAGCTGAGCGTTAACGTCCCATGCTGCAACATCCACCTGTATCCGAAGGAGACCGAGCACCATCCCAAGATCGACGCCGGCATGGCAGCCAACCAGGGTCCAAAGGTTCTGGTGGAATATGACAATTTCCCACCCAACAAGACCATTGGACCGGAGATGAAAGTTGTGATTCCCCCCATCCCCACCCACAACAACTTCAGCAGGTCATCACCGAAGGATAATGGATGCCAAATCCAGTATTCACACGTGAGGTCCACGGGGGACGGGTTCGATCACTTCTCCCCGATCCACGCCACCGAAGCACAGGACTTTACCGACTCAGACTCCGACTGGGAAAACGAAGCCATGGCTGGCTTTGGTGGCTTCATGTGATGTATTATAAGAGCTGATGAAGAGACATGTATCATAAGAGGCAGTATACAGTAGTTTGCATAAAAGGGAAAAATGTGTATTTATTGTAAAATAGTAATAAAACTATTGATTGTAAAAGAAAAAAAGAGGAAAACTGTTGATTGGTTATGTCTGTTAATAAAGACTAGAAAACAGAATACTCTTTTGCAATATTATGTTTAATATAAAAAGACGGAAACATTTATATACAATTGCCCTGAGGCACTTTCATATACAACTTTACAAAACTGAAAAAGGAGATTCTCTAGGAAAAAACTGTTGACTCGAATTTTCGGGCTTACATCGGTGATGCAGGCTTGGTGTGGGGGGTTGCAGCAATAGCCATGCCAAATGTGGAAATGTTAAGATCATCTTCGGGAGTAAAAGGCATCAAAACCCCAGAGTTCTCCTTTATAAAAATACCAAAATCTCTTTTCAGTGCACACAAAATTACAAAAAGCCATTTCTGAATACACAGCAGAAATGTTGACAACAGTCCTAATAATCAGATATTGTACAATTATCTACAATAAACAATTTTATAAAACATTCTTTAGCCTCCCTGTGCTTACCATTAGTGGTGCAGCAGAACACACCACGTACAGGGTTATACTTAGCAAAATATTGTTTCATAACCATACACACCTACTCAAAAAATAAATAAATATGGACTATAAAAACTGTAAGAATCAATGTTTGGCACATGAAACCAATAAATAACCGTTTAGAGTTTGGAGATGTGGATTTGTGGCACCAGCTTAAGGTTCTTTCAGATTTGTGTTCAATTGTTTGCACCAACATTTTCAGACAATAAAACGGGTGGATAAAATACTTATGACATCCTCCCTCCCTTCACCACAAAGCTTGAGGAGTCTGGGCAGAACTCTGAGTCATTGCGCTGGGACAACCAAATTCATTGTACGGTTGTGGTCCACAACATCCACATGAGCGGTCTTGTACCAGTTCAGGTGAAAGTGCCACCTCAAAAGACGACATTAATGGACTGCACCTCTGCGTGTGCGTGCACTTGTGTGTGTTGTGGAGGATGTAGGTACTCAGACCGCATTGGTGTTGTTGGCAGAAAATGCATGCAGATTGCCCAGCTGACTAAGGCCGCTCTGGATGTGTGCCACGTGGATCTCCACATTATCCTGGAAGCAACTAGAAACACAGAAAAGACAACTGTTAGGGACATTTTTACTTCAAGGTTGACTGAATAGTAAAGCTAATATACTCATGTATGCCATTGACACAGATAGAAAACTGTGAGCCATCATATCCACCATGACGTGTAGTTCGTTAAAACCAAGTTCACAATGCACAACTTTCTCACATCTTTGTGCTGTTCACACTTCACAACCTGATGTGGTTTTCACATTACATGACATCACAGACTACAGGATCTTTCCCCAAAGAGTATGTCTCAACTCGAAACTACGTTTTGTCACAAAAACCCACGCAATGCAAGTGACACGGACTGATGCTTGTTGATGATGTTATCGTTTACACACATGTTCATAAAAAAGCCTGTTTACTATTTCCCCTATTTAGATCAATTACTGTGTGCATGCGAAGACCCGCCTCAATATGCATGCACCAAATTCCACACTGCACTCCATTGGGTTCCCATCAATACACTCAATGGTTGTAGCTCCCTGAAAGACTGCCCACCAGGTCCAGATATTTAGCTTGCTAGACATCTGGAATGCATCTCTGGTGCACCAGCAAGCCTTCCAGCTTGCATCTCTTAACAGTTAACACATAGCGATTCAGCATCAATTCACAATCAAAACTAAAGTCACGTAGAATGAACTAGGCATAAGGAAGTATAGTTAGAAACGCTGGAGGGTCGTTTTACCTGAGGTTGGAGGGATCGATCGATGCCTTGATGTCATTAAGGGAGTCTGTTAGCGATTTAAACTCAAACGAATTCAGGTCGCCTCCATCTGCCAGACACTGAAACGAATTAGGCAAAGTTGAGTATTGAACAGTGAGCAGGGATGAAAGCAGACACCAGGTGAGCATTTACGTAGACTCTACCTTGATCTGTAGCAACAGAGCAGTGAGGTGGGAGATGAGGTGTGTGAAGCTGGGGTTTGTCGCATTCTGCTGTCCATCCTTCAGCGAGTTGCTGAGCTGCACCATCTGCTGGGCTTCGTCTTCACAGCGCCGTCGTAGCTCTGTGGGGTGGTCCGCTGGAACCATGCCCTGATCTGGAGCAAGCTGGACGGACAGGATGGTTGAAAATATTCTTAACTAAATGTAAGGTAAAGTAATTACAGTATGTTTTAGTATATTTTGATGATAATCAGGACAACATGGTTAATTGCAATTATTTTGCTCAGGATAATCATACCATGACTTTTTCAAATAGTCCCATGTCTACTATTAAGAGAGATGGTGGGAATATCAGAGCAAGACATGAAATGTTACAACCAAGCTTCACGGGCAATAATTAGTGAGAATGAAGTGCATCTTCTGACTTACATCACAACAGAACTGCTGGACTTCGTGGAGCACCTTGTTAAGATCTTTATTGAGCTGTTCAAGCTCAAGCACTGTGGTGGCATATCGCTTCTGGAATTCAAGGTCGATAGGCATCGAGTACGACTTCTGAACACAAAAACAAAGTATAGTTTCAGTTTAGGCTTGATGTATGCATCTTAATCATTTAACAGGCTTTGAAGGAAATACAAAAAATGTATATTGTACCAGTTTCTCTGCCTCTGTGTTCATTTCTTTCAAGTGCTTGATGTGCTCTTTCTTGATCATGAGGATCTTGGACAGCCTTGTCTGGTCATTTAACAAATAAGACAAATCATTTGTTAAGATAAAGAATTTGTTAAAACAAAGCATTAAAAGTTTTAGGATTCATTTCAGTATTCTGTTCGGTAGGAAGTATTTACCACTTGGACAAGGAACTTGACAGGAAATCCTCCCAGAGTATCTCCCTCAGCACCAGGGAGTTTGTTTTTCCATGGTGACTGGTTGATAAGAGGGTCATTGTCCTGTCATTTAAAAAAAATGGACAATCAGGTTATTTATCTTCATAAGAAATCCAGAGGCAGAGATTCAGAATATTCAACTACAAATATATTGTTTCTATTATGACTTTATTTAGTATGAAAGTAGGTTCAAACCATAACAAAATATTATTGTCACAAGAGTGATGATGAAGCAGCACATGTATATCTGTAATAAGGTTACGGTACCATAAGGACAGGAGTGGTAGCAGATGGGTAAGGCCCTCTAGGCGGAGTCATGACGTTCTGCATATAGCGTGATATCCGATGCTTCTGTGCAAAGGCTGAAATGGGCATGGTCTCATTGGGCTCATTGCTCTGGAAAACACAATCAACACTGGATGTTTAAGACTGTAACATCACATTGCTTTAGTACAGCTATTGTCCATCTTTGTTTTTGTTACATTTTAAATGATTATAATGAAGATAAACTAAAAACTAGAAACTAAAGTTGTTGTCTGTTATGTTAGCAAGGTGAAAGGCAATGCTTACCAGGACTTCGTAGTCAGGCACAGTGTGTGTTCCCAGACCACTGCGGTCAAAGGTGACACGATAGGTGGCAGCACTGGTGTCGACAGCATCAATCTGGCCTGTGAACAACCCGTCATGGACGCCACGGAGTCGAGCTGTGGAACCAAATGAAATTTGGCAGTACTGTTCAGATGAGTGTGGGACATCTTTACTTGTGGTAATGGGTTTGAATTCCCACACAAGTGCAGGTGATGTGTGATGGTTTAGGTTTTTCATAACAGCACAACATTTAACCAGAGCTGTCTAGCAGTTGACAGTGGTGTGAGTAACTTTCAAACATCTTACCAGTGACTTTGGTTCCTATGATGAGCGGCAGAGGGATTTCATCTGGAAGATCTTTGCAGTTGGACACGTCGGACAGTTTTCTTTGCTGCAGCAGGCGCATCTTCTGCCTCTTCTGTCTCAGCGCTGTCCGCTCCTCAGCAAAGAATGCTGATGAACACCTGGATGGGACAACAAAGGATAATGCTATAACAACTTTAAAGTTTTTTGTTTGATTGACCAGAAAAAAATAGAGAAAACTATTTCATATACTCTGAAACGTTTAATATAAAGAGACAAGCACGAATAAAAGGGGTGTGCAGAGGCACAAAGCTTAAAGAATACAGCATACCGCCGAGGTTTCCCCATCAGTCTCCTGATTGTTCCCCACTCAACCCGCGTCAACTTTCTTGTTTTCAAATTGGGAAAAGACTCCTTGAGACACAGGCAGAATTCATTGTCACCCTCAAAGAGAGGCCTGGAAAATAAAGGAATAATATGCAACATAGTTAACACAAAACATTTCTGATTTCTGTGTTAAATGCAAATAGATCGATCAAAAAGCACTTCTGGATTAAAATGAATCAAAAACCAAACACTTCTTCTGAATGTAAAAGTGAGACATTACCTGTCAATATTGGAATAGAACCATTCATAAATGCACCATTTGTGAGCTTTGGGTAGTTTAAGGAGGTTTCTTAATCTCAGCCCTATTTTCTGGGATGCCTTCTTATCTGGTGTCACCACATTAGAACATTTCTGTAAAGCAGAACATTAAAAACATTCATTCCATGTACAGGCTCATATGTATTGTGAAAAATAACAACCTTTAGAATTAATGTAGGATATGTAATGTAGGATTACCCATCCTACTTTAATTCTTATGTATTCTTCCGTTACGCAAGGCAGCTGCATAGATCCAATTTCCCACAAAAGATTCACTTTTAGAACTTCTTATTCCGGCAACAAAGTTATAAAGTAATTCTGATGTGAGTCGCTCAACAAGGACGCATTATTTTTAAAAAGGCTTGCTTCAGTATTTCAGAGTTTACTTCAGTACCTGCTTGTAAAGGAGTAGCAATGGTATGCTTTCAAGTTTTACTCTATGCTACTTTAACAGCAGCAAAGGTCAGCTCAATGACAAGTTAGAGAATAGAAAAGGGTTCCAATCACTATGAATCGCTTTCATGGTCTTCACCTGTGGTGTGGTGCTGACCCTTTGGCTCCTCCGAGGGGATCTGGAAGGGAGACGCTGCTGGGGCGAGTCATCCTCCTCCCGAAACAAACGGCTCCTCTTTGAGCTCCGTGTTGGCTGGAAGGACAAATGTGGATAAAACACTTAACTGCGGCTGATAAGATCATCAATGGACACCATATAATCAACAACACTTACATATCAAATACCATCCCTTAATTACTGAGTAACAGACAATGTCATTAAACTACTCATATCTGTGAAGCCTATTGGTTTTAAACAATCACACTCACCATCATGCCTCTCTGGTCCAAATGTTGTAAACTTTTTATGACATTACTGTGACACAGATCTCTTGTGAACAAGATAGCGAAGAGACTTCCTTCTTAAAAATAGGTTAAAAATTGTGAAATTCACACTAGAAAGATCATATTTCTACTGTAATTTGCAGAATAAACATTGGAAATATAGGTAATAAATCCTGCAATAAAAAAAACAAGTTCCAGTGTTTTCTGTTCTCAAGCTAAGAGGAGTGAAAACATGTATATGAGGGTACTGTTTTAAAACTTTTTCAGAGGTGTTGTATCCCCCGATCAGAATTCCAAAGCATATATAATTAAATTCAATACATTCGCCCTGCAAATGCAAACTATTTTGTGGGGTTGATTGGTTCTCCTAGAATTTTACTTTAGGTAATGTCTGAATCATCAGTTTTGAAGCTGAGGTTTTTTATAATAGATCATGAAATCATATTAACTAACTTATGTATGTAATATTCTTAGTATAGTATAGCACTCATTAATGTGTATAACAGCTCCTGCATTGCTTTCTCTTCATAAGTTTAAAAATCTCTCATACTGTGTCCATTGTGAGGGACGAATGTCGTCCCCTGGTGTTGTGAGCTCTTGGGAAGCTGTTCTTTTCATTCAGAGTGTTGGACAAACTGCCTTCTATTAAAAAAAAAACAAAAAAACAAAACAAAAACAATGGATGTTAAAATAGAGTTAGCACACCTGATACAAGACCCCAGTGAGATTCATATTATCAAATGCTACACTCAAACCAATTCTCAAATAACAGAAACTGGAATAGATAATTTTCTTACAAGTCTTGACAGATTTGGTATCTTTCCCAATATGGGGACAAATGTGCAGTCGTAGAAAGTATAGGGAAATTAACTCATACAGAGCGTCATACAGAAAGCTAAGTATGCGAGTTCCCAATATACTTACACAGTGCCAAGAACAGATGTACAGAAAGATAAATAAAGATACAGCCTACATACCTTTGAGGCTGACAAGTGCCTCTGCTGAGGAGCCTGAGAAAGAGGACACATCAATTTAACGTTACAGTAACACACACAGACACAAACTAATGGCATAATACTAATAGTTAATATTTAACTATAAAAATAAAAAAGCTGACCAGGCCGTTCTCTTTCGTTTTGAGTTAATGGCGTTTATTTTGGGCATCAAAGAAAACGTCTTCACGTCGCTGCAGTCTATGAGAAACAGTGACAGCAGCCGGGGGAGAGTAACTGAAGTTCGGTATAGCTAACGCAGTCAGTTAGGCCTTAATCCCCACATTTGAGCTGTCAAGCACGGGCATGACATGAACTGGAAAGAGATCCACAAGATGAGCTACACGAGCTAACGTTACACTATCTTACGAACTACGTTCCCATCGACCGAAATGACTATTTCAGCTGATGATAGCCGAAACACCCCGGCTAGTTTCCCCTTCACCAGCCTGTCAGAACGACACACAACGCGTTACCCACGTAACGTTTACCACAGCTAACGAACGTTAAATATACCGGAAGGTGCTCCGGGAGACTTAAAAATAACGAACGTTATTAACCAGCAAAACAGATTGCTGTTAGCTAGTGTGTGTACTTTGGTAAGAGAAACGTCATGGTAGTCCCTTTGTTATTGCTACTTATGATCCACGGCTAGCAGGCGTTAGCTCGTGGCTAAGCTAACGTTATTTGTTTACCCAGTTGGGGCTAAAGTAACTTGCTCAACTCCCAACATTAGCTATGGTTAGCTTCTCGTGCTAACAAGCGTTAGCTGACTTGGACAGACCGGCATCCCTTGGCGTCTAAAAATGACTTTATAAACTCTGCCCAAAAATTTAAGATATCCATTACATGGACAACGACGGCAGTTTGTCACTTAATGTGCATTTTATCACCACGGAGCCGCTGCGTGTTTACAATGCAAAACTCCTTGAATTTTTTGTTGTTACTCACTCTCGTCTAACAGCTGGTCCATCTCCGCCATCTTGAATCGGCCGCGCCGCTTTTTCAAAGACCTTGTCAAATTGCATTCTGGGTCGGGACACTATCTGGAGGGCGATTTGAGAAATAAAAACCCTCTAGTTTATCCAACCGATGGCCGAATAATCACTTTATATCATATAAACATACAAACAACCATATTCACTTAATATAAATCCGACTTTCCGTAAAAACCGTGTCGGGACAGGCTCGGAAAACGTATCATAAGCAAACCTGGAAGCCAGTAGGCACTCAGCATCCCTTCACTGTCATATAACCGTCAAAAATAAACGTTTTCTTAAATGACATTCATTGTTGGGAAATTCTTAACAAAACATTTGAACAGTTAAACACAGAAAAATATAGCTAGTAAAATTACACTAGCCTCTTTCAAATGTGAAGTTTGTATACACGGTTCTAATGTACAGTTTCAAGCCCAAGCCCGGCTGAAGAAGTCCTGCTCCTGGAGTACTGCCAGGTCTGACCTTGGTCAGTGACCTGCCCACAGGTGTATTTTCACTTTGAAAATGCAAATTTACACTTAAAATAAAACCCCAAATTGAAATTGGATCCAACATGCAGTGGCAGAAAAATAATTATTCACAAACGCAGGCGTGACATTTTGATAACATTTTATTGTTTTTCAGGTAACAACAAAAATACTAAGAAAAAGAAAAAAGGTGAACCACATACCATGACAGTTGCTTCTTTTACAGAATACTTTGCGTGAATACTAACAGCATTGTTCATTTTTCGGCAAATGAAAAAAGAAAGACAGCTTCAGAGACAAATGACAAAACAAATATATATACACATGTCAAACCTTGTACAGATTTTACCCAACAGTCTAACGTTCATCTCGGCGGCTACTGGTTTGGTGCACGTCTGCAGATTGGTCGTTCACAACTCAAAACTCCTAAATGTGTAGTCCTAAACCTTGTCAACTTAAGGTTTGTTAAAGAGTCAAGATAACCAACGCGAGACGGAAAACTACAGTCATTTTTGCATGTTCCATTTCTAAACGTAGTATGCATCGTGCCTAACCCACTATATTATCTTATTTATGAGCAACTCTGAAGTAGGTATTTAACTACCTAATGTGCTACTAAGGAAGACTGGCAGCTAATAAACCTGATGAAAGATCAATAAAGTGACTAGAGATTTCCATTGACCGTTGTTAAGCATGGTAGAGCATCACTCCTTTACCAAACACGTTGCAGAGAATGAAGCCCGAGCAGTTGGAGGCAACAGTGGCATTAGTTTTCACTGGAGATGGATTGGACACAGCCCCCCTCCTCTCACCACAGGGACGTCTGGTAGTTAAACTTGATCTTCAGGAGATACTTCATGTTTATCTGGGCCACATCATACACAATGTACCTGGGGGAGAAGCGGTTAAGGAAAACACACTATACAGACGATATGACCAACACGGCAAAATAAGATTTACAGTAATGAGGTGAACAGAAAGAGAGTGAGGGAATTTAATCTCCTGTATTTTTTTTTCTTAAACTCAACATTCAGTGTCAGTGAGTCAGGGATTTATGTGTCAGTTTATGTCAGAATACCTAATTTCCTTCCTGGTATGAAACACCGTTGGTGCCTTCGAGTGCTCTACATCATAATCGGGAAGTTAGAACACCATTAATACAGCCATTTCCTTTTTGAATCAAATCAATTCAGTGGAAATGCCGTGTTGTGAGAACTTGCCAACAGTCAATCATACTAAAAAGGATAGCCCAACCCGAGAGCTCCACCATTAAGAATGAGTGATTACTGATTTATTATAAGTATTAAATTTAACTTAAATATGTTGAATCAACGTCAAGAACAAGCTGCATCGACCAAGTATTTGATTTCCCACTTTCCCACAAACTATTAAATATATAAGTATATGGAAAAATGAGGGGTCATTAAGAAAAATGAGTGTTAAAGGATACTCGTTGTACAGGAGACTTGTGTCATCGATGTTTGTGTTGGATCCCTTTCCCAGAGGCACTTGAACCCCGTCCAAAGTGACGGATGCACTTGGATCAGGAGCAGTTCGGCCCAAACCTGCAAGAGCGAAAAAGTTTGATGAATTAAAGTCTGAAGCAGAATACAAACCAAACATTTGCATATTATCAACCAGAGCACTGGGGTTTCCAAATGTTCTATCCTAATCATGAAACCAGCCATGCAAAATAACACAGAGCTCAGTGTGTAGGATTTAGGGGGCGCTATTAGTAGAAATTCAATATAACGGCTCACGTTACCAGTCTTATGGGAGGAGGCGGCGGAGGAGTTTTCATTTTGGTTTTTATCTGCAAACTCACCGCTAGATGCCACCAAATCCTACACACTGTGCCTTTGAGCAAATATGTCTGTGCAAAAACATTCCTCAAACAGCACAAGATTTGAAGTGTTCTCACCTTTAACACTATGCTTGCCCTTAGGTAATTTTGTAATGTGGGAAGCCTTCTTCAATTCATGCCTGCATTAAGAAAAAAACATTAATTTACATAATCATCACATATTGTGAAAGCACAAGAAAAGCTTGATATTCAGTGTCCTTTTCAGGAACTCTCTGTCACTCACATGTTGCCGAGGGCAACCTCAGCCAGCAGTAGGAGGCCTACAGGGTCCGATTGGGAGGTGTGACAGTAGTTCGCACTCTTGGACACCATGTCAGCGAAGTACACACCTTTGCCGAACATGTAACCAGTCTGGAGAAAATGAAGCAAAAACCAATGTAACACAGGACAATAATCTACTAAAAACATGACAATATTTGAAAGTTATTGCTGAAAGTGAAGGAATTAAGTTGTTGCATATGAATAAATACAGGAGGAGCTTTTGGTTCCCACAAAAAGAAAAAAAAACCTCACCACTGGAGCCTCTGGAGGGGCGATGCGAAGACCCTGAGACATGATACCAGCGTAGTTGGTGGCACGAGAACCGTGCCAAAGGAGCTGGCGATTGTTCAGCTCCTCAAAGGGACGGTATCGTTGGCGCTCTCCCTCACGAACAATTTTGAAGATCTAGAAGATGGGATGAAGTTTGAAAAACACAGTGAGAGGGTAATAAAGGCACATACAGCATGTATAAACAGTAATTTTACATTTTTTATAGAATCAATAATTACAAACAAAGGTTTATACAAACTAAGAATTCACAACATAATATAAATATAATATAAAAACATAACAGATGACTCACCTCTTGCACTTCCAGTGTGTAAGTGTTGTGTGTAGCAGCGTGGGTGTTCTTAACATATTGCGTAATGATCTCAGCCTCATCTGTAGTCTTGTCAACAACCTGTTAATTAACAACGACACAGCATGCTGTGATCTCTCCATACATCATCATTGCAAGGCCCATAACTGTGAGAGAAGTGAAAGGCGGAGAAACACTCCTCACCTCAATCCTGGTTTTAAGTTTCTCATAGTTGATGTCGATGGGATCTCGTTCATTGTCCTGGGCCCCTCCTCTCAGCAGGCTGTATGCCACCTCAATGTCCAATAGGTTGTCCAACATCTGAACTTTAGCCTGAACGGTGATGCATGCAGATGACATGAGATGCATTTATACTCAATTAAATTAATAAAGCAAGATACAAGGATACGGTATGTGTGTTCTTACTTGGATGTAATCCAGGCTGTTGAGCAGCGGGGGTTTCTTCATACCAAAGTCGTGAGGTATCAGGGTGTAAAAGCGATTGGAGAGATCTAGGATCTGGGCCTCAGACAGAGAATCCGACACAGCCTACAATAAAACAAAATAATGAAATTAGTAATAACAAATAGATTGCATGATCACAGTAGAACATGCTCTACAGATAACTAGTCTAAACATTTGGCAAAGATACTCGTGATAAAAGTCACAAATCCACCACAAGTTAAATTTAATAAAAGGGAAGCAGAAAAAAGGAAATGTATCCGTATGACAGATTGCAGCCCGCCAAAGTACTGCAAAGAGGATTCCTAATAGAAAAGGTGAATAGTGAGAGAACCCTCCTGGAGGGGTTGTTAATTGCTGACCTGCTGTACTTCAGTGAGGAGAGCATAGGCACTCTGGATCTGCCTCTTACTCAGCTTTCCCAGCGGCATCTTCTGGAGGTCAATCTGGCGACAGGAAAGGAGAGGTACGTTATACTAATGTGGGAAACTACACCATTACCACTGTGTATTTCCTTTATTCTGTCATTTATCAAGGCTGCTGTTTTTAGTTATTAACCACAGAAGAAAACTAGATTTGATGCAACTAACACATTTAAAATGTCCTACCTCAAACTCCACCATGGCCTTCTTCATGCTCTCTACATCGAAGATCATCTTGATCAGTTCCTGGATGGGCTTGGCCAGCTTGGACTTGGTGCCGGCGGAAGCTGTCAGTCTCTTCACTGCTTCCTCGTCCTGTCAACAAACACGACCGCCACAGAGAGAAAACAAAACCCGGTCAGATACAGAGAGAAACACAGCGTCTGATCTCTCTCTTTGTGTGTATTAACGTATGGACCTGTCCATAGTCGATCTCCAGTGGGTAGAACTTATTGGGATATTTGGTGAAGTTGGACGAGCTCCAGTTGTTGCCCGTCTTCTCTTTGTAGACACCCAGGAAGTTGTCCAGGGCGGAGTTTTTGTCATGAAACTTGTCCAGCTTGTTGCCCCCGATGGTCGTGCCCACTCTGCCCCATGACCTGAACACCCAGTATCTGCACAAAGAGGAACGATGGGTCACGAGAATGATTATTCTGATACAATCATTATTATTTCTACAATTATGGAAAAAATAAAACAGTTCCACTGCACTGCACTGCATCAACCAATCCAAGACACCCTACAAAGTGAAAATGATGGGATGTTTACTTCTGCACAACAACAATAAAAAGGAAGTGAAATTTGGCTAACCGTTTCTGTACATCATCCTCCAACAGCTGCAGTTTATAGTAGGAGTTAGTTCCTCTGACAATGTCCACAAGGCCCAACGTGGCACTGTACATCTTCCCGCTCTGCTCCAGGACATGAGCGCTGTTCTCCAGACCTAAAATAATAAATAAAAAATCATCAGTCAAGCCCAGAAGACAAAAAACTAGAAAGACAGGAAATGTTTTCAACGCAGGGTGCTCATGACTACCTGAATCTGGATCCACAGCAGCTCCTCCTTTGACTGTGAGTTTCATCTTCTTGGATTTGCTACCACCTGTTATTAAGTAGATGTAATAAATTAGAAATATTTACCAGTCAAAAACGCTATAATACAAGTCTAGATTAATCAACAGTCTAAAACATACCCTTACATTTAAAGAAAAACCCATAAGTAGGTTAAAAGCAGCAGTACATTGTAATAAAAGCAACATATGCATCCTTTACCTTCTTCCTCCTTCACCCTGCCTGTGCTCTTGGTGGCCAGCGCTCCGGACTTGGAGGATGCAGATGGAGCCTGAGTCTCCACTTTAACCTCTGCACCCCAGGGTGAGATGGCGTGCATGGAGACCAGCTCCTGGAGTGCTTTTCCCGACGACTTGATGTCTGTGAGGAAATCCTCGGAGACCACGCGCACGCCAGCGTCCCTCGCTTCCTCCATCTTCTTACTCATCTTCTCCACTTCCTCTGTGAAAACAAAAACAAGTGAGAAACATTGGAAATCTTACATTGAGTGCACTTCCTACCCACACGTTGGTAATTCAGCATTTCTTTGACCGGTGACTCACTTTTGGTGCTGAGGCAGAGAGAGGCCTTATTGGCTGCGGTGGTAATCTTTCCGCCCAGCTCCTCAACGAAAGCCTTTAGATCATCCTTGTTCTTGGTCAGCTTGCCCACAGCCAACAGTTTCATACCCGTAAGAGGTTTGTCTACATGACAGACACACATATTACATTAAAATAATACCTTTACATGAATGAATTGTATTAATTTGGTGTTTCAAGCAAGGGGAATCATGTAATCCATTTCTGGAAAGACTGTATGCCATGTCTTATATAATATTTAAAAATGTGCAGGACGCCTTCAGGTGTCTTCACTAACCTGCAGGTGCTCCCTCTGGCAGTCGCTCAGTCGGGGCACTGGATGCACTCGCCAAGGGTTCTGCTTTGGCTTTGGTGAGAGTTTGGGTGGGAGCCTCCTTCGGGTAAACCCTGTCCTGTCGCTTGAATTTGAATTTTTTCAGGAAGGGAACTTCGTGGAATTCCTAAAATGATAAAGCCAGAATATTCCAAATGGTAAATTCTAACAAGAACATGTGGCATTTTATTGCTGCTCGTATGGATATTCTATTTTTATCCACCGCAACAGAGATTTAGCTCAATCAAGGATAAATCAGCTGCTACTGTATATGCCACCATTGTATTTTGTGAAATGATACAGGTGGTGGTTTAGCTTGCAGCTATAAAGAACCAGAGGGAGCCCTGAGAGGAGGTGACCTACCTTGGGGATGACCCAGTCTTTGCGTATGGGTGTTGGGGTTTTGAACACACACTTTGTCCAGGCTGAGATGTCCCCCGTACAGTAATAAGCATCGCCCTTGAACACCACCTGGCCCTTGCACTCCTTACAGGCCTCAAGAGCACCAAAAGCCATGCCGTCGGCCAGGCAGTCCACCAGCTGTCGGTTACACAACACATATGGGATAATCATGGATCAGTAACTTCAACGGCGTCACGTATTAGGAGGGCATTTAGACGTTTAAACACACAAAACACTTTCTCCGTCAACTGCCTGGATTCTTTTAAACGTTTCATTTTGTACACAGTGGGAGTTTGATAAGATGAGGCTCTCCTACATTCGTTTCTCCAGAGGGAACCTCCTG
Source organism: Chelidonichthys spinosus (assembly GCA_029853015.1). Lineage (NCBI taxonomy): Eukaryota > Metazoa > Chordata > Actinopteri > Perciformes > Triglidae > Chelidonichthys > Chelidonichthys spinosus. Next base: position 7,177,490 of record CM056838.1, on the reverse strand, counting down.
GGAATTTGCAATCAGCAGCTCCTTCATATCATTGGTTGAACAAAACTTCCTCAGCTTGTCCTTGATTCCCCAAATCAGCTGGCTTTGGTTCTGTAGATGCACGAAAAAAAAAACATAGTCACACAGAATCACAACAGATTGCAACGTTTTCTCCAAAAATAGGAAATAAAATGGAGAAAAGGATACCTTTAACTGCTCCTCCAGCTTCTTATTTTGATCCTCTTCCTCCTTCTTCTGTTTCTTTGATACTCCATCCACCTCATCCGTTTTACGTTTCCTGTAAGAGAAACAGAAGTTCAAAAAGTTTTCTTCCAAACTGTTATCGTTTGTTTGAACTTGTTAAATGAGGCCAAAAGGGACAGTGGAACAAACACTGATTCTGACACCTTTTTTAATTAGGGCCCCATCAGTTAATGAACAAACACACATGCAGGTACATGTCTCCACAATCCCAGATGTCACTGCTGACCTCATCCACGCTGCCCTGACAGGAAATATTCATTAGCCTCCCCAGGAGACACACCAGAACAAAAGTACCAATTAATGACCATCCAGTAGCAGTCGGTCTCTTTCGGATCCACAAAACAAGACGAGCATCCCTTATCAGACAATGATGTGAAAAGGGAAGACGGGAATTCGATAAAGGAGCATCCTCCTTTGTTCAAACAGAAGTGTGAATGGGATCTTTAACGCAAGGAATCTTCCTGTAGATCGGTGAGTTACTTATTTTTTTACTGCTTTCTTGTGATCCGTCGACCCGCTGAGCAGTTCTCACTTTCATTTCTTTCTTTAGGGACAACCATGGAGAACACTATCGCACAACTCTTCCACCAAACTACAAAGTCATCCCATCGGTCTTCTCCTTTCCAAAACTCCTCAACTCCTTCCTTCTCCAACACCACCTCCTCCCTTCCTCCACCCCCGCCCGTTGACTCTCTGATGTCCCCCAACGTGGCGTACATGGCGGCCGAGCTCGTCATCGCATCGCTCTCCGCGATCGGAAACGTGCTGGTCTGTGCCGCCGTGGGCCTCAACCACAAGTTACGCACCGTCACCAACTACTTCCTGGTCTCGCTCGCCGTCGCCGACATCTGCGTGGGCACGATCGCCATCCCCTGCGCCATCCTGACGGACGTCGGACTGCCGCGTCACAACCTCTACCTGTGCGTGCTCCTGCTGAGCGTTTTAATAATGTTCACCCAGAGCTCCATCTTCAGCTTGCTGGCAGTGGCCGTGGAGCGCTACGTAGCCATATTCATGCCCTTCCGCTACCAGGTCCTGATGACGCCTCGTAACGCCACGTTGGTGATTCTGACGACGTGGCTGCTCGCTTTTCTCATCGGGCTCGTGCCTCTGATGGGCTGGCACAAGACGCCGCCTGATTCAGGCTACTGTTTCTTCGTCTTGGTGGTGGACATGACCTACATGGTCTATTTCAACTTCTTCGTCTGCGTGCTGACACCCTTGGTGATCATGTTTGTCATCTATGCCCGAATCTTTGTGGCGGTCAAGCGGCAGGCGAGGCGAATCGCATCCGAGCGGAGTGGCAGAGAGGAGAGACAGACGAGGGCTGCGGCCAAGATGCGGCGGGAGATGAAGACCGCCACGTCACTTTTTCTGGTTCTTTTCCTGTTCACGAGCTGCTGGATACCACTCCACGTCATCAACTGCTTCCTGCTACTGTGCCCGCACTGCCACGTGCCGTTCGAGCTGCTGCTCACTGCCATCATCCTGTCGCACGCCAACTCTGCCGTCAACCCTTTCCTGTACGCATACACCATGACCGCTTTCAGGGACGCCTTCAAGGCCATTTTCATGTGCTGCATGGCGCCGGGAGATAGAGGGGCTTCAAATGCAGCCAGTGGTAATGACAGAGAGACGGCGGCACGCCGGCACTGAGATCTCAAACACTAGTGTGTCACAACATTGACATTAAGGTATCCCTGCTGAACATCTATTACTTTACTCAGATGGGGACCTTGTTAAACACTTGTTTCTATTTTTTCACTCTTGCTTTATCGGCAATGATATGTTGTGGTTTCTTTCTTTCAACGAATGTAGTTATTGTAAGTCGCTTTGGAACAAAAGTGTCTGCTAAATGTCCCAAATGTAAATAATCCAAAGCACCCAACCTGCACACACATCTCCCTTCTTAATCTCACCCTTCAGTTTTGATGACAGGGAGCCTCTTCTTAAGTTCCTCCTGGTCTTCTGCCCGTAGCGCACCAAAACCCTTCAGCTGGGCGGCGTTGCATTCAGGCTTGAAGACCAGCTCCTCCCTACGGCTCACGAAACACGCGGTGTGGTACCAGCGGTCGATCAGACCCAGCTGGGGCTTCTCAGGGTCCACGGTTTTCTTGGAGACGCGGATCTGATCCTGAAAGACAGAAATCATAGACTCAGAAATGCAACAGGACAATCCCCCCTTAATCCAAGTTAAATTACATATAATATGTAATAACATTGAAAGAAAAATGACAGCAAGTGTTACGTCTGAACAGTTTTCCCGTGTGCAAATAAAAGCGGCTGCTTACCTTTTCTATTTTCTCCTCACATCCTTTGCATTTGCTGCGATTCGACTTGGCATATTCAACCGCAAAGTCGTTCAGTGTCTTCGGTCCTTTAGCTCCACCCTTCGGGTCCCCCTTTCCTGCAGGAAGCAAGTTATCCAATGATTTTTGTGGAAATGCGATAATTCAGCAATCCATGTAGATGTAAGTGAAATGCTCAGAGTTCTGACCTCCTGCTGCTCCACCAGTTTCAATGGCCTTTTTGACCTTCTCCTGGTCGTCCCAGCGGAGATCCGAATACCCGGCGATATCAGCCGTGGACTGAGCTGCTGCCCGCAGCCAGAAGCAGGAGAAGTGGTGCCAGTGGGGGACTTTCCCGTCGAACATGGGTGACTGCCAGACGTAGAACAAAAACCAGTATGTTTACAGTGAACCAGTGCTGCTGAAGTTCATAGTGTGATGTCTTTCGGTTTCGAGGAGAACATATTATTTCTGTGTTTGCTATGTAACGTCATGCTGTGTGATAGAAGTTATGTAGGCATGTTTCACTGCACACATCAATGCTATTTTTGGGGTATTTGTATGAGCAGCATGCCACAACAAACAACAATAACAACCGGGGAAGCATGGGTCTGATGTTTTGTTCTCAGCAATAAAGTGACAAAGCTGTGGCCTTGCTGACTGGACTGGCCTTTAGGGTGACGTGAAGTGATTGAGAGTCTGGAGCTGCTCCACGGGCCATGAATAAGGCATCTTAGCCTCTTAGGTGATTAATTCTATGTGGGGCAGCAGATACAACTTTGCATTGTTTTAAATGAGGTATTTAAGCATGGCCTCGAGCTACGTAAAAAAAAATATAGGGATATATGAATGAAATTCACGAATAGCAGGATGCGCAATTGCAAGCTTACAAGAGTCCGACATTAAGAAAAGGATGAGCGGCTCTTTGTGAACAAGATTCAACAATGTCAGCCATTTAAATGCTAACGAGGGCCCGACGTAACGCCACAGCAAACACGCTGGAAACTGCGCGTTTTCATTCCCCAGTCAGCTCAGAAGTATGCGCTATATCCGCAAAACAAAGCAGTTTTTTAAAAAGATGTGTGTAGCAGAGCTAGCCACTCCGGCAGGGAGCTAGCTAAGCAGCGTGTTTCTTTCTGCGGGGGAGCCGAGTCTGTTACCTGCACCATGATGGCCATCCTCAGCGAGTCTTTCGCTATGTTTTCTTTGCATTTCTTGCACGACGCGCGGCCGCTTTTGGCGTACTCCGCCTTGTACAGCTTGTCCTCCTGGGCGTCCGCCATGCTTCTTTAATATTACTGGAGAATTATGAGTGAACGGACAGCGAGGCGAACTTTCTCCCCCGATGACACGGAGCCACAATCAAAGCACGGAGAAGCGAAACCCGCGTGTCCAGAGATAGGAGGCGAGGGCGGACCTCTCACTCCGCAACCAAAAGCACCGCGACTTTTTAATTGACACCAAACATGTAGAAACTAATTGTGGCTTTAGTGGGGTTTTATGAAATCAGTGTAGCAGGATAGCTTCGAGGGGAAGGTGGAGGCCTACATCTGGCCAGTGGGGATTCAGGGTGTGGATTTGCAAACAAATGCTGCTATTTATGATTTTTTTTTGTGCATTATTACCATTATTACAAATTACAACATGCCACACAGAAATGTTTTTGCTGCTAATAATATCTACTGCGTTTTTTGCACTACAACCACTCAGATCTTTGTTATTATATTTTATTGTTTATTTTTAGTATTAGTAAATGTCTCTTTGTTTACCTTAGTGTTATTGTATTGTCTTCACCGTGGGACAGGGAGAAACGTTGTTTTTTCCCCCTAATTTTCTTGTATGTGGTACATGGAAGGAATTGACAAATTATAAGTTGAAGTTGAAGTTGACAAACGAACCTTGACTCGAGTCACAAAAAGGAAGACTTGAGACTCTCATGACTTGACAACATGAGACTTGGAAGGAAAAACTGTCAAATTTTGATCTTGACATACCACGAAACAATACAGAACACATATTGCATCACATAAGGAGTCATTTTTAATTTAATTGCAGCTAAAAGACAGTAGATCAACTTGTATCAAAGATGATCTACTGAACTGATTTCTTATTTCTTCTCTTACATTTTAATAGTGAGACACTGAAACTGCATTTAGAGGGACACCATTTAACACATTATAATTATTATTATTATAGTATTATATAATAGTAATAAAAAATTGTATCAATCATAGGCCTAAAATAAATTAAAACATGTTGAAAAGACAAATATTGTAAAGGCGGCTTCTTGTGTCAGGGTCATCAGATGCCAGATGATATGTGATAGGCCGGGTTTATTCTTCTGTATCTGCCAGAGGAAAAAATAATAATAATCTAAAGTAACAACATGGGGGCGAATGCTCGAGACGAACCCATTTTCCGACCACAGAGTGATCCACCATCCACAATAGACGATTGACGAGTCGGCAGCAGAATACGCGCGGGAGTTTCAGGCATAAGTAATCGAGTCAAGAGACGAGCGACTACGTTCATATTATTATGATTCTGATTATTATTGTGGTTATTTATATGACTACTATTATTATTACTACTACATTGTACTTGCTTAAATATCCTATACTATACTGTTTTGTATCACACGGTATTATGTATTTACTAATTGATATATAGCTTATGTTACATGATGTTGCTATATTAATACAGAACAATGCGTATTATTACTAATTCACATGATATGTTGTTCTGATGTACACTGTTTTCATAGTTATATAACCATACCGTCACTTTACCTCATAATCTTATCTCTATTAGCATGTGTATGGTTTCAACTTTTACTTCTCCACTTATTCGAGTTATGTATACATCTTACATTAAAAAACAAAAACATCCGTATACTTATTTCTGATTTTGTGCTGCAATGACACTCAAATACGTGTACTTTAATGGCAGCATTTTCATATTGAACCAGGTCGAAGTGGAGCTTATTTAACTTACTTTACATTGAGTATCATATTTTAAAACAGCCTCATTTTGTACTTAGATGTGAAAATTACACTTAAATGTCTTTTCAGAAGCATTATATTGATATAAACACGTTAAAAACATCCATTATTGAAACTTTGCCACTGTAGTGCTTTGTGTTTAAAAAAGAAAAAAACTGCAGTTACGTCTCATGTCCAGTAGAGACCGTCCGTGCTCCATTTGAAAACAGAGAGCGTGTCATAAAACAGCAAATATTATCCGCCGCAGATGACTCTATTGTGATAATTATTTACGTGTTAACGTCGATAAAAACAAGCACAGTCGTGTAGCCGTCGTAACGTTGTTAGAACCGTGGTTCTTTTTAGAACCGTATTTTGCATTCCTATTGGATCACAAGGCGTCATGTGACCGGAAGCGTCGACGAGTTGCGTTTGTTATATTTGTTTCTTTAGGTTTAAAAAAACGTTTTTAGCGAACGTGTGATGTTTTTCTCACCGGAGAATGTTAATATATATTAGTATAGACTTTTCTTTCTTAATTTTAGCAACTGGCTTGAAACGACTACTTAAACATGTCCGAACCGTGAGTGAGAGTAACTGTGCGGTGGATCATAGAGTTACCGCGGAACGTTTGTTGGCATCGCTTCTCGGCCTTTTGGCTAAGATCAAGTGTAGTATCTGTTCTTATCAGTTTAATATCTGATACGTCCCCTACCCGGGGACCATATATTAAATTGATTTTTGGAACAGGGAGATGGAATAGGGGCTTGCTCCGTCCACTCCACGCATCGACCTGGTATTGCAGTACCTCCAGGAACGGTGCACCCCCTAAAGCTGTGAAAATAAACTTTCTACTCAGAAAGATGAAAACGTTTATTTCTAGTAACTACAACTATTAAAACTCTACAATATAATTTATGTACGCGTCTCGCTGGAAGAAAAAAATAGTACACAATCCAAATAACATAACACCACTGGTGTTATTTTATCTGCAGAAAATGTAAATTTTTTAATGTTTTGTTAGTAGAAATAATGAAAAGACACACACCTTGGAAAGAAAAAAAAAGACTTGCAATATTACAGTATGGTATTTTGATTGATTTTTGGAACAGGGAGATGGAATAGGGGCTTGCTCCGTCCACTCCATGCATCGATTGCAGTACCTCCAGGAACGGTGCACCCCCTGTGTCGAAAATTAAAATTCTACGTTTGTCTGCTGTGTGTTCCTGGACGTCTGTAATAATAATTCAAGAATGTTGTTGAGAGCGTTGTGGTTGAGAATAAGAATGGTGATAACTGGTCTTTGAAGTACATCGTCAAAAAATACTCCAAACGGACTACTCTGAAATTATTTAAATTTCCAGGCGATAAGTGCACCTAGGCGTTAATGGTGGTGACGATCAACATCTATAAAGGGCTTTTCTCCGACTGGGTCTTTCGCTTACGGCCATACCACCCTGAACACGCCCGATCTCGTCTGATCTCGGAAGCTAAGCAGGGTCGGGCCTGGTCAGTACTTGGATGGGAGACCGCCTGGGAATACCAGGTGCTGTAAGCTTTTTCATTTTTCTCCACGAACAGCAGAAGGCACTGCTGCTCCTCCACGGCAACATCACATTTCATTTTATTTTTTTTCTGATTCTAGAATTTTACAGTGTAAATTTCAGAGCCAACCTATTTTATCCAACTTATGAAGCTATTCAAGTTTCCATAAAAGTAGGAATCAATGGCTTGTAGCTCAAGCACAATAAGTTCCTGTGATATTTTTTACTCTCACGCATTAAGTTCATTTAGAGGTAGTTTAATTCATATTGTCAGACATCTGTATTTATATTCCACATATGTTGTCAAAAGAAGAGAAGAAGAATGGTGACATTTAAAGTCTATAAAGTACAGTACATCAAAATATTCAAAACGGACTACTCTGAAGTTATCCAAATTTCCAGGCGATAAATGCACACAGACGTTAATGGTGGTGACGATCAACATCTATAAAGGGCTTTTCTCTGACTGTACCTCTCGCTTACGGCCATACCACCCTGAACACGCCCGATCTCGTCTGATCTCGGAAGCTAAGCAGGGTCGGGCCTGGTCAGTACTTGGATGGGAGACCGCCTGGGAATACCAGGTGCTGTAAGCTTTTTCATTCATCTCCACGAACAGCAGAAGGCGAAGCTGCTCCCCCACGGCGACATTGGGTGAATATACAGTACATATAGGGACAGTACATATAGGGATAGGGACTTGGGGGACCCCCCCAAGTCCCTATCCCTGAACTCTGGGATCGATCAAAACGGATGGCACCATCTGGTGGTGAATGTCCTGAAATGTTATTTACAGAAAATTGTCATGTACAAGGCCTAGTTGATTGAAATCCACTGCTGAATGTTGTCTGCATTACTTGCATAGTTAAAGTTGATATACATTGATGAGATTTACATATTAAGTTAGAAAAGTGTACAATTATTACATTTTTGTCCTGAACTATAAAGGCAAAACTGATCATACAAACAATAACATTTCTAAATGCTTGCACCTCCTGTTATGATGTGTGACATGAGATCTGCCCCATCCAGCACAGTGGGGGTGTATTCACACCTCTGGTAGCGGGGGAGAAGACGCAAGGACTTCTAATTGCTTTGGTGTGTTTTTTCTAATCCACTATCCCACCCTTGGTGGTTTTTTTAAACTATATAAATAAACAGATTGTGTGTGTTTTAAATTGCTTCAGCAAGCACAAAGAAAGAGACAAACACACACAAACAAGCCTCTTTCTCTCCTACAGATGGCACAGGAAGGCAAGGTAAGTTTTACTTTTTATTTATTTATTTGTTTAACTTATTTTTTAGTGTTTAACGTGTTTAGTCCCTATAGGGACTGTGTTTGTTAGTTTTGTTAGTGCTAGGTGCCTCCACCATGTCGGCTAACCATGCCGGCATGCGGAGGCACCATAGTGTCCGTTTTTATTTTAAAGAAATGGATGGGAAACTGGTATGGATGTCGAGGCTTGACTTCTCCAGGAAGTTAGTCCAACAAGTTTTGCATTTCCCACCAGAAGACATCAATTGTATTGTTACACTGCCTTTTAACAAAGGTTTTGATGTAAGCTTTCGCTCTGCCAGTCTGCTGCGAGATTTTTGGACAAGGTTTGAAAATGAGAAACCCCAGTTTTCTGCATTCAATGTTGAGAAACTGACTGACAATGCCTTTAAAACAGTCATTGTCAGAATGTTCAATGAGACAGTAAATGCTGATGACATTTGTATATGGCTGGGGAGATACTGCACTGTTAAAGGCCAGGCTACCAAAGTGAGAGATGAAGATGGCATCTGGAATTGTGCCTGGAGGGTCCCCATCCAACAATGGCAGGACCCTCAGGGCTTCCAGGGTCTAAAACATCTGCCATCCATGATAGTTCTGGGAAATAACAGGGGCTACATCCACTACCAAGGTCAGCCCAAGCTCTGCCGCAAGTGTGGTGAGCTTGGGCACCTGGCAGAAGCATGTGACAAAATTATCTGTGGGAAATGTAGAGAAATTGGGCATACTTTTGAACAGTGTACCAATGGCAGAAAGTGCAATCTTTGTGGAGAGACAAACCACCTCTTCAGAGACTGCCCAAGGTCCTTTGCCAACAAGCTAAAGGCTGCAAAAGAGAGACATGGAAATGAACAAAATGGTGGACAAGATGGCACACAAAGAGAGCTAGTTGAAGAGACTGGGCTGGAAAATTCAAATCTCCCGCCAAATCCTGTGATTGGAGAACAGGGGTCAGGTGATGCGGGAGAAGGGGAGGGGCCTGCAACTCTGCCAGCAGGAAGCAGTGAGCAAACTGGAGAGATGCAGGCAGAAGGCGGAGCTACCCTTGAAAAAGAACACCATAGCAATGATGCCTCCCTCCCCAATGCCCAGTCTGCCAAGAGGCTCTTATCAGAATCGTCCTCTGAGTCTCCAGTAGCCTCAGAGAAGAGGGTGAGAGCTGGCTGCTCCTCAAACAGTTCCTCTGTGGAGGAGCCCAGAGTCTTTCCCTCCGATTCACCAAATGAGGTCTCTTTTCTAACAATAGCTCTGCAATCAACCCCCAAGAACACACAATTAAATGCAAGATTGCAACAGAGGCCAACACCAAGAGTTCGACGGGGAAATGCAGCTCCCCCTCCTCCCTTATCCCCTATTGAGGTGAAGGAAGAGCTCCATTCACACGAAGTGCAATAACTGCCTTGTTTTAAGATTTTTTAACACTGTCACACCCTTATCTGTCTTTTAAAATGTCATACTTGTTGTTTTTAACCATACTCATGACACTCACTTTCTCAACCATCAATGTGAGAAGTGTGAAGTCGAGAGTTAGAGCCCAGACTGTTTTAACCTTTCTTAACTCTTTTAAGTCAGATGTGTTTTTAATACAGGAGTGTGGCCTACCATTTTTAAACCAATACAGAGAGTGGGAGGAATTGTGGCCACGGACGTCAATTTGGACTGGATCCAACGAAAATCGTAATGATGGAGTGGCCATTTTAATCAAAAACCCCCATGTCTTGGTGAAGGGCAGCACTGTGGTGAGAGAGGGCCGAGCACTTTTAGCACAAATGACTTTTATGGGGAAGGATTTTAACCTCTTAAATATTTATGGCTTTAATGACAAAAATGATAGGTATGACTTTTTAGAAGACTTGCAGTCCCACATGCTAGGTAGGGCACCATTAGTGGTAGGAGGAGATTTTAACTGCATTTTCAGCAGGACAGATAGGAAGGGGGCAGGGGATGATTTTAGAGTAGACAAAACATCAGTTGTATTACAGGATATATGCAGAGATTTTAAACTGTCAGACTGTTTTAAAACCATGCATCCTAGAGAGGAGGGCTTCACTTGGTTCAGTAGTGATGGCACCAGAGCCTCTCGAATAGACCACCTTTTATCACGAGATTGCCCACCAACTGATGCTAGATTGGAACCTGTTTTCTTTTCAGACCACGCAATGCTTTCCTGCACTCTGTCACTCTCTTCTGGTGTGACATCAGGGAAGGGTCTGTGGAAACTCAACTGCTCTCTTTTAGAAGATAGGGAGTTAGTTAGTCAGTACCGGGAGCAGTACCAAGAGTGGCAGACCCTCCAAGACTTCTACGATACACGTGCACACTGGTGGGAAATGGTGAAAGGTCGGACCCAGACTTTCTTTAGGCAGGCAGGTAAGAAGAAGAAAGATAGGGACGACAGACGCATGTTGGGACTGCAGAAACGCTTCCAACGGTATTTTAAACTAAACCAACAGGGAATAGATTTTAATGAAGAAATAAAACAAATCAAAAAAGAGATGTCGGTTTTAGCAGAAATTAAAAGTAAAGGTGTCATTTTAAGAAGCAAGGAACAAGAAATAGAGGAAGGGGAAAAGTGCACAAGATATTTTTTTAAGAAAATATTAAGTAAAGGGGGGGGCATTTTAAGGCTAATTAAGGATGACGGGTGCACAGCAAAAACAACAGAAGAATTAATAGAGACTGTTGAACATTTTTATGAAAATCTATATCAGGAGAAAGTAGTCCACAGTGATGCCATAAATGAAGTTTTAAAATGTATAGACAAAACAATAAATGACAGCGTGCTTTTAACCCAAGATTTTACCCTCCTAGAGATGAACAATTGCTTGAAAAGTTTTAAGGTGGGGAAGTCCCCAGGGGAAGATGGGCTTCCCTTGGAATTTTATCGGACCTTTTGGGATATTTTAGCACCTGACTTGCTCACTGTTTTTATGGGCTTTGAAAAACTTGACCGACTACCTGATAGTTTTAGAGTAGGGATAGTGACACTGCTGCACAAGGACAAAGACAAGACTGACTTGAAGAACTGGAGACCCATCACACTTTTAAATGTTGACTGTAAACTTTTCAGTAAAATTTTAGCATCACGAATGACTTTGTTTTTAGAAGGGCTGATTCACCCGGATCAAGCCTGTGCCATCCCGGGGAGGAAGATCACCGACAGCCTCATACTGATCCGGGACACCATCTGTTATGCGAGAGACAGAAATATCCGGCTAGTAGTCTTAAATCTAGATTTTGAGAAAGCATTTGATCGGGTCTCGCACCAGTACCTTTTCCAGGTACTGCAAAAAATGGGATTCCCGAGTAGGTTCATAGATTGGGTGGGATTGCTGTACCGGGGCATTTCCAGCAAATTCACTGTTAATGGGCACCTAACAAAAGCAGTCAATATAAACTGCGGTGTCCGTCAGGGTTGTCCGTTATCCGCCCTCCTCTACATCGCCTGCATAGAACCACTGGCACAGATCTTGAGAAGGGACAAACGAATCAATGGGGTGGGAGTGCCAGGGAGTGGGGGGCTTGCAACAAAATGCATTTTATACATGGATGACATTAACATTTTATGCACAGACGTTCTATCTGTCAACAGGACGCTGGACTTGACTGACTGGTTTGGGCGGGCCTCTGGCTCAAAACTAAATAGAAACAAGACCCAAGCCCAATTTTATGGACCATGGACAGTGACTGAAAAGACAGGACTTCCCCTGACTGTGACTCAGACTGACCACAAGATACTCGGGGTCAAATTCCATAGGGAGGGGGAAGGGACAACAAATTGGCCAGACTTGGTAGGGAAAGTTAGACAGAGACTAGGGTACTGGACACTTAGAGGACTGACGTTAGAAGGAAAGGTTTTAATCATCAAAGCAGTGATTTTACCTTTGCTTTTACTCATCAGTTCTGTTTTTATGCCACCTAGGAAAGTGATTTTAGACCTGGAACGAGCCATTTTTTATTTCCTGTGGACGTCCAAATGGGAGAGACTTACAAGAAACGTAATGAAGAGGACAAAGGACAAAGGAGGAAAAGGAGTCCCAGACCTCCACCTGTTTTTAGGAAGTAGATATACGGCGCTCCAGGTCACAGCCGCAACCACCCCATCCAGAAACCCAAACACTGCAGCAATTACACGGTTCTGGATGGGGTCATACCTCAGAAGACTAAAGATTTTACCCTGGGATCTTAGAGTACCTGTGTCTTTTAACCTACCGCCAGCATATGCTTTTATTCAGACCTTTTTAAAACGTTATAACTTGGAGCAAGAGGAGTTGCATGTTTTAACCAACCACCGTTCTCTGATTTCTCTTGTGCAGGAGCGGGAACCAGTGAGTCCAGTGCGCGGGCTCGCACTCGGCGAGCCCCAAACAGTTTGGCGCAACGTCAGCAACCCTGCTCTCCCAAACAGACTCGGGGACCGTATATTAAATTGATTTTTGGAACAGGGAGATGGAATAGGGGCTTGCTCCGTCCACTCCACGCATCGACCTGGTATTGCAGTACCTCCAGGAACGGTGCACCCCTTAAAGCTGTGAAAATAAACTTTCTACTCAGAAAGAAGAAAACGTTTATTTCTAGTAACTACAACTGTTAAAACTCTACAATATAATTTATGTACGCGTCTCGCTGGAAGAAAAAAATAGTACACAATCCAAATAACATAACACCACTGGTGTTATTTTATCTGCAGAAAATGTAAATTTTTTAATGTTTTGTTAGTAGAAATAATGAAAAGACACACACCTTGGAAAGAAAAAAAAAGACTTGCAATATTACAGTATGATATTTTGATTGATTTTTGGAACAGGGAGATGGAATAGGGGCTTGCTCCGTCCACTCCATGCATCGATTGCAGTACCTCCAGGAACGGTGCACCCCCTGTGTCGAAAATTAAAATTCTACGTTTGTCTGCTGTGTGTTCCTGGACGTCTGTAATAATAATTCAAGAATGTTGTTGAGAGCGTTGTGGTTGAGAATAAGAATGGTGATAACTGGTCTTTTAAGTACATCGTCAAAAAATACTCCAAACGGACTACTCTGAAGTTATTTAAATTTCCAGGCGATAAGTGCACCCAGACCTTAATGGGGGTGACGATCAACATCTATAAATGGCTTTTCTCCGACTGGGTCTTTCGCTTACGGCCATACCACCCTGAACACGCCCGATCTCGTCTGATCTCGGAAGCTAAGCAGGGTCGGGCCTGGTCAGTACTTGGATGGGAGACCGCCTGGGAATACCAGGTGCTGTAAGCTTTTTCATTTTTCTCCACGAACAGCAGAAGGCACTGCTGCTCCTCCACGGCGACATCGGATTTCATTTTATTTTTTTTCTGATTCTAGAATTTTACAGTGTAAATGTCAGAGCCAACCTATTTTATCCAACTTATGAAGCTATTCAAGTTTCCATAAAAGTAGGAATCAATGGCTTGTAGCTCAAGCACAATAAGTTCCTGTGATATTTTTTACTCTCACGCATTAAGTTCATTTAGAGGTAGTTTAATTCATATTGTCAGACATCTGTATTTATATTCCACATATGTTGTCAAAAGAAGAGAAGAAGAATGGTGACATTTAAAGTCTATAAAGTACAGTACATCAAAATATTCAAAACGGACTACTCTGAAGTTATCCAAATTTCCAGGCGATAAATGCACACAGGCGTTAATGGGGGTGACGATCAACATCTATAAAGGGCTTTTCTCCGACTGTTTCTCTCGCTTACGGCCATACCACCCTGAACACGCCCGATCTCGTCTGATCTCGGAAGCTAAGCAGGGTCGGGCCTGGTCAGTACTTGGATGGGAGACCGCCTGGGAATACCAGGTGCTGTAAGCTTTTTCATTCATCTCCACGAACAGCAGAAGGCGAAGCTGCTCCCCCACGGCGACATTGGGTGAATATACAGTACATATAGGGACAGTACATATAGGGATAGGGACTTGGGGGACCCCCCCAAGTCCCTATCCCTGAACTCTGGGATCGATCAAAACGGATGGCACCATCTGGTGGTGAATGTCCTGAAATGTTATTTACAGAAAATTGTCATGTACAAGGCCTAGTTGATTGAAATCCACTGCTGAATGTTGTCTGCATTACTTGCATAGTTAAAGTTGATATAGATTGATGAGATTTACATATTAAGTTAGAAAAGTGTACAATTATTACATTTTTGTCCTGAACTATAAAGGCAAAACTGATCATACAAACAATAACATTTCTAAATGCTTGCACCTCCTGTTATGATGTGTGACATGAGATCTGCCCCATCCAGCACAGTGGGGGTGTATTCACACCTCTGGTAGCGGGGGAGAAGACGCAAGGACTTCTAATTGCTTTGGTGTGTTTTTTCTAATCCACTATCCCACCCTTGGTGGTTTTTTTAAACTATATAAATAAACAGATTGTGTCTGTTTTAAATTGCTCCAGCAAGCACAAAGAAAGAGACAAACACACACAAACAAGCCTCTTTCTCTCCTACAGATGGCACAGGAACAGTGGCATCACAGAGGTAAGTTATTCAGCCTGGAAAGAGACATGGTGAGAAGCAGAGGTAAGTTGTCATTAGCACTTTGTTTCACCTGTTGGCTGTGGAAAGCAAATAGCACACACGTCATATCAATACTGATCACATGTGAATTTTATGTTTCCAGATTATTTGTTGATGAGCCAGAGCCTGTGACTCCCGCGAACCGGCCCGTTCAGCCCACTGCGTTGTCGTCCTCCACCCGGCGGATGCCTGCTGCGCTCATCCCCATTCTGCCGAGGCCTCCTGAGCCTACCCAGCCTCGATAAGCCGCCTCTTTATAGTCTCTGGGTTTGGTGATTTCAATATAGTCTCTCATGTCTCTGAGCTATAGTCACACTTACCTGACAGGGGAGAAACTACGATCATACATTTTTTCTAATAATTACAAGTTTCATTGATTGCACTACTGGCAGCCACAGTAGAAAATATTTAACAATATGTATTACCAAAAAATAGATAGGAGAAACAACGCCCCCTGGTGGCCACACGTGGAAATAGAATGAACGTGAAATACCTGACGATTATTTTTTTTCGCTGGCTAATGTTTATTGGTTGGTTCTCAAGGGCTGGAGGACAATTCCAGGTAGGCAAACGTGAATGCTTTAACAACCCGTGTCTGTTTGTTCCTTCCAGTCTCTCTGCAACGTTACGTTACACGTAGCTAATGTTCGGAGTTGTTACAGGTTCTGTTGCTAACGTACCGGCTAGCGTTAGCCGCACTACACTAGCTAATAGGCTAGCTAAGGTTGTATGGGGGGATGCAAACGGACGGTGGGAGATGTGATAGTAGGAGCATAAATGTATGTCTGTTGTTCGAATGTTGAGTTAAAGGTTACTCGTTCACTCTGCGTCAAGAAAAACGAACAAAGGAAGCGCCCAACTCTAACGTTAATGTAATCAGGTAACTGGCTCATTGAACTCGGTAAGCAAGCGTAAAAGTTCACTCGAATCTTCCATGCACAGATTGTATTTCCTCGTGGCGTATATTACCCTACGTGATTGCTACGAGCTAACGCTAATTATTAAGTTTAGGGTTCTCCCGAAACACAGTAGCAATTGCTATTAAGCTAAATATAAGCCAATGGCAAGTGTCGAGGTTCGCAAGAGTTGTTGCTGAGAGCCATTTTATCTGCAGAAAATGTATTTTTTTTTAATGTTTTTTTTTAGTAGAAACGATGAAAAGTTTTTCAAATTTCTAGGCGATAAGTGCATCCAGACCTTAATGGTGGTGACGATCAACATCTATAAATGGCTTTTCTCCGACTGCATCTTCGGCTTACGGCCATACCACCCTGAACACGCCCGATCTCGTCTGATCTCGGAAGCTAAGCAGGGTCGGGCCTGGTCAGTACTTGGATGGGAGACCGCCTGGGAATACCAGGTGCTGTAAGCTTTTTCATTCATCTCCACAAACAGCAGAAGGCGCTGCTGCTCCTCCACGGCGACATCACATTTAATTTTATTTTTTTTCTGATTCTAGAATTTTACAGTGTAAATGTCAGAGCCAACCTATTTTATCCAACTTATGAAGCTATTCAAGTTTCCATAAAAGTAGGAATCAATGGCTTGTAGCTCAAGCACAATAAGTTCCTGTGATATTTTTTACTCTCACGCATTAAGTTCATTTAGAGGTAGTTTAATTCATATTGTCAGACATCTGTAATTGTATTCCACATATGTTGTCAAAAGAAGAGAAGAAAAATGGTGACATTTAAAGTCTATAAAGTACAGTACATCAAAATATTCAAAACGGACTACTCTGAAGTTATCCAAATTTCCAGGCGATAAATGCACACAGACGTTAATGGTGGTGACGATCAACATCTATAAAGGGCTTTTCTCCGACTGTTCCTCTCGCTTACGGCCATACCACCCACAACACGCCCCTTTTGGTGAACCAGGAAGTGTGTGTGTGCATGTGCAGGGAGCTCTGTGAAGTCACAGTGTGTGATCTACTTTCAGACTCCCGAACTCAACAGGAAAATTTCTCAACTCCCTTCTTTTGAAGGACACTCCCCCGACAGCTTCAGCTGTTTGGGGGACATTTTGTTGAAAATGCATCGGACGGACAACGAGGCAACTGGAAATGGACTGAACACGGCACCAGAGAAACGGATCTCGGACAGCGGAGACAATGGAGGGACCTTCCAGAAAAGGTTAACACTGGTGGTGGAGATCGAGGGAGAAGACAGAGTAACAATGATGGAGCTTCTGAGGAAAGTGAAAGAGGAATGCGGTGAGGTAATAGGGTGCAGATTCAAGACACCAAAGAGCTACGAGCTGACCATGCGGGACGATGCGGGGAAAACCAAGATAATGGATGGTCTAAAAATAAAAAACAACATCATCACGGCCCGGGAAATAGGCATAGATGAGATGGTGGTCTCATTCATCAATTTGCCCACATATATAGAAGACGAGGCAATATTGGACAAATTAAGGGACTGGGGGGTGAAGGCCGTCTCAAGAATAAAAAGACGCATGTGGCCGGGGACGGAGATCGCTGACGGGACGAGATTTTTAAAAGTGAAGTTCACAGACACTGTCAAATCACTCCCGTATTCCACAAAGTTCGAGACAGCTGGGGGAACCGAACATTTTCGTGTGATCCACGACAGACAAGTAAAGGTCTGCCGCCTCTGCATTCAACCTGGCCACATTGTGAGAGACTGCCCTGCTTTCACATGCTACAAATGCGGAAAACAGGGACATTACGCACGGGAGTGCGCGGAGCTGCAGATGGGAGGAGGAGGAAGTTGCAGCGAGGGGAGATCGAATCAGGAGGAGCAGAGCGAAAGCGACGGAGAAGTCCCTACGATTGGGCCGACAGGAGAGGAGCAGAGCCGGGCAGGAGAAACGGGCGAGGACGAGGAGCGGATGCAGGAGGAAGAGAAGGACGGAGAGGGGGAGACAGCAGAGGAGACACCCATGGAAGGTGGAGAAGGAACTGGCGGAAGAGGAGAGGAGAGCGGCGCAGGAGAGAGAGGGATGGAGGGGGGATTGGCGGGAGCAAGTACAAGGGAATGGGGGGGAGGGAGTGGGGGGACAAAAGAGGATTTCAGGGTGGGAACGACTGGCTTAGACTGGTCGGTGTCTGATGTGTCTGTGTCTGACAGTGATGGAGACAGCAAGGAGAAGGTTGGAGAAGTGAGGAAAAGACACACAGGACGGCTGGAGAAAAGACTTGAGAAATCGAAAAAGAAAACAACAGAATGAATAGGAAATCATGGAGACACTCTTTCTCTTGCCTCTAAACATGCTTCACATCTCCTCTTTCAATGGGAACGGTCTCAGAGACAGGGACAGAAGACAGCAAGCCTTGCAGATGTGTGATGCTGACATTATTTGCCTACAAGAGACTCACTGGGATGATGAGTGTGTGAGAGCGATTGAGAGAGAATGGATGGGTGGGATGTATGTGAACAATGGGGGAACCAAATCAAAAGGGGTGGCAATCTTGGTGAAGAGGGGAGTGATTGAGGATGTAAGAAAGGGTGTGGATGATGGAGACGGGAGAGTGATTGGGATTACATTTGAGCATAGGGGGAAAAGGTTTCAACTAATGAACATATATGCACCGAATGAGGAGATAGAGAGAAAGGCTTTCTTTGAGAGAATGGGAGGAATGTGTGGTCACAACTGCATGATTGTGGGTGATTTTAACGTGTGGTGTGGAAGGCTGGATGCTTCATCAATAATGTGCTTCAGGAGTGACTCATCCAGAGGTGTGCTGAAAGAAGTGATGAGAGATAGAGATATGATTGATGTGTGGAGAGAGAGGAATCCCGAGGGGAGGGTATTTTCTAGGAGACAAGTGGTGAGGGGGGTGTTAAAGCAGAGCAGGATAGATTTAGTTTTGGGAGCAAAGGGAATAGCAGACAGGATAGGGAGGGTGGAGTATAAAGTCACAGCATTAAGTGACCACACAGTGTTGGAGTTCAGGTTAAATCAACAGATTGAAGGGAGGGGGGGTGGTGTGTGGTGTTTGAATGGTGGTCTAGTGAAGGATGAAAGGTATAAAAAGAAAGTGAAAGAATGCATAAACAGGAGAACGTATGAGAGCATGTATGAAGAGGACATTGGGAGGTGGTGGGAGAGCCTGAAAGCAGAAATCAAAAAGATAAGTATAGCTTACAGCAGAGGCAGGAATAGGAGGGAGAAGGAGAGAGAGAGGAAGTTAAAGGAGGAGTTAGATAGGGAGGCTGAGAGGATAGACAAGGGGGAGGAGAATGATCCAAGCAACTACATAAGAATCAAGGGAGAATTGAAGGGAATTGAACAGAGCAGGTGCATGGGGGCAATAGTCAGAAGCAGGGCGAGACATGTGATTGAGGGAGAGAAATGCACAGGCTTTTTTTTAGGGCTAGAAAAATCAAAACAAAAAAGGAACCATTTAGAGCAGGTAGAAGGGAAGCAGGGTGAGAAAATTAGGGATCTCGTAGGGATAGCTGAAAGGGTAGAGGAATTTTATAGGGAACTATTCAGGAAAGGAGAAGTGGATGAAGAGAGCATGAGGAGTGTGTTGGACAAAGTGGAAGTGAGGTTGAGTGAGGATGACAGGGAGACGTGTGAGGGCAACATAGGGACGGGAGAAATAGAGGCAGCAATAGCTGGGTTGGGTAGGAACAAGAGTCCAGGGATAGATGGGATAACTGGGGAATTTTACATAGAATTTAGAGAAGAATTAGTGCCAGTATTAGACAGGTTATTTAGGCGGATAGAAGAGAAGGATGAAATGGTAGCAGACATGTCAACAGGGATAGTCAGCATCATTTACAAGAAAGGGAGCAGGGACAAATTAGAAAACTACAGACCACTCACTATGTTAAATACAGATTACAAAATATTAGCACGGGTGATAGCCAATAGGATCAAGAGAGTGATAGGGACGGTGGTAGGGAGCACGCAGGCTTACAGTATACCAGGCAGGGACATTGCGGACACAATAAGTAGCATCAGGGACACAATAGAATACATGAAGAAAGGGAAAGGGGGAATAGTGATGGGTTTAGATTTAAATAAGGCATTTGACAGGGTGGATCACAACTACTTACACAGGGTGCTGGGAAAAATGGGCTTTGGGCACAGGTTAAGAGGATGGATCAGAAGGATGTATGAGAGGGCAGTCAGCTGTGTAAAAATCAATGGAATAGTAACAGACACATTCAGACTAGAAAGATCAGTGCGGCAGGGGTGTCCAATGTCATCATTGCTGTACTCACTGTCAGCAGAACCACTAGCGCAGCTGCTAAAGCTAAACAATAAAATCAAAGGAGTAGAGCTACCAGGAGGGCAGGTGAGTCTACTGTACCAGTATGCAGATGACACAACAATCACAGTTAGGGATAGGGAAAGTATAGGTGATGTTTTAGACAGTGTAGAACTATATGGGAGGGCATCAGGGGCAAAAGTAAATTTAGATAAGTCAGAAATCATGTACATAGGAGAGGATAGAGTAGGGAGAATGGAAATAGGGATGAAAGAGAAGAAGGATTACTTCAGAGTGCTAGGGGTTAATTTAGGGATAAAGGACAAGGAAGGGAGAGACGTGCAGTTGGAGGGAATAGTCAATAAAATCAGGAAGACATTAGGGTTTTGGAAACGTAGGGGGCTAGGGCTGAAAGGGAAGGTAGTGGTAGTGAATGCGTTGGTGATGAGCACGTTTGTGTATGTGATGAATGTGATGGATGTGCCCGAGAGAGTGCTGAAGGATGTGGAGAGATTGGTGAGTGAATTCTTGTGGGAGGGGAAGGGAGTCAGGATAGCCAGGGAGGTGATGGAGAATGAGTATGAGGATGGAGGGCTGAAATTGATCAATTTAGAAAAGAAAAAAAAAGCACTGAGGGTTAAAATGATGGTGAGATATTTAAGGAACAGGAGGGATCACACATGGAAGGTGTTTTTAAAGGAAGCAATTGACAAATGTGGAGAGTGTGGGGAGAGTGGAGTGTACATGAAATTAAAGAAAGGAATGATGAGTGAAGTATCTGATTTTTACAAAGAAGTACTGGAGTCGTGGGGAGAGTTTGTGAATTGTGTGCAGTATGAATGCAAGAATGTAAAGCAGGTCTGGGAGCAGCCATTGTTTTTGAACCCCAAAATCACATGGGAAGGGGACACGCTCTACAACAGACTGATGTGGAGAGCTGGATTCAGGAAGGTGAGGGACGTAGTGTACGAATACGTACCAGGGTTCATGAGGGCACAGGCCATTGTTGACGAGGTGAGGGACAGGGGTGATGAAATGTGGCTGGGAACAGCAGAGGGCGTGATGGAGAAAATAAAAGAAGGGATGCCGAAAGAGTGGATGGGAATGATTGAAAGAGAGAATGCGGTGGATGAAGAGGGACACATTGAGATGTATGTAGGAAAGGGAGAGAGGAGAGTGAACTTGACGAGTGTGAAAACTAGAGTGCTGTATAAATGCTTAGGAGGGATGAAAGCGAGGAGACCGGCTGCAGAGAAAGCATGGGAGAGAGTAATGAATGAGATGGATGTCAGGGGAATATGGAAGAATCTGAGAGTAAAGTGGAACAGCAGTGAGTGTGAAAATTTTGATTTCCTTTTGAGACACAACAGAGTCTTCAACAATCTAATCATAAGCAAGTTTGACACGAACATAAGTAAAGAATGTGATGTGTGTGGAGTGGAAGTGGAAACATGTATGCATGAGTTTGTTGAATGTAGGGAGCTAAAAACATACTTTGAGAGAATGAAGGATTTAATAAGAAGGTGCTGGAAGGAGAGATTTGCGGAGAGAATGGTGTGGAAGGAACTGTGGTTGTTTGGAGTGACTGGAAGGGTGAAAGGGTGCAATGTGAGTCTCTTAAACTATATGTTAAGCCATGCAAGGTTTGCTGTCAAGCTCAGGAGGGACATGGCCCACTATGAAAAGAGGAAGGCCGATGTGTGGAGCATGTTTAGAGGCATAATGAAGAGAGATGTGAACATGATGCACAGATACGTCAAAAAAGAGATGTTTCTGGCAGGGTTTGTAGAGGGGAGCACCTTGGTTGAGATTGGGGATAATGGGGAGGTGAAGATAAACTTTGAACAAACTTGCATATAGGTTAGGGTTTTTCTTATCAAGGGGAGATTCGGTGACAACATTCAGTCTGTTTTCTTTTTCCAGGTCCATACTGCAACGTGAGGAGTGAAGTAGTGACACTGGTCACCTTGTTTCTATGTCTGTTTCCCAGCTGGAGTAAACGTTCTGTTGAAGTTATGTGTAAACATGTATGAATGGAATGCCTCGTTTGTATAAAAAAAAAAAATTGGAATTGTTAATTCATAGATTTGGTGGAGGCCTTCTCGGTTTGCTAAAATGTGTAAATAATGTAAATACCATTTGTTGAAATTTGTTGAAACAATTTTTCATAATAAAAGATAAAAAAAAAAAAAACACGCCCGATCTCGTCTGATCTCGGAAGCTAAGCAGGGTTGGGCCTGGTCAGTACTTGGATGGGAGACCGCCTGGGAATACCAGGTGCTGTAAGCTTTTTCATTCATCTCCACGAACAGCAGAAGGCGAAGCTGCTCCCCCACGGCGACATTGGGTGAATATACAGTACATATAGGGACAGTACATATAGGGATAGGGACTTGGGGGACCCCCCCAAGTCCCTATCCCTGAACTCTGGGATCGATCAAAACGGATGGCACCATCTGGTGGTGAATGTCCTGAAATGTTATTTACAGAAAATTGTCATGTACAAGGCCTAGTTGATTGAAATCCACTGCTGAATGTTGTCTGCATTACTTGCATAGTTTAAGTTGATATAGATTGATGAGATTTACATATTAAGTTAGAAAAGTGTACAATTATTACATTTTTGTCCTGAACTATAAAGGGGAAACTGATCATACAAACAATAACATTTCTAAATGCTTGCACCTCCTGTTATGATGTGTGACATGAGATCTGCCCCATCCAGCACAGTGGGGGTGTATTCACACCTCTGGTAGCGGGGGAGAAGACGCAAGGACTTCTAATTGCTTTGGTGTGTTTTTTCTAATCCACTATCCCACCCTTGGTGGTTTTTTTAAACTATATAAATAAACAGATTGTGTCTGTTTTAAATTGCTTCAGCAAGCACAAAGAGACAAACACACACAAACAAGCCTCTTTCTCTCCTACAGATGGCACAGGAACAGTGGCATCACAGAGGTAAGTTATTCACACACTCACACACACACATTTACAAGTATTTACACAGTCCTCCTTTCCAACTCTGCATCCACGACACTCTTAAAGTGTTCAAAGTTGTCATACACCACATTGTCGAAGCCAGTGGTGGTGGACTTCCTAGTGGATGGACAGTAGGAAAATATTTTCTGCATGCTTCCAGCCACTTTGTCCTTGGAAGGGGTGTACCTCTTCCGCTGTCCACCACAGTTTGGATCGTGGCAAGCCAAACATGGCCTTCAGGACTTGTTAGTCATGAATGCCTTCACTGTTGGTGCAGGAGGGACAAAGCTCTGGCTGCAGGATGGCCCACGAAAGAGGACGGAGGGGGCCTGTGGCTGTGCGGGGAGGACTAGCAGTATGGGTGCTACCTTCACAGGGGGTGGGCCATAGGTGGACGCAGCAGGAGGTCTCGGCTGGAGGTGGGTAGGCTCAGGAGGCCTCTGCCGAATGGGGATGAGCGCAGCAGGCTTCCGCTGGGTGGAGGACGACAACGCAGTGGGCTGAACGGGCCGGTTCGCGGGAGTCACAGGCTCTGGCTCATCAACAAATAATCTGGAAACATAAAATACACATGTGATCAGTATTGATATGACGTGTGTGCTATTTGCTTTCCACAGCCAACAGGTGAAACAAAGTGCTAATGACAACTTACCTCTGCTTCTCACCATGTCTCTTTCCAGCCTCGTGATGGATGTGCTGGCAGGCGACTGCCCTCGGTCACCTGTTCAACTAACAACTTTTAATTGCATTGTGATTAAGATAATTTGAACGTGCTGTTGGATCGTTACTCATTTGTTGGAGTCAAATAGACACAACTGGTTATTTTAGGTTGGCCTTTGAAAATACAAAAAGTGTTTATTCTGTATTAAATTCCTGTAGATAAGCCGCCTCTTTATAGTCTCTGGGTTTGGTGATTGCAAGATAGTCTCTCATGTCTCTGAGCTATAGTCACACTTACCTGACAGGGGAGATACTACGATCATACATTTTTTCTAATAATTACAAGTTTCATTGATTGCACTACCGCAGCCACAGTAGAAAAATATTTAACAATATGTATTACCAAAAAATAGATAGGGGAAACAACGCCCCCTGGTGGCCACACGTGGAAATAGAATGAACGTGAAATACCTGACGATTATTTTTTTTCGCTGGCGGGCTACTAATGTTGATTGGTTGGTTCTCAAGGGCTGGAGGACAATTTCAGGTAGGTAAACGTGAATGCTTTAACAACCCGTGTCTGTTTGTTCCTTCCAGTCTCTCTGCAACGTTACGTTACACGTAGCTAATGTTCGGAGTTGTTACAGGTTCTGTTGCTAACGTACCGGCTAGCGTTAGCCGCACTACACTAGCTAATAGGCTAGCTAAGGTTGTATGGGGGGATGCAAACGGACGGTGGGAGATGTGATAGTAGGAGCATAAATGTATGTCTGTTGTTCGAATGTTGAGTTAAAGGTTACTCGTTCACTCTGCGTCAAGAAAAACGAACAAAGGAAGCGCCCAACTCTAACGTTAATGTAATCAGGTAACTGGCTCATTGAACTCGGTAAGCAAGTGTAGAAGTTCACTCGAATCTTCCATGCACAGATTGTATTTCCTCGTGGCGTATATTACCCTACGTGATTGCTACGAGCTAACGCTAATTATTAAGTTTAGGGTTCTCCCGAAACACAGTAGCAATTGCTATTAAGCTAAATATAAGCCAATGGCAAGTGTCGAGGTTCGCAAGAGTTGTTGCTGAGAGCCATTTTATCTGCAGAAAATGTAATTTTTTTAATGTTTTTTTAGTAGAAATGATGAAAAGTTATTCAAATTTCTAGGCGATAAGTGCACCCAGACCTTAATGGTGGTGACGATCGACATCTATAAATGGCTTTTCTCCGACTGCATCTTCGGCTTACGGCCATACCACCCTGAACACGCCCGATCTCGTCTGATCTCGGAAGCTAAGCAGGGTCGGGCCTGGTCAGTACTTGGATGGGAGACCGCCTGGGAATACCAGGTGCTGTAAGCTTTTTCATTTTTCTCCACGAACAGCAGAAGGCGAAGCTGCTCCTCCACGGCGACATCGCATTTATTTTTATTTTTTTTCTGATTCTAGAATTTTACAGTGTAAATGTCAGAGCCAACCTATTTTATCCAACTTATGAAGCTATTCAAGTTTCCATAAAAGTAGGAATCAATGGCTTGTAGCTCAAGCACAATAAGTTCCTGTGATATTTTTTACTCTCACGCATTAAGTTAATTTAGAGGTAGTTTCATTCATATTGTCAGACATCTGTATTTATATTCCACATATGTTGTCAAAAGAAGAGGAGAAGAATGGTGACATTTAAAGTCTATAAAGTACAGTACATCAAAATACTCAAAACAGCCTACTCTGAAGTTATCCAAATTTCCAGGCGATAAGTGCACCCAGACGTTAATGGTGGTGACGATCAACATCTATAAAAGGCTTTTCTCCGACTGCGTCTCTCGCTTACGGCCATACCACCCTGAACACGCCCGATCTCGTCTGATCTCGGAAGCTAAGCAGGGTCGGGCCTGGTCAGTACTTGGATGGGAGACCGCCTGGGAATACCAGGTGCTGTAAGCTTTTTCATTTTTCTCCACGAACAGCAGAAGGCGAAGCTGCTCCCCCACGGCGACATTGGGTGAATATACAGTACATATAGGGACAGTACATATAGGGATAGGGACTTGGGGGACCCCCCCCAAGTCCCTATCCCTGAACTCTGGGATCGATCAAAATGGATGGCACCATCTGGTGGTGAATGCCCTGAAATGTTATTTACAGAAAATTGTCATGTACAAGGCCTAGTTGATTGAAATCCACTGCTGAATGTTGTCTGCATTACTTGCATAGTTAAAGTTGATATAGATTGATGAGATTTACATATTAAGTTAGAAAAGTGTACAATTATTAAATTTTTGTCCTGAACTATAAAGGGGAAACTGATCATACAAACAATAACATTTCTAAATGCTTGCACCTCCTGTTATGATGTGTGACATGAGATCTGCCCCATCCAGCACAGTGGGGGTGTATTCACACCTCTGGTAGCGGGGGAGAAGACGCAAGGACTTCTAATTGCTTTGGTGTGTTTTTTCTAATCCACTATCCCACCCTTGGTGGTTTTTTTAAACTATATAAATAAACAGATTGTGTCTGTTTTAAATTGCTTCAGCAAGCACAAAGAAAGAGACAAACACACACAAACAAGCCTCTTTCTCTCCTACAGATGGCACAGGAACAGTGGCATCACAGAGGTAAGTTATTCACACACACACACACACACATTTACAAGTATTTACACAGTCCTCCTTTCCAACTCTGCATCCACGACACTCTTAAAGTGTTCAAAGTTGTCATACACCACATTGTCGAAGCCAGTGGTGGTGGACTTCCTAGTGGATGGACAGTAGGAAAATATTTTCTGCATGCTTCCAGCCACTTTGTCCTTGGAAGGGGTGTACCTCTTCCGCTGTCCACCACAGTTTGGATCGTGGCAAGCCAAACATGGCCTTCAGGACTTGTTAGTCATGAATGCCTTCACTGTTGGTGCAGGAGGGACAAAGCTCTGGCTGCAGGATGGCCCACGAAAGAGGACGGAGGGGGCCTGTGGCTGTGCGGGGAGGACTAGCAGTATGGGTGCTACCTTCACAGGGAGTGGGCCATAGGTGGACGCAGCAGGAGGTCTCGGCTGGAGGTGGGTAGGCTCAGGAGGCCTCTGCCGAATGGGGATGAGCGCAGCAGGCTTCCGCTGGGTGGAGGACGACAACGCAGTGGGCTGAACGGGCCGGTTCGCGGGAGTCACAGGCTCTGGCTCATCAACAAATAATCTGGAAACATAAAATACACATGTGATCAGTATTGATATGACGTGTGTGCTATTTGCTTTCCACAGCCAACAGGTGAAACAAAGTGCTAATGACAACTTACCTCTGCTTCTCACCATGTCTCTTTCCAGCCTCGTGATGGATGTGCTGGCAGGCGACTGCCCTCGGTCACCTGTTCAACTAACAACTTTTAATTGCATTGTGATTAAGATAATTTGAACGTGCTGTTGGATCGTTACCCATTTGTTGGAGTCAAATAGACACAACTGTTTTTTAGGTTGGCCTTTGATAATACAAAAAGTGTTTATTCTGTATTAAATTCCTGTAGATAATCCGCCTCTTTATAGTCTCTGGGTTTGGTGATTGCAAGATAGTCTCTCATGTCTCTGAGCTATAGTCACACTTACCTGACAGGGGAGATACTACGATCATACATTTTCATTAAATCACTTCATCTCTAAGTTTTTGATACATTATTTCTAATAATTACAAGTTTCATTGATTGCATTACCGCAGCCACAGTAGAAAATATCTAACAATATGTATTACCAAAAAATAGATAGGGGAAACAACGCCCCCTGGTGGCCACACGTGGAAATGGAATGAAAGTGAAATACCTGACGATTTTTTTTTTCGCTGGCTAATGTTTATTGGTTGGTTCTCAAGGGCTGGAGGACAATTTCAGGTAGGTAAACGTGAATGCTTTAACAAACCGTGTCTGTTTGTTCCTTCCAGTAGGGATGGGCAGAACGAGGCTTTGTGAAACAGCGAAGCGTTCGAAGCAATTGCGGCGGAATTGTGTCGAGGTTTCGAAACAATCCGAAACCTGGATCTCCATGGTGACATCTAGTGGCCAGTTTTGCTAACATAACAATTTGACTGTGAAACTCAACTGGTTCAGACAGAGAATTTAAATAGCTGTCAGGTAGTCAGCCCAACCGCGAAAAGTAACGTGGCCTAATGGTGAACAATCGTGTCGTACACCCGAAAGTCCGGTGTTCAATTCCCAAAGAAGTGCCACCAACAGTGGTTTTAAATAGAATTTTTTTTAATCGAAATTTGCCAGATGTTTTGTTATTTCAGGTTCATAGTAGCCTACATGATTCTGTTTTAAAATGTAGGCTGATGGCCCAGGCTTTTTCTTGAGAACATGTTGTAGGGAAAGGATAAACGAATTGGGAAAGTTTGGCTATGCTAATCAGGTTCAAAATGGACAAATAAAAACACATTTTTTGTATGTCAAGATACATTTTTATTTAAGAATAATAGTTGTTCTGCAGTCTTGGCATTAAGTCGGTATCTGGTTTTGGACAAAACCTCCCCAGCCTTGGAAAAAATCCTTTCACAAGGCACACTTGTTGCTGGAATACACAAATATTTGTTTGCCATTACACTTAAATGTGGCTAAACAACTCTCCTCTCTTGCCAACATTTTAGATGTACAAGTTTTTGCTTTTGTGACTTTAATATGTTTACCCATGTCTGCTATCGCAAGTACGGTGGCGCAATGGTAACGCCTAGAGCTTAGAATCGGGCGACCGGAGTTCGAATCTCGTGGTGGTCGTATATTAGTATTTCTAATATATATTAGTATTTCTAATATATCTTACATTTTATATGTTTACTTTAACTTAACACATTTTGGGCATTCCCTGCTAGTCACAACACCGTGGGATTTAATTTATATTTCACAAAAACCCACAAAGATGAGATGTGTTTGAATGGCTTTTAAGCATTCTGGGGCTTTGTGTTTTAGATTAACCAGCTGTTTAATTAGGCAATTGCCTCGCGCGGCAAGCGCCACCTGAGGAAAACAGATTGAAACCTGAATGAAACGCTACGAAGCCTGTGGTCACGTGACAAGGGCGTTTTGAACCACATTTCGAATCACTGTACGAAACACTTGCGTTCCGGAAGCTCGACACTGTTTCGAAACATCAGCTTCGAGCGTCACATCCCTACCTTCCAGTCTCTCTGCAACGTTACGTTACACGTAGCTAATGTTCGGAGTTGTTACAGGTTCTGTTGCTAACGTACCGGCTAGCGTTAGCCGCACTACACTAGCTAATAGGCTAGCTAAGGTTGTATGGGGGGGATGCAAACGGACGGTGGGAGATGTGATAGTAGGAGCATAAGTGTATATCTGTTAGTCTAATGTTGAGTTAACGGTTACTCGTTCACTCTGCGTCAAGAAAAACGAACAAAGGAAGCGCCCAACTCTAACGTTAATGTAATCAGGTAACTGGCTCATTGAACTGGGTAAGCAAGTGTAGAAGTTCACTAGAATCTTCCATGCACAGATTGTATTTCCTCGTGGCGTATATTACCCTACGTGATTGCTACGAGCTAACGCTAATTATTAAGTTTAGGGTTCTCCCGAAACACAGTAGCAATTGCTATTAAGCTAAATATAAGCCAATGGCAAGTGTCGGTTCGCAAGAGTTGTTGCTGAGAGTGCAGTTTTTGAAGTTCGCATGCACGTTGATATTCGCGCAAAAACATGCCTGCCGGTCTGCAGTTTAGCATTGCAAGTCTTGTTTTTGAAATAGTATGTAATATAATCAGCTGCTAACAAACGTTTTGATGTAGTTGTGATGCCACCAGTTTCAAAATGGAGACTGTAATGGCTGCCAGTATTTTTTTTAAAGACTGTTCTGCTGTTTGATGCATGGGTCTCCTGTGGGTCCACCGTTAAACAGAAAGGCAGTGTATGACGTAACTGTTATCGACACCAGAGGGAGACAGAGGTCAATGTAAGCTTTACAGCTTGAAGTTGTAATATTTGTTCATTTTCAGCCACACACGCGACCCCGTCGTGAGTAATATTTATACTAAATCGCCAATTTTTAACTATTTATATAAACAACGAATCCATTTAAACTATGGATAGAATTTGATGGAAACGTTACTCCTTTCGTAACTGTAGCTTATTGGGCGGAAGCACCTCACGTGACCAGAAGTCACATTCACTCGCATAACGTTCTTCCACAAAAGAGTGCGATGTTATTTTTTTATTTTTGGTATCGTATAGTCATGTCATGCCAAACTCAGCGTTTTGAATTTGTCTGCATATATTTTTGAAGGTTTTTTCACTTGTGGAAATGATTGTTTGCACCGTGAGTGAGAGTAACTGTGCGGTGGATCATAGACTTACCGCGGACCGGTTGTGGGTATCGCTTCTCGGCCTTTTGGCTAAGATCAAGTGTAGTATCTGTTCTTATCAGTTTAATATCTGATACGTCCCCTACCCGGGGACCATATATTAAATTGATTTTTTGAACAGGGAGATGGAATATGGGCTTGCTCCGTCCACTCCACGCATCGACCTGGTATTGCAGTACTTCCAGGAACGGTGCACCTCCTTAAACTGTGAAAAGAAACATATAAACAATAGACTGTTGAAACTCTGCAATATAAGTTACGTACGTGTCTCGTTGTCAGAAAAATACATTATTAGTACACAATCAAAATAACATAACACCACTCAGATTTGTTGCCATTTTATCTGCAGAAAAGGTAATTTTTTTTAATGTTTTTTTAGTAGAAATGATGGAAAGTTATTCAAATTTCCAGGCGATAAGTGCACCCAGACCTTAATGTTGGTGACGATCAACATCTATAAAGGGCTTTTCTCCGACTGCATCTTCGGCTTACGGCCATACCACCCTGAACACGCCCGATCTCGTCTGATCTCGGAAGCTAAGCAGGGTCGGGCCTGGTCAGTACTTGGATGGGAGACCGCCTGGGAATACCAGGTGCTGTAAGCTTTTTCATTCATCTCCACGAACAGCAGAGAACGCTGCTGCTCCCCCACGGCGACATCGGATTATATATATTCTGAAGAGTTATGTTCTTCAGCACTGTACTTTTCACATGTGAGAAACTAATAATAATAATAATAATTCTTTATTTATATAGCACTTTTCACAGCACAGAGTCACAAAGTGCTTCACAAAACATGATAAAACCACACAGCAAAGTGCTTCACGAAACATGATAAAACCACACAGCAAAGTGCTTTCACAAAACAAAATAAGACAAACGGTGTATACAAAGATGAAGAGCAGCTAAGAATAAAACAATAAAAGTAATTAACTGCCCTGCAGTTCAAAGGCCTGTCGAAACAGGTAGGATTTTAGCTGCGCCCTGAAAGTTTCAGGCGACGCAGAGGATCTCAAGTCTGCGGGAAGTGCGTTCCAGAGTCTGGGGGCCAGTGAACGAAAGACTCGGTCCCCTTTAGTTTTGAGGTTGGCTCGGGGAAGAGCGAGGAGCCCCTGGTCGGAGGACCTTAGGGACCGGCTAGTGGAGTAGGGCTGGAGGAGGTCGGAGATGTAGGCCGGGGCAGACCCATGTAGGGCATTGAAGGTGGTTACCAGTATTTTAAATTGGAATCTGAAAGCTATGGGGAGCCAATGTAGGGCACGGAGGATAGGAGTGATATGACAGGACTTCTGTGAGCGAGTTAGCAGCCTAGCGGCAGCGTTTTGTATTGGTTGTAGACGGTCCAGAGACGATTTATTGAGGCAGGTAAACAGTGAGTTACAGTAATCGAGTCTGGATGAGATGAAGGCGTGGACGGCCAGTTCGAGTTCTGAGTGGGATACCATGGTTCTGAGTTTAGCAATATTTCTGAAATGGAAGAAGCAGGTGCGGGATAGGGTTTTGATGTGTTTATCTAGGAGCATGTTTTGATCAAATAAAACGCCGAGGTTTCTCAGGCTGGAGCGGATGTTTTTGGAGAGTACTCTATATTCACCCAATGTCGCCGTGGAGGAGCAGCAGTGCCTTCTGCTGTCCGTGGCAATAAATGAAAAAGCTTACAGCACCTGGTATTCCCAGGCGGTCTCCCATCCAAGTACTGACCAGGCCCGACCGTGCTTAGCTTCCGAGATCAGACGAGATCGGGCGTGTTTTTTTTTTTTTTTATCTTTTATTATCAAAAATACATATTTTATGTGCACATTATATACAATGTTCCCTCCACCAAACCCCACATTTTAAAATAAAATGAAATCAGACATCTGTCACAACAAATTGGAAAGCAAAACATGAACAAAACAAAACATACTCCAAACAAAATAGAACCAAACAAAATGAAACAATCAAAACAATCAAAACCCTCCAAAGTGACAGTGTCCTTCCTATATCCTTCAAAAATGAAATACAACACCCCCATCTCCCCCAATTGTAACCAACGTGCTCCCCTCCACAAACCCGCTGGTGAACTCCTCTTCCTTAATATAATTGTAAATTAAATTTATGTCTTTTTTTAAAATATTCACAAAAATCCCCCATACATCCACAATTTTCTTTTCGAAATGGGCTAAGTTTCTCCTAAGTTTGACAGCATACCTCGCATGGCTCAGCACGTAGTTCATAAGCGACACATTGCATTCTCTCATCTTTTCATTCACACCAAACAGCCACAACTCCCTCCAGTCCATTCTCTCCACAAACTCTCCCCTCCAGTTCCTGCTGATCAATTCTTGCATTCTCTCAAAATAAACTTTCAGCTCACTGCATTCAAAAAACTCATGCATACAGTTTTCAACACCCACTCTACACACATCACATTCTTTCCTCACATTCACATCAAACCTACTGATAATTAAATTATTAAAAATCCTATTGTGTCTAAAAAGAAAATCAAAATTTTCACATTCATTACTATTCCATTTCACTCTTAGATTTCCCCACATTTTCTTCATATCCATACCAATCATCACTTTCCCCCATGCATTCTCTCCCGCCGGTCTTCTCACATCTTTTCCTCTCAAATATTTGTACATCACCCTTGTTTTCAGATCTGTCAGCTTTATTTTGGTTTCCCCTTCTCCCACATACATCTCCACATCACCCCCTCCATCCATTACATCCCCTCTCTCAATCATGCTCACCCATTCTCTCGGCATCCCGTTCTTTATTTTCTCCATTATCCCCTCAGCCGTTCCCAACCACATTTCCTCATCTCTCTCTCTCACTTCATCCACAATCACCTGTGCCCTCATAAACCCCGGTACATATTCATAAACTATATCCCTTATTTTCCTGATGCCCGCCCTCCAGATGACCCTGTTATGTAGTGTTTCTCCCTCATGTGTGATTTTTGGATTTAGAAATATTGGCTGCTCCCATACCTGTTTCACATTCACACACTCATACTTCACATTCACCACAAACTCACCCCACGCTTCCAACATCTCCTGGTA
The DNA here is from genome assembly GCA_029853015.1 of Chelidonichthys spinosus. Lineage (NCBI taxonomy): Eukaryota > Metazoa > Chordata > Actinopteri > Perciformes > Triglidae > Chelidonichthys > Chelidonichthys spinosus. The sequence continues at coordinate 7,144,395 of CM056838.1, read as the reverse complement.
AAACTCACTCACACCACTCAGCATTCCTTTTTTCATTCTCATATACACTCCACTCTCTCCACACCCCCCGCACCTGTTTATTGCCTCCCCTAAGAACACCTTCCACACATGATCTTTTTTATTCTTTAAATATCTCCCCATCATCTTCACCTTAAGTGCTTTCTTTTTCTTTTCTAAATTTACTAACTTTAACCCACCGTCCTCGTGCTCGTTCTCCAACACCTCCCTCGCTATCTTTACTCCCTTCCCTCCCCACAGAAACTCACTCACCATTCTCTCTACTTCTTTACTCACTCTCTCAGGCATGTCCAACACATTCATCACATACACAAGCTTACTCATTATCAACGCATTCACAACTACCACCCTCCCCTTTAATTTCAGTCCCCTCATCTTCCAAAACCCTAATGTTTTCTTTATCCTATTCACTATCCCTTCATATTGCATATCTCTCCCTTCTCTATCTGCTATCCCTAAATTCACCCCTAACACACTAAAATAATCCTTCCTTTCTTTCAGCCCTAACTCACACCTGTCTATCCTATCTTTACCTACATACATGATTTCTGACTTATCTATGTTGACCTTTGCCCCTGATGCCCTCCCATACTGCTCTATACTCCTAAAGACGGCCCCTACACTTTCCTTATCCCTGACTGTGACTGTTGTGTCGTCTGCGTATTGGTATAGTAAACTGACCTGCCCATCTGGTAATTCTATGCCCCTTATGTCACCGTTGTGTGCCAGGAGTGCCGCTAAAGGCTCTGCCGACAGTGAGTACAGCAGGGCCGATAGCGGGCACCCCTGTCTAACTGACCTTTCTAACCTAAAAGTGTCTGTGAGAACCCCATTTATTTTAACCCTGCTAACTGCTCTGTCATACATTACTTTAATCCATCCGATCAATCTATGCCCAAATCCCATCTTTTCTAACACCCTGTATAAATATTTGTGATCTACTCTGTCAAATGCTTTGTTTAAATCTAGACTTAATATTATTCCTTTTCCCTGTCTTTTCATGTACTGTATGGTGTCCCTTATGCTGCTTACTGTATCTGCTATGTCCCTGCCTGGAATACTGTATGCCTGTGTGTTTCCCACTATCGTCCCTATGACTCTCTTTATCCTGTTGGCTAACACCCGTGCTAGTATTTTGTAGTCGTTATTTAACATGCTGAGTGGTCTGTAATTTTCTAATCTGCCCCTATCTCCTTTCTTATATATGATACTAACTAATCCTATCGTCATGCTCTCTACCATCTCCCCTGTCTCTTCTATATGTCTAAATAATCTATCTAACACTGGCACTAATTCCTCTCTAAACTCTCTATAAAATTCTCCTGTTAACCCATCTGTCCCTGGACTTTTGTTCCTTCCTAACCCTGCTATTGCTGCTTCTATCTCCCCTGTCCCTATCTTACCCTCACAGCTTTCCCTGTCTCCCTCAGTTAATCTAGCACTCACCTTATCTAATACCTCTTCGATGTCCCTATCCTTAGTTGTTTCTCCCCTGAATAATTCCCTGTAAAACTCCTGTACCCTATCTGCTATGTCTACAAAGTCTGTTATTATTTTCCCGTCTTTCCCTACCACCTTCTCTATATAATTCCTCTTCTGTTTCCCTTTTTCTAGCCCTAAAAAATACTTTGTGCACCTCTCTCCCTCAACTATTTGTCTTGCCCTACTCCTAACTATTGCCCCGTTACACTTTCTCTGTTCTATCTCTCCTAATTCATCCTTCAGTCTTAAATATTTCTCCAAATCATGCTCTGCTTCCCTGTCTACCTCCCTACTTTCTCTTTCTAGCTCTCTCTTTACCCTTCTCTCTCTTTCCCTCTCTAACCTGCCCCTCTGCCTGCTATACCCTATACTAATCTTCTTTATTTCCTCTTTCACGCTCTCCCACCACCTCCCTATGTCCTCCTCATACATACTCTCATTCATTCTCCTTTTTAAACATTCTTTCACTCTCCTTTTATACTTCTCATCATTCAACACCTCACCATTCAGACACCACACCCCTCCCCCCCTCTTCTGCATTACACTCCCTATACTAAACCCTACCATCTTGTGATCACTAAGTGCAGTCGTACTATATTCTATACTCCCTATCCTCTCCGCTATGCCCTTTGTGCTCAAAACTAAATCTATCCTACTCTGTTTTAACTCACCTCTGACTACTTGTGCTCTAGAAAAAACTCTCCCCTCTGGATTCCTTTCTCTCCACACATCACTCATCCCTCTCTCTTTCATCACATCATTCAACACACCCCTCGAAGAATCACTCCTAAAACACACACTCGCAGACGAATCCAATCTCCCACACCACACATTGAAGTCACCCACCACAACACACTCCTCGCCACACATTCCCCCCAGTTTCTTAAAGAAATCCCTCCTCCCCTTCTCCTCGTTTGGTGCATAAATATTGATTAATTTGATCGTTTTCCCCATGTGTTCAAAAGTAATCCCAATGATTCTGCCCTCCCCATCATCCTCACACTTTCTCACGTTCTCAATCACTCCCCTCTTTGTTAATATGGCCACCCCTCTACCCTTCACTCCCCCATTATTCACATACACTTCTCCCATCCACTCCTGCTCCACTGCCCTCACACACTCCATATCCCAATGTGTCTCTTGCAAACAGATAATATCGGCTGAGCAGACTCTCAAGATATGCTGTCTCCTTAGAGTACTCCTTAGCCCATTTCCATTAAATGAAATTAACTGAATCATGGAGAAAAATGAAAGTAAAAATAAACAAAAACCCATTATTAGTCACTCACTTTTTTAGTCTTGTTTGAGCCCTCGTCACTTTCCTCCTTTGGGGCCGTTTCCTGGTCTCTATAATTTGGCTCCACTTATCCCCGTCGCTGTCAGTGATGTCCGAGAAAGTGCCGGCCGCACTTGTCCCTTCTCCCCCGACGCCTCTCCTCTCAGATGAAGCTGCAGCACTCAGCTCCCTCATCCCGCTGTCCATGCTGCTGCCGATGCCTTCTCCCTCTCCTTCCTCATCCATCTGCGTCTCCGCCACCACCTCGTCCGCGCCCTCCTCCTCTCTCGTCCGTCCTTCTCCCTCCTCCATGCTCTCCGTCTCCTCCGCTCCTGCTCTCGCCTCCTCCCCGTCCTCCTCTCTGACCTCCTCGTCCTCCTCTCCGACCTCCTCTCCGACCTCCTCTCCGTCCTCCTCGCCTCCAGCCTCCTCGTCTTCTCTCTCCTCCACATGTCTCTGCTCCTCGTCTCCGCTGCCGTCTCCTCCTCTCTCTCCTGCCTGCTGTCGCTCCTCTCGGTTGCCAGCCGCTCCTTCTACTCCGGCTCCAGCTCCACCGCCGCACTCGCGTGCGTAATGTCCTTGTGCTTTGCACTTAAAGCACTTGAATTCAGGACAGTCTCTTAGGATGTGGCCCGGCTGGATGCAGATCCTGCACACTCTCACCTGCCTGTCATGAATCACCCGGAAGTACTCCGGGCCGGTTACTGTGTCGAACCGGGTTGAGTACGGCAGGGACTGTACCTCTTCATTAAACTGGACCTTAAGATATCTCGTCCCATCTGCAACATCAGTGCCGGGCCACATCCTTCTTTTGATTGGCGTTATCGCTTTCACCCCCCACATGTCCAGTTTTGCCTTTATGGATTCGTCTGTTATATATGCAGGCAGGCTCAAAAAAGACACCACCATTTCATTATTGGTTAGCTCTCTCCCTATAATGTTAGTGTTCTTTATTTTTAGCCCATCCATTAGTTTGTTTTTTTCCCCCTCTTCTCCCAGCGTGACTTCAAAGCTCCTGTTCCCAGTGCTTCTGCACGCCACCAGGTCTCCACACACTTCTCTGATCTTCCTCATCAGTTCCATCACCGTTATATTTTCATTTCCTTCCATCTCCACACGTACCGTCAACTCTTTTAAATACGTGTTCCTTTTAACAGCCATACCTTGTCCGTTTCCATTTTCTCTTTGTCCTTGTCCGTTCCGTGTCATTGCCATGATTTCCGTCCTCACAAACAAAACAAACAGTTGTAAAGTTTCCCCAAACAGCGAAACACTGCTTGGGGAACTCACAAAAACAAAACAAACGTTGAAATGCCACTCACTCCCACGACAGACTTGAACAAACAAACAATATAAAACAGACTCTCTCACACACATGCACCAAACTTTTCTCTCTACTTCCTGGTTTGTCACAAAAGGGGCGTGTTGTGGGTGGTATGGCCGTAAGCGAAAGAAGCAGTCGGAGAAAAGCCCTTTATAGATGTTGATCGTCACCCCCATTAACGCCTGTGTGCACTTATTGCCTGGAAATTTGGATAGCTTCAGAGTAGTCTGTTTTGATTATTTTGATGTACTGTACTTTATAGACTTTAAATGTCACCATTCTTCTCCTCTTCTTTTGACAACATATGTGGAATATAAATACAGATGTCTGACAATATGAATGAAACTACCTCTAAATGAACTTAATGCGTGAGAGTAAAAAATATCACAGGAACTTATTGTGCTTGAGCTACAAGCCATTGATTCCTACTTTTATGGAAACTTGAATAGCTTCATAAGTTGGATAAAATAGGTTGGCTCTGACATTTACACTGTAAAATTCTAGAATCAGAAAAAAAATAAAATTAAATGTGATGTCGCCGTGGGGGAGCAGCAGCACCTTCTGCTGTTCGTGGAGATAAATGAAAAAGCTTACAGCACCTGGTATTCCCAGGCGGTCTCCCATCCAAGTACTGACCAGGCCCGACCCTGCTTAGCTTCCGAGATCAGACGAGATCGGGCGTGTTCAGGGTGGTATGGCCGTAAGCGAAAGAAGCAGTCGGAGAAAAGCCCTTTATAGATGTTGATCGTCACCCCCATTAACGCCTGTGTGCACTTATTGCCTGGAAATTTGGATAGCTTCAGAGTAGTCTGTTTTGATTATTTTGATGTACTGTACTTTATAGACTTTAAATGTCACCATTCTTCTCCTCTTCTTTTGACAACATATGTGGAATATAAATACAGATGTCTGACAATATGAATGAAACTACCTCTAAATTAACTTAATGCGTGAGAGTAAAAAATATCACAGGAACTTATTGTGCTTGAGCTACAAGCCATTGATTCCTACTTTTATGGAAACTTGAATAGCTTCATAAGTTGGATAAAATAGGTTGGCTCTGACATTTACACTGTAAAATTCTAGAATCAGAAAAAAAATAAAATTAAATGTGATGTCGCCGTGGGGGAGCAGCAGCACCTTCTGCTGTTCGTGGAGATAAATGAAAAAGCTTACAGCACCTGGTATTCCCAGGCGGTCTCCCATCCAAGTACTGACCAGGCCCGACCCTGCTTAGCTTCCGAGATCAGACGAGATCGGGCGTGTTCAGGGTGGTATGGCCGTAAGCCAAAGATGCAGTCGGAGAAAAGCCATTTATAGATGTCGATCGTCACCACCATTAAAGCCTTCGTGCACTTATCGCCAGGAAACTTGATCTTTTCGCTTTATCTTTTTATATTCCACATATGTTGTCAAAAGAAGAGGAGAAGAATGGTGACATTTAAAGTCTATAAAGTACAGTACATCAAAATACTCAAAACAGACTACTCTGAAGCTATCCAAATTTCCAGGCAATAAGTGCACCCAGGCGTTAATGGGGGTGACGATCAACATCTATAAAGGGCTTTTCTCCGACTCCATCTTCGGCTTACGGCCATACCACCCTGAACACGCCCGATCTCGTCTGATCTCGGAAGCTAAGCAGGGTCGGGCCTGATCAGTACTTGGATGGGAGACCGCCTGGGAATACCAGGTGCTGTAAGCTTTTTCATTTATCTCCACGAACAGCAGAGAACGCTGCTGCTCCCCCACGGCGACATCGGATTATATATATTCTGAAGAGTTATGTTCTTCAGCACTGTACTTTTCACATGTGAGAAACTAATAATAATAATAATAATTCTTTATTTATATAGCACTTTTCACAGCACAGAGTCACAAAGTGCTTCACAAAACATGATAAAACCACACAGCAAAGTGCTTCACGAAACATGATAAAACCACACAGCAAAGTGCTTTCACAAAACATGATAAAACCACACAGCAAAGTGCTTTCACAAAACAAAATAAGACAAACGGTGTATACAAAGATGAAGAGCAGCTAAGAATAAAACAATAAAAGTAATTAACTGCCCTGCACTTCAAAGGCCTGTCGAAACAGGTAGGATTTTAGCTGCGCCCTGAAAGTTTCAGGCGACGCAGAGGATCTCAAGTCTGCGGGAAGTGCGTTCCAGAGTCTGGGGGCCAGTGAACGAAAGACTCGGTCCCCTTTAGTTTTGAGGTTGGCTCGGGGAAGAGCGAGGAGCCCCTGGTCGGAGGACCTTAGGGACCGGCTAGTGGAGTAGGGCTGGAGGAGGTCGGAGATGTAGGCCGGGGCAGACCCATGTAGGGCATTGAAGGTGGTTACCAGTATTTTAAATTGGAATCTGAAAGCTATGGGGAGCCAATGTAGGGCACGGAGGATAGGAGTGATATGACAGGACTTCTGTGAGCGAGTTAGCAGCCTAGTGGCAGCGTTTTGTATTGGTTGTAGACGGTCCAGAGACGATTTATTGAGGCAGGTAAACAGTGAGTTACAGTAATCGAGTCTGGATGAGATGAAGGCGTGGACGGCCAGTTCGAGTTCTGAGTGGGATACCATGGTTCTGAGTTTAGCAATATTTCTGAAATGGAAGAAGCAGGTGCGGGATAGGGTTTTGATGTGTTTATCTAGGAGCATGTTTTGATCAAATAAAACGCCGAGGTTTCTCAGGCTGGAGCGGATGTTTTTGGAGAGTACTCTATATTCACCCAATGTTGCCGTGGAGGAGCAGCAGTGCCTTCTGCTGTCCGTGGCAATAAATGAAAAAGCTTACAGCACCTGGTATTCCCAGGCGGTCTCCCATCCAAGTACTGACCAGGCCCGACCCTGCTTAGCTTCCGAGATCAGACGAGATCGGGCGTGTTCAGGGTGGTATGGCCGTAAGCGAAAGAAGCAGTCGGAGAAAAGCCCTTTATAGATGTTGATCGTCACCCCCATTAACGCCTGTGTGCACTTATTGCCTGGAAATTTGGATAGCTTCAGAGTAGTCTGTTTTGAGTATTTTGATGTACTGTACTTTATAGACTTTAAATGTCACCATTCTTCTCCTCTTCTTTTGACAACATATGTGGAATATAAATACAGATGTCTGACAATATGAATGAAACTACCTCTAAATGAACTTAATGCGTGAGAGTATAAAATATCACAGGAACTTATTGTGCTTGAGCTACAAGCCATTGATTCCTACTTTTATGGAAACTTGAATAGCTTCATAAGTTGGATAAAATAGGTTGGCTCTGACATTTACACTGTAAAATTCTAGAATCAGAAAAAAAATAAAATTAAATGTGATGTCGCCGTGGGGGAGCAGCAGCACCTTCTGCTGTTCGTGGAGATAAATGAAAAAGCTTACAGCACCTGGTATTCCCAGGCGGTCTCCCATCCAAGTACTGACCAGGCCCGACCCTGCTTAGCTTCCGAGATCAGACGAGATCGGGCGTGTTCAGGGTGGTATGGCCGTAAGCCGAAGATGCAGTCGGAGAAAAGCCATTTATAGATGTCGATCGTCACCACCATTAAAGCCTTCGTGCACTTATCGCCAGGAAACTTGATCTTTTCGCTTTATCTTTTTATATTCCACATATGTTGTCAAAAGAAGAGGAGAAGAATGGTGACATTTAAAGTCTATAAAGTACAGTACATCAAAATACTCAAAACAGACTACTCTGAAGCTATCCAAATTTCCAGGCAATAAGTGCACCCAGGCGTTAATGGGGGTGACGATCAACATCTATAAAGGGCTTTTCTCCGACTGCTTCTTTCGCTTACGGCCATACCACCCTGAACACGCCCGATCTCGTCTGATCTCGGAAGCTAAGCACGGTCGGGCCTGGTCAGTACTTGGATGGGAGACCGCCTGGGAATACCAGGTGCTGTAAGCTTTTTCATTTATCTCCACGAACAGCAGAAGGCACTGCTGCTCCTCCACGGCAACATTGGGTGAATATACAGTACTCTGAAAAGTTATGTTCTTTTGCTTTTACTCATCAGTTCTGTTTTTATGCCACCTAGGAAAGTGATTTTAGACCTGGAACGAGCCATTTTTTATTACCTGTGGACGTCCAAATGGGAGAGACTTACAAGAAACGTAATGAAGAAGACAAAGGACAAAGGAGGAAAAGGAGTCCCAGACCTCCACCTGTTTTTAGGAAGTAGATATACGCCGCTCCAGGTCACAGCCGCAACCACCCCATCCAGAAACCCAAACACTGCTGCAATTACACGGTTCTGGATGGGGTCATACCTCAGAAGACTAAAGATTTTACCCTGGGATCTTAGAGTACCTGTGTCTTTTAACCTACCTCCAGCATATGCTTTTATTCAGACCTTTTTAAAACGTTTTAACCTGGAGCAGGAGGAGTTGCATGTTTTAACCACCACCGCTCTCTGATTTCTCTTGTGCAGGAGCGGGAACCAGTGAGTCCAGTGCGCGGGCTCGCACTCAGCGAGCCCCAGTTTGGTGCAACGTCAACCACCCTGCTCTCCCAAACAGACTCCACAACCTGTCATGGATGGTGGCTCATGAGATCCTCCCGGTCAGGTCCGTAATGCACTCCCGGGGCATGTCAGCGCATTCATCTTGCCCCTGACCAGGTTGTGGCGCTTCTGAGACGGTGAGGCATCTGCTCTGGGAGTGCAGCGCTGCCGTAGACCAGTGGGCAACGGCCAACTCCTTGCAGTTCCCGCACTTACCAGCAAGGGGGGTCCTCACAGCACAGTTGGTGCTGTATGGGGTGAGCCAGAACAGTCAAGTACCACCACGTGACTTTGCAAAACAACTGCTCACCCTCGCCGCCATCAAAGACGCCATATGGACCTCCAGGAACTTGCTGGTAAGGAAGCACATGCAGATCCCCCCCGTGGCCGGGAGCCGGAGCTGCAGGCGGCAGGCCGAGGACACAGCCACAGAGAAGAATCGACTCCGTGCCCATTCGGACGAAGGAGTTGGAGCCACACGGGATAAGGTCAAAGCAGCGGCGGCCTGACTCTCTGGGTGAGGCAGGTGGGAAGGAGCAAAGGGGAGAGATCTCCTCTGAGCACCACGACGACCCTTGTTTATAGACTCACTGCACTGCACTAATGCACAAGAAGGGACTTTGAAAAAAGAGTTTTTTCTTTTACCAATGCACTCCCTTTTAAAAGACTTTTAACATGAATACCCAACATGTATGCCACACAAATATATCTTATGTACACCTTTTAACAGATGACGAATTTGATCTGTATTGCCTCTTTTAAACATAGAGGCAATACTTGTGTTTGATGCTTGATGTTTCAATAAACATTTTCGAAAAAACAAAAAAACCTCTCAGATTTTTTGGCATTTTATCTGCAGAAAATGTACATGGTTTAATGTTTTTTTTTTGTAGAAATGATGAAAAGACAAACACCTTGGAAAGAAAAAAAAAGACTTGCAATATTACAGTATGACATTTTGGGCGTGGATTAATCAATATTATATAAAATGTTTTTAATGTCTTGGTTTTTCTTAAAAAATGTTTGTACCAACTTACTTGATACATTCACAGGAAGTCCCTCAGATAAGCTTGGCATCCTTCAGTTGAAGCATAAAAAAAAACATTTGCAGAGAATTTCTTCATGATGTGACAATATGCATCATGCACGTATAATGTATTTTTGCAAAATTATTACATGGGATTGTTTTATTTGGTGTTAGTAAACAAGAGGAGTCATACAAGAAGTGATTTTTGGTATGAGAATCGATTCAACAAATATCTTTTGTTGTGAAATGTCAGATGTTTGACAGAAATCCAGAGCGACACTGACATGAAATACCACCTCAATGGGAGTTGTTCACAGGTGAAGAGTATTCACAGCAAGAATAAATCCATTCATAAATAACGGGACTTACTATGTGCAGCCCCACTGAAACAGATATTCTTTCAAAATCTTATAATGCTTAGTGGAAGTAATATGTCAACTGGGAATATAAAATATACTGAAACATCGGGAGAACGATGCATCATAAAAAAAAGGAAGAAAAAACACTCTTCAGCATTGTTTAGGCCATGAGAAAGTCTACGAGAGGTTGAGCTGGTTGTTTTGAGGTATTTTGGCTTAGAGGTCTGAGGATTTGCCGGAGTGTTATCCCAGCAAAAAATTAAAGAAAAAGATAGACACGTTGGCCTTTGTGAGTGTTGTTCAAAAAGAACTTGAACACGCTTAACACTCCTTAAAATGTCTAGATATGGCAATAGAAAATATAAAGCGGACAGTTCGGTCCTTCCTCAGTGAAATACATCCGCCCACGTAAGAGGTCCGTTAAAGGGGAACCACGGCCATTTTCAGAGAGTCCTGCTGAAAATCAGCTCATGTTCACAAATGTTGATGCAACTTAACAGATAATTGGGATTCTTAATTCAGGCGGCGTTCCCCTTTTAATCATAATGCAGCCCCGAATGATTCTTCCTTAGACGACAGGATGTCAGAGGAGGACACGTTCACAGAGTCACGCCCTCGTCTCCGTTTGTGCAGCATATTTAGTTATGGCAAAGTAAGAAACACGCAACAAACTGTAAACCAGCAGAAACAACGTGGCTGGGCCGTGTCCTCCTCAACCTGACCCGGGAGGTTCCCTCAGCATTGAAGGGTGCCGGGGGACCGACCGAACCCCCCGTTGGTCTCTCTGATCTTTTCCTTGTGCTGGGCCTGGACCAGACCAAACACCACTTCTGCCAGTGTCATGCGTTCTCCTGTCCGCGGCCGCAGGCGACCATCTTTTCCGACGTCAGCCCTATTGCTGCGCATGGTGCTGATGAAGTAGGTGCGGACTTTGCCCTGACGCTCGCTCACCTACGACGACAGCAGGGGTCCCAAAGTTAGGTTTCTCAATGACCTTCAAGGTTGTTAATATCATAACATAAATATATATATATATTCATGTTTTAAACAGTTTGAAATACACAGTTAATGTTACATATCGAAATAAAACATAAAATGCTGCATGGGTGTGTTTAGTAAAAAAACATCATGGTTTGGCTTGAAATGACTCTGAAATGTCTATGTACTGTGTTTTACCATACTTTTACACATGTTTACGGGCTAATGATGGTAAATCAACTCACCCCCTTGACAAAGATTTCTCCACGCAGCTGCAGGATGAAACCCCACTCTGCCAGGATCCGGCGGGTGGCCTCGGGGACCTGGATGCGCCCCCTCACACCTGTGCTGTCCATGCGGCTGGCCAGGTTCACCGTCGTCCCCCAGATGTCGTACTGCGGCTTGGTGGCGCCGATCACCCCTGCGACCACGGGCCCGTGGGCGATGCCTGTTTTCAGACAGATAACGGATGAACATCGGAGCTCCGGATCAACCATCGCACCGTTTCTGTGCGGAGGAGCGGAGCCACCTACCCACACGCAGCTGGAAGTTCTTGGCCGATAACCTGTTTATCTCCTTCAAGGTCTCTTGCATTGCCAGTGCAAACAAAACCAGCTCACTCAGGTGATTCCATTCATCCATAGACCCCTTAGAGAGAGAGACATAGATAGATGGATAGTTAGATACAGAGAGAGAGAGGAGGGGGACATGTGTAGAAGAAGAAGTCCTACGTGTCTGTCTGGAGCTAAGCCAGAGGCCGCCATGTAGCAGCTCCCAATGGTCTTGATCTTCTCCACGTAGTGGAAATACGTCTCCTCCAACAGCTTTGGGAAACAGAGACACAGAAATCACACGTCAGTACACAGTAGAATTATGCAGTAGCAATCATCTGCATAATTTATAGTTATCAGCTAACGAGGTGAGTGAAGGGCAGACTTCTTCTTATAAATTATACCACAGATAACAAAAGATGAATTATAACGACATGAGTATTTCACTTCATTCCCATTTATATTCTAATTCTATGTAGAAAAAGTCCAAAATAATAATAGAAGTCTACTTTCAACTCCCACATTCACCTCATCAAAGCCGGCAATGATCTCATTGAGAAGTCGGAGGCAGTCCACTCCTTCGTGTCTGATCTCTTTCTGCTCAAAGTACTCGTTGAACCCAGCGATGGAGGCAAACATAACGCCGACTTCGTCGTAGGACTGGGAGTAAAGCTCCTGAAATGAAAACACATTCAACCAAAACACCTTTTGGTTTGTCTCATTTTTCATCAGCCATCATTCTTGGATTATGCTCCCTTTATTTTTGTGCCATGAAATGGCAAATCATTTGAGGAAGAAATTAAAAAAACATGCAAAAAACATGCAAAAAACATGTGCAGGAAGACTTTGACAGGTGATGTTTTGTGCACCTCATCATTTTTGCTCCGGTCCAGAAAATGCCGCGCCACGTGCAAAGGCAAGATGTTGTGTAATAAACATTCGTTGTGTTCCCGCAATTCCCTCATGTCCTCCACTTCCTGTTGGGCCTGGAGACGCCACAGAAAGTCCAGTCTGGCAGTGGCCTCCCACTGGAAATAATGGATCCAATTATCGTAAGTAAATTATTAATATCACACATATATATATATATATATATACTACAAGTAAACAGCAGGATGCTCAACACAGGGAAGCCTGCCTAGAGTGTGTAACAGTACCTGCCGTCCATTGTAAAAGACAGCAACGATAAATATGACCATGAGAAGGATGGAGATTCCTTTTCTCTTGACATAGTGAGATCTGCAGAGAAATGAATAACGAGAGATGGAATATAGAAAATCAAATTTCACACACACCAAAAAACAACAGCCAACGAAATACAGAAACAAACATCCAACAGTATGTGGGTAAAAAAATTCTGAGCTGGCTGGTGTGTGTTTTTCGCACCGACCTGTGCAGGGCATCGTGGCGTGTGAGCGTTTGGAAGGCCAGGTGGATGAGGTAGGAGTAGATCGCCACCGACAGCAGCAACACCGCCAGCTTCAGCAGAGAGTTTAGACGCAGGAAAACAGCACAGGTCACCATGGCGATTACGCCGCAAAGTACGAAGAACTGCGGAGACAGAAGAAGCGAAGAAGAAGAGGAAGTATTTGGATGAATTCACTTTCTTGAAGGTAAAAAAAAAAGTTTTATTCAATACGAGGCCAAATGTGTTGTGTTGACAGATATTTGTTGTTACGTCTGGTTCATTGTACACATTTAAGCTGCTGCTGTCTTTACCTCAGGGTGAGTGCAGACGGTGAGTGGACGTGAGGTTGTGTTGGTTCGGTCCATCACATCAGCCTCCCCCATGTCTGTGAGAATGCACCATACCTGCACACAGGCACACAGCACAAAACATTCAAAACTAACTTTGGGTATATTTATGCATATACACTTAAAGGGGGGTATTCACTGACATTAATGCATTTTTCAAGGTTCAGTTTTATGTGGACGTCAGGCACAAACAGTGCAGCAGCATTACAGCAGGGAAAATAAACATTATCCAACATCCACATGCACATAAGTGTTCTTTAGGCTCTCACCATGTCAGTAGAGACCAAGGCAAAGTTGACAAAGATGGCGGTAAGGGTGAGGAGGTTGCGAGCGCTGTTGTTTTCATGCATCCAGCAGCAGAATTGCTGCAGTGATGAAGGAGTGCACCTGAACTCTTCAGCCAGCGCCAACAGCAGCAGCAGCATGTAGACGAGCAAGAAGGCTAAAAACTGCAGGACGGCCGGGAACAGCCTGCAGAAGAAGAGGAAGGAAGTTAGTAAAGTGGTGATAATGTTTAAAAAAAGACAGTTCATCCCCAAGTAGAAAAAAAAAAACATTTTCCAATCTGATTTTCCAACAATCTAGATTGATAAATAGTATGACAGGTAAGAGGACAAATGTGGATTTTTGATCCTGGGGTGAATTGTCCCTTTAATTCAGGGTAGAATTAAGAAACAAGAGGAAGCATGTGATATATACTCCAGAAAGTATTAATTTAATTCTCGATACCACCTACAGGTGGCACCACATAAAAAAAATTTTTTTTCCTACACAGAGGCTTTTAAATCCCCACAGTGCAGTACAATTTTATTCGGTTTAAACCATATTTTTAGTTACCAATTTTGATATTGCTCAGTATGTATAAAAATTGAACTAATGCAAACAGTGTGAGCTTGGACTGGACTATGTGGGTGCCCCCTACCTGGGAGCAGGAATGAGGGCCTGGGCAGCCATGAGAAAGAGGAGCATGATGAAGGAGCAGACCAGGTTGGAGTTGAACATCTCATCCCTCATTTGGGAGAACTAGTAAAAACCAAAAGAGAGCAAAGAAAGATCAACATCGTTTATGGATTTCCTCCTACCCAACACCTCCTGGACCTGAGTCTATACCTTGTCCTCGATGTGCGTGTCTTTGAACACCAGGGTCAGCGGAGTGATGTGCTCCCTGTGCATTTGGTCGCTGCTTCGAACCTCGATGGCGTGTTGGATGCGTTTGTTGATCTCCTTGGAGGTGGACTGCCATATGTTGGGCAGGGAGCCATTTGTAAAGGAGGCCAGGATCTGCAGGGGGAAAAAAATATTAATCCAGGATGTAATGCCGACAACAGAGGGCTGTTAACGCACACCTACGCTGTTCATGTCGATGGCATTCATGAAGGGCAGCTCCGGGTTCCAGGTCCGATTCGTTTTCTGGACTTTGCGGGGCTCGACGTGGCTGACTTTGTTGCTTTCCTTTGGCGGGCAGATGAGGAAAGTGTCGATGTTGTGTTTGAGCAGAAACTCGTTCCTGTCACGGCCGTGACCAGCTTCCGTCTTGTAGGTGCCTTCTAGACAGTCCAGGGTTGCCCTTGAGATGTGGATGCGTCTGCAGGAAAGACAAGAGAAGAAGGGAAACGTATTGGTAATGTGCAAAGGAATTTTCATTCATAATAAAATGGAATAATCTGAGGCAACCCCAGCAAGAGATCAAATGTGTTAAATCAGAGTACTGCTTGACGCCGGCACGAGAAGAGAGCCACTCACCCCGGTATGCCCCCGGCCTCCAGCATGTTAGCGATGCCCACGTCCCAGGACCAGACGTCAAACTGCCATTTCTGCAGGCCCAGCACCCCACACAGGACCGAGCCCGAGTGGATCCCGATCCTCATGTCCATGTCAAAGTTCAGCTGCTTCCGCACGTTCCTGGTGTTGTTAAGTGACCATGTGAGAGTAATCAGCGAGGGCTATTCTATCACGTAAACACTTCACATTCTTTCACATAAACACACAGCAGTGAAGGAGTGAAGTCATTGTTTCAGTCCACGAGACTGACCGTATGGCGTTGATCATGTCCAGACCCAACTCAACACAGTGGCGGGCGTGGGCTCGCTGTGGCTCCGGGACCCCTGACACACAGTAGTAACAGTCTCCCAGGATCTTTATCCGTAGACAGTGGTGCTCCTGTGACGATGAATAGTTAAGACACCGGGGGAAAGGAGAATTTAAATGATTGATCGGATAGAAAATAAATATCTGGAAAAACAAAGAGCTCAAACTCTCACATCTGCCAGTCGGTCAAAGCGTCCGAAGAGTTCGTTGAGGGTTCGGACCAGCTCCTGGGCCGAGAGGTTCATGGACAACAAGGTGAAGCCCTTGATGTCTGCAAAGAGAATGCTGCGAAAGATGAGAGAAAGGAAAAGTCGTGAAAAAAGTGGTACGGCAACATCATGCATATTAAAACTGCACTAGAGATTCCTGTCGAGGTGCTTGGTGAGAAATGTACCTGACGTCTTTGTACTGGTGGATGTAGATCTTGTGAAACTCCTGAGGGTTGAGTTCGTCTTCCAAAACGCTCATGTCAGCGATCATCTCCAAGGCAACAAAGCGAGGCAGGATCGACAGCACCAGACGCTCCTGCGTGGCAACAAATAATCAACTCGAGAACTTGATGTTGCTACAATATCATTTCAAGTCCAACCCGTAGCAGCGGTCAGTGTACCTGTCTCTGGTTCTCTTGCTCTAGTTTGAGGCGACCCTCGATGCAGCGCCGCGTCTCCAGGAAGACCTGCCTCTGGGCGTGATCTGTCAGGTAGTGGATGAACAGGCCGGCTGTGTTCATACCCAGGTACAGCAGGGCTTTGGCAAACACCTGCGTCCGACAGAGAATTGGCATTCATGCGATTACTAACCCATTACATGTTGGTCAAAGAAGAGGATAAGAAATAAGAAACTTCTTCTTTGAATTAACTTGAGGGATGTCTGAGCGAAATTTGGTCTTGTAGACAATATCTCATGCTGTGGATGGGAGGAATAATTGCAAAAATAAACAAATTTGCTGTTACCATTCATCGATATAAACCATGGCAAATTCTCCAAGATGCTGGTGTGCTTAAATATAGTGTTTGAAATATAAAAAGGCTTGAAAATTGGGAAGTGCACAGAAAGACATGATATCATCAGGCTTAAAATTGCAGGTACCTCCAGTTTATAAAGCCGGGCATGATACACGGTAAACATACGTGACGTAGCTCGGAAGTAATCAGGCTGCAACCTGCCTCTACCTCTGAAAAGCGAAGCCAGTGCCTAAGTGCCTTCATCTTAAATCTCAACAGGAATTTGATTGCATGGATGAAATCAATGAGAAAATTATCATATTTCTCACTTGAATTGTTACCTTGGTAAACAATGTAAACATGGGTTTATGGTCTCAAATAGTCAGTTCCAAGTCCTCTTCAATACAATATGATGTTCTTTTAGTCAATGGTCCCATTTAGAGAGAATAGACGATAAATTCTCTGACTACCTTTTGGTAAATTTCTCAACAGGAGGCTTCAAAACCTTCAAACCAATAGGGGATGTTAAGGCGACTTAGTCCACATCTTATATACAATCTGTGCCTTAAAGGACTAGATTGTATAGTATAGTATACTATACTTTAATATAGAAATTCTTGGTTTGAAATATCAGAGGTGACACTTCTGGGGAGGATGATTCAAACCAGTTTAGTCAGCTAATTGTCTCACCTTTCTCAGAAGCATGGCATCATTGTAGGAGCGCACCACCTCCACCAGCAGGTGCAGTACTGAGGTGAGGGAGCCGGCGCACATGGCCCACAGCAGAGGCAACGGCAGCAGCGTGTATGTGGCGAACAACGTGAACAAAACGTACCACGACGGGTCTTTTTCCAGCCCGTACACCAGTCCTCCCACCACCTGCGTGGTCTGCGAGAACCAGCTGGCGAGGCCGGCGCAGTGAAGCCACCGCGGCGACATGGAGTCTTTGCAGGTCAACACCACGATGCACAGCGCCACCGCCAAGACCATGAAAAGGCCCGTCAGGCAGCCGCGCAGAGTGTCCGTCACCGCCTCGGGGGCCAGCGCCAGGTACAGGACCAGTACGTGCAGCTTGGCCACGGCGTCAATGACGTTAGTGATGGCGAGAGAGTTGCGTCTTTGGTGGGAGTAGTGTTGCTGGTAGAGTTTCTCCAAGTCACGAGACTTGAAGGTGTGCCTCAGGGAGGGTATGTAGACCCCGCGGATAGTGCAGCCCCAGTGCACGAAGAAGTCGGCATCGCTGGCGTATTCGTTATAAGAGCCACTGACGCTGTTCTTTGTGCTGGTGGAGCCACGGGCCAGAGACGGGTGCACCCTGAACGTGGAGGAGCGCCGTTTTGTGACCCCGCGGGACGCCTTGTCACGGATTTGTCTGTTTATCTCATCCATGTAGACATCCGTCACAAAGATTTTACTCGCCGGCTCCACACCCACCTGTCGAACACCACAGAAAATCACGCATTTACTCTTCCCGCCCTTTTTTTGTTCTAAACTTCATACCATTCCTTTAAGTGATGAAGAGGTAGCAAAGCTCCAGAAATGGCTTTATGGTAAAAAGCTAAATAATTATGACTATTTAGAAAGTAATTTATGTAGTACACAGTTAATAATCATCACTGAACTTTTGGAATTTAGAATTTAGAGACACAAATATGAATTCACTTCCCCTTGGTACCATGTAGATTGTGTTATGTATTTTAATTGGCTCAGATCTTGCGAAACATTTAGCCGTCTGCCTGATTTTGTCAACACAACTGAAGTAAACAGAATTGAATTTGTGGCTCCGACAGCATTAATTAATGACATTTTGAATAGTATCAAAATTACATTTGAAAATTGTTCACACAGATTCAATTCCATTTACCTCCATTGTAATGGAGTGAGGGCAGCAACCACAAAACACTTGAAACATACTGCAACATCAAGTGAGAGAGTTCACTTTGGTTATTTGGGTGAACTGGCTCTGTTTTTTCAGGGAAAATAATCTTATTTATCAGTTCATTACTATGTGGGTGGTCTGGACTCATTCTGCAGACTTTTCTTGATACCGTATCTGTTCCCAGTGCTCGTAATCTTGTAGGGGGAAATGTAAAAAAAATAATCGAAAAGAAAACAGACAATTGTTCCATCTGGATGCAACAAATCTACTGATGGCTGTGGGATAATAAACCACCTGGGCACTGAGCTCCTGCTGGTTAATGATGTGTTTCACAGCGTTCTGCCAAAGCATCTTTTTCCGCCGCAGCCCTGGGGACAGGGTCGCGGTCAGGCAGGTCGGCTCACGCAGCTCCATGGGGGAGACCTGTGTCGTCTCAGAGAAGGTCACCATGGTGATGCGCTCAGTTGACCTCATCTGTTGGTCTCCCACCAGGAGGAGGCAGCAGCCTGGAGCAGGAGGAGTGTAACGGTCGGGGGAGAAAAAGAAGTGATGAGGAGTCAGAGTTGCTTTTGTCACATTATCAATTTTTAAAGGGACATTCCACGGATTTCATAAGTTCAGTTCACTATTCATGTTTAGTACCACTCAGCCTGGGAAAACAACTGGATAACTGAAAGCCTAACAAAGTAGAGGTGAGAAGTTTGAAGTGATTCTAATGAATTTCTTTGGGAAATGTAGAATCCAGTATTTCTGCGTTTCCCAATAATGAATCAATATGAATAATATAATTTCAGCGTGTTTGACGGATACTAAAATGTTACGATATTTGAAACAGATTTAAAAAAGAACATTTTTCACAGCGTTCCTTTTTGATTCCATTCCAATATTAACCATTGCATCATCTCTACATCTTCCATACTCTTGCTTTTTACCTTAGTGTTTACTGCTTTTGCTGATTCATGAGAATAATTGCTATTTTGTCAACGTGAATATACACAGCAGTTGATTTCCCAGCCTTTGTGGCTCCTGATCCGATCTACCACTTGTGTCCAACAAATGCACCACGTGTTGACAGTGTGTACCAGAAGAAAGGCAGCTTTCCAACACATTATCTAGTGGCCAGATTTAGACCTGAGCTGGTTAATGCCGAGAGTTTAACTCCCTCAGCTCCTTCTGGCTCTAGATGCTGAAGTCCCACCCACTAACTGTCCACCATCAACACAATAAAACACTTCATATTAGAAGAGCTGAATTTGAATCAGACTTGTCATTACAGCAGAAAAAGTTCACCCTGTGAGTGAATATGTTTAATTTATATTATTTTTCTTGATCATACGGCAAGCATGAGAGTGAAATACTATACAGACTAACTAATTACATTTTAATACATGCACTATTTCAATTAAGGCTCCCAGTATGATACAAACATAAGAACAAGTAGGATTTCTGGCACAACTCCACCCACTTCACTGGTGCAAAGAGTTCAGAACTCAAAAAACAGAACATCTTCATTGTCAGACAAACACATTTTAGCTTGTGGCCACAACTGACCTGTATTGTTTGACATATTGTGCATCCACTCCTCGTGTCGAGCATTTGCCACAGGTTGTATTCATCCAGCTCGTCATAATCCACGTTTTCTGACTCCATCACACAGGAATTGGGAGCAAATCTGAAAATTAAGGCATAATCCATGAAAGGGAAAATGAATCTTAAAAATAGTCCCCACTGTGGAGTGTCCAGAACAGGTGAAGACAAGGGGATGAAGATCCAGCCAGGAAGCGTGGAGCCGTTCTGGCAGTCTTGTACGTCACCACCTCGGCTATTTGAAACGGATTCACCAACTGCATGAAGCAGAGCTGCAGGAGCGAGGAGTGCAAAGAGGATTAGTGAACCCGCAGCCACTCTCACTGGCCAGCAAAGCTGAGATCACTGGCACCAAGACGACAGAGATAAAGGCAATTCTTCCAACCTTTGGCCAAGTCAACCAAATGTGTTAAAAGCAGGTTGACTTTTGACATGTACATGTTACATGTTTTATTACTTTTCATACAATTCTGAGCTACTGTGTAAGCTTTGGGATATTATAAGAAAAGCACTATTTGCATGTTAATCGGAAAAGAACAGCGTTCATTTGGACCTAAAGGATAAGTTCACTGTTTTTCAAATCAGACTTTATTAAAATGCTGTTTCCCATCAATTATAATAAAGAGAAGAGTTTAACACAACTTCATTATACTCAGTTTCTTAATAAAACAAGTATTATATTTTTTGAAGATTGAAAGCTATGCCAGGATAATATAAACATAATTTAACTTATTTAACATTTTTTAGTTTCCTCTTTCCTGTGACTAAATTCTATCGAAGATGGACACTGTAGATGTAGATGATTGATTGAATTATTTTCAAGTAAATATTCTTTATTGTTGTGTATAATAATAATAATAATAATAATAATAATACATCGGTTTAATAAAGCAAAAAGTGGCTAAATCAACCAAAAAGAACAGAAAAAAACAAGCAAACAAACAAACATGTTTAAATTTAATTAATGAATTGTTCTATTACGATTCACCTGTTAAAGTTAACAATTGACCTGTTATGATAGCGTTCTTTAGTTTGCTGTTTTGAATGGGACACAATCAACATCGAGATAAATTGTCCTGTTTGACAAGAGAGGGATTGAATTCTCAGGGAGGATCAGACCACCAAGAGAAAATGTCAGGAACAACAGGTACGTTGGAACAGACAAACACACTCCAGCACTGATGATGAAGAACACGGGCTGACAGCATCAGCAGGACTGTAGTCTCGTGGTTGTAAGCTGGTTAAAGTTTTTGAGACTGGCTTTGCTAATTCTGTCCAGGCCTCTAAGGCTGAGCTAATGAATTACCATCTGCCCAACCGTGACTGCGTATCTCAGACCTTTCTTGCTGATTACTGAACATCTCAAAATAGCCGGCGGGTCTAAGACAATTAGTTCTGCCGTACTATCACTGCTACCACGCCCGCATAGCTCTCTCACACTTGGCAACACTGCAGTTAAGTAAGCACCTTTGATTACGTTCAATCAGATGTCCCTGTTACTTCAACAATAGGAGTAAATCACTGCAGCTCACTCTGATATAACACAGCCTTTTCTGTTCATTACTGGTGGAAGTTAATGCCAGTAAATGTCGGTCCACTGCACAAGTCGTTTTCCTGCAGTCACTCTATTTTAAGTGCCTCTGAACTTGTGCCCACCCGAGGGAGGAGTTTAGGACGAATAAGTCCCGCTCAGAGCAAAACCCCAGAAGCTAATTGGTATTAAGGCCTAACTGCTTTGGCTGTCCACTTATCAGCTGATTCTCACACGAACTCAAGTGAGACCAGCAAAAGAACAGACCATTTGGTCCATGTGCTTGCCAAACATTTCGCTTATGCTGAACACAGAGTTCTATTTGCGTCTGTTGGTGTGGTTGTATCGCAGAACGCGCATGTGCGTCGTCGGGCCACAGTTGGACGGTGAGGGCATGCTAGCTTTTGTTGTGAGTCTCGCAAAGCTCTTGGAAGTGAAAACGTGTACAGGTCAGTTCGGGTCAGAGTGAAACAAAAATGATGACCAGAGCAGAGAATACTTTCAGATTGACAATACATTTGGAAGTTTACGCCACACAAAACTTACATGCATTTTATTGGAATCCTCAATGGACCACTCTTTCTGCCAAGCCGCCTCATCCCCTAAAAAGCTATTTTCTTAGTATTTTAATTGGATTTTAACCGAGCCCTTAGCATGTTCAACAAGAAATATTAATAACAATCATATCACACAGAGACCTTGGCCTTGGGGCACCCAGACCCGTGTGCCCCTGGCAGGTCCCCATAGGCCCGTTTGGTAGTCCATCCATGCAACCATCCTGAAATACTGCAGCTTTTATGAGGTTCACATTTTCTGCACAGTTAAATTAAATCATTATGTTCTATTCTTGCAATAAAATACAGTGGCTCCTAGCAGTTACAAGTATATCATGTCATGACCCCCCCACCCTAAAACCCTTTGTTTTGAGCTGTAGCTTAGCTATCATTAGCTCAACATAAGTAAGATGGTATTATCCCATTTAAAAAAGGTCGCACACCAATAGCCGTCTAATGGGAGCTGAACAGCTAAGGAGATGGCAAAAGTACAGTCGCATAAAAGACTCTGGGATCTGATGGCTTAGTGGGCGTAACGGAAGTGAAAAGCATCAAGACTTCAAAAAAGGGTGCAGATAATGTGACACATGGAACGCCTGAATGGAACTCCAACGTGTTCGATTTGATTTTGACCTCGGGACTCTTGTTGTGTGTTGCAAAAGGAAGTGACACATCATGCACAGCAATTATATTGCCCTGAAATTAAAGTTGCATTTAAGGTCACGTCATTATAATCCAAGTGGTTTATGCATGATAGTAACAGGAAGTTGCAGACTAATTTGCTCACAACAATCTCCTCTCAGATTCTCCTGACTCACTGCTGTCCCCAACTGGTAAGAAAAAAACAGACTTACAAAAGCAGGATGCCCCATCCACAGATATATCCAGACATAGAGGCTACAGAATACTGAATTTAAATGTTTACGATCAATTCTATTACAGCCAGATTGTCAGGCTCAATTGTCTTGGTGATTAACCATTCATTCGTCATTCATTCCTGCATCAGTGGTCAAGGTCTGGATGGCTGAACTCTGTACCAGTTCTGCATTAATTAGGATGTATGCTCGGGATTGGGAAAGCCTGCAGTCTATGACCCAAAATCCAAATGGAGCTTTGCTTTAAAAAGAAAAGTGTCTAACCATGGTGATCCCTGTTTTGGAAACAGGACTCCTATAGAATCTATTGCTATAACAGTTTTGTTCACTACAACAACAATGCTTGTCTTGGAGTTTATGCCTTGGTGTTCAGTACACACAGTAATAACAAACGCTAAATAATAAGATAAGTACTGTAGTTAGGAACATAAACATAAATTAAATTACTATAAATGAAGAAAAAAATGTAATTCAGGTCAGCTCCAAGGCCAATCAGGAGACTCAGTTGCAGTCTATTATACTTTTATTTTAAAGTCACAACACACTGTATTTCACCCACGCATTTGTATTGATAAGCTCTTTATCTTTCCAATATATATCCGCTTAAAAAGCATAGGGTTAGGGAAACAGATCCGGTGCTGCGCGCCTCGACCGCACGTATTCAAACATGCTGAAAGTGTCTGGTGGGCTGTCACATATTTACAATTAGCCTGTAGCAGCTGTCTGCTAGAGGGACGCTAACGCCGTGACTACCGCTAAATGTATGGTGTCCTGGCATAGCTGAACTTTCGTCGGAGGGTGCTGGCGTTCACTGTCCGTATGCCACGCATTTTAAGGCTTTTTAACTTCATGGTAAGTCATTCGCGGTGATACTAATTAACGTACAGATGAGCGCAGACGGGGGTTCTCGTTAAGCAAGCCGAGCAGTTCGCTAGCTAGCGTTAGCATCATTTTGCTACTGGCATAGGTCGATAATGAGTTAGCCTCGTTAGATTTTACAACTACAAGTGTGTGTCTTAACCTAATGGAAAGCAAAGGAAACTAACGAAACCCTTAAGATACCACGAGAGTTCAACATTTGACGTTAGCTGTTAACCCGTGACAGCTAGCATTGCTAACGTTAGTGTTAACTTAATTTTTACTGACAACTGTCATGATATGCGATTTCTTTTGTGATGTGTAAGATTTTACGTTATACTGTTTGCTGGTGACTGGTCACGTAAACGTGAAAACGTTGATATATTCATACATGTTCAAATGACAACAATATGTATTAGGGTATCGGCTAATTTTGGAATACTTACTCCCACAGGCCAAAGACAATCCTGCGGTTTTCCTGATTTTTCGAAGCGCCGGTGGAGACTCGTTTCGCGGCTGAAGCGCTACCCATCTTCCTGCCTCTGTGATCCTGGAAGAGCAACGCCGCCTTGTGGCTAGCATCCAACATGACAGGTGGGAAACCCAAACTATTGAACACCTGTGAACTGTCTGAAGACAATGATTATGGTCCTCCAAAAGTGGAATATAGGACACTGCGGAAGAAGTGGGTTTGCTGAGGAAAGAAGTAGTTTGTGAGCTGCCCAGTCAATACAATGGATCACTGCTGATTTTAAAAGTGTTTGTGAGAGAAGCTTTGCGTCAGTGTTTCGTGTGTGTGTGTGCGTGTGTGTTTTTAATGTATCTGTTCTTTCTGTGTGAATTTGCACTAAAATCACTCACCAGATATTTTGCCTGTGTTGTCTTCTGCTGATGGCGACATTCCTTGAACCTCAAGCCCACTGACTGAATGGCTATCCCACAGTGCCCCTCTCTGCCTGCCTCTCTCCACCCCCCTCTCTCTGTGTCTCCCTGTCTCTCTCACCCAGAGAGAGTCTTTGGGTGGATAGTGAGGTCCATTGTGTTAGTGAGATGTTTATTAATGAGAGAGGCGACCACGGAGAGCAGAGCTGCCATTGAAGGACTAATCGCTAATCTCTTCGTTAATGCGGTCAATCTACCTATGTGCAAACATAAATTACTAAGAAGCCTCAAGACAGACGTACAACTTGGTGTTCAGCAAGGACTCTGAGTGAATTTGGGAGTTTGTTTCCGGTGTGAAACTTTTGCGCAAAAGTTGGAGTTGGCTTTTCTGTTCTGGCTTGACTGAGGGAAAGTGTATGTTGTTGTGTGCATGTTCATTGCAGCCAAACTGGGGAGTTGTGCATGCATGTGAGTAAATATTTGTATTTAGATTTTCTAGCAAGGAATTGTGAATTTGACAGCAGTTGATTTTTTGTTTTTGAGTATTGTTAGGTAGGTTTACTTTAACATTCTAACCAGATAATTAGAGATATTTAGTCTGTCTCTTGTAGATTTGCTTGTATTTTTTGGCTTTGGTGAGGAGGCTTTCTGGGTTTATAAAAGGAATAGTGTGTGTTTGAGTGTGTGTGGTTTTTTTTGCGGACTGTTGTGTGCTTGTTTGCCTGCCATGCCCTTGCCTGCGCCTGATGTCCCGGCCTCTCAGAGGCTGGCACTGGACTGTCGTACCCTTCTGGACCATCGCATTGGCA
Source organism: Chelidonichthys spinosus (assembly GCA_029853015.1). Taxonomy (NCBI): domain Eukaryota; kingdom Metazoa; phylum Chordata; class Actinopteri; order Perciformes; family Triglidae; genus Chelidonichthys; species Chelidonichthys spinosus. The sequence continues at coordinate 7,119,117 of CM056838.1, read as the reverse complement.
AGGGTAAGTGACAACACCACTAGCTCTGTTCTCTTTCTGGCTGCTTTTCTGTCTCGAAGTCGGATGAATAGAGAATTATTTCACTCAATATTTGCTTTCCTCCATATGGTTCCATGATATTCAACTATAAATATGACATTGCTGTTTTGGGTTTGACCTTCTCTGACCTTTGTCCTTGCTTGTAGTATTGATTCTGTTTAATTTTGTAGAGGGTACTGACTTGAGCACTCGAGTAGGCCAACATGAAGAAGAAACTCTGGCTGTGGTTACTTCATTTTCAGTCTGGTTGACTGATTCATAAAATCTTAAATGCCCTCATTTGGATGCACTTCCTCCATCAGAAAGAGATGCTTATAAGTCCTAGAGCTGTCATTTTTATTCTATAATATAATTAAAATTTTATTACATATTTTTTTCAATATTCTAATTATATTTAGGGATGCACGATATTGATTTTTTGAAGCTGATACCGATATCGATAACTTTCTGCTCCTCGGGACCGATACCGATACCGATAACCGATAATATTGTTATTAGTTTTTGAATGTATATTCAGATCAAATTCAGGTCAAAAACACTAATGACTAAGCTTAGCATAGCTTTGCCTTTTACCAAACACCATACCAGATGTATCACAGTGACATGATAATTTATACTATGAACAAAAGAAAGCCAAGAACAGTTTTGACTCTTCAATAAAATGACAATTTTTATATATATATATATATATATATATAATAAATGTGAAGAGTAGATAAACAAATATGTGTATTTCAACGGTATATCTGCACTACTACTGTCTATACCATACACACTCTCTCTCTCTCTCTCTCTCTCTCTCTCTCGCGCTCTCTCTCTCTCTCTCTCGCGCTCTCTCTCTCTCTCTCTCTCTCTCTCTCGCGCTCTCTCTCTCTCTCTCTCTCGCGCTCTCTCTCTCTCTCGCGCGCTCTCTTTCTCTCGGAGAGAGAGAAAGAGAGCGAGAGAACGGATAAATACAAGAAGTGTACAAACTTCTTAGTTACAGAAACATGGCGTATTAATTTTATGGGGTTTAATGGGAAAAAATAGCTCTGAATGAACAACAGCTGAGCAGAAGCGCTTGTCGACCGCCGCGGAGAAATACGCGTCTGGTCTGAACGGGGGGTGCGCGGATCGCTCGCGATTTTCGGCGGCGCGCTGCGCCGCGGCGCTTCCGCATGCAGTGTGAACCTGGCGTGAGAAGGGAGCGCTCGATTTGTGGATTAACTCCCTCCTCCGAAACCTGTGATACCACAGTAACCACATCACATGCTAAACGGGAGGCGCCTAGAAAAAAACTAACGTCCCTCATCCCAATCCACCCGTAGCACTGTTTTAACACACACATCCTATCGTCGGATTATCGGAGGTATTAATAATTGTATCGGATTTATCGGGATGACGTCATAATTCCTATTATCGGGCCGATAATTATCGGTCCGATAATTATCGTGCATCCCTAATTATATTCAAATATTTAATGCTCAAATTGAGCCTATTAATAATATTAACTACACAGGCTTATACGTTGCCAATGCCATTAATCGCCAATGTGGTTGTTTAACTTCCTGTCCACTAGAGGGCGATCCACAAACATTACCAATAATTATGATGAATTACCACATTCCGTTCTCCTGAGGACGCTGTGTCCCCGTTGCCATGGCTACGCCCTCCTCCTCTCACTTTCTAACATACATCCTGCCGTTGGTCTCGTTCCAGATGAATGAAAGCGGGTCGATCTAGCTAGCAGTAAGCATCACGAATGCATCTTTGTCATGATGTCATCGCTTCTAGAGGTCCGTCGATATCTTTGTTTTCATTTCACCGAGTGCTGCCGGGCGGTTATCTCCGTGTGTTACCTCCGCATGTGCGCCACTTTCGACTATTTCTGATAGTGAGATTGTGATTCAGAAAACTTGACACCAGACTTCATGTGGCAAAAAGCATCCGTTTATGCGGCTAAGGCGAACAGGTTGAGATTTTCTAATGTTAGAAAACGTGTTTATTTAAAAAAAAAAAAAAAAAAAAAATCGAATACTAATTTCAGCATTCGAATAGTACTGATTTTTTCTATTCCAATTATATTTGATTCCCGAAGTTCATTCCAACAGCCCTAATAAGTCCACAGGGAATATTGCCATGCTAGAGTGAGGAAAACAAAGCTCAATTATAAATGATTATGATGAGTATTCATATAAAGTGATATCAAACAAGACCCCTGTTATTCTACCCAAAGTACAAAAATGAAATTCTCAGTATGTGTAGAGTTTAATTTCTCCTGAAGGAGTTTATTAAAGCATCACAAATACACCTGCTCCGAGCTGCAGTGAAATGCAGCAGATGATAGTGTCGTACTGTATGATGCTGCCTAAAGACGAGCAGCTACGTCTGAATGTTTTTTTTCTTATATTTAGCTGCCCACATGAGACCAATTCACCACCATCTTTAATTCATTGCACCAGTCCTGCTGTAGCCCACTCTCTTTGTTCAATCAGTGACAAATGAGCACTTTTGGTAATTACATACCCAAGGTTTATACTGGATCTTCACTTTCTCACTCTGTATAAGCCAGGTCTATCTTATTTGTTTACCAAATCCCATGTTAAATGCTGAGAGTGTATTTTTAAAATTAATGCAAAGTAATCTTTGAACCGATGTTAGAAATACTGAAAGGAATGAACCAAAAGGCCGCATATCTTTTATTCCAAACACTTATTCGTGCTTTTACAAGGACACTGCAGCATCATCAGAATTGTAACTTCCCTGCATTTTTTTTTGCATTAGAGAAAATTATGTGAGCCTTATGTCCGGCTTTATGTTTGTCATAGTTTTATGGCTGTAATGTAGTTAAAAATTGTACTCATGTAGTGCATTCATGTGCAGATGAGAAGCACTGCCATAAGTGAGCCAGCTGATGAAGAGTATTGTATTTATTGCATCTATGGCATTTATGTGGAAGATATAAGTCAAGAGTGACATCTTAAAAATAATATATTTTAATAATATTTTTGTTTTGGTATAAGGCTAGAAAATGGAAGGACATGTGGGAGAAAGTTGGATAAGCATAGAGGGGAAGGAAGGGATTGTGTGATGCTGGCTGGGGGTTGAGAGAGAGAGAGAGGAGAGAGAGAAGGAGATTGCGTGGGTGGGAGGTCTTCTCCCTTTCTGTCCCGGTAGTGCATGTGTCTTTCTTATTCTCTCCCTACCCGCCCCCTTTTTCTATGTCTTTCTCTGCAACTGAGAAAAACGATTAGATGTGAGGTGGGTGTGTTGGTATGTGCGCCTGCATGTGAAATCTGCACTACCCCCCTTCAGAAGGAGCACTGTTGCAGAAGACGAACAGGAAAATCCAAGGTCATCACGGCACGCTTCCCTCTGACGTTGCCCTCACAGCCCCCCCATTCGTGTGTGTGTGTGTCTGTGTCTGCACGGCAGGGAGAGTGTGTGTGTGTGTGTCATTCAGTCCACAGAAGCAGGCTCTGCACCAATCACGGTGCGCATTTTTTAGCTCCAAGCACACGTGCAGGCGTTTATACCGGAGTGAGCCGTGTTTGTGTGCGTTTTCAGTGCCTCTTGGCACAGTGGTGTTTCTGCATGACTGAGGCTGCATTCAGGAAACACAAGCGTCTGTAGTGCGAGACTCTAACATCACGATCGATGTACGGTAAGGATAACAGTCACTCCTCCGTTGTGTATTTGTCAGCTGTGTAAGCATGCGAGTAATGTGAAGCATCCAGCATTAAGCCAGTTTCCCTACATTCTACAAACACGTTTCCTCTTAGCTGATAGACTGCATCGGTCACTAGTGTAACGTCTTTCAATGGGAACACCGCTTTGAAGATGTTTATTTTTGGTAATACTTATTTGATAATCTCTTTTTACTCATAGTTGCTTATAGTTGCTATTATATTTGAGGTGTTAACATTGTGTTCTTGTATCATATTCAGCGAACTTTTGTATTTATCTGCATGTATGACTGGGATGTTGTCAACCATACGGTATAGATGTTATCCTTGAATGATTTTCAAGACTTTTCAGTATTTTAGGTCACAAGGATAGATCCATGCTACCTTGAAAACAAGAAATCGAGAATATGTTGCTGAAGAAATGTTGTTCTTTTCTGTCAAACTTTTGAGATCTTCAGAAAATGCCCTTGGTGTTAGCATTTACCGTCGCTCCGGTGTGACTGAGACATGTTGATATATGGTTCATTGATTAGCACTAATTACAAATGTAGTCAGCTCTGCTTTGAGTTTGCAGACTATTGATGGAAAGTGGCTTTGGTTAGTAGGCTAATGAATAACGACAGAGTACTGGAAGAACAAGCTCAGCTAGGCTTCACTGTGTCGTGCACTGGTGAGCTTTAGGGCTGGAAAATAATGTACTTTGATAATCTTTCACTAGAATACTAATACTTAAAATTCTCAGAAAATCAATCATTTTTCACTGTTCATGAAAGACGTGTGCATATTTAATAAGTATACAAACAAAACCATGTGGTTCATATAGACTATTTATTGAATTACCAGGAAACATTTTGTGATATCTATTTATATCGTGATGTATAACCAACCACATGTATGTATATAACCACTGAGCCGCTGTATGGAAGTGGGGCTCTTGGCTTGAGTCCCTCATAGCCTGATTTCAGCGCCTGTTTGACTGTGATTCATCGTGTGTCATGAGGATTTGTTGCCAGCCGGGTCTGAACATCAGTATGTTGGTGGCATTATACCAGCCATGTTTGCTTCCACCCACACTGGATCGAATATGTGCTTTGAATCTGACTTGCACATGGATTGATGTCTGGGGGGGGAAGAAAAAAAATACACCTATACTGTTCATATGCCTCTGCAAAGTGTGTGTGCAATGTGCATGCGTGTCTATAGCCTGAAGATAGATTTTCAATGAGGTAGGGCTCGTCGTGACTGAGAGAAGCGGGGGATAGATTGATGTTGTGGTTATATATGCAACACATTTGAATGGCTGTCATTATCTGCATGTTTTTGGTGGGAAAAAAAAGAAAGTCTCCCTCTTTGTCACGCTTTCCCTAATGCTATCAGCTTCTCCTCCGTGTTACTCGCCTCCACTCCTCAGCTGCTTATACAGCTCTCCCAAATTCATTGAGCAACAGCTAATGTGCATATTGGCTGGCTTTTGAAACAGCCTTGCTCATTATCATTATTTGCTTACACTCTTCTCCCTGCTTGCCTTGAACTCTCTGTGTATTTGTTTTGATTCTGCTTGCAATTTCATTGTGTGAATCTACTGTTTAAGGACGTTTTTGTCCATCTTTGTTTAATCTGATGTGAATATAGCAAGATTTGGGCTGTCTTTCCCCGCTCCCTCTTACGTAATAACACCCCTGAAGGACATGTGTTGTTTCTGTCAGGAGAAGCTTCATGCATTATGCACAGGTATATACACGGCATGTAGGTGGCAACAGCGCGTTTGTTTGATTCTGTACGTTCGTATATGTGCTTGTGAGTCTGGACCGTTAAAACCAGTGCTTTACATGACCCCAGGTGAAGGTGAGGACTAAATGTGTGGTGACTGTTCTATCTCTCTCTCGTTCACACACACACACACACACACACACACACAAACACACAGATCCAACGTTTGATATTCTCCTGGCAGGACTATATTTACTCTCTCTTGGCAGTCATGTGACTTTAGGTACAACAGAGCAGATTCGGGACAGCAGCTGAAAAGAGAGCATACTGCAAGATGTGCTGGTCTACTTGTCACACACTACATTGTGTGTGTGTGCGTTTGTAATTAGTTTGTCTATCATGTTGCTCTAGAAAAAAATATTTTTGTCATTCAAGCACAAACTATATGGTTTGCTGTTCAGGGCTAAGATAATATGCAGCCCAGAGAGCAGTACTTACATTAACACTCTCATTATGTGGGTGGAGGATTTCAAAAAATATATATTATCATGCACAAACGTGTATCTTTTTGGCATGCATTTTTGTTTGCCACTATTTTTGTCACTTCACCATGCATTTCCCCCCTTCCACTCTATCTCTCGCTCACCCTAATGTGGAAATGCTAAGCTGACATCCTGGGGGAAATGGACAGCGTAATCTGTTAATGTACCAGCCCATTGTTACGGGGGATAAAAATAGCATTGTGATTGGCTGGCTCCTTGCTATGGTGGTGTTTGAGGGGCAGAGACCCCCACACACACCCATACACATGTGCATGCTGCTTAAATTAATTCTGTATGGATGTGTAGCATCTAGCCAGTGAAGTAAGAGGCATCACACAGGACAAAGTTCAAGTCTGGTGCACCATGCTTCAGGGTTGTCCACCTTCTCTTTTATTGTCTTGTTCTGTCTACCAAACAACCAGTAATTATTACCATCATTCCGTGCCTCTCATTGCGTGTGTGTATGTGTACAAGTGTGTATGGAGCTTCTTGGTGAACAGCCCGTAAATGTGTTGTCAGCTTGTTATGCAGAGTGGGAGGATGTCGTGAGACCCCCCCTGCGGTTGCTTTTTAACCGCTGTCATCCAAATTCTTGTCCACCCACCTTGCTGATCTCTCTCTCTCAGCTTTTTCCACACTAACCCACCATTATCAACACCAGAAACACTTAACAACTCGCTTTAACGTTCACAGAAAGTTGACACAACTCGGAAGGCAGCTATTTGGTGTTCTCTCCAACTTGCAGTAAGCCTGCAGGAGTCTATTATCTAACAGAAACATGGAATTACAGGATATTTCGAAGTCCCAAGCACCACTATTTTAAGTGATGGTTCGGAGTGAAATGCACCCGAGGTAATTTCCACAATGACATCCAGCCAAACACCCCCTCGGAAGCATTTTTAGCGATGGTCAGCATTGGTCAAGATAGCCGCTATCAGCCGAATGGCTTAGTACTAGCGCTACGGTACAGAGGGTATATCTTGTGAATTACCCCACTAATAATGCATGGAATGTTACCAAACTTCTGCAGGAGTACACATAGGGTCTGTACTCACAAAACGAGGCATTTGAAAGTTTGTAAGTACACCAGGAGTTTATTTAAAAGAACACTTGCCTGATAGCTCCTATCCTCTGCAGCTCAACTCAGTGTGCAATTGGCGTATACCAGCTGACCCAACAAACAATGGCAGCGACTTTAAAATCACACAAAAAGTACCTACGAATAGAACTTGCTTATAACCAATAGTTATGGGAAATCCGGATGCTTGCAGTGCACCACATGAGTGGAAATAACAAACTGCTGCACCCACTGAGCTGCAAAAAATATTGTGGATTTTTGGCACAATAGCACTACGGTTTTCCTTGTTTCGAAAAAAACTTTTCCAATGCAACTTCTACCGAAATATCTCCTCTGTGCTGCAGTGCTGACAGAGAGGACAGGACAGATTTGTGCTGGACAGAGAAGATGCAATAAGTAACACTAATCTGTGACTCATTCAGCGCATCACAGTCCACCTCCCCCATCACACTTCCATCTCTGTCTCTTTTTTCTCTTTAGCTGCTTCTGTCTCTGTCACTCTTTGTCCTCCACCCTTTCCTCTGAACTCTTGGGACCTGCTGCATTTTCATTAATTCACCTCCTACACTCGGGCCCTGAGCCAATACAGCAAGGATGAGTGAGAAGGTGGTTGAGGGAGGTTGGTCAGGTGCAGGAGGAAGGGACAGAGGGAGGAAGGGAGGGAGGGGTGCACATGAGGCCTCATTAGAGTTTGAAGTGTTGGAGGAGAGAGAGGAGCAGCACTATGAATAGACACACAGCTCTCAGAGATAAGCCTGAGCACCAGCAGAGCTCCTGCTGCGGAGATCAGTAGAACTTTTGGAGAGATGCCTTTGAAACAGAGGGGCTCCTAAGCAGTTAAGGCCCTAAAGATGCCTTTTACTCCTGAAGGACATCCCGCCTGTGCTGAATGCCCTCCTCCCAGGTGTAGGTCACTGATCATAACATAAGGCTAGTGAATGCAGGGACATAGTCCAGTAGAGGGAGCATTATTGGTGGTTCAGGGGGTAGAGTGGGTCCTCCAGGGTTGGTGATTCGATCCTCGTGTCCCCAACGCAAAGTCTCTCTATGACACTTGAACTCTAAACTGCAGCTCCTTGTGTGGTAGCTCCAATGAGATGCAAATTGTGCTTTGGATAAAAAGTGATCTTGTGCTAATCTGAGCATGCATGCGAATACATTACAACATAATAATTGTCGGTCTAAATTAACTTTTCGAAGTGTTAGCTCAGTTTATTTAGCCAAGCAGGGCTGTGCTGCCAACTGGCTGCAAACAGCTTAACTAGCTCTCTTCTTGCTGATTTCAATGTATTTGTTGTAGGATTATCAGGGGTCGGCAACTAGGAAACATTAATGCTGATATCCTGATCGCAGACTTGCCCCATCCGACAACTGCATGTCACATTCCACTTGCCTTACCCAAGGCAATGTAAGATAAAGCTGAGACGATTTGTTAACCAACATGATATAAACCAGCAATTGTTTTCATAATCTACTAAAGTAATTTTTCAAGCAAAAATGGCAAAAGTGGTGTTTGCTTTACTAAATAGGCAAGTTGCAGTTACACAATTGTCAATTTCATACTGAGAAAACAAATATTTTCACAGTGCACATTTGGTAAAAATGTAATGTGTTGTCTTCTTTTGTTGTAAAGGGAGAATCAACTGTATGTTGGATAAAGCACTCTGTGAGGCGAAGAAAACTGGGCAGCTGGTGATCTTGTTAATGTCTGTCCGTAGGCTCTCAGAATGGAGTTTTAGTGCATCGTCAGTATAAAAGGCTGAAGTCTGTGTGACTGCGAACGGAAAACAAATAAATAATGAAACATTTTTTCTTTGGAAGAAAAGAAGGAAGGAAACGGAGGTTATGATGGATACAGGAAGAACCGAACAAAAGGTGTTTCTTTGCAGATTGTGTTGCTTTTTTTTTAAACGTACATTAAACTTCTACTCTCTCTATGTGAAATGTCAGGTTATCAAACCATTCATTAAACATGCTGACAGTATAATGACCTACTTTTTTTAATTAGCTTTCTTTCTTTTTTACTCTGATGCTGAAATATCATTGTTTGGTCCAAGCAGGAAGTTATAAGTCCTTATGCAGAGCTGCATAACGGATTGAATGAAACATTTTGCCGTTTATGGAGGTTATCTCTTCTCTTTTTTGCGTTGACTTAATGTTCCCAGGATCCCTTTATGACTCACCACTGCTGAAATCCTTCAACCAATCAAAATCCACCTCCTCTTTCCTGCCAGCTTGCCTTTCTCTTCAGTGCAAAGTCAGAGAAATCAATCCTCAGTGTGTTCCACTTTTCTCTTCTGTCTTGATTGCATTGAGAGAAATAGTGTGTGTGTGTGTGTGTGTGTGTGTGTGTGTGTGTGTGTGTGTGTGTGTGTGTGTGTGTGTGTGTGTGTGTGTGTGTGTGTGTGTGTGTGTGTGTGTGTGTGTGTGTGTGTGTGTGTGTGTGTGTGTGTGTGTGTGTATTATCTGAGCTGCAATATTGTGACTGAAATTGTCATGTGACCAAATTCTTTCCATATCTGGCTAAGGCTATCCTGCTTGCTTGCTATATTTTCTTTGCCCTCATGTGAAAATGAATGAAAGCTATTGATGGAGTTCTGTCAGTCTGTCTTGTCTTTTGCATATTCAGCAGCCCCCCAGGAAATTCCCTGCTTCTCTGCACGTCAGCTGATAATTTTTTATGGCAGCAGTCTAGACAACCTAGCACCTAATAAAATGAACGACGTGTATATTTAATTTCAAGTGTGTCACTTAAACGAGGCCCTAACAATAATACTGGTGAGACAAAGCTATTGTCAATACTTGCTTGTTAGCTTGCCCATTATTTTATTAGCTGCAGCTGTGTTTTCCTTGCTGACCAGCCAAGTTGACATTTACAACATTAAATTATCTATTGATCTTTATGTGCTATGACTTGCTTTTCATCGCTGCCTTGTAATTACTGTATATCACTGATGAGTGTCGATACAGTAGTACAGTATGTAGTGTCTCTAACCTTGCCTGTGGAGCAAGTGGCTGATTCAAGACACACATTGTGTTCTCTCATTTACACAGAACAGACAAATACAAGGGACAAGAAATTAAAATATTTACTCGTTATTTTTATTTCTCTTTGTTTTCATTGCATTTCTGCCAGTCACACTGCCCACATCTACTCAACAACCTCTCTCTTTCTCTTTCTTCCTCCCCACATCTTGTCTTCCTCAGGGGTTTGTGGTTGTTGTGGGGCGCTCCGGCCTCGGTACAAGAGACTGGTAGACAACATCTTCCCAGAAGACCCAGAGGTGAGAAGCTCAAGTTACTTTGTGTCTCTTTAATAATGCTTTTCTGAATCCAAACAGCCACGTTTATAGTCTGAAGTCGATCACTAATGCCCTGTTGTCTGTATGACTGTGTATAGAAATCATGTGAATCTTGCTAATGCATTTAGTCAATTATTAGTTATTTTCTAAAGATTTGTTGTCTTTGTAAAGATTGGTTTCTAGATTATAGCGTGCTGCAATGTGAGTCCTGAAACCAGGAAAATTAACAGCATATTTAGACATCCGGCTCTTCTTGAAGTCACTGGGTTTTTGGTTGAATGCTGGAAATACGTTTTTTTTCCTACACTTTCTTTGTCTGAAAATAGTCAGGTCGCTAACAAGTGGCTAAATTAGACAATCAAACATTACCATGCAGAATACTAGTCCGCCTTTAGCTGGACGCTTTCCATCTGTAGTCCTGGCAGGTTCATTTCTCTAGATTCAGGAAGAAGGTGAGGTAGAGGCGACAAGAAAACACAGCACGGCCTTCATACCTAACTATCTACTTCAAAGCTGTGGGTATGACACCACAGACCTCACCATCAGACCGTATCAGATCTGACACAGATGACTCATAAAGAGAATGCATTTGGGTGGAGAAGAAGGAGCCAATTTGTTGCAGAGGAAACTTTTTAGGAGTGCCTTTTTGATACCGCAGTAACCCACTTTTTCCAAACAGATCCGCGGCCAAATGACACCACATGGGACATACTAATACACGCAGACCTCTTTCTCCTATTTTCTGTGCACCTGCTCATTGTACTCCCAAAGCTGCTGCTACCGAGACTGTAACTAACGGTATCCAAGCAGCTCCGGAACAGGGATAACATTTATTAAAAATTGTGTGTCACACTGCGCATGTAGGTATGTTTGTACACATTAACTGTGTTTTCAGTGTTAATTAGTGGTAAGGTGCTTAAATTGTATTCTCTATGTATATCTTGTGCAATTCCAAAATGTCCCCTCAGTAGTATACATTACTAGTTTCAATTGGATTGGATATGACTGGAGTGTATCATTAGGAAGGGCTCACAATTTACTATGTTAACACTAAAGAGAAGTCTGCACTTTGTCTCCATAATTACAAAATGATTGACTCTAATAAACAAAGCCCCAAATTAGCTCTTCAACTGGAAGGTGTTGTTTTATAGACAGCTGCAATGTTCTGGTGGTGTGATCTGTGATGGATTCTAGCTTCGGGATGTTTTTTAGATGCGGAGCTATCGCCCTGTCCTCAAATAACCCTCTGATGAGTGGAATTTGACTTGGAATGCATAGGTACAACTATTAATATTGATGGGGCCCCCGTTTCGTGTGGGTTTGCCATACCAATGAGCTGGCATGCACATTAGCAAGGCCCTGGAACTGTAAAATCTTAAATTGGAACAACAGGCAACTGATGCTGCCCGTCATAGGAGAAAAAGCACACGTGGAAATAATAAAATGAGTGACGTCTGGATTCCATTCAACTGCTTCAGTTTCAGGGTCCTGGTTTAGTGAATGCCAGCTAAGTGTTGTGACTTTCTTGAATATATCGGACCCGTAATGCTGTAATTTCATCACTCACTCAGCCAACGTCAGTGACCGACTTGAGCCTTTTATAGGGTGGCTCCCGCTTTGCTGCGGTCAAACAACCAAACATAATGGCTTTTTTTCTTCCCTCTAAGCAGTTTTGGCAGCGCTTTTCCCGGTTCACTCTACTGATTATTATCCTGCGCCACCACATCGTTGTAATGCCGTCCCAAATGAAATCCACCAAGTGAAACGCTTGTTAGAAAATAGTGTTTTCCATGAAGACAACTGTCGCAGTTTTGTTGAGCTACAGTAGGCGGGACTAAATTTGAGGTGGCCGCTTTGTAAGACTGCAGGGATAACGTGACTGTTTGTCGCCAACTTTTCACGAATGGGGAAAAAACTGGGATGTTCTTTGTAAATGTATGATGTATTTAAAAATAAATCACCTTTGCCTTGTGCCTTAGGTATGTAAATGAAACTTGGAGGGTATAAAGTATCTTTCAAAGTTTTACCAAGAGTTTCTATCTGTCTCTGTTCTTTTTTTGGAGTGCTGCTTCGTTGACCGCATGTTTTGACTTTTGGCTGAATATAAACTGGATCTCAATGGACTAGAGATGTTTTTAGCTCACTCCTCCCCCTGACCAGACTGAAAAGCAGCGAAGTGGGTCAAGGGGGAAAGTAGGATGTAAACTTTGTGAACTACCGGTAGTTACAGTTTGGGTTTTGAGCAGAAGCACATACTTCAGTACACAAAGTACTGCATTACCCCTGAAATGTGTAGTGGAAAACATCAATTTGTAATAACCTATTTAGCCTGATGTCAGTTTAGTGGACATCCAAGCATCATGGACATCTCCTCTGGCCTCAGAGTGACTTTTCATTTGGGCTAAACTCTTCTGTGGATTCTAAAAACCCTCAAACTTTCGTATTTGCTCTATCTTGTTTCCCCCGGTTTCTCTTTTTCTTACTCTTTCTATCCCTCATTCTCCCTCCGTCACTCTCCTAGGATGGGCTAGTGAAGGCCAACATGGAGAAGCTGACATTCTACGCCCTGTCGGCTCCGGAGAAGCTGGACCGTATCGGAGCCTACCTGTCTGAGAGATTGTCAAGGGATGTGGCCCGACACAGATATGGGTGAGCATCAGTCAATCGCCATTTCAAAACATTTCAGCTGTCTCTGCCCCAACAACTACCGTTATTCTCTGTCACACATCAACGTAAACAATTTAAATTCATCACAGTTGAAGCGAATACTTGAAAATCCTGGTTAGAATTTGAGGTTGTATTGCTTTGAACTAATGGTGGATGGAATAGCCTTTCATCATACGGACTTACACTGATAGACCTTAAGATGCTTTAAACATCCCCATTAACAGGACTGTCTATAAGGATACAAATCACATGTACCCCAAATGCAAATGGGATAAGTCATGTCATTGCATTTACACCAAATATGTATTTTTTTACAAAAAACACCATGGCTTGTGTATGGTCATTGACGATTTCTATAAGCTTCGTACTTGCTTTATATGCCACAGAAGTTCTTGTCTTTTATGACTCATATCCAGGACACACTGTGATGATTCTCGCCAATGCAAACAGCCTGTGCAGATTACATTTATGCTCGAAATCTGTTCAATATGCGAGTCTCCAGAGTCCGTCTGGCAGAGCTTTTCACATTTTTATTTCTGTTACTGTGTGCAGTCAGACATTACGAATATAAGCATACATTTTATTGTCCAAAAGAAATGCCCAGACAGATTACATTGGCTATAGGGTTAATGGTGTCATCCAGATGTTTCTGTGTCTCCTCGCCCTCCTCCTCAGGTATGTGTGCATAGCCATGGAAGCCCTGGACCAGCTGCTGATGGCCTGCCACTGTCAGAGCATCAACCTTTTTGTGGAGAGCTTCCTCAAGATGGTGCGCAAGCTGCTAGAGTCGGACAAACCCAGCCTGCAGATCCTAGGAACCAACTCTGTGAGTTTTCAAGATTACATTACAAGTTTAAAGCGTCTATGTCATGTTTTATAGTTTTGCAGCTACGAAACGACAAAACACCCTAAACATTACACAACTGGTGGCTTCGTTCCTTCTTTATGACAAGCATTCTTTATGACATTGCATTCAGGAGAGAGAAAATGCAGTATTCATCTCACATTCTTAGTAAAATAAATGTAAAATCATAAGTTGACAGTGTACATTACATCCTTGACGTGATGGCAAAGTAAAAGATGTTCAGGCTTTTAAGCTTAAGGCTCGGGCAGGTAGGCGGTGGGAGTGATGAGCTTCCTCTGATGTGCGCTGTCAGCTGGGTCAGCAGAGAATAATTATAGGAAATCAGATTAGCTGCAGAACACAGTGGCAATGCTCGCCAGTCATCCAGCTTCCTACTCATAATCTTCATGCTACCAATCTCCCTTGCACAAACTCATAGGTGTGTATTTATTCAAATGCAAAGACAGTATAGGGATCCATTCATATACACACATGCACACATTGGTGCTGTGTTATTCATCAGTGTGCATTACACTGCTTTTTATAATGATCAATAGTAAATTAATTTAGCAGTGCTTATTTAAAGTTTAGCATTCATTCCGTTGTTGAACATTCTGAAGATATTGATTTGGATCTGTTTTGCTGTAATTGCTCAACCCCTAGAGAATACACAACCCTAAAGTTTCTCATTCATTGAACTTAACATATCCTGCAAACAAATGCTGTAGCTGCAGGCCAGCCCCAGTGGGAGGTGAAGAGAGTGGATTAGAGAGTTCATCCTCACAATGCTCATGCCCGGCAAAGGTTTCCTGACACTGTTTCTCAAACCTGGTACTGCAGAGCCCTTTCCAACACCAGCCGAGCCTTAAACACATCACTACCTGAGTTAGTGTTTCTGTCAACTTGTTTTACGCGATGTGATAGAAAAGAGAGCAAGGGTTAGTTTCTCCTGGTGTAGCCTTTAAGAACAACCAAAATGTTTATAATCTCAGCTCTACATCAGCTATAGTTTAAGACCCTATACTTGAAGTTTTCAATCAGATAGAGAGTCCATTTCAGCTGACAGACTTGATACACTGATACCTGGAAGCTGCCCAATATTACTGTTTGGTAGCACAGAAACCGTTCACTTCGTTTAATTTGCTCAAGGGTACTTCATTTTATTCCAAACCCACTCATTATATACACAGGAAATGTTTTCAAAAGGGGCTCGTCGGGATGTTCATTTTGTTCATTTGCTTTTTTTATTTGGTGATTTGATTTTTGGGTTACTGCACTAATCCAGCCTATCTTTTTTGAATGAGGAGTTTATGTTCTTTAATATCCATCTGCTCTACTGTTAATTTGTCGTACAACTTAATTCCAAAGAAATTCCAGTTCATAATTTATTAATTGGAGAGTGTTGTGAAGCTAAATGTCAGTGTGTTTAAATGGTGACATTTTCTCGCCCAGTGGGAGAGCCCCCCTCTGCCCTTGTGCTTTTCACTCTTAATGAGATGTTATGTTGCTGTGGTTTGACTTTATTTGGTGAGATATTCATCGTGTGGATTTAGGCTGATTTCATTAAGGAGCTTTTAATCAAATTGAGCTGTTCTGAGGAGCAGGCTTATTACTGCATCTTGAGTTGGAGAGTTTCAGTTTGACATGAAAATATATTCAATTTGTCCGCCTGTCTCCTTTTCCCTTCTCAGTTTGTGAAGTTTGCCAACATAGAAGAGGATACACCATCGTACCACCGCAGTTATGACTTCTTCGTGTCACGCTTCAGTGAGATGTGCCACTCCAGCTTCGAGGACCCGGACGTCCGCACTAAGTGAGTGGACAACTTGATTGCACTTAAGGCAGAATTATTAAGTAATTGCTGTTTTTAGACTAATTCAGGAAGTCTCTTATATTTAGATTACCTTTGCCCCCTGACATGTTTTTATATTTTCATCAAAAAATGTATCTTTAAAAGTGATGTTGTGATCATTTGGTGAAAATAGACAAAGTGACATCTTTGATCAGTTAAATATAGCTTTGCTGAAATAAAGGGGAACAAACAATAGACAAAAATAAGATTTCCTAAATATAATCATCCATTTATAGATTTGGTTACCAGTCAAACAGTGTCTGGTGTCTATTCTCTGATCTATTTCTGTTACCTCCAGGATCCGCATGGCAGGTATCAAGGGTCTGCAGGGTGTGGTGAGGAAGACTGTGAATGATGAGCTGCAGGCCAATATCTGGGACCCTCAGCACATGGACAAGATCGTTCCCTCTCTGCTTTTCAACTTGCAGAGCGGAGAGCGCACAGAGAGGTGAGTGTTGACAAAGAAAATGTCATCGTTGTGTATGTTACTGTTCATCAGACCTGTTTAATATTAATGGACAATGTTGTTTTGTTTTTTGAGATCTCCGCCACTTATATCCTTTTCATTTTGGCATACTGCCACTTGCTATAGTCGTGGTTCTTGAGAACATTTGTCTGCATTATTTTTTCCTAACTGACAGATTTTTTTCATATAGTTGTGTTAATATGGATTATGTAGCCAATGTGTGGTACATAAGTACATAAACACACTGTCCTGTCTGCAATGATACTAGGTATAAGTTAATTGCCTGCGTGTGGAGAAATTCAAGGATATTCATGATTGTGTGAATATTTTCGCAGCATGCATGAATAAAGGGGAAACACAATTTCCATAAAGCACTGACATTTGACACCGTTTTTCTCAAAGTTTTTGGAAACACATTTTGGTCTGATGCCACCCTTAGGTGTTACCATGTCATCCTCACACAACAGGCCATGCTGTGTCAAAAGGTGATGACCCAGAATGAGTCAGCGTTGACCTGGGATGCCGTGATCACTCAGCCCAGAGCCATTATGTCGCAAGCGACTGGTGATATTTGTCTTATGTTGGGCCATATTTGTCCTGGCGGTCTAGTCAGCCATCACCCTTGTCATTCATCATCATTGTCATCACTGAGTGAACCCACTGACAGCTCTGCTTCCCCTTATGGGTGTCTGTTTGCCCACCTGCAGCCTCCAAGGGCAAAGACGCCAAGACATGGGCAGACATTTTAAAAGGAGAACGGGGGAGACGGTATGAAAGGGGCAGAGCATGAACAGAGAGAGTGCAATGCATGGAGAATAAAAGCATCACAGTTGCATTGCGAGCTAGAGGTAGAGCCTCCCTCTCTTGGCAGTATTCCACCTACTGAAATTCCCTTTGACGTCAGTGCCGACATCTGAAGGTTAGGAGAGCAAACGGGGAGGGCAGCGAGGAGAACGATTTGGGTGGAAGGTAGATAACAGAAAGTACGGTGATGAAATGTGGAGCGTATTGAAAGAGAGAGAGACAGATGGACAGAAAGAGACAGACGCCCTCCAACAGAGAGGCACCTTTCCCTCTCAGCTTCCCTTCGCTCTGTGTGTGTTATGAACAAGCCTGCCCCTGCTGTGCATCATAAGTCATTACCAGACATAAAATCCACAGCAGTCAGTACAGTCTAATTAAACTCACAGATGGTACTTTTCCCCCCCTCTTTTTAATCTCCATGAACAAGTTCATTTAAAGATCAAATAGGACACAGTTTTAGCAAAGCCTTCTAATTGTTGACTCATTTCTGTCGAGTGCATTGCTGCTGATCTTTCTCCGAGTCTGTTTCGTGCGTTATACTTCAAGAACAACTGATTGATTGATTGGTTTGAATGGGGTTTGCCTGTAAAGCCCTTTATGTTCCCTGAGTACTTTTTCTCAATGCCTCGGGAGAAAATATGAACAGAAATCATCCTCGCCTTTTAACGCGCCACTCTCCAGCTCAAACAGCCGCCGAGAGGCCAGATATTTGGAGCCAGTAGGCTTTGAGATGACGGCGATGCTGTTTTCTCCTCATGCTGAATGTTTCACACTTGCATATCTCCAGATTATTAGACAAAGCTGTGCAGTGAGAGGCTGTAAGGGTGATCTCAGATTGGCGTCTCCTGTGGGTGTATTAGACACACTTTTCAGTTGGACGGCAGCAGTCATTGAGGGCAGCTTCGTAGACATAAATTACAGCTGAACACTTCAAGAATAGAAGCCTTGAGTTCAGTTATCGGAGCCACGGAGAAGCAGAAAGTCATATTTCCTCCACAGCAGCAGCCAGCCAGATGAAAGAGTGAGGTTGTTAATAAATAATGTCATCATTGGTGGACCACCCGAGGCTAGTCATGACTAAGATGGAGTTATAGTGAAGGTTTAAACGTATGAGACCAGAGAAGGCCCGCTCTCAGTTCCCACGCATACAAACTTAGACATGTCTCCTTTAATACTAACAGATGTGCAGTACACAGATGTGTACCCGCATGGCAGCGAACTCGGTCTCTTAATTTTCACTGCAGACAAACTGCAAAGGGAGAAGTCCCCTCGGGAGGGATTGCTGCAGTGACACAGCAGTCCAGAGAGTGTTTTTGTGCAAGAATGTGGAAATGTTAGTGGTATCGAATCAAATTGATTTCAAACTCCTCGCCCTTCTCTCACTCACTGTCTGTACCCCTCCCGACTCGACTTCCCCTCCCCTACTCTTTCCCCTCCTTTCCCTCTTTTCTGCTTCCTCACCTGCATCGCTGCCGGCCAGCCGCTCCCCTTCTCCGCTGCAGGCGTCGGAGAAGGAGAAGGAAAGCCCGGTGGAGCTGACGGAGCGCTGCTTCAGGGAGCTGCTGGGACGAGCCGCCTATGGCAACATCAAGAATGCAGTCACGCCCGTGCTCATGTGAGACAAACCCACATATGCTTCTATCCTCCGTGTTTGTGATTCGCTATTTAAACCTCTGTTGTTTTTGAGGTAGTGACTAAACCTGGAAGAAAGATGCATATTGCGATGCCATGTTGCGGCATTTTCTTTTCCTGTGCACTGATTGGCACGAAGGGTGCAACAAGGTCAATGCAAGGTTACTTAGTTGTTCCAGACTAGATGTGAGTGCATGATTTGCAGATGGGACATTTTGAATTGAAAATTGCTCGGTTTATGTTGCATGTCTGCCTTGCAAGGTTGTAAATGATGACAGATATTGTTCTTTCCACACATTGTAGATTATCTGCTTTTTCATGTATTTATCATTGTTCTAAGGTCATCTTCTCTGATCCTGTCATTTAACTTTGGATGTGTCTGAGCCTGGTCCTTTTGTGAGCATTGTTTTCTTTTGTAGTCTCTTTATCCTTTTTGCTCTTCCTCCGTCACGCTCTTGTTTGAATCATCTCAGCTCTACTGTTCTTTCTTGAATGTTTTATTGAACGTGTTTCAGTCGTTTCTTGTATCTAGCCCTAGACATTTACTATTCCTTTTCAAATCCTTTTTTTTTTGTCTGTTGTATATCCACCTGTTCCTCTCGGCTTCCTTCCCTGCATCTTATCCGACCTGGCAGGCTAACCATCAGCTTTTCTTTAAATGTTAAACCTAAAAGAGTTCTGCTGAATGCTGTTTCCACTACCAGTATTTATACTTGTATCATCTCCTTGCAGGAGTACAGCTGGATAATAGCTTATAATTACACAGCCACATTTTAGTTCTGATCCGCTTTGATAACAAAATGAAAGGCCAACAGAAATATAAAATTCAGGGCCTCTATTTTGTACTTCATATATGAACTGTAACTCTATTTTCTTGTGCAGATATATTATATTTCTGTTGAACATTCATAATCTACCCTTTTAAATTTTCCTCTTCAATTCAGGTCTCGTCCATCCATCACTTTCTTGGTTTCCGCCCATTACACAATTTAGATTCATTTCACACTTTCATCCTCTTTCTCTGTGTACTCAGTCGTAAGCATCTCGATCGTGTTTGATGGATGTTGTTTCTCCTGATCGTTTTCATCGATTGGGTTTTTCATTTTCCATCTTATATCAACATTCCTGCGTGTCTCCAAATGCTTGAGTCTTTGATTGCGAGCTGTACACATTGCAGGACAAATTCATGTTTGGTTGTGCGTCCACACATTTTTCCCCACAGACTGTTAGTAGCACATGTTCTCCATCAACACAAAATGGGTGGGCCTTGATGTCGAGGAAATAAATCTGCTCTCCAACCCTTGCTGCTCTCCATCACTACCATCAACATATTATTGAATAATACTTAGTATCCTCCTTACCGCTCTCCCTCTGTCTGTGTTCACCCAGGCACTTAGATAACCACTCTCTATGGGAGGGGAAGACCTTTGCAGTGCGTTGCTTCAAAATCATCATGTACTCCATCCAGGTGAGTGATTCAGTGTTGTATGTAAGACCTCATCCTCACCCCCCCTTTTTTTTCTCTGCCTTTCGCTATGTTGACCATAAATCCAGGCCCTGGACTGGGCCTCCATCTGAAACGTGTGATTTATACAATACCATGATCCATCTGTATGTTGAAGTTTTTATAAGGTTTGTGAACACAAAGTTTTAATAGTGTTTCCAGCCAAAAATATTTGCGAGATTCCATCTGGGCATTAATCCTTCACCCCACACAGCTGTAAATCATGTTGGACATGAATGAAAAACACAGGTCAGTGTCGTACTTCATCTCCAAAGGTTTTACTTTCAGATTCACCTTTTATTTGCAAAGTATGTATTCCCCTACAAGGAATAGACTCATCTATGAAAGTATGTCTTTCATTGTACTTACTCAGAAATCAAAATATGGCTATGGATGAATATTTATGTACAGCATAAAGGATTTATATCGGACTATGACAGATATGTACATAATTAATATTTGTGCATTCAAAAGTGTAAAATTATAATCTACAGTGGCAGCAGTGTGTATTGGTGTTAGAGGGTTATTCACAGCGTATGACTGATTTAAGTGGTCATCAGAGTGACGACCTGGGAAAGAAAATGTTTGTGTGTCTGGTTGTTTTGCCGTACCGTCATCTGTGGTGCCAAGGAGAGGGAAGTTCAAACGGGTTGTGTCAAGCGTGTGAAGGGTCTGCAGTGATGTTTACTGACTCAGCAGTTTAAGTCCTGAATGGAGGACAGGCTGGCACCAATAATTTTCTCTGCAGGTCTGACTGTCTGTTGCAGTCTGTTTGTACCCTGCTTGGTGACTGTTCCAAACCACACAGTGATGGATGCCAGTTGTTCAACCTCGCGTCTGCATACAGACTCATCACCCTCCTGGTGATTTCAGTAGTTTAACTGACTGGTGCACTCTTTTGGAGAGCACACATCCCTGCTTTTGAATGGGGTTTCACCCAGGCTCACCTGCTGCATCTGGTATGTCAGGAAGTTTGGGTTTGACAAGTTGGGTCTGGTACACTGAGCTTAAGTCCACTAAAAGGATCCTTGCAGTTCCTGCAGAGTTGAGGTGTTGCAGTGGTCCTGTGTTGTCCTTCAGGTGGTCCGACATCAGCCACTGTTGTCATTTAATCTTGTGATGGATGGTTTCTTGGCGATCGGGCTGATTGTGGAGCATCTGAAGCAGGAAGGTACTTCACACAGCTCCAGTGATCTGATTTGTGTGAAGATGGGAGCCAGCTGGCCAGCACAGACTTTCAGGCAGGAAGAAGATATGGCATCTGGGCCTAGCCAGCTCCTTTCTCACTGAACAAAAAACCCAGTAACTCCCATTATCACTGGTGTTTGCCTTCAGCGGGAAAGGTTACAATCAGCAATCTTTCCCAGGACAAATGACTCAGTGGTAGTCCAGTGTATTTGTAGGCTCCAGCTCCAGTCGGCAGTAATGGATACATGACACCTGAGTGGACACTGCGATACTGTGTGACGCATGTTGAAGTGAATATATAATAAATTAAATCAGCAGGGATTTGGACAATTCTGGACAAACCAGACTCCAATAAGACAGGAATCATTTTACCTTTCACCAACACTGGAGCACCTCAGGGCTGTTCTTCATGGCAGCAACTGTTTCCTACTTCACACAATGGTGCACTGAAAACTACAAGACAAGAATGTGAACCATCACCAACAAAACCAGATTCACACCAAAATCATCTGTGTTCCCACACCCACGTCTATCAGGTATTCATTCATTCCTCGTCTCCTTCTCTTTTAGTCCCAGCACTCTCACTTGGTAATCCAGCAGCTTCTCGGTCACCTGGATGCTAACAGCAAGAATTCAGCCACCGTGCGAGCCGGAATAGTGGAAGTCTTGCTGGAGGCGGCCGCCATCGCAGCCAGCGGCTCTGTAGGTGAGATGACTGACACACATGCATACAGGCATTGCTGCACTATAGGCCTGAATGTCTAATTGCACTGTTGAGCGGTCTGACTACGGACTAGGGCTGTGCAAGTTATTCAAACTGATCAAATCATATGGGCATAAAACCTGCTATGGGACCATTACGTATAAAAGGATGTCTGTGAACAATTGTGACATTCTTTTTCCATCGACATAAATATGTGTGTTGTTAATTGTAACGGTAGCTCTCTCTCATTCTCCTCAACCTCCTCATTCTGTCTTTCTCTCTCCCGGGTGTGTGTCCAGAGGCAATGAGTAATTACAACTCCAATAATTGTTTTGGGAGAGCCGTGGTGTCCACCAGGGGCATATCTGCAAGTCACACTGGTGCTCCTGGTTGTAAAAGTGACTAGCAATGTCGTAGCAAATGTAGCAAGAAAATGCTTACAAAATGCAATTAAATGGTCGCAGTCTGGAGCCTTTTGATGATTTGCTGTTTGTGTGTGCAGGTCCCACTGTGTTGGAGGTGTTCAACACCCTGCTGCGGCAGCTCCGTCTGAGCGTGGACTACGAGTTGACCGGCTCCTATGACGGCAGCACCAACATCGGCACCAAGATCATCAAAGCTCATGAGGAGAGGCAGCTGCAGGAGGCTGTCATCAGGACCATCGGTGAGTCTGTGGACAGTGTGTGTGTGTTTTGTGTGTAAGCGTTGGAGTGTGTGTGCATATTTTGCATTGAAAAAAACATGAATCCACAACTTAATTCCTGTTAGATAAATCACTTTACAAGAATGTACTAGTGTGTATGGGAACTGACAAAAAGGCAACGATAAAAATGCATTTTTCTTGGTGGTGAAAAATAATGATAATGATTAAATAACTAAATCATATGCTCATTCAGCTAAATGAAAAGTGAGTCTGGAGCTCTGGTGTGTGTGTGTGGGAGGCTTTGCAAGACGGGATCAGTTGGTCTGCGGTGCTTATGTTGACCTCACTGTGTCTGTATTTATGCCTGTGTGAGTATGTGGGTTTTGTACAGACTGGTCTTTATATTCTGTCATCCATCTGATGCTAATCTCTCTCTTTCTCTTTCAGGCTCATTTGCTAACACTCTTCCAACATACCAGAGGTCAGAGGTTATGCTCTTTATCATGGGCAAGATCCCCGTCCCCGGGATTCACCCGGCTCTGCCCTCCACAGGCTCTGGGTAAGTTACTCACAAATTTCACAAATGTGTTCGAGTCGTGCAGCATATGCAGGACACCCTCCTATCTTAACTTATTCCATCCTTCAGTCAGTTGTTCTTAATGTATTTAATTTGTATTTTAATTTGTTTTCATCTCCAGACCTGAAGGTACCAGGATGATTCAGGTTATGTTGCTTAAGTCCTTGGTCCAGGTAAGTTTTCAGCCTTGCATTATTATTTATTTCAAATGTACATGGTTTTGAAGCATTTGTATTCCCATTGCATTTCTTTTTTTAAATATAATTTTCAGAAAGTATGTTATATAATGGTGCTTCAAGCTGTATTTATGACAGATGATGCTAATTAAATGAAGTCAAGGTTTTCAGGTTCACTTCATTTCTCAAAAGTTTTAGTCAATCAAACTTTATCTCAGCTCTTGAGAAAGTCATTTCCCGTAAACCGTGTGTTTTGGCAACACTCTTTTGGTCTCAGAATTCTTCATCTGTTTCTGATTCTTCATTTCTCTGCATGTTTGCACAACTGTGCTACTTTACCATATGTGTGCTTATGAAAGCAACCACCCATCTTTCCAGGTTGGACTAACCTTTAATCCAATCCAGAAGAGTATCACCGTTGCTCAACATGTAATTTGTATACATTTGAAAGTATCTTAAATCACGTATACAAAATCAGAATAGCTGCAACGTCTTTGCTGTTTGGTCAATGGCCTCATCAGACTATCCAACAGTTACATGCATGTAAGTTCTGATATTGTGAGAATGATTTGTAGCTGGCATAAAGTGTGGTCATTCTTCTCTCAGGTGACGGCTGGTTTCCAGACCACCAACATGCTGACAGCACTGCCCAGCTCTTTCCTGGAGCCGCTGCTGTCCTTCTCCCTAACAGAGGATCCAGAGATCCGGCTGCTGGTGCTCCAGATCCTTCTCAGTCTCATCGACAGGCACGACAACACGCCCAAGTTCTCCGACATAAGGTGTGTTTGCAGGAACCTACTGGTTTTTTGATTTTCTCGTGCACTGTGGCAGTCCACAATTTGTGTTAATCACCATGCCTGTTCTCTACGCAGCATCATCTCGGACATCTCTGTGCTCAAGCTCAAAGTTGACAAGTGCTCCAGACAGGACAACCTATTCATGAAAAAGGTATGTGCATTTTACAGTTGGGTCGTGTATCTCGTCTCATCAAATATGTCCCTGGACTTTGAGCATATCGATATCTACACTAGAGCACCCTCTTACCCTACTTGCAGCACGGCCAGCAGCTGTACCGACACATCTACTTGGGCTGTAAGGAGCAGAGCAGCGGGCGACAGCACTACGAGTCCCTCTTCACTCTGTTGGGGCTTCTCAGCGTGGAGCTCGCCAATGAAGAGGTGGTGGTGGACCTCATTCGCCTGGCAGTCGCCTTGCAGGTACTGATATAATGCCTTACATTTGACTTGTTTATTCATTTAGTCAAGAAAATTGTGGCAATTTGTACTCCCAAAATGATTTCCCAACACTGTACAATGATTGCTGTCATAATTTTTATTTTATGAGTGTGTCCCAAGCCTCTGCTGTGGATGCAAGCGCTTAATGAATTTCAGCAAATGTTCTGTCTATGAAAGCATCATCCCTAAAACGATTCAACCACTCTTATATCGATAGAGGCTCCAAATGTATTTTTAAACATCAGTGGGGAGACTAACCGTTGATAAATCTTATGAATACCAATATATAACACAAGATTAAGAGGCTGGAACAGTCCTCGGTATTGTATTTGAGGAATATATTTTATTTAAATGATGGTGAATTTGCATGCTTGAATTATTCAGGCAGGGTGTTTTGCATTTCAGGGATCCTTGCTGATGTGTTTTTGTTTCCTGTGCAGGACCTGGCTCTGTCCACTGATGAGGCTATGCCTGTTTATAACCGCTGCGCTGTTCATGCCCTCGCCGCCGCCTACCTCAACCTCATTTGCCAGCTCACCATCGTCCCAGCCTTCTGTCAGCATATACACGAGGTCTGCATCTATGCTTCTTTGTGTACACAGTATAAGTGTGTGTCTGTGTGTGTGCAGAATACCAAGAACCTATTTCTATCTTTTTAATAAACTGCCTTTATGCTCTGCCCTTCAGGTAATTGAGGTGAGACAGAAAGAAACCCCTTACTTTTTGCCTGAGGATGTCTTCATTGGTAATCCCAAGTATGTTCCAGCCTCAAGTCTCCTTCCTCCCAAAATATACCAACGTTACATTTCATAGAGATCACACTTCCTCTTTCTCCCTAGGCTGCCTTCTGCACTGGAGAAGGTAGAAGGGGATGTTTTGTTCCTACAGTCAAAGATCACTGAGGTCCTTGGAGGCAGTGGTTACAACACAGACAGACTGGCTACGCCTTATATTCCCCAGTATACTGGTAAGCAGCTCAACCAATACGTCTCTTTTTTAATATATAACACTGAGTCGAAAACGTCGGCTGAGGCAAGGAAGAGGGATTCTTAAAATGACAAATCTGCTCCTCTCCCCAAGTAGATATGAATGTTTATTGACTTGCCGGCGTGTTACAACCTAGTATTCGTGCTTTATTGATTCCTGTTTGGAAATGCAGAGCTGAATTACTCCCAGGAGCGAGCAGGTATTGAGTGTTTCATTGAAGGACACTTCATCAGGGCAGATCCTGTTCCAACTCGCAGGCTTGAGCCAGAATCATCGAATTGAAAGACCAGCTTTCCCTAATCAACTGATTGACAACCTATGGCCGCCGTTTCACCTTTTGTATTAATTTGTCAGACCTTCAAAACGTCTGTGTTATTCTGTTTGGGTTTACTCAGTTTTAACATATTCATTTGTTTAATTTGACACATTCATCATCATTCGTTATGAGTTTTCCACTGAAAAGGAAGAAAAACACCTGCACTCTCTCTCCAGATGAGGACCGTCTGTCGAAGAGGAAGAGCATCGGAGAGACCATTTCACTGCAGGTGGAGGTGGAGTCCCGAAACAGTCCAGAGAAAGAGGAGGTACAGGCAAAAAGCATCTAGAAAGGAACTCAAATATACCTGCATAAGGACTATTCCGTCACCTTATTAGTGCTTCATCATACTTTTTTCCTGCTCTGTTCCACAGAGGACTCCAGCAGAGGAGATCACATTTGAAACCCTAAAAAATGCCATCGGTATGTACACATGCTTTTAAATGTTTAAATTGTGAACGGATGAAACTACCGCTTCTCTACAGGAATAGTAGTAATGTATTTGTGATGCCGCCATCAAGGAGAATGTGTTCCTCAAGCTCGAGGAATGTGCATCAACAGTGACATCATATATCAGCAAATTTGTTGCTTGATGCGGTGATCACAAAGATCAGTCAGGTGACACAGAAGCATACAGCCTTGCCACAGCAGGACTGGTAGCTGGCATCAAATAGGAAAAGCAGAGGGACTGCTGAGAGCACCAACAACAGTAAAGATATTTGGCAGGCGATCCAGAATATCACAAGCTACAAACACCTGAACACCTTTTTACTCGCTCTAGTCTCCTTAACGAATCAGCTGTCAGGTCTCTCCTGCCTCCAGAGGAACAGCCGATTGTCATTACCCGCAGCAGATGTGAGAAAACCCCCTAATGAGAGTGAATATGAGTAAAGCTGCTGGGTCTGATGACATCCCCGCTCCTGTACTAAGAAGATGTGCCAACCAGCGAACTGATGTCATCACTTTACAACATATCACCGTCACAGGAGAGCGATCCCGCCGGCTTCAAGACAGCCACCGTCATCCCTGCTACTAAAAAGTCTGCAGTGTCCAGTCTGCATGACTCACACATTCTAATGAAGTGTGTTTTTAGACCTTCACCAGTTTACAGAAGATGCTGCCTCCACTGTCCTCTAGTCAGCCCTCACACATCTTAAATTACAACACATACTTTAGACGAAACCGCTAAGTTTACAAACTGAGTTTTATACTTGAGTGCTTCCCTCTGCACCTGGTTATTAGACTTTCTCACAGACCCCCACACAGTTCTGATTGACAGCCACACCCCCTCCACTCCAGTGTTGAAAACAAGCCAGGAGGGCTCTACAGCATGTGATTACAACCTCCCAGAACATCATGATGATCTATCGAGCATTATTCCTAGAAGAGGTGCCTGTGGAGATCCCAAACGATATTTAAAGACTGAATACCCTAAATACCTGTTGAGACCCTCAGGCTGTCAAGATCCCTAATTTCATCATCCATCCTGCAACATGTAATTCGTTTTTTGTCTTTTCTTACAAGGACCTTAAATCACCCTTGTAACTTACCGTGTACATTGATTATAGATTAAGCTAATCAATTGTGGCGTCAAATTGCAATGAATGTTGTAGCCGTATATTTACCAGCAGCAAATTTACTGTGCTGAATGCTTTTATGCTTATAATAATCTAATATTATAATATACATTATGTTTAAATGGATCACTCTGCATAACGAGTGCTTTTACCTTTTGCTTGAGGAATATTTTGATGCTAAAGGTAACAAAAAAAAAAATTGTTAGATTGTCACTTTCAAAATACAATATACTGCAGCATAGTGCATTATTGAAATGTGAATGTTCTTGTCTCCCTCTAGTGGACAGTGTGGGTATGGAGGAGCAGGAGCGGGAGCGGAGAAGGCAAGTGGTGGAGAAGTTCCAGAAGGCCCCCTTCGAGGAGATAGCTGCCCACTGTGGTGCCAGGGTACAACAAAAACACTTTTTTTCATCCATATTGTTTATTTAAAACGGTTTCCTCTTGTCCCAGCTTGGTACTATTGTCTTATATGATATGTTTTGTCCCGTCTAGGCCACATTACTGCAGAGCAAACTAAATCAGATCTTTGAGATTACAATCAGGTAAGAGATCCAATGAAAATGGTATTTGCTAATGATTATCGATTGTCTTACGATGATGCTGACGGTTTCCTCTTCCCATTCAGACCCCCGCCCAGCCCATCTGGAACCATCTCTTCAGGTTACGGCCAAAGCCAGAGTCGATCCGTACCCATCTATGAGATGAAGTTTCCTGACCTCTGTGTGTACTAGACAGCGAAGTTACAGAACTATTTAGCATTTGAGGACAGGAAAGGGATTTGGCAAGGGGCAAACGATCCTCAATGAAAAAGGCGCCTTGATCATGGAATCCAACAACTACAGGAGATGTGGGGAATCCCATAGTTTTTTTTTTTTTAACTTAGTTGTCTGCCCTGAGATTGCAGCAAAAACAACCCGACTAATGTCAATAAATGCAGCAGTAAAACAAACTTTAATTTAATTTACTCAGTTTTATTTTAGATGTCTGAAACTCCACTGGTTGGATTTTCAGATTAGAAATGGCCAAGAACTGTGAGGGAAAATCTGAGAGTTATTTCACGGGCTTGAGAATGAATTGACTCGTTGCATGCCCTGTAACTGGATGTTTTTTTAAATAAGACTGCAATTATTGGACGTCCTTTTGTCCCTTAAAGGGCACCATACCTTGATCACAAAATTAGACCGACCTTATTATATTTTGTTTTCTTAATTGTTGATTTTATAATTGTATTTCTGTGTAAATTTGAAAGAATTACCCTGAGATATCATAGGAAGATAGTCCTTCCCATCTCTCACGTTATTACCTAGCTCTTGAACATCTGTCCTCAGTGTTTGATGCTTTGCTATTTTTTGTTTTGCCTTTTTAGTGTCAGCCAAAAGTGCATTTTTCTTTCATGACGGGCATTTAATTCCAGCATCTAGTTTTTATTTGCTTTTAATTGTTACCGGTATGTTGTTTTTAGCCCTGGTTTGAATGAAAGATAACTGTCAATTCGTGTGCTATCCTCCCAAAGTGAGTGTGCCTTACGGGTGACTCGAGTTAAAGCACACCACACGCTGCGCCACAGTCATGACCACACTTAACTCCTGAAGTGTTAACTGTGATGTGTACCAGAACAAACACTAGAAGATAATTACGGATCCTTTATTTTTCTCCTTTCCATATAAATGTGTATATACAGAGAAATATATAAATCTTTAAGCTGATGTACAGAGTAGGGATGTTTTTGTGTGTGTCTGTATATATATGCTGTATATCGGGTCTAATTCTGGACTGCCACTGCACTGATTGTGTCTGTAGATAGGTGAAGAAGGCTACTTAGTTAGTATTCAGATGAGTTTGTTCGATTCTTTGATAGACGACCAGCAACACGTGAAATTACGAAGGTGTATTGACGGGTCCGAACAGCCCACAGTAGAAATCTGAATCATCTTGAGGCCAGTAGAACGTGTCCTGCTAAACTTTATTATTTGCCACAGAATAACTTCCAACACTAGAATCCTGACCTTTTCTCATTGCCATCACATTCTCAGTCCTGCTGGAATACGTTTGCACTCTGTTTTCCCGCCATGCCGCTGCTGCAGCCTCAAAGTAGTGCACCGGTCTCACTCAGCAAGATTTAAACGAGTCTGAAAGCCATTTTGTGTGCATGTCCGCATGTACACACAGGTATGAAAACGAAGTATATTGGCAATAATTTTGCCACTAGCCTGGCTAACGCAGCCCAACTGTTGGTAGCAGATCTTTTTTTTTTTTGTGTTAAAATGATCCCATCAGCTGTTGTTGTGGTGCTGTGATGGTCAGTTTTGTGATGATGTAAAAGAGACCGACCCTCCTGCTCCCGCGCTTCTGTGACTCAACCGCAATGCAGCCACCTCCTTTTAATGTAAACCGCAGTCTGGTTCGTCCCCGTTTGTCATGTATCACAGAGACCAGACGGGTGGTTGTTCTTCTTTTTTTTTTTTCAATGTTGTGTCCTCTGTGTGTATATTCATGTCCAAACATGCCAGTGTATCAGCTGTGTTCATGTTTACCCTCTCTGTCAGTGCAGGTGTGTGTGTGTGTGTGTGTGTGTGAATGAGTGAGTGTATTTGTTCGTGTGTCTATTCGAACATTCGAGACGCATGTCTTTGTCATCATCACCCAAGACCAAACTTTTCAAACACAGTTTACAGTCTTTGTCCAGTGACTCTTTCCATCACGTTAAGGAAGACCAAGCTATCTTAGTGCGATGCGCAGTTGTCTTAACCTTCCAAGTGACACCTTGTATAATTGTCTTTTTCAGCATCGTGCAACTTCACAGTGACGACCTGTAAATCTACCAGTGTGCTCGTTTTTGTCATTGCATAGCGTAATGTAATATTAACAGACGGTAATCTAATCTTACTTTTGTCATTACATGTCTATAGATCTGTTTACAACGTAGTGCTGTAGGTCAAATTTATTCATTCTGTGAACTTTGCACTTTAAAAACTGGATTACCTAGTGACAAAGGCAGCTTTTACATGGAGAAATTGCCTTATGAGTGTCATACAGGACTTTGCATGCTCGTGATGTCGTTGGTTGTACAATAAATTTGTCTGTAACCAGTAATTGCCGGATCTGTTTCTGATTGGTATCGGGGGAAAGCCTGATGAAGTGGAACGTTGTCCTCTAATGTGATCTGCCTGAAATCGCAGGAAACTGCAGAGCGTTGTCATGCGGCATATGAAAATAATCTTTGAACCTTGAGGGTTCATTCAGTTGCAGTAAATTTCCTCCTAATTTAAGTTTGTCTTTGACGTACAAAAAATACTTTTGTAATCGTAGTTCAACCTTCAGGCACACGAATACCTCAAACAGATACCAAATGTGGGGTCCATGAGAAATTCCTAATCAAACTATTCATATATGTAGGCCCTCTAATGGTAAGTATTGTCATCTACATCTAGTGGCCGTTATCAGGTGTAAAATAGTTATCCTCATTGTTCATGTTGTTATGAAATCAGTCAATTACCAGTATTTTTTGCCACAAACAGAATAATCTTTAATAGTACATGAATTTACAACCAAAAAAAAAGATACCACTTTGTAAATAAACTAAATAACATTTAAAATACTTTCATATACACCCACCTCCTACAAGAAAAAAACACCCTTAAAGAAAGCTCTCGATTCAGACCGAGTAGGTCAAGGCATCCTGTGGGTGCATTATTGTTTTATTCAACAGCTTTGTTTCTTAGTTAAGGTTTTAATGAGACAAATCTTTGGCCCAGAAAAGACATTGAACAACATGCTAATGATAGTGACAACGCTGTGTACTTCAAAATTCAGACCTATGGGTACTAACATGCAATGGCTATTACATTCTTTTAACTACCTGGCCCTCCCCCTCCCCTCCATGCTCCATTCAGCCCATTATCCTCTGCACATCCTTGACTATAATGTTCCTGAAAAGCCTGGCCAGCTTCCCCTGAGTTTTCTTTCCCCGCTGTTTCGTAAGGCTGCCATTACGTTTAGTAGCCGGTGGGCTCCCCCACCTGAAGTGATTCATTCGATATCCCCCATCTTTTCTCTCCTGCAGGCTCAACGGCACACGTGACTTAGACTTGGCTCTTGCAAATCCCTGGTTTTGATTTCCTCTGTTCAGCTCCACCTTCGCTTCGTCCTCGTTACTGCTAAGATCCCTGCGAACATGAGTGAAGAAGCTGCCTTCAGGAGAGCTCCCTTCCTCCAGGGAAGAGGCAAAAACCTTCACAGGCCGACGTTTACGGCCAGAGGGCTTGCCCCATCGGAAATGCTCCATTGAATAGGAGCGTCGCAGGTCGTTGTGGGCGCTCAGGTCCGACTCTGATATTTTCTTTTCAAACAGCAGGGTGGCCAGAATGATGGTGAATAAGAGGTCATCGTCATTATTCACCTTCAAGCCCAATGCACTGAGCTGTGGGAATTCCGTGTGGATCACGGACATGCAGAGGCGAAAACAGTCCTGTGGGAGGAATCAAAGAAACATCAATATGCGGATGACATTTACATATCAGAATTACCAATTAAGTACGGTTTCATAGACTACCTGCATGCATGCATTGAGACCACCGATGTGCAAAACTTACTGACTTTCTCTTATTCCTGCAGGATACTTTCCTTATTGATTAATCTGCCTATTTTGTTTTTTTCAATTACATTTTTGGTCCATATGACAAATTATATATTTACTCTCACATAGGAGAAAAGCAGCTAATCTTTTTTTCTGTTGATATATTAATAGACTGTTTGTCTCAATTGTTAATCGCTAGAAAATGGTTCGATTCCAAGATGTAGCACTCATTCCATGCAACAGGATCGAGCCTGCAGACTTTTAAAAGGGTTTTATCATAATGCATTGATGCTTCCGTTTTACCAACTCTAAACATGACTGAAATAAGACATCCCGGGCTGTGTTCGAAATGCCATACTAACGTACTGCCTACTACATGTACTACATACATATAGGACGTTAGTATGGCATTTCGAACACAGCCCCAGTCATCTCTTTTGGCGGGCTGCCTCAGAACATGATTCGACAAGTCTGATTTTGGCTACCCACTTGAGGCTCGTGAGTAAATAACAAAGTTGGACTTTTTTTTATAGCTTTTATAGAAATAAAGTTGTGACATATGCTATATAGCATTGTTATTAACGACAGTTTGACGTACCATTATCCTTCCCTTGTTGCTGAGGTCGTTGCAGATGGAACTGTCCCAGCACGCTGATCCCAACCCGGGGACACACACGGAGGCCATCACCACCACTAACAACCAAGACAGACACACCATCTTCAGCCTGCCGGGGAGGAGGGAAACACAAGCGAGACATGGTATTAAATATGATCTAATATGATTGTCTCAACAGGCTCATGTAGTCGTTCTTAAATCGGCCAATAAGTGTCTCTTGCGCTTGCGTAACACTTCCTTCGTTCCATTCATAACTTTGCGTGTTTCAACACCTTCTTTGAGATAATTGGGGGATTTGTCATTTGTAGCTTTGTGTGTCAGAGACACAGATAAGAACTGTGAGCTCAAATAACATTCATCAACATTCCTTTGACAGCATCACATGTATTTTAACAGATGGCCTTGTTTATCAGTTGCATGTGAATCTTGTTTCAAAGGTGGTTGATAATGAAAGCCTTTGGAAGTGTGATTTAGTTGGGTCGGGTTTGGAAAAGGAGGAGGATTGCGTCTGCTCGTTCTAATTGTTTCGGGGCGAGCGAGGCAGGGTGTGTGTGGTTTTCTTAATTAATTTCGTTGAGATTTACTGTTATGATAATAACATGATTCAATAGTCATCAAACATTCACATCAAAGTAGTGACAAAATACTTTTTGTGCGCACCATGGGCCATGAAAGTAAGTAAGAAAACGATTATCTCTCTGTATCGGGGCTTATTTTACAACTTGAAAATCAATGGTGCAACATGTGTAACACTCAACCACCTACTCAGAGCCACCAGTAATATAATAATATAATATGTAACATCAAATCAAACTGCTTAATCTTCGAATAATCACTCGTGTCGGTTTATAGTTTTACATTAGCCGTGTGTGTGTGTGTGTGTGTGTGTGTGTGTGTGTGTGTGTGTGTGTGTGTGTGTGTGTGTGTGTGTGTGTGTTGAGACATTTTTCTGGCTGGCTGCACGGTTCAACATGTGGTGTGGATATGCGAGTTGATTTCTCATTTCTACTTTGAAATGAATCCAATAAGAAAACTATAAAATGCACATAGACCATAGATTATTGCCAACTTGGCCCAGACCTGCTCTTCCGTTCTCTGGATGCCCTACAGTGACTTAATATCGCTGCTCAAGTATCAAAATGTGTAACAAAAAAGGGACAGGCTGGGGCTTGACACTCATACTCGTATCAGTAGATATGTCTGCTGCAATACATAAGGGAACCTTTTTTTGTATTATCTTTTAAAGTAAAGTTCTGTCCATATCTTACACATTGCAGCTTTAACTTGTAGGTCAAGATCAAACCCGATGTTGGATGGTTTCACACCCAGGCATGAAGACCAGCTTCATTTTTCAGCTTCAGTGTTTACTGTTCACTCTCCAACAGACATATCAGACTATTATGAAGTAACAAGTAAGCAAACTGAGTATTTTCTACCGCTGCTGTCATCGCTGTCTTGCTTAGTTACTCCGTTCCAGTTTCCAGCCACTTGTCTGCCATTCTCTACCCATTCAGATGCCCTCTCCCAACTGTCACGTCCACCTGCTCACCCGATTCCACTCTCCATCATCAGCCCTACACTCTGTAGCCGTGTTATATAACCTTAATGTTCCGTGCATTTACTTTCCAACCACCTTGAACCGTAATCCTGAAACCATGTTCCTCATTCTCCATCATCTGCCACTTCTGTTTGGACCTGCCACTCATACCAGTAAGCTTTTGTTTTTTGGAGTGAAAATAATAATATATTTAAATAAAAATGAATCTTCTCGGCCAGCTGCAGCTTCACATTCAAATCGTTATAATAGTGACAAATGATGGCTTTTTCTTTAAAGAGACTGTAGGAATTACTCATCTAGTGGTGAAATTGTATTTTGCATTGAAACGAAAAGTGCTCTCTCATGCATCGCTTTGTTGCAACTACAGTAGCTGTTGTATACTAAGAAGCTATGACAACATCGTCCAACGATTCACCGAGTATTCTTTCAGGTGATGAGGTTTCATACAAACGTGTGAGCATGTATAAGTACCGGAAATTTACTCCTCGAAAAAGATGGTGATTTATGTTTATATTGGTTTATTTTTGGTAGCCTTCCATTACTATGTCATAGCCTATATCATCAGCCAACAACTAGACACACAACAAACACAAATCAATGTTACTAAAGTGCGTATATTGCTCTACAACACTGCCTGTAATAGGTAAGGGCTCGTGTCTGGGACGTCCACCACGGCGGAAGAAAAACTCTATAAAAGTCGCTGTCCGCCCCGGGGGAGAGCCGGTCCTGCACGTTCACCCATCTACGAAAGCACCTCTTGTTGAAGTGATCTCCTTTAGTCTAGCTAGCTCTGAAAATGTCCCTCCTTGCGTGGTTATAGTCTTCAAAATGGTGGAACGACATGGAAGCCCCCTGAGGACTCCAATGTAAATACAAATAAGAAATTCTTCGCTTACGAGGAGAAATCAGATTATTTGCAGAGGTAATTATATACCTATATAGGACCTTTTTATGAATGAAGATATTCATTTGAGCTAATAAATGACTTAAAACTTTACACACTGTCCCTTTAAATGCAACCACAGAAGACACAGTGTGTTTGTCCCTGGGGGTTTAACAGACAACATTCATCAAAAATGCATCATAAGCGTAAGACCTTGTTTTCTTACTGAGCAAAAAGGCAACGGATCTACAGTACTGTTGTCTTGGTGATTTCTTGTGTTATGACCAGCATTAAATCAAATCATGGGTCGGTCATGCATGATGGAAAGAGGGAGCGTCATCTTATGAAAACAACGTGAGTTTGGTTTGGCTGTATTTGTTGTTTGCTTGGGGACTCTTGTCATAAGTATCCCAGCTTTAACCAATAGTATGCAAATTAAAAAGCCAGCCCAGTCCGATCTGCTGACGACGTGGAAACATTGCGGTGCTGAAAAGTGGAAACGCCAGTGCTGATAACGATTCATGCATTGGCTCGTGACGGGGAGCACCTGTGTATAATCCATTTCACAGGACATACCATTTATCTTTCGCATCATTTTGGCAAGTGATAATTCCGCTCCTAATGTGCTATTTGGACTATGTTGTATTGTTCCACTAACAAATTAAGCCAGAAATAATGAGGGCTGTGGTCAAAGGAATTGCCCAAAGCAAATATTAAAGTGTAAGTTGGCCCCCCAGATCTGAGTCTGCGTCCACCCACTAATGAAAATTGAAAAAGTGTACACATGGCTGTGAAACAATGCCCACTTCAGTATGATGAAAGCCCCGACAAATACAATATGGCACTGAGTTTGATGGATTTACTGTACTCATAAATGAGACGAGAATTACACCCCCCTCTGCTGGGAGACTACTTTGCTGGGAGCTGGTGCCAGGAGACGGATCGTACTAGTCCCTCCTCCCGGCAGTCGTCTCCTAGCAGCAGCAGCCGGCCGGCGCGGCAGCTAGCCGCCAGTCGGCTGTTCCGCTCATTCTCTGTAATCGGTGTAATGTTAGCATGAAAAAACGTGGCGAAATTAGCAAGCTAACGTTGGCCAGCTAACTAGCAAACCGCTAAATTCTTATTTATTCTTTTATCATTTATCTAAAGATTTAGATTTTTTTTTTATTTCAAACGTGTCAAAATGAATACAGAAAGTGTCGTACAGAAAACAAAATATTAGCCTACACAACTAGAAGGAGATATATGAAAAGTTTTTTTTCTTTTTTTTGACATATCAGAAAAGAAGTGTGAAGAAGTATACACTTATTTAATCCCACTCCTTTTCCATAATTCATATCCTCATACCTATATTTTATAATTATTATTATTTTTTATTTATTTTGTTTTAACAAGTATCTTGCAATATACGATTTAAAACAAACATGTAGCTGGAGAGTTATTTTCTATAGCTTAAAAAAACATGTTTGAGTGTGCAGTTAGTATTTAATAGCCCTGCAGAAGGTTTGGCTTTATTAAAAAGTCAAACATAAGTTTTATACCCAGTTCCCTACTGCAGTTATTTTCATACAGTCCCTATGAAACTATTTAAAAATTATTTCTGAATTTAATGTAACTGGAAAAAGCTGAGGGGGGAATAACCCGAAAAGCAAAACGAAAACTCCCCTCATAACTGTTGCAGCTGGTAGTGATTTGGTAATTACATCAGTGAATAGGCTTTATTTCCTCAGCCGTGCTGCCCTTATTAAGATTAATACAGAAAGCATCAGACAAATACTGAAAGGTCAGTGAGATGAAACGACACTTTGTGAGATAAGTTGCCAGGAAATGTTTCCTATTTGCCATCAAGGACGCTAATCGATGCACATAGACACAGATACATGCGAGGAAACGTCTATTATGGGAGCCTGCATTCATACGGGCCACACACAGTTCAATAGCAATATGTTGTTTTTTTAAGTGATGACGTGCAGATTAATTCTTTCAATTGATGACAGCACAATGACTCTTATTTTTTTATGTTTGTTTATTATTTCTACTTCTCCCCCGATTGTCTCTTTTCCAATGTTTAACCATTTAGAAATATAATCTTTAGGGGCTTATTTTGTAGAAGCTAGATATCAGAAAAAATGAACTAAATTAAATGTTATACTACTTTAAAACATGTTCTTTTTTAAACATTTTTCTTCCATTGGCAACTTGCTTCTTGTTTCTCCCTCCCTTCTCTATTCTAAGGAGCGACTCCTTGGTGGGCCATCGTCGTTTTAACTCTCCACACTTTCTACAGGATGACTCACTCAGCTCAGCCCCGCTCTCCACAGACATACTCTGATAAAAGAAGCCTGAGAGCGACGATCAAAATAGATTTAAACCTTACGTCTTAATCATTTATGGAGTTATTATTAGTGTTTCGCCCGTTAAGTTAGTTTAGAGTTTGTGGAGCTTCTTGATAATGAAGAGCAGTTCAAACATCACAACTATGCCCATTGTTTGCAACGCCGAGGTGTAACTATGACACATGAATCCACTTTGTTTAGAATTTGCAAACTCAACTGCACATGTCAGACTATCTTAAATCAGTGAGAGTGGGTAAATCAGTGCAACAGCGCTTATTCGTTCAGTAAAAGAAGCTTACAACAAGCAAAATGTTGATCCATGCAAAAACATAAGAATCCACAAACAAGACATTTCTTTTTTTTTGGATTTTACCTTTTCTGAAAGCGTTCCTTTCTTCTCCTCTTGTTTTTCCTCCCTGCGTTTGTCCACAGATCTTTTCAGTGGCGTCTCTTAACTGTGATCCCTCTCCTCCTCCTCGTCTTCTGCCTTCTCTCTGCTCTGTGGTGAAATGCTCAGTAGGAGGGTGTGCTGCTTCCTCAGAGGAGGACAGCTCTTTTTATAGATGCATGGAGTGTGGAGCTTGGAGTCTCAAGGCCCCGAGGTGTCATTAAGGTAAGGGGTTTCCTGCTCCTTTCTGAATGGGAAGGAGTGTGTATTTGTGTGTACGGTAAGGTACAAAGGCTATGCACACAGTTTTTTATCAATAGCCCCTTTTTTCACTACCTTTTCTTTGCATTATTATCACTCTTTTAGAGATACAGTATGGGTGTCAGAGTCGTGCCCTTTCTGTGTGCATCAACATGTTGTCTATGCACAGCTTTTAAATGTGCATGACTGGGCAAAATAAACTCAACTCTCAGTTCACATGGTGTTTTGGCATATTTTAGTACGCTCGCTGTAATCGTATTTCTGGCGCTTATTTAATACGTCACACCGACGCCGATGTGCAACACGTCACGCCCTCTCTGGTTCTGCAATGCTGGGATGCTTGTGTAAAAGGAGACACCGTTGTGGCATATTTAGGGAGTTGTTTCTGGATACTTCCAGCAAACAAACGTCGGGGTCACCAGTGTGGAAATTGCATCGAAACGCAAGAAGCAATTTCTCAAAGTTGAGCGCACAAACTGTGTGCCTCGTTTATTGAACTAGCAAAAAGCACTGAGAAACAAGATCAGTGCACCGACTTCCTGGCCTCCTCTTCCTCCTGATTCTTCCCAGTTTAGTAGCAATCACACAAGATTCCTGAATGGGTGTTTATAAGATTATTCCCACGTTTAGTTGAATGTCTTGAGTGCTTGTTTGCATGTCACACACAAGTGTGTCATTAGTTGATCCCTGCCAATCCCGGCTCCAAATCCCTTCAAAGGTCAGAAAATAAGCACCGATGTCTTCGCCGAGAGGGACATCCTTTCAAAAGGGATGAAGAGACGGAATGAAGTGTTCAAATCGATTTCACTGATTGGATCTTTTTTCTGCGGTTCTTGTTTACGGGACGTGCATCCCTGTGTGGAAACTTCATTAGGCCGACCTGAGCCACTCGATTAGACGCCATGACTACACAAACAAAGAGGGCCTTATCAAAGGAAATGCTATGCTTTTGAAAAGAGAACCGTTAAATGTGCGTGTCTTTACACATAATTACTGATTTCTATATTGTTGAAAGACAACGCCGACAGGGAAAGGATCAAAATTATTAATCACTTTCCCTTCAAAAACACGTCTATTTTGTTCTTCTTTTCATTTTGCAGCGTCCTCAAAATGAGTTATTTCATCCTGCCTCAAATGTCTTTAAACTGGTCCACAGTAATCAAGCTATTATAGGTTCTGAGAACTGAGTTTTATGGTTATGGTTAAATCTCCACTTAAACATTATGTACTGTAGGTATGTATAATATGCCGGTTGTTGCAGGGGCATTAATGTGGAGTTAAAAAGAGCATGTATGGCCATGTTTTGATTGTATCCTTTTTATGTGGCTGTCAGCTGTCATCCTCAGACAATAAAGATGATCTATTTCTCCAAATTACCTGCAAAATAGCATTTATAAATTGGTAGAAGACATTTTAAATAATTTAAACATACTTTACAATCTTCTTTTTCTTTTTTTCCCCTGTGGTTAAATTGTAAAATAATACAAAAAAGCCAACTGACTCATGAGATTGAACAGCTTTAGAAATGACAACAAGGAGTAAATGCCCTTCGGGCGAAGCCATGAATAAGACGCCTTGCACACATTCCATCTGCTACATAAAACTGTTCATCAGAAGAACACAGCATCTATTCATTTTCTATGCCGAATGTTTCCAGGGCTTCATTGTGCTTCAATTTGACCTATTGTTTCATTCTGGGGTTTATATAAAGGCTTTGTGAATTAAATGTTAGTGTCTAACGATAGAGTTTAATCCAAGATTCTTGTCCAAATGAAGTGTAAATATTGAAGCATAAGTTAATGTTATTTATTGCCAAGTAACCTAATCCTAATCCTTCAAATACCCCCTAAAAAGGGAGTTTACCGAACATTCTCGGAAGACCATTATCATCTCGAATGATTTATCACGCCGGTTTGAATCAGCTTGATCCTCCTTCCAATAACAATCTTTCTTTTCTTTATGCAACTGACGTCCAGCTGTGTTATTTCTCAGTTCACCCAAAAATGAACAAAACTAAGAAATGCAATGGGGATAAAATACAAATATTTGTCATAATAACATTAAGATTTACAACACGGGCAGTGTGAAGTGACCGCACTTTCCCACAGGAACAAGCACCGAATCCTCTCTGGACTTTGACCTGCCCCTGCTTGTAAATTTGATTCATTATTGGATATGAATGCTAAAACAAAGTGAGCTTGCCCGCTGAGCCGCCTCTTCAAAGATTACATAAAGGGAGAAAAAAAAATGATTGGAGATGTTATTCATCTCCCCGTTGATGTTGCTCACCCACTGTTTAATGATAACGCATTATCTTATTGTTTTCACATCTCTTTGCAGACGCAGATGGACAAGAATGATTTCCTCATTGGTGCTAATTTCTGTATTTTTAGTTACCACATTAATTAATTCCACACATTCTAATGAACATTTGAACACACACACATGAATCTATCGGATATATTGCTTCATTAAACACCGACCATATTTTTGCCACGTCAGCAACATTTGCTATTTATAGTGTCAATACCGGACGAGGTCAACACAAGACAGTTGATTGAAGTCACTCATGAGGAGATCCTTCTGGGCCTCGGATGTCACATGTTGGACCTGCCTGTTTGACACTCACATGACCGGCCCTCGTTACAAAGGCCCTTCATAGTGATTGTGTGGCCCGCCCTAATGAACCCCAATTAACCTCTCCTGCAGCTGTTTCTAAGCTAAGCACCCCCACCCTATTGTTGATTTACATTTCTGTTTCAGTTGAAGCTCCACCCACAACAGTGTCTCTGTATTGTTTAGTTAAAAGTCAACAAGGGCAAAGATTCTCCTTTTTGTTCTACTTAAGATCAGAAACGATTTCACTCAAAAACATCTGACAGGAAACATTTCTACTATAAATGCGCTTTGGCAAAACCGAGCACCTTCCCTCAACTTTAACGCTGCTTATTTCACTATGGCTGATGGATCATTCTTGACCTTCTTGAGCAGCGTGCGTCACTCTCGATACACTTACTTCCCAAATTGTGTGATTTGACACATTGGTGTGAGAAGGAAGGAGGGATAAGCTATATTCTTTTGCTTGATGATGGTGGTTAAAGCAGTGATCCTCACTAGTTTTTCCACAGGAGAGCCACCTCGACTGCAAAATACCAAAAGCCATCCAACACAGCACATCTGCTTACTTATTTGTCATCCCACTTAACATACCGTATAATCAGGGCCCTATGAAGTCCGTTTGAATTTTAACAGATTCCATTTTATTTTTTCCCAAATTCTGTGTTTTCCGTTTCAGTTTTATATTCTGTTTCAATGTATATTTTTTCCCATCAAATGGTGTCTAATCATGTGGTTGATGAATACAAATTATGACATTTACTGAATAAACATTATATTGGTTCTAATTATAATTCTTTGTCATTCAGAAAGCATACAAATGTGCATAAATATGCAAGTGGATGTGGAATAATTTATGAAGGAGTCATAATGTACCACCCACTTCTTATAAAGCCCCCCCCCCCCCCCCCACACACACACACACACGCTTTCACCGTGTCTAAAATCAGCTGCCGATCTAGTCGCTACTATTTTAATTTTCAACGTTTCTGATGTGTTTCTTGACAAAACTCAGAGAAAAGTTATAATAAACGTCTTCGACATGACTATTGATCACTGTGTGTGTGTGTGTGTGTCTCAGCCCCGCCCCTCCATGAAAATGACAGAGGAGAGATGGTGTATGAAGCAGTGTGCCCATTATTTACATTAAAACACAGTAAAGATTTTTAGAAATTGTATCCAGATTTTGAAGAATTGCACAAAATTCTGTGTTTTACGATCCCATTTTCATTGCGCTCTCCGCATCATGGAAATCATTTTATTTTACCACTGATGCGAGCCACAAATTGATACGCAATGACTAACACTGGGTTAAAGGAAGCCAGAGATTCCAGTCTTTGGTTCCTTTAAGTGGGCTTTGTGTTTACTGTGCTCACAAGAAGAGTCCATATAAACAGCTTCTTCAGGGAATCTGACAAAGCCCATGAATTCTAACAATTCACATGACATTGGAAATGCAATAAGGAGAAGAAAAAAAAAAACTCCCCCAACAAACAAACAAAATAAACACACAAAGGCCTTCAGCATGTCTATTGCCTGGCAACGGTATTGGCAACGCGCTGAACCTCTCGAACCGCAAACGTATTCATTGCGGGGTCAAAAACAAGACGTCTGAAGGCAGCATGTAATCACTGTGACTGCGTATCCAATCATAATGATGGATCGGTTCATCATTTTGGCTGACTGTATTTGTTCTATATTAGCACCATTTAGGTCTAAAGGTAGGTTAATTTTGGTCAGTAAGTCTGAGGTTAAGAGGTCACTCTGGCTGACAATATGGCTGTAAACTATATGTGATAACAGAACCCCCCAAAAAAGATACATGAATAACAATCTGTGCATATGTTGGATCCATTAATATGTCAGATGAAGCCATCTTTACCTTTATCTCTTTGTTTGTGGGTCCATAAATCATAACAATACTATGCCAGAACTTTTAAGTCATTAGCCAGCCAGGCCTCTTCTATTATTGGTATCCTCCTTTTTTTTGTTTTTCCATCTCAGCAGAGATGATGCATAGAGAGAGGAGGAGTCCAATTAGTTCCCCCAAAGCTGAAGCCTAGGATATTTAATTGACTATTTGAGCTGTTAGTCCCATAATAGGCCACCTAAGCTAAGTTGAATGGACATTCTGTACCTGTAACCTTTAACAAACTAATTACAGGCTTCATGTGAAGTATTTGTAGCCTCTCTCATTACCCAGAGCAATTAATGTCTAGCCCGGTGTCAGGTTATGCAACTATGCGTCATGAATGGGCTGACGTCACGTCAAAATAT
This sequence comes from Chelidonichthys spinosus, assembly GCA_029853015.1. NCBI lineage: Eukaryota > Metazoa > Chordata > Actinopteri > Perciformes > Triglidae > Chelidonichthys > Chelidonichthys spinosus. The sequence continues at coordinate 7,076,099 of CM056838.1, read as the reverse complement.
TGCCGGAGTGAGGGAAAACGGTCCCATCGGTCAAATGTGTGTTCCCTTGTTTACCTTTAGGTCGTGGCAGGTGGAAGCTGAGGTTCGAAATCGCAGTTGAACTGAGACGAAGTGAGAGGTTCTTGTTTACGCGCCGCAAAAGGTCGATGAATGTCAAATTGTTTGAAAAAGCTCCATTTTCTCCATCCACTCAGTGGTGCATTTTAAAGCTATCGCCTTACCAAAGCCTTTTGAAAAAGGTGAGTTTTTTTGGCTTCGTGTGGATGAAAGAACAAAACCTAGAGAGAGGTTTGGAATGTGTCCATTTTCTTTGTTCGTAGCTTTAGCACCTAGACAGAACATTCCTGCTGTCGTCAAATTTATAGCTGGCTTATATCTGCAAAAAGCCAGTACCAGGACGTTTTTCACCCCCACATAGTAAATCACTATCTTCAGACGAGAGCTGCTCCGGCTTTAAGAGCATATGATGGATGCCGCTTTGTCAGGCAAACAGTTGAAGGTGTGTAAATTTCACAGGGTATCCAAGTGGACCGCATTACCATTAACATTCAGCAAACTATCTGGCCAGATAGGGTCAGACTCGGCAGTCTGACCATTCTTCAGTGTTAAGAAGGGCCTTTTATACACGTTAGTGGCATGCCATCAGAGAAGCATTGTTCCGTTGTTGTGTAGACGGGGAACTTTGTCCAGTATGTGGTGTTGGAGCCACTCATCAGTGACTATAGGTCCATATTGACTTGCTATACTGGCGTCACAAGGCCCTTTCTACAACTCATGTCACACATGACATAAGTTCACAGTAAAGGTAACCTCATGACACTGGAATATCAGAACTACTAATTAACCCATAATATACCACTAAATTAAAAATCCACTCCACATTTACTTTAAGTTTGACTCCTATCATTTCTCTCTCTTGATTGCTTTGAAACTAAGTCCACCCAATTCTCTCAGCACTTGTGTTTAATCATCTTCCCCTTTTTGTGAGCTGTTCACTGCACGCAATGTTTTCTTAATTACGTTCCACACTGTTGTAGCCGAGGCCCGGAGGGGGTCCAGGTGCAAAAAAACCCCATAAAATGTTCAAATCTTCATTTAATGAATTTCTTCCAGAGACCCCAATTATTCATCCAAGGACAGGCAAGAGAAGTATTAATATACACAATATAGCATTGAGATCCGCATCTTCAGTTTCATTCAAACCAAACAAATGGCCGATGTCAGAGAAGGGGGCGCTAATCGATGAAATCCATTCATTAGTGTGGTGCCTATAGATGCCTCAAGGACAGTGCAGCTCTGGAGATTTCGTTTGGGTTTTGTGAATCAAGGTCAACTCATTGAAGAAATCCCTCACACCCTCCGCTCTCTCCTCAACTATTATCTCCTCGCTCCCATCCTCGGAACAGTTCTCCTTAATGTCTACTGAGGAAGCCTCCTCTATCCTGATGTCCTCACTCTCCTCTTCTTTGGACACTCTCTGTCCCCCAATCTCACGACCGGCGCGATCATCTCCCGCCCCTCCCTGGCTGTCTGAACCTCTGCGAACCAACAGATCATTGTTGCGAGCGTCAGAGAGAAAATGGAAGAAATCGGGACATCACGAGGACCTTGCTCACTACCACCTCCTCCTCTCTGACTTCACCTCAACTGTTTCGGCAGCCAAATCTGCCTTCTACCTGGCTAAGATCAACTCTTCTGCCTCCAACCCCAGGAAACTCTTCTCCGTGTTCTCTTCCCTCCTCACCCCTCCTGCCCCTACCCCCCCTTCCTCCCTTACTGCCGATGACTTTGCAACTTACTTTACCAAGAAAGTACATGACATCAGCTCCTCATTCACGCCTATTCCCTCCCAGAAGACATCTCCCCCAACTCTCAACTCGGATGGTCTTACCAGCTTTAGCCCCCTCACCTCTGAGGACGTCCACGCACTTGTTACATCTAACCGCGCCACCACCTGCTCCCTTGACCCGATTCCCTCCTCTCTTCTCCAGGACATCTCACACGACATCTTGCCATTCCTCACCACCCTGATCAACTCCTCCCTCACCTCAGGTGTCATTCCAGCGGATTTTAAGACCGCTATCGTGAAGCCTCTCCTTAAAAAACCCACCCTAGACGCTACTGACATTCAAAGCTACAGACCTGTATCTCTTCTTTCATTCCTCTCTAAAACCTTGGAACGTGCCTCCTACAACCAACTGTCATCCTATCTCTTGCGGAAAAACCTCCTAGACCCTAATCAATCAGGATTCAGGACTGCTCACTCCACTGAGACGGCCCTCCTCACAGTGACCGAGTCCCTGCGAGACGCCAGAGCCTCGTCCCACTCCTCCGTTCTCATTCTCCTCGACCTATCTGCTGCATTCGACACAGTCAACCACCAAATCCTCCTCTCCACTCTGGCTGAACTTGGCATAACTGACTCTGCTCTCGCCTGGTTTACATCATACCTGACAAACCGCACCTTCCAGGTCACATGGAATGGCTCTATGTCCAAACCCTGCTCTCTGGACACGGGCGTCCCTCAAGGCTCAGTATTAGGACCGCTTCTGTTCTCACTATACACCAGATCACTAGGTTCTGTTATCACATCGCATGGATTCTCCTACCATTGCTACGCAGATGACACCCAGCTGTTCCTCTCTTTTCCCCCGTCCTCTGACGCTCACATTGCAACTCGCATCTCAAACTGTCTGGCTGACATCTCTGTCTGGACAACTGCACATCACCTCAAGCTCAACCTGAACAAAACCGAACTCCTCTTCATCCCAGGGAAAGACTGCCCTCGCATGGACCTGTCGGTCACTGTCGAGGGCATCACAGTATTACCTTCCTCAACTGCGAGGAACCTGGGTGTAATCCTCGATGACCAACTATCCTGCACCCCCAACATCACTGCTGTGGCCCGATCCTGCAGATTCGCCCTCTACAATATCCGCAGGATTCGGACCCTCCTCACAAAGGATGCAACGCAGCTCTTGGTCCAAGCACTGGTCATCTCCCGCCTTGACTACTGCAACTCTCTCCTGGCCGGACTCCCGGCCTCTGCGATTAAACCATTACAGCGTATCCAGAATGCCGCAGCACGCCTTATCTTCAATCTACCCAAATTCTCCCACGTGACCCCCCTCCTCCGTGACCTCCACTGGCTCCCTGTTGCAGCACGCATCCAATTCAAGACGATGACACTGGCCTTCAGGGCCATCAATGGAACGGCACCCTTCTACCTTCAAACACTGGTCAAACCTCATGCCCCGAAGCGAGCACTTCGCTCTTCTACTTCAGCTGGCCGGCTGGTACCACCATCGCTGAAATCAAGCAAATGTCGCTCAGCAAAGTCCAGACTCTTCTCTGTTCTGGCGCCTCAGTGGTGGAACGAACTCCCGACCAATGTCAGGACAGCAGAGTCATTTGCCATCTTCCGAAAAAGGCTCAAGACTCACCTGTTCAGACTTCACCTTGACTCTACATAGCATGACCCACTAGCACCCTCCCTCGACACCCCCCCCCAAAAAAAAAAACAAAAAAACAAAAAAAAAAAAAAAAAAAAAAAAAACAAACAAAAAAAAAACTTACCTATAGCACTCTGATCTTAGCACTGTTGCTCTTGAAGTACTACTTTACTCAGATGAGGACCTAACACTTGTTCTATTTTTAGCTCTTACTTTATCGGCAATGATACGTCGTGGTTTCTTTGTTTCCTTCTTTTGACAAATGTACTTATTGTAAGTCGCTTTGGACAAAAGCGTCTGCTAAATGACCTAAATGTAAATGTAAATGTAAGAAGATTCACGTTGCGGCTGCTTAGCCGTTGAGAACAACATCATGAAGAGAAAGTGCTTATGTTTGAATTCCGATCAAGGTTTAATTCAGGTCGGATAACCATCGACCCAAATCATGTGTGAACCGACTGCAACAACAAGCAGCGCCACGGAAAACGTGTAAAAACGCAATTACTCCACATGAAACCATTTGGAACAACAAACTAAGAGATGTAGACTTGGAGCTGCCAAATGTTTCTTGTTTCAGATGTTAATACATGCTGAAATGTGAATCTCCAGACACATTACCTCACTTAAAAATGTTACTGCACATGTCGATGTTCCACCTAATTGTAATGAAAATAATAAAAGCGGTGGATGTCATCAGCTGTAAATAATGACAACTGCGCAATAGTCTCTTAAATTAAAACAGACCCGTCCGGCATATTAAACCATAATGACTGACTGGCTACTTTTCAAGAGGTTTTCTTGGAAAAGTGTGCGGACAACGGGTGTGTCCCACGGCAAAAAATATGTTCCATTAAATAATATGTCATGCGGTGTAACAAAAACACCAGACTTTGGCAAGGTATTCCAGACGCAGTATGAAGGCAAACATGGCTTTTCTGGCTATTCTGACCCACAATCCCGCGCGCAGCGGAAGATAGGTCACATTGGCTCAGCCGCTTAGATGGTACAGACAATGGGCAGCCTGATAAGAGCTTATTAACAGCTCATTGATAAAAAACCCAAACTTTGCACAAGATGAGAAACGTCTTCTTAATTACGGTAGGTTTTGCATTTGAGGGGATGCCTAGTAGTGAAATATCTCCCCACAGGATTTTGCTGTGTTGTGGAAATGAATCCGTTCAATAAAAATCAACAAACAGGATCCGCTTTTTCTCCGTGGTTTATTTCATAAAGTACTTTCATCTACAGAGAAAAATAACGTTTGCCCTTGCCTTCTCTTTCAAAAAGCTCAGAGTCAGCAGGAACGACCCTGAGTCTAGCAGGGATCTCCCTTTCAAGGAGGAATCATACCGTAGATAAAGGTCACAAGGGAAAGCTCAGCTAGATGACGTCTTTAGATAAAACAAAGCATTCTCTCAGACTTGCTATCACAAAATCTCAGAACAGCATTCATGTATAGTAATAAAAGATGGTTCTTTCTTACAAAGTCAGGATGTACAGAACACAGATGTCATAATGTTCTCTGAAATTATCCCATGTCATGTGGCACTCATGCTCATATTACCTGACTACGCACAAACAGGAAATCGTTTTAGTCATGAGGGGAGATGGAGAAGAAGAGGAGATGCGGATCACGTCTGACCCGACAAAGATTCTGATTATAAATGACAAACATCTAAAATTCCCATAACAGTTGTTCATTTAAATTTGGTTTGGCCGTCTTCCCAAGCAGATGCAATGGGATGCATTTAAATCCGAAGTCGGGAATATCGACTTTTAATTATTATTGACATCCAGAGATGGACAGAGTACTCGACCCCAGTACTTGAGTAAGAGTACAAATACTACTGGTCAAAATTTACTCCGCTACAAGTAAAAGTAGCTCAGTCGACATGGTACTCGAGTAAGAGTAAAAAAGTACTTGCTTTTAAAGGTACTTAAGTATCCAAAAGTACATGCTTTTAAATGTACTTTAAGTAAGAGTAAGAGTACATTTCAAATAAAATGAATGGTTCTAGGGTTAACATAGTTAATAAATATTTGTGTAAAAATGTCTTTGGGGGTTCATGTCTGCCTGCACCACCAGTAAATACCAACCACTGCTATGCGCTATACAGTCACACAAGAAAATAATACAATACATTTACCTTTAACTAGTATGACTAGAACATAATGTATCTTACAGTGTAATATTGCCAAGGAAACTGCACTGTCGTAGCCATGTTTGATGCTGCATCGAACATAGCTCTAACATTTTCTGAAAGTTCCTCCGGATCATTATCACACTCAGTCTGAGACTCAGCCATTGTCGCGGTTTTGTGTTGACAAACACAGACGAGAGCATGGCTACTTTGGCGGTATCCTTATGGGGAGGGATTACGTATTTCCGCTTTTTCGTAGATCCCAGTGGAGAGCGTGCACTGTGATAGGGTTCCTTCTTTGACAAACAGCTTGTGCCAAAAAGTATTTAAAAAAAAAAAAAAAGCAGACCTGAAATTAACGAGTACTTTTTAGCCTTTCTAGAAATTAACTCGAGTAAAAGTAAAAGTATTTGTCTTGGAAATGTATTCAAGTAAGAGTAATAAGTACCAAAGAAACCTAATACTCAAGTAAAGTACAAATCCTCTGGATATGTACTTAAGTACAGTACTTAAGTAAATTTACTCCGTTACTGTCCACCACTGTTGACATCCAACTGGCAATGGATTGCAGCGTTATAGTCAATGGTGTGCTAGCCCTGTGATAACACCGATGATGTCAGCAGGGTATAAATAGAGGAAGTGGTTGGATACCTCTTCCATTTGTCTCATCTAAGTACTGCAGAAAGAAAATGTTTAACTTTTGGGATGTAGACGGAAACCAATAAAAAAAAAAAAAACTAATTTCAATACACTGGTTTTACTTTAAAATAAAATACTAATTTTAGACTATGTGAACCAAACAAAACAAAAAACAAACAAAGTGAGATGTGTCTGCAAGTTACAGATCAATGATGGGACTATGGCTAAAACAAACAAGCAATTCAACGGTGGTGGTGGTGAGATAAGGACAATGTTCCGACCCACGTTGTCACATGTTATCTGGAGGCCGTGTAATTTTATGTTGTATTTATTTGTAGATTTTGTGATTCTGGCAGAAGCACAAAGGCAGCAGAGTTGTATCACTGGAGAAAAGGTTAAACATGTAATGTTTGCTTGCAGTTTCCTTGATTAAATCTGAATGCATTTAGCCTAACATGATCCAAAATACTAAGGTACCTTACATTGATTGCTCTCTGATTTATTTATTGATGGAAAAACTTTAAAAAAGGCTGTGCACCTGGAAATTTTTGTGGTCAGAAGTTTCAAACTTCGACTGAGAAAATTCTGATCTCAATGCAACATTAATTAACCGTCCTGTAACCATCTGTTAACCTTCAGGTCAATTTGACTACAGCAATTTAAAACTTCCAATGATTATTATTATAATCTGTTCTCTTTTGTTTTGATTTAGTTGCTTTTGTAAAGTGTCCTTGAGCGTTATATTAGACCCTTTGTGTTATTTATTTATTATTATTAAAAATTGTTAACCAGGTTTATGCCTGAGGTACTTCCTGTTTTCTTGTTGCTAACCTAAAAAAACAATTAAATAACAAAGCACAGAGCGTGTACGGAGGCTGCTGGGCCAGTTTTATGTCTTTTCCTCCCCGATGTTATGTGTTATCAATATGTATCGATGTCTTCACGAGATCCGTATGCCCACGGGCCACAGGAAATATCAAAGTTTGCTTGGCATTATGGCTTCCCCTCCCTCATAGTTGGTGATGTAGCAATAATATCAACGTTGTTGTCCTCACAGGAACTGTACGTCCAGACACCTGTGTCGCAGGAAATATGAAATTTTTCCCCTCCTCATGTTATGTGAAGTATCAGTGTTTCTGGCACTACTCGCATGCTTATGTTAGATTCGACCCGAGTGTACACGACACTGAAAACATGTTCATTTTAGGTTTACCTATTTTCCCACATTAAATTAGCAAAAGTCACTGAATATCAAAGAAAAAAATAGGATAACCATCTTTTTTTAGAGACATTGAATGGCAAATTCACCCCACGGATAACTGTAGGGTTTATAATGACACACCACCTAGCAGGAAATGGCACTAGACATTTGTCAACCACCTCCCCTATAATGAAACACCAGGACCAGACAGTGTGACACCGATCTGCCTGAGTGTGTGTTGACCGGCTGGCCCCTCCCATCTTCAAAAAGAAAACGTCCCTGGATCTGTTTACCCGTCCTGCTCCACGACCATCCATGACTCTGCCTGAACACAGTTTATTTTGTTGGTTACCTCTCCTCTCCTTTCAGATTTCTCTTGTGTGTTCCCTGATTCCACCTGTGTCCAGTTAAACTGCTCCCTGCCTATATAAACATGTGTATTCTGTCTCTTGTTGACAGTTTGTCACCTCTGTGTTTAGCGTTCCAGGACTCTGTTTTGTGTCGTTTAACCCAGTTTCTTTGAACCTGACCACCACAGCAGTGATAATATGTCATTAACGCTTGCCTGAGCTGGCGACAGCTGCAGGTGGATTCAAGACTGAAGACTCCGTTCTGACCAAGAAGTCAGCCCCCTTGACTTCAGACCTCAGTTTCAGACCAGATGAGAGATGAATACAGGACCAGAGGAGAAGGATGGATGACTACAGGACCAGAGAACAAGGATGGAGGACTACAGGACCAGAGGACAAGGATGGATGACTACAGGTCCAGAGGAGAAGGATGGATGACTACAGGACCAGATGGATAACTACAGGACCAGAGGACAAGGATGGATGACTACAGGACCAGAGGACAAGGATGGATGACTACAGGTCCAGAGGAGAAGGATGGATGACTACAGGACCAGATGGATAACTACAGGACCAGAGGACAAGGATGGATGACTACAGGACCAGAGAACAAGGATGGATGACTACAGGACCAGAGGACAAGGATGGATGACTACAGGTCCAGAGGAGAAGGATGGATGACTACAGGACCAGAGGAGAAGGATGGATGTCTACAGGACCAGAGGACAAGGATGGATGACTACAGGACCAGAGGACAAGGATGGATGACTACAGGACCAGAGAACAAGGATGGATGACTACAGGACCAGAGGACAAGGATGGATGACTACAGGACCAGAGCACAAGGATGAATGACTACAGGACCAGAGGAGAAGGATGGATGTCTACAGGACCAGAGGACAAGGATGGATGACTACAGGACCAGAGGACAAGGATGAATGACTACAGGACCAGAGGAGAAGGATGGATGTCTACAGGACCAGAGGACAAGGATGGATGACTACAGGACCAGAGGACAAGGATGAATGACTACAGGACCAGAGGACAAGGATGAATGACTACAGGACCAGAGGACAAGGATGAATGACTACAGGACCAGAGGACAAGGATGAATGAGTACAGGACCAGAGGAGAAGGATGGATGACTACAGGACCAGAGCACAAGGATGAATGACTACAGGACCAGAGGAGAAGGATGGATGTCTACAGGACCAGAGGACAAGGATGGATGACTACAGGACCAGAGGACAAGGATGAATGACTACAGGACCAGAGGAGAAGGATGGATGTCTACAGGACCAGAGGACAAGGATGGATGACTACAGGACCAGAGGACAAGGATGAATGACTACAGGACCAGAGGACAAGGATGAATGACTACAGGACCAGAGGACAAGGATGAATGACTACAGGACCAGAGGACAAGGATGAATGAGTACAGGACCAGAGGAGAAGGATGGATGACTACAGGACCAGAGGACAAGGATGGATGACTACAGGACCAGAGAACAAGGATGGATGACTACAGGACCAGAGGACAAGGATGAATGACTACAGGACCAGAGGAGAAGGATGGATGTCTACAGGACCAGAGAACAAGGATTGATGACTACAGGACCAGAGGACAAGGATGAATGACTACAGGACCAGAGGACAAGGATGGATGACTACAGGACCAGAGGACAAGGATGGATGACTACAGGACCAGAGGACAAGGATGAATGACTACAGGACCAGAGGACAAGGATGGATGTCTACAGGACCAGAGGAGAAGGATGGATGTCTACAGGACCAGAGGACAAGGATGGATGACTACAGGGCCAGAGGACAAGGATGAATGACTACAGGACCAGAGGACAAGGATGGATGACTACAGGACCAGAGGACAAGGATGGATGACTACAGGACCAGAGGACAAGGATGAATGACTACAGGACCAGAGGAGAAGGATGGATGTCTACAGGACCAGAGGACAAGGATGGATGACTACAGGACCAGAGGACAAGGATGAATGACTACAGGACCAGAGGACAAGGATGAATGAGTACAGGACCAGAGGAGAAGGATGGATGACTACAGGACCAGAGGACAAGGATGGATGACTACAGGACCAGAGAACAAGGATGGATGACTACAGGACCAGAGGACAAGGATGAATGACTACAGGACCAGAGGAGAAGGATGGATGTCTACAGGACCAGAGGACAAGGATGGATGACTACAGGACCAGAGGACAAGGATGAATGACTACAGGACCAGAGGACAAGGATGAATGAGTACAGGACCAGAGGAGAAGGATGGATGACTACAGGACCAGAGGACAAGGATGGATGACTACAGGACCAGAGGACAAGGATGAATGACTACAGGACCAGAGGAGAAGGATGGATGACTACAGGACCAGAGGACAAGGATGGATGACTACAGGACCAGAGGACAAGGATGAATGACTACAGGACCAGAGGAGAAGGATGGGTGACTACAGGACCAGAGGAGAAGGATGGATGACTACAGGACCAGAGGACAAGGATGAATGAGTACAGGACCAGAGGAGAAGGATGGATGACTACAGGACCAGAGGACAAGGATGGATGACTACAGGACCAGAGGACAAGGATGAATGACTACAGGACCAGAGGAGAAGGATGGGTGACTACAGGACCAGAGGAGAAGGATGGATGACTACAGGACCAGAGGACAAGGATGAATGACTACAGGACCAGAGGAGAAGGATGGGTGACTACAGGACCAGAGGAGAAGGATGGATGTCTACAGGACCAGAGGACAAGGATGGATGACTACAGGACCAGAGGAGAAGGATGGATGTCTACAGGACCAGAGGACAAGGATGGATGACTACAGGACCAGATGGATAACTACAGGACCAAAGGACAAGGATGGATGACTACAGGTCCGGAGGAGAAGGATGGATGACTACAGGACCAGAGGAGAAGGATGGATGAGGACCAGAAGAGAAGAATGGATGACTACAGGACCAGAGGACAAGGATGGATGACTACAGGACCAGAGAACAAGGATGGATGACTACAGGACCAGAGGACAAGGATGGATGACTACAGGTCCAGAGGAGAAGGATGGATGACTACAGGACCAGAGGACAAGGATGGATGACTACAGGACCAGAGGACAAGGATGGATGACTACAGGACCAGAGGACAAGGATGGATGACTACAGGACCAGAGGACAAGGATGGATGACTACAGGACCAGAGGACAAGGATGAATGACTACAGGACCAGAGGAGAAGGATGGATGTCTACAGGACCAGAGGACAAGGATGGATGACTACAGGACCAGAGGACAAGGATGAATGACTACAGGACCAGAGGACAAGGATGAATGAGTACAGGACCAGAGGACAAGGATGAATGACTACAGGACCAGAGGAGAAGGATGGGTGACTACAGGACCAGAGGAGAAGGATGGATGTCTACAGGACCAGAGGACAAGGATGGATGACTACAGGACCAGAGGAGAAGGATGGATGTCTACAGGACCAGAGGACAAGGATGGATGACTACAGGACCAGATGGATAACTACAGGACCAAAGGACAAGGATGGATGACTACAGGTCCGGAGGAGAAGGATGGATGACTACAGGACCAGAGGAGAAGGATGGATGAGGACCAGAAGAGAAGAATGGATGACTACAGGACCAGAGGACAAGGATGGATGACTACAGGACCAGAGAACAAGGATGGATGACTACAGGACCAGAGGACAAGGATGGATGACTACAGGTCCAGAGGAGAAGGATGGATGACTACAGGACCAGAGGACAAGGATGGATGACTACAGGACCAGAGGACAAGGATGGATGACTACAGGACCAGAGGACAAGGATGGATGACTACAGGACCAGAGGACAAGGATGGATGACTACAGGACCAGAGGACAAGGATGAATGACTACAGGACCAGAGGAGAAGGATGGATGTCTACAGGACCAGAGGACAAGGATGGATGACTACAGGACCAGAGGACAAGGATGAATGACTACAGGACCAGAGGACAAGGATGAATGAGTACAGGACCAGAGGAGAAGGATGGATGACTACAGGACCAGAGGACAAGGATGGATGACTACAGGACCAGAGAACAAGGATGGATGACTACAGGACCAGAGGACAAGGATGAATGACTACAGGACCAGAGGAGAAGGATGGATGTCTACAGGACCAGAGGACAAGGATGGATGACTACAGGACCAGAGGACAAGGATGAATGACTACAGGACCAGAGGACAAGGATGAATGAGTACAGGACCAGAGGAGAAGGATGGATGACTACAGGACCAGAGGACAAGGATGGATGACTACAGGACCAGAGGACAAGGATGAATGACTACAGGACCAGAGGAGAAGGATGGGTGACTACAGGACCAGAGGAGAAGGATGGATGACTACAGGACCAGAGGACAAGGATGAATGAGTACAGGACCAGAGGAGAAGGATGGATGACTACAGGACCAGAGGACAAGGATGGATGACTACAGGACCAGAGGACAAGGATGAATGACTACAGGACCAGAGGAGAAGGATGGGTGACTACAGGACCAGAGGAGAAGGATGGATGACTACAGGACCAGAGGACAAGGATGAATGACTACAGGACCAGAGGAGAAGGATGGGTGACTACAGGACCAGAGGAGAAGGATGGATGTCTACAGGACCAGAGGACAAGGATGGATGACTACAGGACCAGAGGAGAAGGATGGATGTCTACAGGACCAGAGGACAAGGATGGATGACTACAGGACCAGATGGATAACTACAGGACCAAAGGACAAGGATGGATGACTACAGGTCCAGAGGAGAAGGATGGATGACTACAGGACCAGAGGAGAAGGATGGATGAGGACCAGAGGAGAAGGATGGATGACTACAGGACCAGAGGAGAAGGATGGATGAGGACCAGAAGAGAAGAATGGATGACTACAGGACCAGAGGACAAGGATGGATGACTACAGGAACAGAGGAGAAGGATGGATGAGGACCAGAAGAGAAGGATGGATGACTACAGGACCAGAGGACAAGGATGGATGACTACAGGAACAGAGGAGAAGGATGGATGACTACAGGACCAAATGGATAACTACAGGACCAGAGGACAAGGATGGATGACTACAGGACCAGAGAACAAGGATGGATGACTACAGGACCAGAGGACAAGGATGGATGACTACAGGTCCAGAGGAGAAGGATGGATGACTACAGGACCAGAGGACAAGGATGGATGACTACAGGACCAGAGGACAAGGATGGATGACTACAGGACCAGAGGACAAGGATGAATGACTACAGGACCAGAGGAGAAGGATGGATGTCTACAGGACCAGAGGACAAGGATGGATGAGTACAGGACCAGAGGACAAGGATGAATGACTACAGGACCAGAGGACAAGGATGAATGAGTACAGGACCAGAGGAGAAGGATGGATGACTACAGGACCAGAGGACAAGGATGGATGACTACAGGACCAGAGGACAAGGATGAATGACTACAGGACCAGAGGAGAAGGATGGGTGACTACAGGACCAGAGGAGAAGGATGGATGACTACAGGACCAGAGGACAAGGATGAATGACTACAGGACCAGAGGAGAAGGATGGGTGACTACAGGACCAGAGGAGAAGGATGGATGTCTACAGGACCAGAGGACAAGGATGGATGACTACAGGACCAGATGGATAACTACAGGACCAAAGGACAAGGATGGATGACTACAGGTCCAGAGGAGAAGGATGGATGACTACAGGACCAGAGGAGAAGGATGGATGAGGACCAGAGGAGAAGGATGGATGACTACAGGACCAGAGGAGAAGGATGGATGAGGACCAGAAGAGAAGAATGGATGACTACAGGACCAGAGGAGAAGGATGGATGAGGACCAGAAGAGAAGGATGGATGACTACAGGACCAGAGGACAAGGATGGATGACTACAGGAACAGAGGAGAAGGATGGATGACTACAGGACCAAATGGATAACTACAGGACCAGAGGACAAGGATGGATGACTACAGGACCAGAGAACAAGGATGGATGACTACAGGACCAGAGGACAAGGATGAATGACTACAGGTCCAGAGGAGAAGGATGGATGAGTACAGGACCAGAGGACAAGGATGGATGACTACAGGACCAGAGGACAAGGATGGATGACTACAGGACCAGAGAACAAGGATGGATGACTACAGGACCAGAGGACAAGGATGGATGACTACAGGACCAGAGGACAAGGATGAATGACTACAGGACCAGAGGAGGAGGATGGATGTCTACAGGACCAGAGGACAAGGATGGATGACTACAGGACCAGAGGACAAGGATGAATGACTACAGGACCAGAGGACAAGGATGAATGAGTACAGGACCAGAGGAGAAGGATGGATGACTACAGGACCAGAGGACAAGGATGGATGACTACAGGACCAGAGGACAAGGATGAATGACTACAGGACCAGAGGAGAAGGATGGGTGACTACAGGACCAGAGGACAAGGATGAATGACTACAGGACCAGAGGACAAGGATGAATGAGTACAGGACCAGAGGAGAAGGATGGATGACTACAGGACCAGAGGACAAGGATGAATGAGTACAGGACCAGAGGACAAGGATGAATGACTACAGGACCAGAGGACAAGGATGGATGACTACAGGACCAGAGGACAAGGATGAATGACTACAGGACCAGAACGAGAAGGATGGGTGACTACAGGACCAGAGGAGAAGGATGGATGACTACAGGACCAGAGGACAAGGATGAATGACTACAGGACCAGAGGAGAAGGATGGGTGACTACAGGACCAGAGGAGAAGGATGGATGTCTACAGGACCAGAGGACAAGGATGGATGACTACAGGACCAGAGGAGAAGGATGGATGTCTACAGGACCAGAGGACAAGGATGGATGACTACAGGACCAGATGGATAACTACAGGACCAAAGGACAAGGATGGATGACTACAGGTCCAGAGGAGAAGGATGGATGACTACAGGACCAGAGGAGAAGGATGGATGAGGACCAGAGGAGAAGGATGGATGACTACAGGACCAGAGGAGAAGGATGGATGAGGACCAGAAGAGAAGAATGGATGACTACAGGACCAGAGGAGAAGGATGGATGAGGACCAGAAGAGAAGGATGGATGACTACAGGACCAGAGGACAAGGATGGATGACTACAGGACCAGAGGAAAAGGATGGATGACTACAGGACCAAATGGATAACTACAGGACCAGAGGACAAGGATGGATGACTACAGGACCAGAGAACAAGGATGGATGACTACAGGACCAGAGGACAAGGATGGATGACTACAGGTCCAGAGGAGAAGGATGGATGACTACAGGACCAGAGGACAAGGATGGATGACTACAGGACCAGAGGACAAGGATGGATGACTACAGGACCAGAGGACAAGGATGGATGACTACAGGACCAGAGGACAAGGATGAATGACTACAGGACCAGAGGAGAAGGATGGATGTCTACAGGACCAGAGGACAAGGATGGATGACTACAGGACCAGAGGACAAGGATGAATGACTACAGGACCAGAGGACAAGGATGAATGAGTACAGGACCAGAGGAGAAGGATGGATGACTACAGGACCAGAGGACAAGGATGGATGACTACAGGACCAGAGGACAAGGATGAATGACTACAGGACCAGAGGAGAAGGATGGGTGACTACAGGACCAGAGGAGAAGGATGGATGACTACAGGACCAGAGGACAAGGATGAATGACTACAGGACCAGAGGACAAGGATGGATGACTACAGGACCAGATGGATAACTACAGGACCAAAGGACAAGGATGGATGACTACAGGTCCAGAGGAGAAGGATGGATGACTACAGAACCAGAGGAGAAGGATGGATGAGGACCAGAGGAGAAGGATGGATGACTACAGGACCAGAGGAGAAGGATGGATGAGGACCAGAAGAGAAGGATGGATGACTACAGGACCAGAGGACAAGGATGGATGACTACAGGACCAGATGGATAACTACAGGACCAAAGGACAAGGATGGATGACTACAGGTCCAGAGGAGAAGGATGGATGACTACAGGACCAGAGGAGAAGGATGGATGAGGACCAGAGGAGAAGGATGGATGACTACAGGACCAGAGGAGAAGGATGGATGAGGACCAGAAGAGAAGGATGGATGACTACAGGACCAGAGGACAAGGATGGATGACTACAGGAACAGAGGAGAAGGATGGATGACTACAGGACCAGAGGAGAAGGATGGATGAGGACCAGAAGAGAAGGATGGATGACTACAGGACCAGAGGACAAGGATGGATGACTACAGGACCAGAGGACAAGGATGGATGACTACAGGACCAGAGGAGAAGGATGGATGAGGACCAGAGGAGAAGGATGGATGACTACAGGACCAGAGGACAAGGATGGATGAGGACCAGAAGAGAAGGATGTATGACTACAGGACCAGAGGACAAGGATGGATGAGGACCAGAAGAGAAGGATGTATGACTACAGGACCAGAGGAGAAGGATGGATGTCAGGTCCTGACTGACGCCAACTGCTAACTGGTAGTTTTTTCCTCCACTAGGTGGCACTGTAACGCTTGCTCCTGGGTGATGTTTGAAGATTCATTGACTGAAAATGATCGTGATCAAGAAGGATGGACGACTTCAGGACCAGAGGAGAAGGTAGAGTGCAGTTTAATTGTTTGGGATCATCATTATGTAGGAGACAGGGAAAACAAAATTATTGATTGAAGAATATTGAGGCCAGTTTTGACTATTTTGAAGGCGTTTTTTTTGGTGATTCAAAGGTAAGATAATAGAGAAAACTCAACCTGATTGGCCTTAATCCCCACATAAGACCTCTACAGACCACCATTTATCATTATTATATTACTTATTAGTATGACATTTATTTATTATTATCACTTGTTATGAAATATGGGGCAACATTATTATTTTTTATCTCTTGACAGCTGTCGCCACCCACGTTTTAAATTGTTTTTTTGTAAAATCAGCTTCTTTCCAAACACCTGCACTGGATATGCTCTGACAAGCAGTTTATTATACTTCTTTTTTTTTTTTTTACAAGATAATCATTTTTATTTAATTAATTTAAAGCCAATCACAACCTCTTTACCAATTTTTGTTGGCTGTGTCATCACCCCCAAGATGGAGTCACCCACTGAGCTTCACATTGGACTTATAGGGAGGACGTATTATTGAAGGCCCACCCTGGAAATGACCATGACCCTGGTTCCCTTGACAAAAAGCTCAGCTCTTAATGCAACAGGCTCCTTGGTGATAGACAGTGGTGGAGCGCTGCTGTGTGGTGGATGCAGAGGACTGCATGGACTCAGAGGGCTATGCAGACTAGGGACTAATCACACGCATGCAAATATTTGTTTGAATTTGTTCTGGGTTTAAAAATAAAGGTGATACAGTGCCAGATAAGTTTATAAATCCAGGCAAATACTTGCTAAGATTATATACTGTACTACAATTAACATTTGTTAATTAGTTTTTGCGATTACATTTATTTTAAATCTGGTTTTACTGTTTTTGGAACTTTATGAACTTGTAAATACCACTTTATAATAATTGTGTCTCATACTGACTTGCTGTGTGATGATGGTGGCTGCTGTAATTTGAATTTTAGCCACAAGAGGCTGCAGTTTGGTTAAAAATGAGGCTCTATTCATCTCACAAAGACATACATAATTCAATAAACGTACAGAATTGTGTTGTTGGTTGAGTGTTTGTAATGATCACAATCTATGACTTTTGTTTCCAACTTGTCAAGCTTTATAAAAGCAGAAGAGAGGACCAAACTAAATAATTCAGACCTTTACCTTTTCTTTTATCAAACAGCACGCGTCCCAAACTAAATATCACTTTATTACTTTCTTGTTTCCTGTATTTTTCTCTCTCCTGTGCCACCGTTAAATGTTCCTGATCTCCTTCCAGGTACAGGTATTAATTATTTGCTGTTGTACTTATAGTTTGTTTTTTGGGCTTATTATATGGAAATATTACTGAACAGAAAACTAACTAAATAAATACATTTAAAAAACAAAGGTTGTACAAGGGAAATATGGACCTATAAGAAAATCTTTACTATTTTATGTATTTCACAACCTATGTAAGTTATCATTGAAGTGTGTTTTGCTTGCTCATATATCAAAATATACTATAGCCCATATTGTGTGAAATAATGTCCAAATTTCCCTATACATGTTGTAAACATGTAGGTTATGCAAATAAACTGCCCCACCGGGGCTGTAACTCATCCCCGGCCAAAAGGCAAAAAGGGGGGACCTAAATATGTGAGGGGACCTCCTTTGTTCGGTGTTTAGTCACCTCTGTGGCCCCTGGAAAACCATTAAACGAGGAGGACTTCTCCCAGGAGCCCGGCATTCCTCAGATTCCTCCGGTGTGATGTCAGAGCGGAGGGGACGGCGCTCCGGAGGCATCTGGACCCACTGCTGCCTTCACGGTCTCCGCCACGGCTGCGAGATTTGAGGATTACATTTCAATTATTTTATTGGAGAAAATCCACACACATAGGCGGACATACTTTTACCGAACCTTTGTAAACGTATGCTTTTTTTTGACTGATGATGTGTAATGGAGTATCCTAGCAAACAATAATACTAATAAAATGCATAGTTTAGGTTTGGGGAAACGCGTATTCTCTTACTTGCTGAGAGGAGAACATCGGTGACACTTTGTATGCTAAATAGGAAGTTACAGCCAGCAGGTAGTTAGCATAGCTAGAAGGTCAAACTAGCTAGCTCTGTCAAAATAAACTCAAATAAATCCATGTAGGCCTACTAGCACCTGTAAACCACTAATAAACACTTCATAATAAAAACGTGTAAAATAAAAATAAAAAAGATTATTTACCAAAACGTCAAACTATTACCTTAAGTAAGTTGCCCTGCCCCTTGGGACCTTTTGTAGGGGACACAAAACCCCTGCTTTCCGGCTCCTTAAACTAAAGCTCTACATTTCGATATTTTCCGCTGCGTTTGAATGCATCATATGCTCCTCTCTCCCCCTGTCCTGAACGCCTCCATTGGACTAGAGGGACCACTACTATAAACATACCCTCCGCGAGAAGAAGACCACGTCGTACTTATCCACCGCCGAGACGGAGAACCTTTTTTTTTTCTAACTAATTTATAACTTTTTTGTGCTTCTTGAAAACTTTTTTTAAACAACAACAACAAAAAAACCCGGACAAAAGGTTTTTGGGAGTTGGAGCAGCGACGGGACGCGACATTTTGTTCATGAAAGTTTGCACACGTACGTTTGGAGAGTTTCTGTCTCGAGCCTGTTTTTCCCGCACGAGGACGTAACCGAACCAACGCGACACTATGGGGATTATCTGTTCGCTGTGAGGTTCAAGGCCGTCGAGCAGAAAAGGGAGAGCAGAAAACGGCATGTAGGTGAAGCGCAGGATCAAGGGTGAGTTGTCTTGTTGCATCAAAAAAAGAAGAAAGAAAAGGGGGAAAGAAAAGGAAAATCTCTCTCCGTGAGGTTTTGATTTGCTCTTGTTTCCAAAAACATCGAGGCGATGCTTGAAGTTGAGGGAAAAAATCTCTGTTCTCTTAAATCTCAACGAGTAAAAATGTAGGCCAAATGTCTGGGCCACGTAGGGCAGACAGGGGATCCTAAACATTCTCGCACTAAAACCCCAACCCCCGTCCTCCACCAGATAAACATTAAAATACAGACCCCCACCCAGTCCTCCTCTCCTAAATGACCTGTAGGAAGTGAAGCTGCACCTCCAGTTAAATGTCACCTACTGATGTTACATTAATGGCTAAAGGGACCCTATGCAGCCCTCCAGGACCCTCCTCCTTTTAGGATCCAGTTTGGACATCTAGTCTGAGCACATGCCAGGAAAAAAAAGTCCACACCGCTTGTATGTTCTACATCATACAAGACATGAACTGGAGCCGATCCTGTGGTTGTTTTAGTGGAGTCATCCAGGTAGAAACCAGAGGGGTGCACACATGTGCATCCATCCCAAAGGTGATTAAGGGTTATAGGGTTATGATGTGGTGGCGACACAATGACACTATCATTTTTTTTTGTTTGCCCGCCTCACACCCTGCATGTTTGTGTGAGAGCATGTAAAAAGATGTGTTTGGACACGCACCTTTTGGACTACAACCATTACTGTAATAAAAAAAAAAGAAAAACAGAAAGGGGGAGTTCTGTTAAGGCAAATATAGCATAGCTGCAGGAGGCGTAGGCCTGACACACACACACACACACACACACACACACACACATCTGGCTGTCTTTATAAGCTCAAAGGCATGCTGTGTAAATTATATGGTGCCAGAGCAAGTGGCTTGGGAGTACACACCACTTTTTAAAACACTGGTTGAGGATTTAAAGGCCCCCGAAAAAACAGAGTTGTAGGCCCCGCCTCCATCCGTGCTTCTCATCACCTCACAGCGAAGGCTCGTTTAAGAGTTGAGACACAAGGGAAAATATCTGATGCATGTTTCTGATTCTGCACCACTCGTTTGCCCCCCTGTGTTCCTTCTGTCATTTGTAAACAAAAAGGAAAGTATCTAAATCCAAATGCCGAGGTCCCAAAGGCTTATTTTGTTTACGTCCCGCATGGTAAGACCATAATAGGTGTTTACTGCACAATGCAAGGCCTGGTGTGATAAGGAAAAGTGGCGATTGTTTGTGTAGCCGTTGGTCATTTGAGTGGAAAGGCCATTTGATTGCTATGTGGGGCGAACGTACCTGTAATTTTGGTCAAGTGCTCACGCTGCAGCGCAGGAAATGAGGGAGGGAGGAAAAGGTGTTGTTGTTGTGTTTGAAGGCCGAGAAATGAATTCCCTCAAAGTCAAATTACGGCTCTCTTGGTGATTCTGGAGAGAAAAAGCAGTGACCTTTCTCTTTCATGAAATTTGAATGACTTCCTGATGAAATTGTTTTGAATGTGTCATACTTTATATCATCCTACACATTAATTAAATGCTTTAACGTGGTTTTGCACGTTAGGAGATACTTTTTTTAAAATCATACAATACATTTGATGATGAATGAATACCTTTTTTAATATTTGGTGGTTCCAGCTTATGGAATGTGACTGTTTTCATCATTGTTAATTAAATATATTGAGGATTTGACTGTTTGTCGGCCAACAAACAACTTATAGATGTTACCTTTTTAGCTATAAGAAACGGGCATTTTTCATAATTATTAATACATTGTGTGTGTGTGTGTGTGTGTGTGTGTGTGTGTTTGTGTGTAAGTGCTGCTCTCTGGCAGCCCGGCTGACAACAACAGAGCAGAGAGCGTGCTACGACTCGCCCAACTCTCCCACACTCCAGCGTCGGCACCTTCCAGCCCCCCCATACATTAAACATATTTTTTATGGTAATTTCCCAGAACCCATGTATGTGATTTAGTCTGCGGACGCGTTTTCCATATGATGTGAAGTGTTAAAGCGTGTGAACGTTCCTCTCCTCGCAGCATCACATGTGTCGGATACGGCCGGATGTTTGCAGTAGCAAAGTGTTGCTGCTTTCACAGGCCTGTAAACCCGGTGTGTTGAGGTGCCTGTTAGTGTTGGTGTCTCTGGGTTCAGCTGTGAGAAAACACTCGGTGGCTTTTTGGTGATTGTGTGTGTGTGTGTGTGTGTGTGTGTGTGGTTGTGTGAGTGTGATGTGGTTCCCAGGAGGAGGGGGCATGGAAAATGTGAACAGCACCGCGGTTTGGCTGGAGCCGACGTGGTGGCCGATGGGTGATGGTCCCGTGTTTCTGTTGTTGAGGTGGAGGGAGCCACCGCTATCAGCCTCCCTGTCTTGTCACCCCTGCCCTCCCCCATCCTCCCCCTCTCACCTCACCCCCCTTTTGTCCTGACCAACTGTACCAACATGATAAGAGCCTGGGAAACACCGGTGTCGCACATCTTTTTTTTTTTTTTTTCCTCTCTCTCCGGCTCGTTCGCCGTATCCTCACTTATCTGGAGCCTTTATTTTCTCAATCCCAATCTCCCAGTCATATCTCCAACCTCTGCCCGCCTCCATGTCATCAATCCCCAGGTTTTACTGCCATGGGATGAGTCAGCAGCGCTGTGTCACTGTTGGTTTTGGAAAACCAGTTTCTGGCCAGTGTTGAAGCTGTTTCCCCCTTTGACCCCCCCTTCATGTTCCAGTGATGTTGTTTAGACAGCTTTGCCAGCCTGAAACACTGGGCAGTCCCTATTACTGTCAACTGTGGCACAGTGTTCCTGTCCATTTAGACCTGTTCGATAATCGATTTTAAAGCGTAATCGCAATTATGTAGTTAGGACAATGTTAAAAACGTGAAAATCGTAAAAGTTCTGCACTTTATTCATTAATTTTTGTTTCATGGACACACCTTAAGATACATGTGAAAGTGAGGTTTTTCTCTTTATCCCAAAGGGATTGTTTTTGTTTACAAGAGGACTATAAGAAGATAACATGGAGCAAAGCCAGATGGCAAAAGTTTATTAATTGTTCTTTATATTAATCCCTTGAGGGATTTTTTGTTTAATAAGAGCAAGGTTTGCACTCAAATTGCAAAATGTTCAATAAAAAACAGCATATTTTAAATAATTTCTTTGCCTTTTGTCATTTCACAAAATAATCGTAATTGAAATCGGATTTTGAGAGAAGAAATCTGGATTTTATTTTCGGGCAAAATCGAACAGCCCTATGTCCACTGTACGATATTTAGGGATAAACTGTAAGACCCATTCACTATCAATCACTTGGAGCTGATAATCACATTATTTTCTTTCTTTTAATGCAGTTTATAGCTGATAAGAAAATGTATTCTGCATTTAAAAGCAGCTTTTTTTTAGATTTTCTTTATTTTTGTGTTTTTTTTTGGTCGTTGCACACCATCATGTTTCTTACTAATATCTCGAGTCATACATACTTGGCCCATTAACAGTTACTACAAAGCAGTAGAAGTTGAAGCGTTTCGGGCCATTAATGACTCACATCGCTTGATCAGATAACTGGAATCTTAATTCCTTTTTAAGGTTTGACCAATTTGTTTCGCGGCATTTAAAGGGATTACAGTTGCATTTTACGTCCGGTTAATCTTTATTTTGTAATAAGTGTATATCTAGCGATGTATTTAAGGCTTAAATTTAGTTTTATGAAGTTGGGAAAGCAATTGTCACATTGCCTCTCACATAAGAGATTGATCCATGTCACTTCCACACTGAGGGATACAGTTCATTAATGAACCCTGCTATCGGATTGGTACCAGGGTTTAAAGTTGAACCGGTGCACCCTAATGGATTATATAGACTTTAAGTTGTTTGCAAAAATGTTTGAACTCTGTCGTCCTCGTCACTAAGTCAGATACCACAATGTGAACACACATCTCTTATTGCACAGGCCATGGATTAGGATTTCAGGTTACCTTTAGCGGATGTTTTCAGAGTAGTTTGAAATACATTGTGTTGTAATGGCTGATAGTAGCAGAAGAATGAAATGTCCCAAAACTCAAACACCCACAAAAAATGATACCTGCTTTCTGATAAACATACAATTTTAACATTTCAGAATTTTGAGTGAAGCTTTCGTGAATTCTCCACCAGTTGAACCACTTGATCTGTGCAGACAGGCTCCTTCACTGTCTGGATCTCACCTCGGTGCGAATGCTCGGCTCTGTGTGACCGTCGCTGTGCTCTCGTGTAGTAGAGAGAGAGAGAGAGAGAGAGAGAGTGTGTGTGTGTGTCTGTGTGTGTGTGTCTCAGAGATGGAGCTAGAGAAAGAGAGAGAGGAAAATAAGAGCGCTGGAAAGTGAAGAAGCAGATGCGCTAGTTAGAAACACACTGTCTGGCCGCCTGGCTCCACCATCTGTTTGCAGCTGCTGATGCTTGTGTGTGACAGACAGTACATTCGTGTGTGTGTGTGTGTGTGTGTGTGTGTGTCTGTATGGAAACATATAATGTATATTGTGGGACATTAATTTAATTCCTTTAAGGTGAGGAAACTTAAAGGCAAAGTCTACTGTTTGTGTGTTTCTTTTTTTAAGATGTAAACACACACACATACGTATACTTACACACATATTTTATATATGCATGCATGTCTCAGACAGACACACATGGCCAGAGTGTCAGATAACCGAGTCCTGCCGTCCCGTAGGCATGCTGGGAGAACAATCGCCGTGTGTGCACGCATGTTCCTTTTACCGTATGTCACATATTTTTTTCATATAGCAGATCACACACAGCCTGGGATTTACTGCCCAGTGAATTAGACAACGAGCTTCAGTCAGGTCAAGTCTGATCCAGGGTCAACCCTCCCAGTAGCTGCTGGTTTCTCAGACAGACTTCGGCTCTATGTGTCCAGGAATGTGTGCAGACTTCAGAACCGTATTTCCCCCAAAACATCTAACTTGTTGAGCTGGTCTTAGCTCCATGGTAAGCCCGTGGGACGAAAGAGGATCAAAAGATTTTTTTTGGGGGGGGGGAAACATCAGACCAAATCTGGTTTTGGAGCAGACGTTGGTGTAATAGTACTGTGAAATTCTTATATTTTAGCTGTGCTTGAAGTAACAACTATCTAAGTCACCTCGTCTTAGTGTGACTGAAGACACTATAAGTCAATTAGTTGATTTAATCAACAATAATGTTGATTGATCTTTTAAGTCATTCATCAAGCAAAACATTCCAAACATTCTCTGGTTCCCTCCTTTCACAATATGGGCATTTGTGTTTTTTTCTCTGATATAATTGTAAATGTTTTAGTTTTGGACATTTAAAGAAATGTAATAATGTCATTTTCACCATATTTATCGCAACAATAGGTGAGAGATTCTACAAAACGGCCAGGCAAAGCTCTATTTGCTTCTATAATCAGAACATGCATCCTGAGCACACACACTGCCTAGTGAACAACTCTTCATCAGAACCAGGACTCTGTGATCCGGGCTCGGTTTGGACCCGTAGACCATACTGTAAAAGGAGCACGTCGGAGGAAGAGTAGTTACGAGCTGTGAAGCACTTAACCCCATTGTTTTGCTACAGCGCTCATGTGTAACAGGAGGGGAGGAGGAAGGGGGTCGGTGTTGGTATTTCAGACAAGCAACAGAGATCAGATTGATTGAGTTACACACGCTTCACTTGCGTCCTCGGCTCTTGGCGGCCTGCGTCTAATGGTCTTAGCAGTAGGCGACAAAGTGCTGTTTTGTTCCCGCTATTGTGTGGCTGTGAATGGAGCAAAGTGACAGATGGAGGGAGGGGGGCACATACAGCACCCGCACCAGCCCGCTCTTTCACCGCGCAGATGCTTGGGGATTGTACTTACAACTTGGATCTGTGTCAACGACGTAAACGGCATTTATTTTAAGTGGAACTAAACATTTTTAAGGTGATTTGACCTGCAGATGACTGCCACTTTGCTTTGTTTTCGTTTGGGAAAAATTCCCAGTAGATATGACTGTGTGTGTGTGTGTGTGTGTGTGTGTGTGTGTCAGTGTGGTTTTTTAACTGATTTTGTATCTGTATTTCAACATTAAGACATAACATCTAGTGACGGTTAAAGATCGCTTCCATTAGTCACTCATCCTAGTGATCTGTCCGGCTCTCCCTTCCCGCAACAACGCCGAAGAGCATTCTTCCAACGCTAGATATCTTACTCATAACATTTGCCCCATGAATAGATTTAAAAGTAATTTATAATGTTTCCAATTGACTCGTTTTAAAATCAGAAACCTGTAAAAAAAGGTCTTTATTATTCACTTGATGGCTCCATGCGTCAGCTGGACTGCAGTTTATGTTTGCACAGATAAATACACCTCCTTTTATTGCTTCTGTTTTTTTGAAAGGCTAAAAGAAAAGACAACAAGTCAAAGACTTTAAATACTACATTGGTTTTTACAAAGCGATGCACAGAAAGATTCCAGGCTGAAAACATACAGTTAGACTTATCTGTTGCACCCGAAACACCTTTTTATCTTGTTATCACACAGTGTCTGCAAACAGCGAAGAAATTATGCACTTGTGGTATTGTGGTTTAAACACACACACACACACACACACGGTAAAGAAAAACAACATCTCCTCCTTGTATTTTCACCTTTAGGTCCCGGACCGCAGCGGTCTTGAGGGGGATGAAGAAGGAAACACAACAAAAGACGCAAACGGTTTTTCATATAAATTTAGCCTGAGCTCGCTATCCTGAAAAAGGAAAACAATCCTCTTCCCTCAGTTTTCCCTCTCGTTTTTTTCTCCACGCCACAAAATTACAATGTGCAAATTCATAAACGCATACGCTGTTTTTTTTGCACGCTGGAAATAAACACGACGGTTTGGGAGAGAATGTTGCTGCAGCGCTGCAGCGGCGTTGGAGCTGCATTTTTAGTGTCGAGGAGTGGGTTCGGTCCGCAGCTATTGTCTGTCTGTCTGTCTGGCTTTGTCCAACCACACACTTCCAACCATGCCACTGATTGCTAGTTTAGAGTTGCACTAACTGCTGTCTGGTCCTTTGGCTAACCTCTGAAGAACCTGGTGTGTATGTATATGTGTGTGTGTCTGATCCTCTTGCGGTGCGCTCTGTTCATGCATGTCTATGTTTGTACACTACACAGTGAAAGTATGCGTCTTTATTTGTCTTTGTGTGTTTATCTGCGTCTGAAGGCCTGTTGACAGGGATCTCGCGGAGGCCTGTGTGTGCTTGGGAACGTTTTCTCGAGACATTTCGGGGAGGTTTTTTTTCAAGTCACTTCCCCTAAGCCCGACCCCAGAGGGGAGGCTCAAGAGTGGCTGTGGTTCGGGTCAGGTGACGGCTGGGGTCACATATCCTAAAGCTGATTAACTCATCCTGTTGTAGCCCAATTATTCACTTGCTGCGGCTTTCTTGCTCGGCATGTGTGTTGGCACGAAGAACCCACAGATGATGCCACCTTTCTCACTAACAGTGAGGCGTCTCGGGCGGATTCGGGCGTGAGGAATGTGTTATGGCTTCCAACAGAGGCACGGCTGCTGCAAAAGACCAGCGTGATTCAGATGGTATCAAACAATTTGTAGCTCTTTCATTTAAGACTCGCTCGCTTGTGTCTTTTCTCTCCCGCTCACTCGGCCTTTTCTCTCACACACACACACACACACACACACACACACACACACACACGCACACACACACGCTTCCTTGTGGTGCATACTTGTGTCAGGTGTGCTCTGTTTTTCCAGTCAGGGTAGAGAGGAATCTGGGCCGGGGTCCAAGCTGACTATCAACAGCACATTGCCAGAGCCTGGGACAAGAAGCAACACATCCACTCCATCTTTACTCCTCCTCCTTCACCCTCTTCTACTCCTCCTTCTCCTCCTCTCCTGATCACAGGAGCGTTGTCGCCCTGTGTTTTGCTCTATTCATTCTTCTGTTTGTGTGTTTCTTTCTTTCTCTCTCGCCTGTATCTACTTTCTTCATTTCTGGTACCAGTTTTGACTTTTCTCCTGTTTGTATGGAGAGAAACAGCTTTTTTTTTTCACTGCTGCAGGAGGTGTGGAGATGTTTTGTGGTGTATTTCTTGTCTAACAAGCGCTACAAAGCCACCACCCTTACAATTACACTGCTTTGAGCAATCTGAATTAATTTCCGTTGAGAACATCAGCATTATCGCATGGCGGCTTTGGGTTTTAAGGAATGTTCTTTAGGTTTGCCTCAATGTTGCGTACTCTATGTGTGGTATTCTACAAGTGTGACTATATAAATCATTTACATATACTCGTGTTTGTGTGTGCTTTTACTTCAAAGCTCTCTCCTCATCACAGACATGAAAGCAAAGAGCTGATGACTAACCCAGAGATGTGTTCAAAGTGTTCCCCACAGACCTGTTTCAACCTTAAAACCACAGTGTGTGTGTGTGTGTGTGTGTGTGTTGGCATGTCTTCCTCACAATATTGAATTTGTGTTGCAGTAATTAACAGTTTTATGGGTTTCCTATTGACAACATACATCGACACTTCCTGTTTTGTGGCGGCAGGGAGCTGGCGAGCGGCTGTGAAAGCATCTGTGCCACCGCTGCATGTGTGTGATCTTACACACTCATGACACTGTACGCTCCGTCGTCTGGCGCTGTGCTGCCTGTCGGGCCGGGGGAGAGGGGGAGATAAAAATCAAAGGGAAGGCCTCCCACACAGTCAGATATGAGACTTAGAAGCTCCATTTGTTCCTCAAAGCCAGCTGCCGGGTTCAGATGGATGTCTGCGCTCGGGCCGTTTGATGTCCATTCATCCGTCGCCTCACATCTCTGCTTCTGTCTCCCAGCGTTGCCCGACGCCGAGGCCTCACGGGGCCCAGGAGAGAGCTGCAGCTGCCATAACTATAGGATAAAGCTGTCTGCTCTGTGATTCCAGCCTCTGCTAACATCGTAGCACCGCTGCTGCTATCGCTGGGGATTCTGCTTGCCTCATAGTTTTTTGTGTGTGTGTGTCTGCTCGTTTATGGGAGGTAGGCAGGATGATAACATTGGGAAATCTGATGTGCGATGGAATGTCCGCTGATAAGAGCAACGTGAATTTTTAGCATTCCTCTGGGCTCAAATGTGAAAGTTTGAAAAGAACAACAACTTTCTGTATCTGTTTCAAGAATTTGACTAATCCATGTCTTTTTCATCTCTCCCTGCAGCACCCGTTCATCCTCCTCCTCCTCCTCCTCCTCCTCCTCATCGTCGTCCTCCTCCTCCTCTCCGGACATCTTTGGGAATGGGCCAGCGCCTTGCCAGGGTGCATCTTTCCACCCGGTGGTGTGGCTGGCGTCGTGCGAGAGTGAGGAGGGCAGCAGCAGCCGCCAGGTCATAGAGCCTGCCCACCTCTCTCTCTGCCCGTTTGTTGCTCCCAAGTGACTTTTTGACCTTTTGACCCGGCTGCGACCTCCAGACAGCCATGCCCTTCCGGCTGAAGCTGCGTCGCACGCGGCGCTACAATGTCCTGAGCAAGAACTACTTTGTGACCCGGATACGCCTGCTGGACAGCAATGTGATCGAATGCACTCTGTCGGTGGAGAGTACGGGACAGGAATGTCTGGAGGCGGTGGCCCAAAGGCTGGAGCTACGGGAGGTGAGGAGGAGTCTTTTATTTTGGTACCCACGCACATGCTTGTGTTAGACTGTCCAAATCATTTATTTTATCTTATGAAGTGTCTTTCCCTGTACCACTGAAGACTATTCTGAAGGATTGAGGGCATGCAAATGATGTCCAGGTATTGAATGTTGACATAAAATATTCAATACATAAATATTACTATTAGTAGGGGTGGGCAGTATGGGGGGAAAATCACTGTATATGTAAATTGATGTCACAATATTGATAAAATATCATTTATTATATTTTCTGGGAAATCATTGGAGAAATATATGCGAGATATAAAAAAAAAACCCACAGACACACTGTGTGTGTGTGTGTGTGTGTGTGTGTGTGTGTGTGTGTGTGTGTGTGTGTGTGTGTGTGTCGGCCACGCGTCTCTCCTCACACCCTGTACGTGTCTCCCTGCCCTCCGCTGTCTCTCTCCTGCAGGGTCCTTGTCTGTCTCTAACGAAGCGTGGCTACCTCTGTCCTCTTTTCTCTGCAGAAGAAAGAGATACTGCTCATCCCCCTCCCCTACTTCCCTCCCTCCTGTCTATAGAGTGGTGAAGTCCCGCCCCTCCATTTCCGGGACATGGGTCCTCAAAAGCAAAAAAATATCAATGCGATTCAATGGGTAGATACAAATTATTTTCTGGTCCCGTTTGAATTGTGCCATGGATTTCACATATGTTCTTTGTGATATTTAAAGAAAATTTTTCACGCAAAGAAGACGACAATTAAGCGCGAAGAGTTTTGATAAAGTTAGGTTTTGTGTGAGCCGCTTTGTGAACTACAGCTCCTCGCTGTTCTCGTCGCGAATGATATACGTCACCACCCGCCGAGTCCGAAGTCCGCCGAGATGGCTGTTTCTCTGCTCCACTTCACCGCTTTTTTCCAAGGGCAGAATAAAAGTATCGAAAGGGGGGAGAACCACTATAAGTCGGGTCATGTGGAGAGCCGAGGGAGGGAAAAGGGCGATGACGTGACGTCACATACGCGACACAACATGTAGTCTTTATCATTGTGTTTTCTCAATGAATTTTAACTGAAGAATTGCACAATAAACGGTCAAACTCTTGACATGGAAAATTATAATTTAAGCCTATAAACAACATTTGTGTAATCCAAGGCATAACGACCGGGGGATCAGATAATAATTATTTTCCGTCCATTGAACACCATTCATTTTTTTCGCTCCGAAAGGACCCATGGCGCCGTTACTTCCTGCTTCCGCTTCGGCACTCTATACTTCTGCTGTGTTTCCTCTCATCCCTTTCTCTCTGTTCCCTAATGTTCTTTACTTTTCCTTCGTCGAGGTTTAACCACCGCCTGGCTCTGCCCTCACACAGGTAGCTAATCGGTGTGTGAAAGGGCAGTTTGTGACAAAGAGTGCGTGCGTCTGGTTGACGACTGTTTGAGTTTGATGAATACATGTGTTCAGCTGTGTGTCTGCGCCAGCTGGAGCTGCTGACAAAGTGAGA
Source organism: Chelidonichthys spinosus (assembly GCA_029853015.1). NCBI lineage: Eukaryota > Metazoa > Chordata > Actinopteri > Perciformes > Triglidae > Chelidonichthys > Chelidonichthys spinosus. The sequence continues at coordinate 7,045,723 of CM056838.1, read as the reverse complement.
GAGAGAGAGAGAGGGGCGGTGTACTTCTGCGTACTCGCACGGTGTCGTGGTATTTGCCAGGTGTCAGCGATGTGATAAATACGCTGATGTGACGCCTAAGCTTCAGGTGCCGTCTGCTGCCGTGCATGCACGCCATTGTCGAACTCTTTGTGTGTGTGTGTGTCTGTGTGTCTCAATTAGTTGTTCTCATCTTGTAGTGCTGTACCTGAGGGTGTGTGTGTGTGTGTCTGTGTGTGTGTCTGTGTCTGTGCAGCTGCAGCTTAACAACTTTCTTTACACTTGAGTCAGAGCATGTGGACTAAACAGGTGTGCTTACCTCTTTGTGATGACACACGCACACTAATGTTTCATTCTAAATTACATGGTTAGAAGTATGGGGGCTCATTCTGTAAAAAAAACTTTGTGAGACCTTTTTTCGGGGTACATTTGAGAGTCTGACAGGATGATATTTGTTACGATTGAATCTTTTCCTGATGTTTAAACCTGCTCCAGATCCATTAAACTTACTGTAGGATATATGCATGTAAATGATAAATGGACCTGCCTTTACAGAATGTTTTTCTAGTCTTTTCACCCACTCACACACCGATGGCACGTCTGCCTTCTTGGGCAGTCTGGGGTTCAGTCTCTTGCCCTTGCAGACTAACCACACTCTTGTTCGGATTTGAAGGAGAATATGTGCTTGTTTTAGTTCAGCTTCTTGTTAATCTCCTCTCTACCCTGTTTGATTGTCCCCTATGTATTTCTCAACTAATTTCCCATTTCCCTCCTCAACCCATTTCTTTCCCTACAAACCTATATTTATATGTCTCTGCCATTAACAGCTATTTTCTCTGTCTCCCTCCAGTCGTTTCTTCTGCCTCTTTATCTCTCTTCATCCCAGTTACACAACGAATGTCTTCTTCGCTTCCTCCTCATCCCACCTCCACTCTTTACTTTCCTCATTGTCCTGTTTCCGTTTCTGTCACCTCCATGCCTTTGACCTTGTGCACCACACTGACCTCTCCCTCCGTCTCTCTCCCCCCCCTGACTCCAGACCCATTATTTCGGGCTGTGGTTCCAAGGAAAGACCCAGGCCCCGGCCCATCGCTGGGTGGAGCTGGAGAAACCCCTCAAGAAGCAGCTGGACAAGTTTGGCAATGAGCCACTGCTCTTTTTCGGAGTCATGTTCTACGTGCCCAGTGTTTCCCGCCTGGAGCAAGAAGCCACCAGGTAAAGAGTCTCCAAACACCCACACACACATCGCGTTCATTTTCAAGCACGACTGCATCAACCTTTTCTACCAGTACCGTCTCATTTTCCTTTCCATAGTATTAAAACATTATAACACAACTCAAAACACTATAACTATAAATTAAATTACATGATGCATGGTGTTCATATTGACGTTGTTTACAAAATGTATTTTAAAAATTCAGCATTTCATGGTTGAAATGGCTCAAAACGCCATCTGCTGTCTTAAATCAGCACTCAACTTGCAAGGCCAGGTCCGAGATAGAGTCGACCGTTTGGGACTAGTCTATAACATGTTTGGGACTAGTCTATATATGAAATACCAAACATGCTCTTCCTCGTTTCACATCTCACATTTTGACTTTTTCAGTAACTGGCGTGTGTAGCCTTACAATCACAGCACAAGCCTCCCTCTCCTTCCTGTGGACCTTTTGGTTCGCCAGCAGCAGCCCCGGGTCAATTTTTCAAAATGATGCAGTGGGTGTACTTAGGCGAGACCTGGGGTTAAAGCTACACTTTAAAAAGTGATGCGTCTGTGATGAGAAGTGTTGTGCTGCAACGGAGTGTGAACGAGCAGGTTCGCTAGCTGTGAAAAGGGCATCCAGGGGTCAGTGTGTAGTGGACAGTCTGCCATCTCAGATTCCTTCACACACACACACACACACACACACACACACACACACACGCCACACACACTCCGCAGGTCTGCCTCGCACTGAGCTGGTGAATTTGCGGCCGCTGCTTCGACGGATGTGGGAAAGGTCGATTGCAGGTCACACTTGATGTTTTGACATACGAGTTAGTTTAAAGAAGTGTGTGTGTGTGTGTGTGTGTGTGTGTGTGTGTGTTGATTATTTACTTTGTTGAATTACCTTTTGCTTTTTGAGAGGCAGGACTGGACATGATTTTTCTTTGCTTACTTAGAAAATAATGAAATCATCATCCATCAGTACTGGCCTGATACACTCACTGTGTGTGTGTGTGTGTGTGCAAGTGTGTGTGCGTGTGTGTGTGTGTGTGTGCGCGTGCAGGTTTGGTATCCAGAAGAATCTGCTCTGGTAAAGGGATGTTATTCCAGGAAACCCCTGCGGGCTTTTATAGTGTGTGTGTGTGTGTGTGTGTGTGTGTGTGTGTGTGTGTGTGTGTGTGTGTGTGTGTGTGTGTGTGTGTGTGTGTGTGTGTGTGTGTGTGTGTGTGTGTGTGTGTGTGTGTGTGTGTGTGTGTGTGTGTGTGTGTGTGTGTGTGTGATGATGGGGTTGAAGGGGTTATGATGGGGCCTAAGGGGCAATTTTAAGGAACAATGGTCGCCTCTTTTTCTCAAGCCCCCACTTTTTCCTCTTCCAATCCCTCTACATAGTGTCACCCCTGCTCCTTTATCAAGAGCAGATCTCCACATCACTCCAGTCCCACATGTTTACTGTCTCTCTCTCTCTTCGTCCTCCTTTTCTCTTTCCCTCTTTCTCTCCCTCTTTTTTTTTTTGTTTGTCAGGAATGTTGGCACAGCCGTCCGGCGTAGGAGGCGGACCACACATTCCTCCCAGCAGAAGTGCTGGGGGTAAAGAGGGAGGGGAGAGGGGGGGATGTCTGGTTTATAAAACACACACGCACACACACACATATACACAACCACACATACGTACACACTCACTTACCTCACACACCTCGCCCCCCCCCTCTCAGAAGCCAGCTGCAGGCCTGTCAGAAGAGTCACAATACACCACATTGTAAGAGCGTACACGCTCCCCGAGGCCAGCTTCTCTCAAAGCCCATCCCCTTTTTCTTTACATCAAGTTGAAAACAATGTTCAAAACTTTTTTTGATGAGGCTTTTTAATTATTATTAGTCCTAATTAAGGGTTTAAAACATTCAACACATTCTTATACTGTCTGTACTTTCCTTTTAGAACTTCATCAGTCTGCATGATAACGACTGCGGCCCTCTTTTTCTTTTATTGGGATATGGTTGATCTGGCTCAGATCCAGTGAAGCAGAGCTTTGTTTTTTCTACACACCTGGTCCACTGAAGGTGGGGGAAGGGCAGGATTCGGAGAAAGAATGACAGAGGCGAAGAGGAAGACAAGCGGGAACAGTGAAAGTAAAAACTTTGGCAGCAGCGCTCGGTTCTGGTTTTGTACCTTGTTATTTATGTGGTTGAAGCTCGCTGCCCACATATGTTTTTGCTGTAACTTACACATATTTAGGCGTCCGCATACAAAAGCTTGTTTGTGTTTTGGAGTAAAAACGGAGTAGGAGGGGGTGGATTTGTTGTTTTTGGATGACCATTTCACAAAACTGTTTTTTAGAGGAATGTTACTTTTTAAAAAGTGGAGATGCTGCATCATGCCATAAGAATGTGTTACCAATAATGTAGGTTATTTGTTTAATTGTTCATTTTAACAGCATTTGGATAGTAAGAAAGGAAAACACAGATTACCAGAAAGACGGAGTGTTGACCCGGCCTCCTCCGGGTAAATTAGATTTACTACAAAAGTAATGTGAGTTGTATAATGTGGTCTTTGATCTGATGTGGTCTCTTTCAGTGTCTGACTGATGTGTAACCTGATACTAGATCTTCAACTCTTCTTCCCTCTCTTCCTCTCTCCATAAAGCTGTAAAAATGTCCCGGTTCCGATTTTGTAAGGGGTCCACCTGGAACCCTTTCAGGGGTTTTTACCCAGAACTCACCATAAAGGGTTATCCCTTGAACCACCTGTAAAAGGATCCACCTCAAACCCCCTAGAGAGGTTCTACAGAGAACCATTCTGTGGTAAAACCCTCCATGCGGTTTCATCCAGAACCTTTTCTACCTTCTAAGGACGCCAACAAGAACTCACTCATAGGGTTCAGCTGAGAACCCTTTTATACACGTGGGTAAAGAGGGTTTTATCTAGAGCCCACCCAGGGGCTCACACTCACAGTTTTTGGAGTTGGAGAGTTGGAACACTACCCATAGAACCTTTAACACCGTAACCCTGTTTTACTCCAACCGGATTTGGCGACCTTAGGCTTTGAAAGGCTCCTTAAAGGGTTGGGCTGATGTGGTCCAGCACAACCCACAACACTCACGGCTCCTGTTATGTTCCCTTTAGTATGTCAGTGATGACATAGATTATGCGGGGCTGTTCAGTTATATATTGTATTGTATATTATACAGTAAAAGAAGAATCCTTGTTTTCTAATCCAAGGGTCACAGATGCTTCAACTATCATTCCAGAAAACTGGTATTATTACAATTGAGAACATTACCTATAGAACTTACTCCACCCTGCTATTGGTTTTATTAAAAAACCTTGGGTGTTTGGGCTGGGAGGATGTTTTAACACCCAAGCGTTTAAACAATCCTTGAAGAACTCTTTCTTCCCAAAAGGGTTCTTTTGAGGAAAAGGCATCTATAGATGTTCTGCACCACCTTCTTTCTTTTTTCTTTCAGAGAATCCCCTCTTTGATCCATTTTACCACACACACACACACACACACACACACGTCTTGCAGAAGGCGTGAGTGTGTTTGAAGCCTTCTGCTCCTTCTGTCTCACTGATATCAAGGAGGGTTAAAGTGGCCCGGAGAGGGAAAGTGAGGAACCTTAACAGAGAGCTGTTGACCAGAGCGAAGCCAGCTGGCCTCAGCAGCCCCCAAGGCTAGCACCACCAACAGCCTTCAAATCCTAGCATTGTTCAGCTAGTTATTACACACACACACACACACACACACAGCTGTACGCCGTTGTGCCCCCTTGCTGATTCAACACATTTCAAAGTGAAATCCTCCTGCCTCCCACACAAGCCGTCTGGACGGGGGTGGTCAGGGTCATACGACAGCAGAGGCAGCGGGGGTGGAGGTGGGTTTTTGGAGCATATGCACCCACAGATACGCACACATTCAAGCATGCGTGCACATATGCTCGCAGGCTTGTTGTCCAGGCCACTTGGACATCTGGCACCGCGTCTTGAGCCGGGGCTTGAACATGCGTGGGCATATAAAGGGCCCTTTGTGCCCGTGTGGCTGCCTTGAGTGCCAGCGGAGCACTCTGCCGTGGTGGAAGTCACAAATAAGTCTTAGTGAGGGAAAGCTCTACCTCATGTCTACGCGTGTGCATTCACCTGTTATTACAGCATAGTGATGTCATCCTGACGTACGTGCCAGGTGTGTGTCATTGATCAAGTGATGTGGCCAGAACGACTTCCTATCAAAGACATAGTCCTGCAAAAACTTTTAATATTGCATTTGGTAGATTATGTAGGATCCAAAGTAATCGGGACAATGTTTCTGTATTTTTTCAGTGGTTTTTAGCATAGATTGCAAAGACTTTCAACAACTAAAACTTGCCTCTAAAATGACATTAATTTTTCTGACGCCCTTCTATTTTTTGCCTTTATATTCATCATTTTACCCCATTTGGTCTGTGTAAAGCATTCATTAAAACAAACTGACTTTTGTTGAACAGGGTCAAAAGCCTGAAAGGTTTATTTGGTGATGTTTTGTGATGTGGAGCTTCTCTTTACTGCCTTTCACTGTCACGATTGCACTTGTTCATGGCTATTTAAACAGTTTGGCGTCTGCCTCTCCACTGCTGGCCTTGCATATATATAAACATCATGTTGTTACTATTGAACCTCAGAATGAGAACCAACCACTGTCGACCTCAACATTTCCCTCGACCCCATACAGAGAGTGCTGGGAAAACATGGAGAGTTTGTAAAAACAAAGTCCACAATCATTTGAAGGGTGTTTTGTGTCCAGTGAGGCTCCTCCCCTCCCCCCCCCACTTCCCTCCACACCGCATCAGACTCCTCCCCCCTCCCCTCCGCTGCAGCCGCGGCGGTTGGGGTTGGCTAATTAGGGGGTTGCCACGGGAACGGAATGGCAGCTTAGCCAACGGGTGTAATGACAGGGTGAGGGAGGAGGGCGGGGTCAGATTATAGGCCTGGGAGTATGCTGAGTGGAGCTCGAAAAAGAAAAGAAGGAGAAGTGGTGGGGGGGAGAGGGGAAGAGAATGTGAAGAAGAATATGTGAAGAACAGAAAAGGAGGGCGTGAAACTCTGAAACCATGAGGGTATTAAATTAATAGTTCAGAGGCGGCTGAAAACGTGGAGGATTGGTGAGAGCTCGTTTCACAAGTGAGATGACGGGCGAGGAAATAAAATGTGAATTAGGGAATTGACTCAGAACTATGTACGTTTGAGTGAGAGTGACTAAGCATTTATAGCTTCCTCGTGCTCTGGTGTGGGACGACTAATATTCACTTCCCCTCACAGCTCTTTTTGGTGTGTGTGTGTGTGTGTGCGTGCGTCAGAAAAGGTGTCTCCGCAGCCCAAATTGGAAAGACTCAGCTGGTGGTCACCATGGCAACAAACAGGAAACGGTGTGCAAGTTATTATGCAGTGGGCCCGGTCACCCTGACAATTCTCTCTTTCCTCCTGTGTGGCCGCTCCATTCCCCCCCCCCCCCGAAAGACAAACATCCAGTTGGAACCGCGGCTAAAAGTGGACAAAAGGCGCTCAGAAAGTTTAGGAGCTCGGTGTATTTCAGCCTCCGGCTTTCAGGGACTTTTTTTTTTTAAACCACATTATATGAAGCTCAACAATCTGAACTGTGTCATCATATCAGCTTACACTTGGCAAAACCACCGCTGCCCAAAACCACAGCGCAGAGTCCCCAGTTTGGCTCACAGTCCCAACAGCAATTGTAATACTCCTCTTTTGTCCTGCTTGTGTTGCTCCTGCTAAGATTAAACTCTGGTGCTTACCAGTGCAGCTCTGTGTCACGTGTTCGCCGTTAGGCAGAAATTTACAGATCTATAAAATCGTATTGTTTAGCCTTTCTGACATTTTGGCAATCCTCTCCAGTCAGAAATGAGTCACTGGTATTTCAAATGGAGGTGATTCACTCATTCCTCGCTTGGATTCTGCAACAGGCTTCCCTGGCGTTGTTTTATACTGCTAATGCTTTCGCCAATACCGTCTTTGACGCATACTTTCTGCTGCACAAATCTGTCTGTGGCGTCTCGTTGGACGTTTGGTTGTTAATGTGCATTGCCTGGAGCTCGGCTCCTCTTACTTTCTTTGGACGAATGTGTCGAACTGAAAGCCATCATGTTTTCCGAGTCGATTTTTATAGAGGTTGTGTTCAGAGACTAGTTGGAAAAATAACATGAACCACCAACCAAATTCTGGTAAGTTTCTGAAAGCTAATAAGAGTGCCTGTGCTGCCACCCACTTAGTTTGGTGCAATGGAGACGAGCTGTGTGGCACGAAGTCTCCAGACTCTCTCATGCTAGCTCTGTGTACTTGGGCACAGCTAAATGCTAACGTGGGCATGCTAACATGTTCACAATGACAATGCTAACAACGTGTAGCAAGTATAATATCTTACCATGTTCCCCATTGTAATTTAATGTGTTAGCACGCTAACCTGTGCACTGAGCACAAAACCGATGAGAACGTCACTCATTTGCAGGTATTTGGTCATTAACATACAATTTGTAAATGATGATGTTATGGAAAGTCAAAATTTCATAGCACTCCATCCAGTAGTTGGTGAGGTATTTCGATCTGAAGTACCAACCGGCCGAGACTGATGTCTCTAGAGCCTGCAGCTGGTGTGGCTAAAAACATAAATATCGTCAACACGTCACTCTGCATGTTTTCTGAACAAGTCTTCTTTCTTTTTTCCTCCCCCTTCCTTTACTTTTGTCTCTCTAGGTATCAGTATTACCTGCAGGTGAAGAAGGAGGTGTTGGATGGACGTCTCCACTGCCCAGTAGAACAGGGGATCAGACTAGCAGGCCTAGCAGTGCAAGGTACACACACACACACACACACACACACACACACACACACACTCACACACATATGCATGGACAAACATCTCATGTGAATAATCAAGAAGAGGGAGACGGGCTGCACAAGAGAGAACGAGTGAGCGCAAACTTGCACTTTGTCAGGTCATCTCGACTTCACTACCTAATATGGCTGCATACCACTGGAAGAGCCCAGTCCACTTGAGTTCCTATGGTATCAGTCTTAACACACACACACACACACACACACACACACACACACAACCTCACTCCATCTCCTCAGTCTTGTTCCTGGGTGTGCTGTCTGTGTCTCGGGGGGGAATGTAAACAGACAGTTAGCTTATCGCTGGCTCCAAGGTTAGCCATCGTAGCACCAGGAAGACCCTTATCTGTCGGGAGACGAGGATCCTCCACTACACCTCCTTTTGTCCAACAGACGGCAGATCAGTACTTAAGAAGCCCTATCTGGAGGCCGGTTATGGAGACGGTGCGCAGGTGGCGACATTACTGGTGTGCCGTACACATTTATTCTTGAAACACATTCGGAGAAGTTCCAAAGAATGAGAATGCAAACAAATGTGAGCTAGTTAAGCTACTTGCTAATGAATCTGAATAAACAGCTATTAGCCAAAGTATAAATGGTTTCCTTCCATTATGTGGTTGCAAATCGCTTCACTAGAATCAGAATCAGAAAGGAGTTTACTGCCAAGTACGTTTTCACATACAAGGAATTTGCCTTGGTGATTCAGTGCGCACGATATTGACATAGAATAGACAATAAAAGTACTGCAGTCAAGAACACAAATAAACTAAAAAATTACCCTCAATGCAAAAAGACACTATATGCTTATGCACTGTAATATAATAATACAATTTTACAATTAGTGCAGAATGCTCGTATCAGTGTATCATGGGCAGATAACTGTGCGTGGGTGGTGGTGGGTCAAGGGGGGTGATTGGTGGGTGGTGGAGAAATGTTAAAAAATAAGTCTTTGGTTTCGAGATAAAGCTCTGTAATTTACTTGCAGCAACATATTTGATATCAAAGTATGTTGCAAAGCAAACATGTCTAGTGCACAAAATACCACACAGTTTTACAACTAATCGTAAAGACTGTTACTATCCTGACATGTTATCTTCTTAAGGCAACATGTTTTCACACACATTTCCTTCGGAAGGAATAAGGTTTTACTATATCTTAAGAACTATGCAGATGACACCTCTTAGATGAAGACCAACAAAAACAAAGACAGTATTTTCATACCATCTGGAGTGTTTAGTCTCCAGTTATCTACAGTCTTCAAATAGTAGTGAGCACAACCAAAGACATTTGAAAATATATGTCAACTCTAATTATGAATTGCATGTGTGTTTGTGTTTTCTAGCTGACTTTGGAGACTTTACTCAATACATGTCTCAGGACTTCCTCAGGGAGTACGTGCTCTTCCCAGTGGTGAGTCCTCAAATCTTCACCGCTCAAATATGTGTGTGAGTGTGTGAGTGTGTGTGTGTGTGTGTCTCTATGTTGCCTTAAGGCACACATTCTTGTGCCCCTCCGCCCTCTGCATACCTGATTGACAGGTGAGAATTCGCAAGAAGCTGAGTGAGATAAACATCTAGTGGATACCAGATGTATGACATTAAAGAACACTATTTTCCTCTGTCACTTTGCCAGCTACCTGATGTTTATGGCTACACCGACTTTTAGCTGTATAATAGTTTGACAGGGTGGAGTACGGGATAGTGCTTTAGTGAATGAGTTCATTTTTCTTCACCTTGCCAACTCTCCCTCATTAATCCATGCTTTCCCATTCACATCTTCCATCTCTTTCTTATTTGCCACCTGATGTCTTTCCTCACTTGTGTCTTTCCTCAGAACTGGCCTAATGGAGACGAGGTGCTGGAGGAGTTGACCCAGAAAGTCGCAGAGGAGCACAAGAGTCGCTGGTACGGCTCCATTTTATAGAGTTTGTACATATGTAGGGAAAAAAGTGTGAGAACAAGGATTCAGGGGCATTGAGACACCTGGTAGCAGGTACTTTATCTGTCTGTGCTTTCCAGTCGAATGCAGACCGCTGAGGCAGAGCTGTTGTACATCAAGGAGGTGGAGAAACTGGACGGCTTTGGGCAGGAGAGCTTTCCTGCTAAGGACAACTACACCAACGATATTTTCATCGGCGTGTCCTTCATTGGGGTGTTTGTTAAACACAGGAATGGCAGATCCATCATGCTCCACAAGTAAGCCCCTCCCCCCACCACCACCCTCCATCATGTTTATCTGTTTTTGTAGCCTATGTTCATTTTAACCCCGTCTGTGATCGTGAGGTAGGGCTAATACGTGTGTGTGTGTGTGTGTGTGTGTGTGTGTGTGTGTGTGTGTGTGTGTGTGACAGGTGGAAGGACATTGGTACCATAGCACACAACAAGTCAGCCATCACAGTGGAGATAACAAGCAGAGAGGACACCATCATTTTTCACTTGGTGAGTGTTGTGTCTGCTGGTGGTCTCGGTACACACACACACACACACACACACACACACACACTTTATACAACACATTCCCAGATTGCCCCACACAGAGGAAACTACAATGTTTGATTTCCTATATATACAACTGCCGTGTTTATTTAAAATATCCTTGTTTTTTTATGTGTTTCTGCAGGAGGATATGGAAATGGCCAAGTACATCGCTCGTCTTTTCACCGCCAGACACAAATTCTATAAACAGAACAAGATCTGTGCAGAGTGAGTGTTGAGGCCAGCCGAAGGCCGCTGAGCACTTATATATCCTGCATTATCGGCCGTTTTAAAATAGAGATCTCCAACCTTTTTGAAGGTTATATAGAGGAAGAAAAGAATACCGAAACAAATTGCACAGAAGATGATTTACAAATTGAAAGAACCGTGACCTGTTTGTTTCTCCATAGGCCCACTCACTCACCTGCACCGATCAGGAGGAGACCCACCTGGACCCACCGCCCATCTCTGGTACCGTCGGCAGCATTTCTTTGCTTTGTTATGGTTCATTGTCGCTGGTTGTTGCTCAGTGGTTTGACACAGTGTGTAAATGAGGCCAGAAGGCCGGGTTCAGAGGGAGACTTTTGGTAGTGAAGACAGAAACGGCTGCGGTTAGAGATTTGACCCTGCTCTCCCACTCCAGGCGGAACTTAATTGTGCCATGGAGCCTCGGGTTTTTTAACGTGTGTTCGCGGTGTGGTGGGTGTTGTTGGAAAGTTTGCAAGGGTGTTGCTTCGTCTTGATTTCCGGCGCGACAATGAAGGCAGTGATTTGTGCCTCTCCCTCCCTGCTGGCCAGACAATGGCTCATGCTAAATGTGGCACAATAGCTGTCCAGTGAGAGTGCTCAGTTGTCCGTCTGGAGAACCGCATCCATCGGCGGTTAACAACTCCGCGGCCCCAGAATAGATCCGAGTCGGTCACAGTCACCTATTGTGTGAGAAAAGATTGCAATGTGACATTTTAAAGTTTAGGAAGGTTTTAATATTTGATGATATGCAGAATTTAATGGGGTATAAAAATGAATTGCTTCTTCTTAATCGCATTAAATGTGCTTCTTCGTTCAGCCGCGGCCCCAGTCCTGTAACTTCCAATCAATGCATTCCCAGTACGGAGAGCACTATCAGGACACACAGAGCTCTCAAGGTACGTATAAAACACACATTTACAGTCATTTCAAACCCCTCTGCTGTGACCACCAGTGTGATTCAAGATTTCCGCCTCCCCGATGATAACTGAGGCATTACAATGGAGCTAATTGTGTCTCTCCCCCCCCCCCCTCGTCGGGCGTGTGACTCACAGCACATCTTGTATTTTAACAATCTCCCAGCCAATTAGAGCCCAACGTTTGGGGTGCCGAGCGGTGACCTTATTTTGTGCTTCTCTCTTTCATTGACTTGTTCACACACTCTGTCGGCTTTATAATCCGTAAAGCTTCACTCATTGTCGGCTTGACAGTAAAACGGAGTTAGTGGAAAAACATTGTGGGTGTGCTACTATGCGTGGGTGTGAGATCATTCTGTGACCTCAAGCATCAAAGTGTGTGTGTGTGTGTGTGTGTGTGTGTGTGTGTGTGTGTGTGTGTGTGTGTGTGTGTGTGTGAGGGGACGGATATTATGAATGTCTGCCAGCTTGTGGGCTTGAGATAGTTTCACACGAGAGAATGCTCTGTCTGTTGAGTAAAGAGGGACGACATGCATACCACCATCTCCTTCATTATGGTGGGATGGAAATATTCCAAATCTACCCTCTTTCTAGGTTAACTACTTGGATGAAATTTTCAGTTTTTTAAAAAAAAATGTGGTTGGTATTGCAGTGCAACCACACCCCAAACAAGGATTTTGACACATCAGAAACACCTTGGGGACTGCCCAAAATACCCTGCATTTTTAAATTGCATACATTTTTTTTGAGTTTCTGTTTGTTTCTTTAGCTTGAACACTTCAGTATGTTATTGTGGGTTCATCAAGTTCTGGGTTCTATTGTTTTTAAGGAAAACAAACACAAATACATCATATTAAAAACACTCCTTTTTCCTTCCTCGATGTTCAGACAGTATCTTCCACGACGACCCCTACTACAAGTCAGAGACCAGTCTGGACTGCTGCGCTGTGGACTTTCCCTTCCGTAATGGTACCGTGCCCAATGGAAGCATGTACAGCAGCCCCAGCCTGAGCTCCCTCAACCACTCCCAGACTTTTGTCCCGCCCTCGCCCATGTCCTCCAACCTCAGCATCCCCGGCAGCGAGCTCATGCGGCCCGACTACATCCCCAGCCACCGCCACAGCGCCATCATCGCTCCGTCCTACCGGCCCACCCCTGAGTACGACGCTGTCATGCGACAGAAGCGGCGCATGCTCCCCGCTCACCATGACCTTCACAGCCAATCGTTGCGCAGTCTGAACATAAGCAATGCGTGCGCTTACCGCCAGCCCGAGGCTCTGGTGTATAGCCAACCAGAGATGAGGGAGAGGAGCCCTTATCACGGCCTGGGGCCCAGCCCGGGACCTTATGCGCCACAGGTAGAGGTGGATGCTCTGTGTATGACTTTGTTCTTGTCTATGTGTATGATTGCTCATGTCTACATCTCACTGTTTTTCTGTGCATGTTTACCCTGTAGATCAGCTACAGTAAGCCAGTGTCCCATGGCCCTCATCAGGGAGGACCAGCCAGCAGCCAGGGCCCCTGTCATTCACCCTGCGTTAATGGAGGCGGTGGCGTCGGTGTAGGCGTAGGAAGCTCCATCTCTCACACTGTCAGCACACCTGAGCTGGCGAATACCAAGCAACAGGGGAACAATGCGGGAAGCTACGCAGCCACAGCTAACATGCTGAGAAACCACATGTCGCGCCCTCCTCCGCCTTACCCTTCGAGCTCCTTCCGCCCGGCCACCAGCACGCCAGACCTCGCCAGCCACCGTCACCGCTGCATGGGGGGCAGCAGTCCAGAGCTGGTCACCCGCATGGTGCAGCTGTCGGTCAAGACTTTCCAGCCGGACAGCTCAGCCGTGGTGCACCAGTCCCTGCAGGAGGTCAGTGAACCGTTAACTGCAGCTGCTAAGCACCGCTCCACTCTGGGGAAGAGACACAGCATGGAGGTGATCAGCAGCATGAGGGGAGGTGGAGGAGGAGGGCTCGAGGGCATTGTGATGAAGGGCATGAATGCTCCCCTTCATCGGAGGAATACGCTCAGAGAACATGTGATGCCCCCTCCGCCTCAGTCCATCGCTCAGCCTCAGCCCCAGCCCCAAACTCCTCAGCCACAACCCCCGCCTCCACCTCAGCCTCCGGCTCCAGCTCAGCAGCCACAGGAGTTGCCCATGCAGATGCCTGCCCAGAAAGCACCTGAGGCTTCTGTAACGCCCCCTGTGGCAGTGACCTATCAGCATCAAAAAACTCTCTCCAATGCTACCATGCTCATACACAGTAGTGAGAGTGAAGAAGAGGAGGAAGAGGAGGAGGAGAGGCCTGAGTTGGATGTTCAAATACCAGGGCTCAATGAGGACATCAGCATTAGCGCTCAGCTCCAGGCTGCTCTAGCCAAGTTGCCCAACAAACCCCCTCCAGAGTACCCTGGTCCTCCTAGACCTCCAAGCAGTGCTCAAATCCGCACCCATAATCACAGCCAGGCCCACCACCACAACCACAATCAAGGACCACAGAGCAACCAGGGACCAATAGACCCAAGCCTCGCCCAGGGCAGAGCGCACAAAGCTGGGCAGAGCCCAGCTGGTGGCGGGCCTGGATGTGGTGGCGTTGGTGGTGCAGGTGGTGCTGGTGGGACACTGACCCGAGGGGACCAGGGTGGGGTGAATGGGGCGGTTTTAGGTCCATCCATTTCAGAGCCAGACCTCACCAGTGTGAAGGAGAGGGTGAGGAAGGAGCCGGTCAAAGAGAGGCCGGTGTCGGAGATGTTCTCCTTAGAAGACAGCATAGTGGAGCGGGAAATTGCCCAGAGGGTAAGACGATCATTCACTAATTCATGCCTTGTTTTATGTTGGTGCCAACACATTTTTAATAACACATAATATTTATCAGTGCTGAAATAGTAAGTTGATCAAGTGATTAGTCAAATGACAGAACATGATTTTGTAGCAAACTTTGGTTCTTCCAACTTTTCAGAAGTAAAGATATGCTACTTTTCTCAGTATCATGGTTTTAGATTTTATACTTTTGCTATCTATATAGAATATTTTTAGGTTTTGGCCTAATTTGCAGATATCTGTTTGGGCTCAGAGCTGGGAAGTCAAATAATCCATCCAATAAATTGTCTCAATCATTAACATAGTATCAAAAACATTCTTGTAGTGATGTACTGTATAAGGAAATGGTATGAACCCAGGCTTCAGGCCAGATGTTAGACCTCCATATATAAAATTAATTCAACTGGAACGCTAATGCAGCACATGGTGCTGTAATGGACAATCACATCCACCATTTAGTTCAGTTAAATATTTCAGTCTGTTGTTTGCTAGCTAATTTCATAGCTCCTGATCAGCAGTAATCCGGGGTTCAGCAACTGAGAGCGTAGCACTGGTCTCTAAGTCCCCCAAGGCAGCTAAAACCCTAATAAATCCCTAAGATTATTTTTTGGGTTGGGTGTTCTTGTGTAGGTCGGCACAAATATTTAACGCAGCAAGTCCAAGTATAAGTTCGATCACATAATTGCCTCACTTAGTTACGACATACCTTTCTTGTTAAAGAGTGACCTGGCGTGGCCGGCTGTTTATAGTTTGAGTCAATGAAATTCAAAGATATTTTAGTCCAAAGGGGTTATCCCCCAGCTGGTTTATCTCATATCCAAAGGATACCCCCTGGTGACCCCCAAGCTGTTGTTTTGACTGTCCCAAAGGGAACGAAGGAGGCGGAGCTCTCCTGGAGGTTTAACGGCATCAGAGATTAGGAGAGGTAATCCTTTGAGGAAGGAGGGGACCGTGCAATGTGGGTCAGGGTTTGACCAGCGTGGTATAGAGGAACAAAGACAGGGTGACAGAGGGAGCATGTGTTCTGTAAGGAACAGGAGGCCGTAGGTAGGAATAGGAGTGAAAGAGTGGAAAAATATGTGAGAGGGAGGTCAAAACGAGGATGAAAGCATGAAAAGAAGTTGAGGGTGAAGCGAGATGGAAAAGAAGCTGCAAGTCTACTCTTAATAGGCTTTACATTCAGGGCTTGTTAGTTCACACCTTTTGGACTGGAAGTGGATTGGTACGGCCTGGTTTGCCCTACACACACACACACACACACACACACACACACACACTCACACTCATGTGCACGTCAAATTCGCCCCACCCACTTCCACACCGCTCACATGTGGGCGCTCACCGACTTGAGGCCGGCGCAGGTCACTCAGTCTTGCAATGCTGCCGGTACCCGTAACCATGACACCGGGATTTTCCTCTCTCTTGAAGACGCTGGAAAGACAGAAGATGTCCGTGGACTCGATGAAGAGGCCGCTGATGATGGCCGCCCTCAACGGCCTCTACGTGGCCCGGATGCCTGTCCCCGAGAGTCCCGCGGAAGAAGGGGCCAAGGCTGCCACCGACGAACGGGTAAGACGTTCCCTTCCTTTATTAAGTTTTCATATCTTTCGTTTTCTTGCAGAAAATATTTTTGAAAGATTTGTTTTTTTCAGTTATACAGTATGTGCTGTATAACATACAGATAACAGATAACATCTTTTTTGTAAATGGTGTTATGTTTGAAATAACATAATGTTTGAGTAGATTCTCGTCAGTCCTGGGATTAAATATAATGAGGAAATTATAGGTTTATTCTTGTCTATTTATGGTACAGTTGATACAAAACCAACTCTTTGGTGCTGCTTTTATTCTCACATTTGCTCAAAAGGTATGTAAACAAACCATTTCAAACTGAAAATATAATCTCATTATTATAACTGCTGCTATTCTCTTCAGGGTATTTTCATTCAGTTTGACAATTAGAAATACCTCCAAGCCTAAATATAATTCCATCAATTGTTCTTTTTACAATTGAAAGATTAACACAGGTTCCTCACCTGTTGGCAGTGATAAAGGAAGCTTTGGCTGAAGCTTGTCGCTTTAAAACTCTCTCACTATTTAATGCATTCTGTATCCTAAACGCTGTCTGCTGGCTCCCTTTGGAGCGCGGAGGTGTGAAACCCAGCCTTTGTTCCTGACTGTTGCTAAGCTAACGGGGGCAAGCCCTAAGTGGGCTGTGGAACGCGTGGCATGGTGGTGCTTATCGCCTCTAGGCCCGTTGGTATGTCAAGAATGTGGCCCGGGAGAGCAGAGCGAGCCACACAGAAAGAGTGATAGAAAGAGAGAGAGCGAGAGACAGACATGCTCTCAATCATGACCGGCCTAATAAACATGTAACCCCCCCCCATCAGGATGAATACCACCGCTGCACATTCAGCTATTCTACAGCTGTGTCGATGCATTATACTTGCTTTGAGTTCTTTGACATCAAAGTCAGCATTCAGCTGCAAGTGGCAAGAGTTTAGAAACGTATATTATAATGAGATTTCTGGATTCTTCTGGTCTGAATAGTCTCTTCGGTGTGATGGAATGTCGACGGATAAAAGCCCCTCTGGAGCTGAAAAAGAAACCCCTGAATGATGTGAATGACTAACACCCCCGCCTCCTCCTCACTCTTTGTTTTCCTCTCTGTCCAGTGTAAGACCTTGGAGTTGAAGCTGGAAGAGGAGCGGGTCTTCACTGAGTACGAGCAGGTCCCCAAGAAGAGGGCCGACTGCGTTCTCACCACGGCGACTCTGCCCGAAAACACGGAACGCAACCGCTTTCGGGACGTCGTGCCGTACGAAGAGAATCGGGTCGAGCTCGTGCCGAACAAGGAGAACAACACGGGCTACATCAATGCCTCGCATGTCAAGGTGGGCTTGAGGGCTAGGTGGCGAAATGTTTAAAAAGTGATTATAGACGTGAATTCCAGACTTTGATCTAATAGTGTTCAAGCATGAAATATATATGAAAAACACGTATCTCCAAAGCTTTTCATGAGCCCCAAAAACCCTTTGTAACGATATTTTCCAGGAAATCATTAGTTCGTTTTTTAATGGTTTATTAAGTTTAATTAGCTAAATCCAGAAAAAAATACTTAATGTCAGTTTATCGACATTGAGCAGCAATATTCACAATATATTAACCAGTTTTCCATTCAAATGTAGCTCAAATTTTATTTGAATTTCCAGTAAATTCATGGATATGATGTGCATTTCCATCCGCTGCCGTTAATATAAACAGTTAGTTCTCGCTAATTTTCCAGACGGAAAACATTATACCATTGCAGCGAGCGCAAGCAGATGATGTCATTAAACAAGTCAAACCTCAATTGGTGGAAAAACAATGTAGATGGCATTTCAGTTAGTTTCGTGAGAGCGTTCCTCGTCGCTCCACACAGACCTGATGTTTTCAGAGGATGCCTTTGTTTTCTTAAATGCATGGAAACACACCCGTAGATAGATACCAGCATACAAATTAGATGTATACACAACAGCCTGGAACAGTCAAATTAAATAATAGAATATTTCACAAAGTGTTTCATAAGATTCAAGTTTATGTGTTGAGCTCAACTTAATCACACTTACAGCCTTGCAGCACCCACATCATACGCCATATATTAAAACACAGGGCATAAAGGGCGACACTTTGGGCTCTCTGCTGGTCTTTGTTGTGGTGATTCCTATGCAGCGGACGGCTCCGAGGAGAGGATGAAAGGCAGCTGTTGAAGGCCGTTTGGGCCTTTAAGCTCACGGAGCTCGTGGAATTCCCAAAGAATGTCGGTCCAAACTCCAAACCCTCTTAAGTCAACCTGAGCTGCTCTCACTAGCCCCTCTATTCATGCTTAGTTGCAAACGGTGTGTGCATACGTAGGAGTTTGCATTTCCCCACAGCTGAAGCGCTGCTAACACGATATAACCCTCTTACCCCCCCCACCCCGTCATTTAGGGTAGCTGCCGCAGAACAAAAGAGCTTGTTTATTCCACATCCGTCTCTAAATACAGTGTTTACAGTCACAAGGTGGCCTGGGGAATTAGCCGGGACGCGAATCATTATGTAATGGCCCTCCACAAATCTTTGTGGTCGGAGTGTTTTTGAGGATGGGAAGTTCTTTCAGTGCTCTGTGTGGCCTTGTGATTATTAATGAGGGAAAGCTAAAGAAGAGGGCTTTTATAAACGAGAGAGGAGACTCACGTGGATACAAAAGTGTGTTTATACTGCCCTGCAGTGGTGGAGGAGATGACGTGTTATTTTGCTTGTTTACCCCTGTGTGGTCTGATTGATAATTTGCAATAAGTCACTGTAATCTCTGTGTGCACTCATTGATTCTTTATGTATGTGTGTGTGTTTTTTTTCCCAGGTCATGATCAGAGGGGAGGAGTGGCACTACATTGCCACCCAGGGTCCGCTCGCCAACACCTGTGCCGACTTCTGGCAGATGGTCTGGGAGCAGGGGGTCAACGTCATCGCCATGGTTACTGCTGAGGAGGTACACACACACACACACGTAAATGTGTGTATTTGTCAGTGACAGCTGACAGCTGGCGTCTGCATGTGTGTGAGTTATAGCATGACAGTGAGAGTGTGTGTGTCACTGTGTCTTTGTGTGTGTGTATATATATGTGTGTAAGTGTCCGAGCTCATCATTTCCTTTTTCCATCCTCGTCCTCCCATCGTCATCCTCTCTTCCGTCCAGGAGGGCGGCAGGTCCAAGAGTCACCGCTACTGGCCCAAACTGGGCTCCAAACACAACTCCGCCACGCACGGCAAGTTTAAGGTGACCACCAAATTCCGCACTGACTCGGGCTGCTACGCGACCACGGGGTTAAAGGTCAAACACCTGCTCTCAGGCCAGGAGAGGACAGTTTGGCATCTGCAGTACACCGACTGGCCTGAGCAAGGCTGCCCCGAATATGTCCAGGGATTTCTATGTGAGTGATACAATACTTTGATTGTTTAATATGTTTGATGTTTTGTGAAATATGCTTATTCACTTTCTTGTTAAGAGTTAGACAAGATGACACCCTTTTGTCTGTAATAGATATGAAAGCAAATGTAGCAGGCAGTTAGCTTAGCCTTTCACAAAGACAGAAAGCAGAGGGGAAAACACCTACCAGCACCTCTGAAGGCCAATTTAATCCATAAAAGAAACAAATGTAAAAATGATAATGTGTGGTTTTACCTTTCATGGAGTCATGCTACTGTAGTTGTTCCCCTTGCTCCCAGGCTTAAGTTTCTCAAGTTTCTTCTTGCTTTAGCTTCATATTTACCAGACTGATATGAGAGCATGAAAGAGCAGTTAACCACATAAAAAAAAAAAAAAATCCTCTCTTCAGCCTGGCAGACACAATGCTCCTCACGTCTTCCCGTTTGTCTTCTCCTCTCCTGCAGGCTACCTGGAGGAGATCCAGTCCGTAAGGAGACACACCAACTCCATGCTTGACACCTCGAAGAGCCTCAATCCACCCGTGGTGGTTCACTGTAGTGCTGGGGTGGGTCGCACCGGAGTGGTCATCCTCACCGAGCTCATGATCAGCTGCCTGGAGCACAATGAGGTGAGTGGACTTACAGGGTGCAAAGAGTCATGAGTATAAAATAAAAATAAATAAAACACATTGTAAATCTGATGAAGATGCTGCCCATGAGGATGCAAACTGTGAGTTAACTGTGGTAAGTGTGTGGGATGTTGCAGCATCTAGTGGTGGGTTTGCAGATTGCAACCATCTTGAACAGAACTACGGTGGCCTTTTCTCAAGCCAGCGTTTAGTTTGTCCGTTCTGGGCTACTGTAGATACATGGCCGCAACATATCAGACTGCTCCCTATGTACCTATAAGCAGCTCATTCTCAGGTAACCAAAACAAGATTCTTATTTTCAGGTGATTATGCCGCTAAAGAAATCATATTTATTCATATTATATTCCATTTCTGCCAATAGACACCCTTAAACTCTACGCACTGGTCCTTTAAAGTCATAGGGATAGAGATATTTAAATGATACACCACATTTACAAAATAACACTCCAGTATGCAGAGGGTTAGTCGCTTTATTATTTCTCTCCGTGGTCCATTATAGCGAGACAATGTAAATACATGTGACAGGAGAGGAGGCAGGTACATTCTTTATATTTCTTTTTAAACGGCCATATTTAATCCTTCCTGTTCTTCCCTCCCCTTCAGCCCGTGGAGGTTCCCGCCATGTTGTCAGGGCTGAGGCAAGCAGAGGATGCTGATGGTGCAGACCATCTCCCAGTACAAGTTTGTCTACCAGGTGCTGATCCAGTTCCTCAAGAACTCCCGCCTCATCTGAGTCTGGGCTGCTGACCTTTGACCTTACATGACGTTGCAGAATGGTACTTCAAGTTAGCGTGAGGACTGTGGAAGCAGACACAAGGATTCACGTTGAGGTTTCTTTGTGGGAGTTTTGGGAAATTCCGATTTTCATTCAAACTTGCCTTAAGGGAGGAAAGGGTTTGTGTGGGCCTGAATAGAAATTGACGACCATCTCTACCGATCAGTGTATGTAGTTATTTCCCCCCCTGGCTTTAATTCTTGGACGTGGTCCTTCCGTGTGGAGATGTTTGTGCATTTTCCCCAAGCAGGTGCCCTCCGTGTGCTTGAGATTTCTCAACGAAAATCTTGAGAAATCAAATCTCAGTTTCATTTTTGGATTGATTGCCTGCCTGCTACATTTCTCATTCATTATCAGCCATGATTAGGAATGGCACTACACTGCATGAACAGTAGGTGGCAGCAGTATTATTACTATTTTCTATACTCTGAAAGAGTTGGCCAAACTAAAGTATTCCTTAAGTCACTGTTCTAAAATGTTCCCTTTATTCTTAACAGAGTATTGATTAATACAGCAAATATTTACTTCAACAGTTTAACTAAGTGATTTTATTTATTTCTACTCAAGATCGTGGTCACCTCAACGTTGACAAGCATGTTGATCCTTGCCCTGTCAATTTTTATTTCCCATCTTTGACGTTGTCTTAATTGTTACT
The DNA here is from genome assembly GCA_029853015.1 of Chelidonichthys spinosus. Lineage (NCBI taxonomy): Eukaryota > Metazoa > Chordata > Actinopteri > Perciformes > Triglidae > Chelidonichthys > Chelidonichthys spinosus. Next base: position 7,024,167 of record CM056838.1, on the reverse strand, counting down.
ATATTTTTCGGAAAGCCTTCTTGGTCAGTGTCAAAAGATCGCTCTTATTTCCCCTGATTTCCATTAAGATCCTCCTCCACATGTAAACACACATACAAGCAAACAAATGGGTTTTTTTCTCCTCCTCACATTTCATACCCAAATACATTTCAAATCAATATTTGGAGATAATTTGTTAGTATAATATCACAGCTTGCAGTCAGTACAGAATTGTATCCTGATACAGTAAATACTGTTTATACAGTATCATTGTGCCTTATTGAAAGGATGACATCACTATCCTTGTTTAGTTACGGATGGGTTTGGTAAACTAGTTTTTGTTTTTACCTCCAAAGATTAAATCTTTCTATCGGTATTTAATATTACTTTAACATTTCAAATAATGTACTTAACTCTCGGGTGTCAGTAACGAATACTGATGACTGTTTATTTTGTAAATGACAAACAACAAAAGTAAAAAAAACGGCAGCCTTTAGTACTAATCTGGTCCAAACCCAATAGATGATGTCGCCTTATTCCTTCATCCTGTTTATAAAATAACACTCTGAAGAATTTCCCTTTACACGTTACCTTTAATATTCTTTCTTTTTTTTTCTGATCGTGATGCAAAGTCAGCCATGTCCAAAGTAACGTTGTACATAACGGACATGTGAGAAAAGATTTCTACAAATGTTTTATATAGTTTCTTTTTTTTTTTTTTTTTTTGACTTGGTACCCTAAAAATACCGCAACATAATAAACTATGCATGCATTTTTATATTTCAATGTATATATTCTATTCAAATAAGTATAAGCTTTATGCTCTCTTGACATATAAGTGTTTTGTTGCACTTCTGTTCTCTTTGTGACAGTATTTCCTCACACGGCATTCCACTGTTTGTTTATATTTAATTTTTTTCCCTAAATATTTTTTTTCTGGCAAAACTCCCAAATACCTTTCAAATTATATGTACATATGTTTTGTATATGCGTTTTCAGTGCATCAAGCCTTTTGTTTTTCTCTCCCCAGACATGTATGAAGCTGTCATACTTGCTTATTATGCAATAAAGCCTTATTTTCTTTAAGACTGTGGCCACAAGTTAATTTATTTTGGATTTTTAACCTCAGTGCTCTGTCCCAGTCCTCCTTTCGCTGTCCTGATTGGCTGACAGGGATTTTGTTGTATTGACCCCCTAACACACATCAAAACAACTGGACTGATGGATTACAGGGTCCAGCTGATGTGTTGGTCACAAGCCAAAGCAATAACAATTTAAGAAAACCTAATAGTCAACATGAGCATCGTCACAATGTCAGATTAACCCTACATTAATTGCATACTTGGTACAAACCTTGCATTCAACAATTCAACGAATTGCATACAAAAGACGAGTCAAATATCCAAAGAATCACCCACAATTTTAATGCATAAAACTGCGTAAAAATGTGAATGCTCTCTATCTTTGCTCCAGCTCCAAAAAGAATGGAAAGTGCCTTCAGTTCTGTAAAACTCCTCATTAAAAGGAGTGTATGCAGTCCCCTGGGATCGGCTGTGTCACATCATTTCTTTACTTTCTCATCATTTTCACCCGATTTCCTCTGCGCAGCTTTGTCAAGTAGAAGTGATCCTTCCCATGAGCCACCTCCATTATGGCCATTGCCTGTATACACACACAAACAATTTATTTTTACAACATTGTACAGCAAGTATGTACATGATATCTATGTCCAGGTCTGTCAAACCTCACTACTGTTTTAGTTACTAACTGAAATGTGTCTGTGGCTTTGAAGATATTGGAAAAAGCTTGAATATTGGTATCAAAACTTATGTCACGTTACCTTTTTGAGAGCGTTGACACCTGCTGAGTGCATCTCGAGGCCCTTGTACAGTCTGCCCATCTTCAGGTACATGGAGGACACATTCAAAGAGTAGGGTGGGTACAACTTGCTGCATTGGAAAGAGAGCGTACAGGAATTAAACTTCAATCATTGCTTTGTGTGATGCCGACATGAACTTTGGCCAACTGTCTTTCCAAGTTATTGTCTTGATATGAATGTAAGATCGCAGATTTTCTAAAATCCCATCTCCTTCTCCTATTTTGTTCACTGTAATGATGGAGTTCATAAACATGTTTTGATATTTTTCATCACCTCCATAACTTTTCAAATTGACAAAAATGCTCTTTTTCTAGAAATTGATGACAAAGATATCCTGACTTTTAGTTCAACCTCTAAAAAAACACAGGGATCTATAATTTCCACAACGTAATCTATAATGCATATGTAACTTAGTACATCACATATTTCCGGGCTTCACTGTTTCTCGTCACCAGTAATGTTTCAGGATCTTTTCGCCGTATCCGATGGCTCCGTATGGGTCTTGCATGTAGAGACAAACCCCATGGCCTGGTACTTCATGTGGAGCATGTAGACGTTGGCGTCATCAAAGACGGCTCCCATCTCCTCCAGGCTCTGCTCGCACATCTCCAGCAGCTCACTAGGGCGCGCCACAGAGTCAAGGACTGATGTAACCTGAACAGCACCGAACATATCTGCAGGTCTCCATCGATCAAATTAAAAGTACAACGCAAGAGGCCGTGCTATTTAGTGACGTTAAAGGATATTCTTCACGTGTTTCAAGGCCCTGAACTCTCTGATGGTTTTCCTGGCGTAGCGCACCATGTTGCTGATGACCTCTGGCTCTATGGGGTCACTCCGCTTACGCACTTTCAACTTTGCCTTGTCCTACAGGTGAAAAACGGGACGCAGAGCACAAACCAAATCATGAAGTCTTGTTTCTAAATCTGCAGACATGAATAGCAGATGTATGATTTTGTCTTTTGATCGTGTCTTACCGTAGCCTTGCTTTCACAGTCCTGGCAGTCACAGGTGAAGTAATAAGGACTCCCTCAAACTGTTGTTGCGGTCGTCTGCAGGATAGAGGAGGTCTATGTAGCTGATGAGCAGCTAGAAATAGAAAAAACACTCAGCATACAAGAATCTTAAATACTGGTAATGCACGCCCTACTTCCTTGTTTTCCTCTTGTTTGGGTGTCTCATTTTGTTGCCAGATAGAAGCAAGGCCTTTGGTCACAATGTCAACCTAAAAATAACCCCACTGGCCTCTTAAATCAGCTGCTGCTCCCCCCCTCCCCAAACTCCACACACTCCTCCTACAGCGTTGTCTCGACACACCGACAAGTAAACTGTGATTGACTTTACACCAGCAGCGATGTACCTGCCAAAGCCTTCACACTCCTGTTTGTGCCCTTTCAGTCTCAAGCTTCCAAGACCTTTCTATTGTTAAACTAACTCATCACTAATGTATCTTAATCCCAAACCTATTAAGTAAGTAAGTAAAACAAGTTGCATATTGTGTGTTGATTACTGAGCTTTAGATTTGTTTTAACCTTTTGTGTTCCCGTTTCCAGTCTTAATGCTAAGTCGAAGGTCTCTTGGTTGTAGCTACATATTAAATGGACATATAAAGAGAGAGGTATCTATCTTCGTCCTCTTCTTCTATTGGCAATTAAGATTGGAAAAAAGGACAAAATGCTCAAGGTGCACATCTTTCCAAGACGATTAAAACCCTGTATATAACTGTAAGATTACATGAACTGTTCTTCTCTAGTATAAAAGTAATTCAGTAAATCTTCTACCTTTGGATTTTGCGGATACTGATCCACCAAATAGAATCAAGTTCATACACAGACACGCTTCACACACTTGCATAATAATAAGCCCCGCTCCCATCTCCTCACACACACTTGAAAAAGACCCCCAAACAACCTGAGCCCCCCTCCCAGCTGTCCCCTTTCCTCACTTCATCTCCAGGCTTCATGTTCTTCACCGCCCGAACCTCGGCCGACGACCCGTTGTACGTGACTATGACGCTGGGAAGACAACTGTGGTTTATGAGCGCCACGCTGTTGTGAGACAAACAGAAAGACCCGGATAAGAACAAAAATCCAACTTATACCTTCCTTACAGTGGATGAGAAGTAACTTATTATAAACGACATAACAGTGACATAACCTTATATTAAGCGGTGATAACTTCATGCTGCAACTGTTTCCCTGAAATATGTTAGCGACCTTACTATGACCTGGGAGGCAGGCTGGAAATAACTTAAAAAGGAGCTGAGAGGGCAAATTCATCTTCACACAGAGAGTTTTAACAGCCTTAACCACAGCAGGGAGCCGGTTTTTACCACCAGATGACCAACTGGAGAAGAAAACTCCTCTTGCTGCTCTGAAAACTATTCTTTAAACATGACCAAATACTGCAGATTCTACCATTCGTCATTCATTTACTAATATGGCTGTCCTCCAGATCAGAATGTCCCAAAATAAAATGAGGGCACACAAAAGCCTTATACATTGAGAGAACAACAAAAGAAGCTACATAAGTAGTACTTTACATGTATATGCAAGTTTTCCTTCTTACTCTGGGTAGATTGCAGTACCCATGTGGGAGAGTTCATCATCCTCTATAGTGAAACCGTTACAGGAAACCTGTTGAATAAATGATGCAGGGGAAAGGAAAGGAAACAATGAAAATACATATTGCCATTTTCACATCAAATTATATATATATATATATTGTATAAATTATATTTTTAGATCTTTTTTCTTCTTAAACTCCAGTGATTTATGGGGGAAATCATGGACTAGCAAATTGTTACCATTAACAAATCTATGCTGAGGCCAGCACAATCTACAGCTATTCTGATCAGCAGGCGTGTGTGTGTGTGTGTGTGTGTGTGTGTGTGGTGTGTGTGGTACCTGAGAGAAGAGTGTGAGAAGGTCTTTATGATCAGGCAACTCCAGATTTTTAGAGAAAAACTGATGCAGTCCAGCAACATCTGCCTCCGTCATCTCTCTCTTCTCGTTATCTACGTCCTCCATGTCTGTAACATGAGGAGGGATAAACATTTTGATTGCCAAAATGTTTTTTTTAAAACTTATATTCATCCAGGGAAGTATAAATAAACATTATTTTAGACTGTAACTGTATTTAAAATATAAAAATCCTATGTTGGGTCATTTGTAGAAATTCTTATCTGTCTACACCAAACAAGTGATCAGATTTATTACATTTTTTGTATTTTCAACCCCAACCATTGCTGACTCAAGTGATATCAATTGAAGCAATTATTCAGTCGTCAGGCAGCTCCCACTAGAGCCACAAAATGCTTTATACAGATTGTTTTCAGCTCTTCCAAACGTATGCAAGCAGGTTTCAATGTGTAAACTGGTTGGAGTTGTTCTTTAACAGCTAGACCACATACATGTACTTTTATACATGCATTCTTTTTATGATTTTGAACTGAACCTCAACTATGAACTCCCGGTCAAACCACCATTCGACTTCCAGACACTCAGTCAGCGTTGTGTGTGTTAGTCTGAAGTGCTCAAGTTGTTACACGTGTTACGCTGTCTAATGGACATTCCACCCACATCTATAGGATATATATAGATGAGGCCATGTGTGTTTCTCTCAGTCTAATCTAAATGGGTTGTGCTTTTTTGAAGAGGGATATCTAGTGACACTTAGTCCTGAAGTACAAACTCAGAGTCTCACAACGCTTTATGCTGAATCTTAATATTTTCCAAACTGAAATCATGCATGTGTGAGTTTAAAGAGCAATTACTCACGTGATTCTACCTCCTCTATGAGCAGGATCTTCTCAGAAACACACCTTTCCTTCTGTGTTTTCTGTGGAAAACAGGCATAGTTTGAACAGAAACGACCACCAAGCGAACCAGCATATGAGCCAGAAAAACACTCAAGAATGACGGGTTGCCTTTTATTAAACTGTCCAACCTTCTTGGTGAGGATCCGGGCCACCAGGCGGGCAATCTCTGACGGGCACCAGTTCTGACCGAACGCAGTCATGGCAGAGCACTCCAGCTTGTGCATGGCCCAATCCGCTTTCTAAGCACAAATATTAGAACAGCACGACAAAGAGGAGCCCTGTAGTTTAAAGGCGACTCCATCTGGAACAACTACATCATTACCCATGGCTGTGATATGTCGTTATATACCAGAAAACAAAGAAAGAACCCTTAAATAATGATGCTACTTCTGGGACCAAACTGTTAGATTTGGCTTGAGGGTGGCATCAGAATACAGCACAACATATTCACCTCAACACAAGGGTTCATCCTCTGCACAGTGAATGTCTGAGGTGATTTCAGAGTCAGATTTACAGGCTCAGCTCTCCATTATCAGACTCAGATCAACAGTCAAAGCTGTGATTAACACTGTGGTTAGCACTAACATTAGAGTGACAGGGATTCAGTGCTTTAGAGACGTTCCATCATGAACCGTTATGGACGCTAAAATCAATGTGATTCATCTTCTATTTCATGTCAATCTGAGATATTAGCACCCCTGAAATAAACAGTAAGACTTTGGAGCTCTGAGCTAAAATACAGCATCCATTATCTTACACAGAAGTCATTAAACTACAGAATGCAGAAAGTTTCCTACCTGGCATTTCGCATTGCAGTAGAAGGCTTTCTTGCACTTCCCACATCTTGCCAAGTGCTCTTTCCTATAAATGACAAAAAAAAAAAACTATTTCAAGTCTATTTCCTTATTTTTAAATGATTTACTGAAGGATCCGCACAGTTCCTTGTATAATTTACTTTCCTAAACACACAAATAAACAATACTCAAAACGTCAGATATCGCAGCTCTGCGGATATCAACCTGCATACCAAAAAAAATCTGTGCGTATCTCACTGCCTTGGTGTGTTTGTGTCTGGACTGGATTTGAAAATCCTACTCAATTACCCTGAGTAAAGAAGCTCCACATTCTGTGGTATTAATAGAACTGACCTTATGACAGGCCAGCTGTCTCTCTCTCCCTACTGCATTGAAGAGTAAAGCAAACGTCCACCCCATTTAATTTTCACATACACTTACTGTTGGTAGTCGAGCCAAGTCCTGCAAACTGCTTAGTGGGCGGGCGGGTCTGCACTTCATTCACAGTAGCCAATTAAAGCGAGCTATATCGAGGATCATTGATCCTCAAACAATGTGTTGTGTATAAGTGTATCTGCTCGCGGCTCCCTTTATACTTCAGAGAGGCTGCTTTCTAATTTACAGCAAACTGATCTCAGGCTCTTAGAACATCTCCTCATTCCACTTTTTTAATGCCGACATGTAGACGACTCTTTGAAATCAACAAAGTCGTGGTCTATTCATACAAGACTAAATTCATACGTGAAGTAGATTAGGCTGGATTGCTATCGGAAGTCACAGCTAGTGTTTGGATGGAGACTTAAGGTCAGAGAGTTACAGTGGATTACAATAGACAATAGAGGATTTTAAACTTGTACTTTTGTCCCCTGAATATAAATTTAAAAAAATGTCACTGCTCAGAATCCAAACTGTGAAGAAAAGAAGATTCAATGAGGAAAATGCATAATAGCTTGACTTTAAATCATCCCTAATAAACCCAAAATGAAAAGACTGATTTCACACCAATGCATGATCAATTCTACTCACTGATATATTGATTTCTCAACAATTGTATCCATACCAACTGGTAGACCAAAGGACAAACTATGATCTAAGGAGAACATTGCATTTATGATTACAGTACTAAATGATCATAATTAAATGGTATGTGTGAAGATGACCAGAGATACCCTTTGAGATAAACATCCCCTTCAGTAATCACAACTCCAGCTAGAAGGCATTACGTCATCACGACGCTACATCATGCACACGTTCCCCATTCGTGCTTTCTTACATATAGCGCGTGGGAGAGGCCATGTGGACACGTGGGAACAGGGTGTGACCAAAATAGATTTTATGAAGTGACAATTTCTAGACAAGGAGCAAATATGGTGCTGTGTGCAAAACAGAAAGTATGGCTCACGGTTAAACCGATTATCGTCTTAAACTCATATTAATAAATCGTTAATAAATCAATAAGTGGGTGTTGCATGCCATGCAGCCAGAGGATGTCACCGCAATACAGGCAATAATAAAGTAACGCTCAGAAATATTTGTCACAGCACGCAGAGATAAAAATAAATAAATAAATAAATATATAAAAAAATAACCCGTCATTTACCTGCTGAAGCAGAACTCACAGTAGAACCCTCTCTCGCTTTCTGACAGCACAAAGGAGTACGCCGGGCTGGAAAACAGCAGCTCTCCGACTTTAAAGGGCCTGATAACGCGGAGACCTCGCCCTCGTCCCGGACTGTCAAACCTCTCGAGTCCTGCGATGCTGCCCGTCATGAGTGCCTCCTTCGGGTTATCCTCATCCAGAAATGACGCTTTACCCACCAGGACCCCGGGCGGTGTGCCGCTGAGACCCTCGGAAAGGAAGTGTGCCCCTCTTGGCCGCGGGAGCGCGCATGCATCAGGAATGGGACCCCGATGAAGTAGGCTTTGATTTCACCCGAGTGGGCAAAAAGAAGAAGAGCAACATGTGGATGGTTTGACTGAGTATTAGCACCAACGATGTGTTGCACAGTAATATGTGACCATAGTATTACTTCTTAATGACACACTATAGTATTACTGTTAAATGAAATACTACAGTGTGACATCTTATATGAAATACTACACTATGACATTTTTTAAAGACATACTACACTATGACATTGTTGATGATAAACTATAGTATTACTGTTAAATGAAATACTACAGTGTGACATCTTATATGAAATACTACACTATGACATTTTTTAAAGACATACTACACTATGACATTGTTGATGATAAACTATAGTATTACTGTTAAATGAAATACTACAGTGTGACATCTTATATGAAATACTACACTATGACATTTTTTAAAGACATACTACACTATGACATTGTTGATGATAAACTATAGTATTACTGTTAAATGAAATACTACAGTGTGACATCTTATATGAAATACTACACTATGACATTGTTGATGATAAACTATAGTATTAGCCTACTGTTAAATGAAATACTACAGTGTGACATCTTATATGAAATACTACACTATGACATTTTTTAAAGACATACTACACTATGACATTGTTGATGATAAACTAGTATTACTGTTATATGAAATACTACACTATGACATTTTTTAAAGACAGACTACACTATGACAGTTTTTAAAGACATACTATACTATGACATTGTTTATGATATAAACTATAGTATTAGTTTTTAATAACATACTATGGCATTTTCTATTGCACACTATAGCATTAATTTGTAATGAAATACTACAATGATATATTTTATGATACACTATATTATTATTATATTATGAATAGCCTTAATTCTTTATTCTTTCATAATAATGTTGCTTGGACCAGCGTGGATTGATGTTGTATGTTGTTTATTCTGTACACATGACATCTATTGCACACCTTTCCATCTTGGGAGAGAGATACCTAAGTGTGTTCTATATTTCTCCCATTTTTCTATGATATATTTTATATTTTTCTTATCCAATGTGAGGGTCCTGACATGGAGGATTTTGTTTGTTGTATACAATGTAAAGCCTTCTGATGTGGGCTGTATAAATACATTTGAATTGAATTGAATTACTTTTTTACTAACCCTAACCCCCTAATCCCTTACCCTAAACCCTAACCCTAACCCCCTGCCCCACTAACCCTAAACCCTAACCCAAATCCAAATTCTAACCCTAACCATAACCCCAACCCCAACCCTAAACCCTAACCTCAACCCAAACCCTGACCCCAATTTTCACATTTTTGTGCGACCATTCATTCTGATTGGACAGTTTTTTTAGGGTTGAGGTTAGGGTGAAATTATGAATCAAATAAAACCCATGATGATATAAGGTGGTCCGTGAAAAGGTGGAGAAGGAATTATAGAGTAAAGCATATGGAATCTAACAGTAATAATATAGTATATATAAGATGTAGAAAAAATTAGCATACACGTTGAGAAAAAAGTTTATTCTGCTATGAGATCTGTAAGGCAGTGGTAAAATGGGGTGGGGTCTAAGTGGTTATGGTGAGGGATACTGAGGGGTAAGGAGGATAATAAGGAAAGGTAAAGTAAGGATTAGGAAGGGGGAGGAGAAAGAAAGTGTGGGAGAGAGAGGTGGGATAGTGAAGAAAATTAAAGGAATAAGGAAGGAGAAATATGAGAAATAATGGCTGTAAGGTAGAGATGTTGGAGTAAGTGATGGTCCATAAGGATATATATGGGAAAACATGTGGAAACTGGCAATAATAATATTTGAAATATAAGGTGTAGAAGAGTTAAGATAAAATATATACTTTTTTAAAATATCAATTTAAATTTAAAGGATAAAAATGGTGTGTGTATGTGTAATACTATAGAAGGTGTAGAAATGACTAGGGTTAAAATAAAATCAGTAATTATTCCAAAATAAAATGAAAAGAAACAAGATTGTATGTGTTTATGTTTATATAGAAATAAAGTATGAGTATAGAGTATGGGATCAGATAGGGGTGGACAAATAGGCATACACGCTGAGGAAGAAGGTTTTATTGAATTGAGATCTGTGATGGCAATGGTAAAAAGTAGAATGGGGTGGGGTCTGAGTGGTTAGGGTTAGGGGTAGTGAAAGGTAAGGTGGGTAAAAGGGGAAGGCAAGGGTTAGGGGAGGGGGGGGGACGGAAGAAAGGCAAGGGTTAGGGGGGGGAGGAGAAGGATAAGGGTGTAGGGGGGCGGGGGGAATGGGAGAAAGACACTGGTTAGGGTTGGGGGGGAAGAATAAGGGGGGTAAATAATATATATATATATATATATATATATATATATATATATATATATATATTTTATAGAGAGAGATATATAAAATAGAAAATAGGAGAATAAGAGGGGGAAGAAAAATATGAGGAATAATGAACATATGTTAGAAATGTATGGAGTAATGGTGGTCCGTGAGAACTTATATGGAAAAACCTGAAATCTGGCAATAATAAGTGTTGAAAAGTAAAGTAAGATCAAACAAAATATTATTTTTTTTCAAAATTTAATCTTTCATTTGAAAGGACAGAAAATTGTGTGTATATGTGTAGTGTTTATATCAAAAGTAGAGAAAAATTGTTAAAAAATGAAAAAAAATATGTTAAAATTCAAATTGAAAAAAGGGAAATATATATTTTTTTTTCAAGGTTAAAAGTTAACAAAAGGAACAATTATTATATAGTGTATGTATATATAAAAGACATGAAAATAGATGAAAATACAGTAGGGAAGGGGGTCAGGTAGGTGTGAATAAATAGACATACACTCTGAGGAAAAGGTTTTATTTGAAATAAAATCTGTAATGGCAATGGTTAAGGGTAGACTGGGATGGGGACTAGATGGTTAGGGTTCGGGGAAATGAGAGGTAAAGTGGATGGTAGGGAAGGGTGAGGTAAGGGTTGGGGAAAGGGGGAGGAAAGATAAAGGTGTAGGGGGGAGGGGGATGAAATAAGTAAAAAAATCAAAATAAATAATTCAACATTAGAAGACTAAATGGAGACTAATATGAAAAATAATGGGTGTGTATTAGAAATGTATGGGGTACATGTGATGAGGTTAGGAGGCAGGGTGGAGGGAGATATTGAGAAATGTAGTTTCTCAGGCAGTTTTTTTAGGGTTGAGGTTACGGTTAAGGTTAGAGTTTGGATAAGGGTTAGGGTTAGACTTTTTTATTAATTATTTTAATAACAGCTTACTATACTGTACATTTTTACTGATTTTCATGACACATACTATTAATGTTGATGAAGTTTTATGACATAGTGAACCATTAATTTTGTCATACTAAACTATTACTTTTTAAAAAAATACTTTGCAATGACTTCCAAAGCATTTTCCATAACATACAGTGACTCTTTTAAATTTCTCTTTCATGCTTTGGCATTTCTGTAATGCAAGCCATTGAACATGAAATTATTTTAATGGACCACAGATGATTCAAATGTAAGGGGTGCATTTCCTGTCACATTTTGTGGCCGCAGAAGATTTTCCTGAAGGCCAGGATAAAATCAGACTTTTCTCTCATCAGACCTTTACTATTTCAATATCTCTTTTCCTGTAAAGTTGATGCTATATATATATATATATAGTTTCTGAGGCCCTCCATACAGAAGGCACCACAGTATTATTTAGATTGAATAACCCATCCTGCAAAAAGTATAGCATAATTCTTAGTGCTTGAACTTTTAATGCTTTGTTATTATAATGAATCAAACTGCAATATGGAGGCTTTTATAAACAGTAGAGCAATTACAATAAATCAGGGTATGACTCGCAACAAGAGTACCTGGCCAGAATCCAACCGTGGACATTGGAGGTCATGGTCAGCGCCCTAAAACCCAAGCCACCATGACACACCGACCTATATTAGCATATCAGCCATCGTGATTTGTCATTTTTTGCTATTTTGGGATATTTTTTTACACTCAAACATCAGACATCCACCTCAAAAATCTGATGCATAACGTTAAGTGATGTTAAAAACAAAAACAAGCACAGCCTACAGTTCATCTCCATAGTGTGGATATATATTTTGTACTGCAGTTCAATAAGGCCATCTGGTGGTGAAGGCCAGGAATATCTTTGCGGTGGATGCCTAAGGCATTGTATATTATCTTACCCTGTGTTGTGGAAGCTGTGGGTGTGTAGATCCGCTCAATAAAGGATTTCATGAAGTTCAGCTGTAACAACACTGGCCTTGATAGCATTATGCATTATATCCGGTATTTTGTTCATCATGGAGAGATGAGGTCAGATTGATAGAAAGAGCCCTCAAGTTTTATTTATCATATTGTGCCACCATGTGGGCGTTCATTGCAAGTGCACCTGCCAGTGATTGAGAAGCCCATCCATGATGCACCGGTCACCTTAGAGAGGGATAGCTCTCTCTCACTAGCCTAGCACAAACCATAACTGCCACCAGCCTAAACCTAACCTTCATCTTAACACTAAACTAAACCTAAAACCGTACCTCACCCTAACCAAGTCTTCACCCTTGAATGTCACGTTATGGTGAAGCTGTCCCTATTTTGTCCCCTGAAAAGTGTGAGTCCCCACATTGTGACCATGTAATCAGATTTATGTCCCCACATGACAGGTGAAACATACCAAAAGTCTCCCACACACACACACACACACACACAAACACACACACAAACCAGCACCAACCACTGTGAAGATTTGTCCATCATCTGTATCTGAAGGCTTTATCCAACCTTGCCCCAGTTTCCCCTGATTTATAATAATTCAATTTTTCCAGTCTTTCAATCTAAAGATTTGTTCCTCATTTTTTAATAACGCGCAAGCAAGGGAGGCATGTCCCTGGGAGATTATGTCGTCTTCTTTAGCGTCTCGTCTTGATTACATCAGAGGATGTACCTGATTTGATTTGGAAGAAGCCCCCGTGTTCCAGTATGCGTTCTCGTTAGACCCCCCCACTGTGCTGATTTCTTGCTTTGTCAGAGCGGATGATCTTGATAAATATGATCTGAAAGCGAGGGAGGGAGAGGGGGATTAGGTGAAAGGATTATAATTTCCAATGATGAGAAATAATAAGAAACAATAAATCCTAAGTAGATTTAGTTCTCAAGGAAACCTTGTTAGGGAAAATCACCAGAATAAGAGAGAGAACAGAAAAGAGGAACAGGACAGAGGTATTAAATAGATACAGTCGGCCTGACCTGTTTGCTCCAAGAGACCTCAACTCAAATTTCATTATGTTAACCAAAAGTTAAGGTATTCGGTCAGAAAAAGTTGTATTAAACACCAGTTAGTTATTATAGAGTTAATCTACAATTCATTTTAAATAAAAAGATATGTGCTTCCAAATTTTCACTGCAAAATATTAGTTGATTGACTAATAAATTAGTGATCTCAGCTATGTTTCAAGCAAAAAAACCCTCTGTTAGCTCTTTCAAAGTGAGGATTGGCTGTGTTTCACTGCTGTGTATGTTAATAAAAACACTATATTTGGGTTTTGGACTGTTATTTGAACTGTATTTGAGGATTTCTTCAGGCTATGGGAAGCTGTGATGCATTTGTGAACATCTGAATAGACCACGCAAACAACAACAAAAATCAATGGAGGTTATTCAACAATGAAAATAATTGCTCGGTGAAGCCTTAGAACGGGGAATTGTAATCGCCATTTTCATGAATGATTGATTGATTATTTGAGAAAATAATGTTCTCATTAACTTCAAAAGGGCTCTCCATACTCTACAGACTGGGCAATTAAATGATAGACAATAGAGTGTGGTCTTTCTAAGCTTTGTCGTGTAGGCGGTCTGATTCATTGTTATAAGAAAATCAGTGAGAACATGTAATAGTTTGCATTACCAGTATCATTCTCTGCACTGTGCTATACTTTTACTGTCCAATAATTCATCGGCATGTTCTCTCGTCACCCCGCGCCCCTTCAAGGATCAAACCACATAAGCACTCGGGCTGTTTTTACACACTTAGAAGACAATGTAGGTATAAGTTATGACCATACATTTGATGGATATACATTGTCACATTGGGAACCTCGTAAAAAAAAAAAAAAACAGCAGCTGCTAATGCCTCAATTGCCACAAGGTCGTGGTGGAGGGTTGTGTGAAATCCAGCGGCGTTAAAGACCCCTGGGCTACTTTGGGTCTTGCAGGAGTGGCGAAGCGAGCGTCCTCACCTCATACCCGCGACCTTGTCATCAGGCCATTCCCAGGCTGCTGCGCTAACTAGGGGTCATCAACAGGGCACGACTTGGGAGATGGACGGCGCTGCGTGTTTGTGTGCGGCGGAGAGAGTGTGGACAGAGTAATGGATCATTCTGGACTGCGTTTTGGGAGGGGGGTGCATGCCAAGACCCTATGGACTGAGACAAGCCCAAGCTATATACCATAAATCCACATTCTTCCTGATGAAATCACTGACTGAGACAATGTCTGCCATCCTGGCTCGTCCCCTTGTCAGTCAGTAAGGGAGCCAAGCCTTAAGCCTTAACCCCCACTGTCTCCACTCCTGGCTGGGTGGGAATGTGACGCCCGCCTGCCCGCTCGCCTGCTCGGCCATCTTAGCCCGGTGGGCTTTGCAGATGCGGAGCCTCATCTCCCACTGTTTATCCATGTGTCTTTGCTTTGGCTCAGGCCCTACGCGGCAAACCACTGTGGGCTGAGTGGGGTCCGCTGCCCTGTGTCACCCACCTAAGCTCTGCTTTCACTGCAGGGCTTAGCGCCTCACCCCTCGGCCGCTTTATGAGCAGACAGCTGAGCTAATCTGTCTCCCTCTTTCTTTCTCCTTGGGTCTTGCCTCATCTCTTTTTTTGGCTCCTTCGCTCGTCCGTTTGTAGTCTCGATTGCTCTCATGGCTTTCGAACACTGACGCCACTGTTTCTCTTTCTGCAGTACACAAACACACACACGTAGAAACACACACACACACACACACACGTAGAAACACACACACACACACACACACGTCTCAGTGCGGCAGTTGTTTTTCTGAATTTAGAAGGGTTTGAAAGTATATAACTGTAGAAAGGTTTATGTTTAGTCCTGGGCTCATTAAGATCCTGAAATTAAATTAAATTAAACACATTTCTTCTCTATTCTCTCTATGCTCTCTGAAAGATGATAACGGCACGGTGAACATTTGTGCTGAGGTATGGGATGTGTGTGTGTGAACTGTATGTAACACATTATGCACCTGCCAGGCTGACGACCTTGTTACACCTGAATTGATCTCAGAGCGGCTTCCATGGGATTTGTCCAACATGTTGTGACCCCTGTGTTCAGGTACTTTTTAGACCTTGAACTAAACAGAATATATGATGTAATTTACATAAGACATTATAGAAGCAAAAACATGTGAATGTGAGCCTTTGAGGCTTATAACTGTCATATATGACAGTAAACAGTATATGTGGGTTTTGGACTGTATAAATAAGATATCTTATAATTAAAATTTTCTGCAATTTTTTGGCATTTTATAGAAAAAAAAAGATAAATCACATAATTTGGAAAGTTCAGCTGATAGTTGCAACCATTGTATTGGCTGCTTGTTCACTTTGTTTATCTTACAGTAAGAGACAAAAGAGAGAAAAAAGAGGTTTTCTTACATTATTAGTCAAAAAGACATTTGAACAAAACAGTTTTAAAACATTAAGGCTGTTAATTGTATCGGGTCATGATCACATTGTTTATTTATACCGATATGAACTGCCTGTAATAGGATATAATTCATCTGCAGTGAAATGAATATATAAATAGCCACATTATTGTCTGAATGTTATGCCGAAGTCTCCAAGCTCAAAGACACGAGACTTGACTCATGATGTTACGAACATGTCTGTTACAGGGGCTGACATCACTTCACCCTGCATTCTTTCCATCTTCCATTTTATCCTCCACTCTTCATCCTCCCCTCTTCCTCCTCACACCATCACCCCGTCCACCCACTCTCCCTCTCAGCTCCATCTTTCTCTCCTCCTCCTCCTCCTCCTCCTCCTCCTCCGCCCTCCTCCTTCTCTTCCCCGTCCTCTTCAGCCGCCCGGCTAAACTTAGAAGTGACAACAGTTGCAGGGTGACACCAAGGGCTAAATAAGACCAGAACAATAGCTTTGCCCCTCGTCTCCTCTTCTCACCCCTCGTCTCCCCCTTTAATAGACTGCCATTGTTCTCTTTCCTCACTGTTGCTCTTTCGGGGAGTTTGTTAGCTATGCTAATGAAGGTTGGGCTTGTGTGGGTTTAGTGAGTGGGGATTTGATGCTCTTTAACTGGGCACTTTTAGAAAGGAGAGGCGGTCATAAGTGTGCCCGGGCAGCTATTTACCAACAGTCAAATGTCACAGGCGTGTCGACACGGTGGTGGAAGTGGAGGAGATCCGTTACATTTCTCGTGCACTCGTCGGTGCACCGGAACCGGCATAATCAGAGAGTCAGCAAACTGTTTGAAAGGAGGTTTTATGCCAGAATGTGTACCGCTGACCCTCCAATGCACAACGTACTGTATGCGTCAGCATGTCGGAGTCCTTGCAGAAAGAAGGGAGTCGGGTAAGACAAGATGCAGGGACTCCAGTAAGTATAGTTCAGTCAGTCATCCAATCAGTCAGTAAGTCTGTAAATAGCTCGGCCGGTGGCTCCTTTGAGCTTTCCTCTTAGAGGAATTCTCTTTCTCCTTGGGGTATTAATAGTGCCTGCCTGTGCATTGTTTCCTACAGCAGCACTGCTGCAATCAAAGGAAGTTGGCCTGCTAAGTATACAAATAGTTTCCTTTGTCCCTATGTTTGGCAGGCATCTAAGAGTCAGATATGTGTGTGTGTGTGTGTGTGTGTGTGTGTGTGTGCTGTACAAGCTAATGTGTGCCTGCTAACGGGTGTTATGTCAGCCTGTATGTTTATATATGTGTGTAATCGTATACGTACAGTGATACATGTTTTAATTGTTTGTGTGTGTCAAGGCGAGTGTATCCGTAAGCCACCCACTGACAGAGTGACCTTTTCATCGGGAGGTCATGTGCCCCCTCGCAGGTTGTTGGAGCGTCAGTGTGCTTCTTAGGTGGAACACGTGTTAATCTATTGGCCAATCAGATCTCCAGGTAAATGACTTAAACGTCTGGTTATGCTACATGTGGTGTCTTTAAAAAAATGCAAAAAGTAACCTCTTAATATCATTAAAATACATTTTTTCACACGTCATCTCTTCCATTCATTCAACAAGGACATTATAATCAGATTTGTCTGATAGCTTTATAAATGCTTTTGATGAAAATTAGATACTGGAGCCCACCTCTCAATAAAGTAATTAGCTCTATTTGAATGAAAACCATTCCATGTTAATGCTCTTCCTGGCCCAATATTTTCTTTGTAATTGATGGTGTCGGCCAAAATATGATTCAGTGGTATGTCAAAGCCTTGACCTGCCGTTCTCTGGTGTTGCCTCAGATTCCTTTTGATTGGGGATTTCAGTGACCACGGGCCATGAGCTGCACCACACACACACACACACACACACACACACACACACACACACACACACACACACACACACACACACAGACACAGACACAACACACACACACACACACACACACACACACACACACAGACACACACACACACACACACACACACAGACACACACACACACACACACACACACACACACAATCACACGCCACAGTGAAGCAGGCTGGTTGTCACGCATTCACACATGCAGGCACGCACTCACATACTCCTATAATACAGGTTAGTCATCCAACACACACAAACACACACACACACTCACATATATACACACAAACACACACGGTTACACTCTGAGTGAAGCAAGTCGGTCTTCCGGTGACAAAGTGGTGGCGTCGAAGCATCATCGGTCACTTGGAGTCTGCCAGTGACTCACCAAGGGCACAATGGAATTAGTGAGATTCTCCGCAATGTGACAGCTTGCTCTGGCTAAATGGTGTAATAATCTACCCCTCCTCTCACAAAACCTCCAGCAGCACATGCACACATACACACACACACACACACACACACACACGCAAACACATCCCCCCCTATGCCCTCCCCACACCAACTGGCACAGATAACATTGTCTTAAGCTATAAAAAAAGATTTTTCCCCTCCCTCCATTGCGGTAATTATTGAATTAATGCAGATGGAGAGAGACATCTGCATGTTAAAGTGTTGGCCTCTCTCTTATGCACAGCAGATGTTCCCCTGTCATTTACTCAAATTACGCTGCTTAGAAACGAGGAGGGGAGAGAGAGAGAGAGAGAGAGAGGGAGAGGGAGAGAGAGATAGATAGAGAGAGAGAAAGTTACTTGCCAAGGCGACATTGTCTTACAGCTCTTTCTGTATCTGTCCTTCAAAGAAACCTCTACTTTCTTCCCCCGAGGTGTTCCTTAATGACAGTTATACTGCTTTCGTTGCTTCGTCATTATTATCGAATTGTTTTATCATAAAGGCGAATTCATCTGTACCTTTCAAATAGGCAATCCAAAGGGCTTCACACGAGGCAAAGAAGCGTTTAAAAGTGTAATAAACGGAAAAATAAAAGCAATTATAACAGGAAAGATTATATAAGATGCAGCAAAAACACATGCAGTTGAGGTCGTAATAGTGCAAGGGGGGGAGATAAATGAGAGACTTTTCATTTCAATTTCAAAGATGGTTATTTAAAATCAGCAGGAAGTTGATTCCATCTGTGTGCAGCTCGATGGGGAACATCCGAGGGACCTACTGAGAGACTTATCTCATGATTTGGTTTGTTCTTGAGCTGCAAAAAAAAAAAAAGGGCCACTGGATGAGATGAATTCAGCCTAAATCAAATATAGGATCTTAACCAACAAATAGTAAATAGCAATGTATCAGGTCAAAGATGTCATATTAATAGAAATATTAACAAGCTGAACTCATATTGATAACTTAACCCAGCAGTTGACCTCTCGACCCTTTACTGCTGCCGGGGACATTGCAGTAAAGATGAGGCTACAACATCCTCTTGAAGATTATCTGTTGATTATTTGAAGCCAGGACGAGACACGGAGAGACACTGTGTGTTAGTGTGTCTCCATAAGTGTGTGTGTGTGTGTGTCCCAGATGACAGATAACCATGGGGACCTTCTCCTTGGGATTACAGTCCAGGTTGGTTCAGCCTCATCTCTCCGGATTACGTTGATAAAAACATTCTTGTATTATATTTTCTGTGCTTATTGTATTAATACTCTCAGGCAGTTCCCAGAAAAAGCTCCGTCCCACGCCTGCTTTAAGGTAATCTTCTTCCACTTGAGCTTTTAAAATGTTTTGGGGGGGTTGGCCTCCTCTGTAATACCTATTCTCTCCCACTTTTGAGGTTATATTTAACCTCTTGTCTTTGACTTACCTGCTCTATCATATCACTCCATGCGGGAAATTATACATCTTTTAATAAATATGTGCGTCAGGGCAGGACTGGGCTTGTTTAGTCAGTATAAACACTGAAGGTTTAAACCGTTTCTGAAGACACATGGCTGCCCTATAGGTGTGATTTACTCCACTGTGAGGAGAACATAATAAATGTGTCTCCAGGACGTTTTATTATTGTGTTTTAATTATAGGATTTAACTGTGCCTATAGACCTTTACAGTTTTAATCTAAAGTACATATTTAAACGTCTAATCTACCTTCACCAAAAGAGCACAGCAGTGATTCAACCTGGAGTTAGTTTGTGGAAGATTGAGTCTGCTAATTAATACATTTCTTGCTAATATAATAAAGAGTTTGGCATTTTTGCTTGAAAACAGATTCCTCAATTATCAAAATCCTTCGACTAACCAACTAATCACTTCAGCTCCAGTCAGATCTGCTTTAGTGGAGAAAAATATGCATTTTGCTTCCTACACAGATGTGCAGCAGTTGGTAAATAGCTGGGACCAAATCATAAAGTGTTTAATTCCAGACTCAGAGGGAAAAACTCGCCCTCTTGACTCACCAGCGTCAGATTCCCATAAGGCTAATAATTAAAACCTATCTTGCTTAAGGAGTTCCATCTCTCTCATGCTGCTGGAAGGCATTTTGGATTTGGAAACATCTCGTAAAAACGCTCCACATCAGACTCTCCTGGAATCTAAAGAACAGCCGTAAGAAATTACAGCTTAAAAAGAACGCAACTAACAGAAGATCAAACCTCATCGCCTAAAAAAACAGGGAGAGAACTTTTTAAAGTGAATCACAATTTTTGCTAATTTATTTGACGATAGCTGTTGATGAAATTACGGTGTTTAAGGCTTAGTTAATTCATCGATTTAGTCAGTTGACAGAGAAATTAATCGCCAACTATTTGGATAATGGATTAATTGTTTAAGCTACTTATCAAGCACACATGCCCAACATTTGCTTGGTTGCAGATTTACAAATGTGAGGATTTTCTGTTTCATATCAGTGTAAATTGACCATCTTGTGGGATTTGGACAATTGATGCAACAAAACATACAATTTGGAGAAGCCATTTTGGGCTCGGAGAAGCTTTTGTTTGCAGTATCTCCTAAAAACCATGAACTGATACGTACACATTTAAAAGAAAACAACAGATTCATTATAGTGACAATGATAAATTAGATAAAAAATCACAATGGGATATGGTTCATAAGGTCTGCCAGTCATATTACTGTTTTGACCTGGCTGAACATAAGCAGGGCTTTCACAACTTGAACCTCGTTTTTACAAAGAACCATTCTATGAATCAGCCCACACACACACACACACACACACACACACACACACACACACGCACACACACACGCTTCCACTACCTCTACAAAACCCAACAATCCAGTGATATCCGCACAACTTCCTTCTGTTCTCGACCCAAAAGCCTTAAAGCCAACAGATGCTTTCTCGTTATCATTGCCAGTTATCACTCTTAGCTCCCTCTGATAAGACTTTACTTTCTGACCCAGATGTTAAGGAGTTCAATTTACCAGATGCACCAGAAGAGCGCACGGGGAGGCAGAGGGATGAGTGAGCATCGAAAATACCCGCAGGCTTGAGAGATGAGACGTAATATGCCTTTTTTTTCGGGGCCTGGTGTTGTTTCTGAAGCGCCGTTAGCGCAGTAAGGAGCTCAGCATCTAAAGAGGCTTTGGTATAGGGGGAAAGATGGGCCATATTACAGCGGGGCTAGAGCCTGCTTGATTAATGGGCCAGGATAATCACCTCATCAAATCACTCTCACTTATTAAATCTTGTTTAATATCGTAATGAGGGCCCTCCTGAGCTGCTTTAGTAAATTCCCCCTCTCTCCCCAGCTCTCCGTCGCTCTTGCTTTCCCTCTTCTGCCTTTCCGTTTAAACAGGAAGACTGGCAGTGCCAAGTTCCTCTCTGTCCTCATCTTCCTCTCTGTGTTTTCCTTTTCTCCTCTTCTCCTTTTTCATTTCTCCTTAACTTTAAGGAAAGATTGTGTTTCTCCTCTTTCAAAAAAACCCCTGGAATTCTCAGCTGTATACGTTATTTTGTCGAGGGTGGCATCACTATATACACAGCCTATTCTTTTAATCTCCCTTATTTATGATGGATGAATGTGCCGGATTGTATCATCATAAATCACTGCTTGAAGAGTGATACCACTTCCCAAGGCTTTGGTACACTGGAGTTTATGGAAACACTTCAGGTGAGGTAATATCTCTCCTGTCTCCTTCTGTGTGATTTGTGATCTCTATCGGTGGTATCACGACATAGCCGGCGTTACGTCCCCCGTGTGCATGTGTGCGTGAGGTTCTCTGGGATGGGCTTCTCGTCTCCTTCGCTTGACCTCTGGGCTGCAGCGCGATGTGCCTCAGAAGAAAACAACATGCCATTGTCTTATTTATGGTCTTGCATGTGCTCAGCCCTACTCTGTATCGTCTTGGTAGCACAGCTGCGACTGCATGCTTCTTCCAAGGAAGGGAGAAATATGTATTTTTCCTTTTGTCCCATGCCACCCCCCCCCCCTCTCTCTCTCTCTCTCTCCATTTGTCTAATGAATTATAGGTGTCTCTCAATAGCCACTCCCTTCCACCACCCTCATCCCAAAGTTGGACCCGATCCTTTGTCGTCTCTAAAGTCAGGCAGGCAGGCAACAACTGGCTCAAGGTGACCAGTTCAGGCTTGAGAGGGAGGTTAGGGCTGCATCTTCCCCCTGAGTGCCTCCCATTTTTGCCTTTTATTGTTGGTGAGCAGCTGTTGTGTACCTGGACCCCATGAGTGGCGCCTGCTGGGTATCTTGGCAGCCAGGCTCCATAGGCTTTGGATACCAGAGTGAATCAATTCTTAAAGATGACTGTCTGCGTGTCACATGGACAGGCCCAGAGTGAAGGGCTTAGGGGGCTCTGGAGCTGGAATGCTCTTTGATGGAGGGGCTGGAGAATGAAGGGGGGGAGGAAAGGAAAATACGGGGGGAGGAGATGGTCCTATTGTTGTGCCAAGGAATGCCCTTGACGGAGATAGAAGGGTATTGTTTTTATGCCCGTGAACTCTTTTAGACTTGGGAATTTCAGGATGATGGAGCTGCGAGGGTGCTGAACATCTTAGCATCTCTACCGTGATCATGAATGACACGAGGAGTGCAGCTGCATGTTGTCAGTCCCTCCTTATTGCTGTTAACTACGTGTTGAAAGTTGCTCTAAGACATGGCATGTGCCAGCAGCTTAGCATCGAGCAGAGTGTAAACGTTGGTCAATTATTGTGGGGGGAGAGGGGGGAAGGGGTGGGGTGATACGGCTCAAAGTCATTCTCGGCGGAGATTGACAGCGGCGCAGGATGTGGACGACCTGCCTGACTCACGGGCCTCACCTGCCTAATGTCCGCTGAGAAACCTGAAAGAATGGAGATCATAAAGGATGACAAAAACAGATTGGCACGTAGGCTAACCTCCCTCCCACATTCTCACTCTCTCTTTTTCTTTCTTCTTACACCCCTTCGCTACACAACACCCTTCGGACCAACCCCCCCTCCCTACCTTTGGAAGAAAAAAAAAAAAGCGGGTTTATTTATAGTTTCCAACAGGGTGCTTGGGGCATGCTGCACGAGAAGGTTAAGGATGAGGGGAGTTAGCAATCTGGGCTCAGCTACCAGCAGCCACAGCAGCAGCAGTCGCAGTAGCAGCTTCTTTTTTAGAGAAAGAGCCTCACGGTTGTCCCATGTCCGTATCCATTTCATGACAAATGAAATACCAAAGGCCCTGGCCAGAAACAATGGCTTGTTTGGCTGGCTGGAGGCAGTGTGTGTGAGGTGGTGGTGGAGGCGGTGGAAGGGGTGGTAAGACTGGCTTCCAGCCCCTGCAGCTGTCCCGGTTGTCACTCCTTGTCTTAAGGCTCACTCCTGGCTCAACGCTCCAGCCCATGGATCAAGGGGATGTGTGCAGCACATGTGTGGTGTTGTGTGTGTGTGCGTGCATCCCGGGCCCTCGAGAGATACCGCGAGGCAATTCTCGGTACTCAGCAGCGTCTGAAAAACGGCCCCAGACACAAAAGGCGAGTTGGACGGTGTTAAGACCCCTTCGGTATGGAGCAGACCCCGAGCATGAGGTCATCAGCCTTGGTTTAGCAGCCTTTGTCCTACAGCCTGATTGACAGGAGGGTTTGGTTATCAAAGACAATTGTGGGATCGGTTACAGCCATGGATGGCACTCGAGGTACGGCACATCTCCAATAAAAATACTACAGATAATCTGCAGAATTCAGCCTAGAAATCCTGATTTTTTCCAAACCAGAACATGGCTCTCTTGATAAAAAACATACCAATACAGAGTGACATCTAAACCTGGTAATCATTTTGCACCTCCGCTCTTCTGTGGACCTCACCTTAATATGAATAAACAAGTCTGTGAATCTTTTAATCTGTGTCGATAACAGGTGATGAACTTTAATACGCCGTTAATATTCCACGAATAAGCCTATGTGTGTGTGTTGCAAAGGAGAAAGATAAATCTCTTCCCACCTCTCTCTCTCTCTCTCTCTCTCTCTCTCCCCCTTATGTCTCAGAGATTAGCCTTTGCTCAAACACCTCCTGTTCATCTAAGTAATTAAAACATTAGAATTACTGGATTATAAACTGCTTTCCATTTAATCCAGCACTCGATGCTCCTACCATCTTGCCAAATGGGTCAATAGGAAATATAATGGGCCTCTGTGATTTCTGATTCAGGGATCTGGAAGAGGCAAAGGATGCCAATAATGGCTATTAAAAGAGTGTGTGTGTGTGTGTGTGTGTGTGTGTGTGTGTGTGTGTGTGTGTTTTGTGTGTGTGTGTGAAATAGACAGAGAGAGAGAAAGAGAGAGAGAGCCTAGACTAGCTTTGCCCCGAGTGCCATCTGTCTTGGACCCACTAGACCCAGTTTAGACTGGAAGAAGCCAAACCAGTTCAGCCTCTATCTCTGCCCCCAATGCACTGTTATGTGAACACAGGCAGGCACACACACACACACACACACACACACACACACACACACACACACTCACACACACACACACTCCTCTTGACCAATGTGTCTCTTGAAGTGAATCTAAAGTGTACTGACTGCTTTTTGGGGTGTGTTTGGGGATTTGTTAAAGGCACCTGCAGTTCTTTGATCTTTCTTTGAATAATTTACAAAGGACATGCATCGTTACTGTGTGTGTGTGTGTGTGTGTGTGTGTGTGTGTGTTTGCTTCAGGAGACCCCATAACAGGTGTTTGCCCCTGGGGCCCCCAGTGCACCTTAAAGGCCTGGTATCAAAAGAGTGTCCTGATATAATTCACATGTACATCCCCGCCATTGTCAACCTTCGACAAACGCTACGAACACACACACGTTCACTTTCACTGGTTTTAAGGGAAGTTCCTCCCTCCCTCACCCACTCCCTCACCCACTCCCTCACCTTTCTTGGCAGCCAAAATCAAGGTGTGCTGTGGGGATTCACCACCGCTGTCTTCTCACCTATACTGTCTATACTCATTTCGGAGTATCGCTATGTGCTTGGCATGATTCGTACGTGAGTTTACACACTTGTGCGCTCACGGCGGCTGATTTTTTGTTTGTTTGTTTTTTTTGCGTGGGAATGAGTGTGTGAGGCAGTGTCATCTGCAGCATGTTTCTGCCTGTGCGTGTATGTTTTATGTGTGTGTTCATTATGGTTTGTGTTACTCACAACAAGGGGTCCAAGTTGACACTGTGACAGTTCCTCGCGGAGCGACAGAGGGGCCCTGCCATCCAACAACAGAGGCTTTGTCGCTCTGCTCCTCTTGGCTTGTTATGGACTTCCTTCCCTCTCGCTTTCTCTCCCCTTTTTTACTGAGCCCATTTTCTTGTCTGAAGTCTTAATTTGGGGTACTGGCCAGTGGGGAGAGGGAAGAGAGGCGAGGGGACCGAGGGAGGGAAGAACGGGGGAGGGAGGGGGGGCAGAGTGGTGATGGCTGCAGACGGACGGCCCTTTGTTCCTCCTTTCCCAGGCTCCTCTGTTGAGCCTCCGAGGCTCCAGTTGCATTGGAGCCTTCCAGAGAGAGAGAGAGAGAGATTGGGAGGAAAAAGGGGGACACAATGATCTGTCCAACTGGAATCTTCCAATTGCACACACACACACACACACACACACACACACACAAACACACTAAGTGACGGACAGAAAAAGAAAGCACTAATGAATCAAAAGATAACCAATAAAGAACAAATGGAACTG
Source organism: Chelidonichthys spinosus (assembly GCA_029853015.1). NCBI lineage: Eukaryota > Metazoa > Chordata > Actinopteri > Perciformes > Triglidae > Chelidonichthys > Chelidonichthys spinosus. The sequence continues at coordinate 6,998,053 of CM056838.1, read as the reverse complement.
AACAAATTGCACAAGGCTGATAAGAAGACACCATCAAAGAGCAGCGCACACGGAGAGCGCACGCTGCACATACTGACCACTAGGTGTCCCCATCACTGGTGCCGAATGTTGGCAGCCCAGACTTAATCCCACACTGTGCCAGTGGCTCTGGAGCGTAACACCAGTGTGTTGCTCCATCCACAATAGATGAAAATCCAGTGTTTAATTACGAACACATGCAGAATGAATCTATCAATCTTTGCAATGTGGAAATCTGTTTTCATGCCTGGAATCATTTCTGCGCGAGCACATTAAATCCGAGCCCCAATGATGAAATAAATGCACTGTTAAGCAAATAGAAGGAGATACACACACACACACACATACAGATTGCCATCCTCCGTAAACAAAAGTCATCTGATGGAGAAACACTTCAATAACATTCTGCTCTTTTTAGTTTCAAGCCCACAGTCATTTTGCAGGTGTAGGTGTCAAAGTGGTTCAAACGGTGGATAGCTCATTTTGGTCGTTGGTAGGAGGATTGCACAGAGAAGAAATCGAAAATGAGGTCCTGAGTCCTTGTGTTTCTTCTTCACAAAGGTTCCTTCAGCAAGGGGAGTTACATCAGTGCATGTGTGTGGTGATGTGTACCAAAAAAATAAAATAAAGAAAGATGTTGGGTTGGCGTGCTGTAATTCCCCTACCGCCTGGAAAACACACTATCCATTAATGTGTAAGCTTAAAGAAAACAATTTCATCTGGAAAACACACTCTTTACCAGTAAATGGAAAATGTTCTTGAACCTGAACGTGTGATAACAAGTGACCACGGAGGGGAGGGGGGGACTTGGAGAGGGACCTTGGGGACCGTGTCAACGTTTTCTGTGCTGGAGCAGGGACAAACATTGGGCAAACATTGGGAAAGGCTGGCCAGCCTTTGAGATAGTGGGCCGTTGATCTAAGACTGAGGAGCTAAAGTCCACTATCTCCCGTCTGATACAGCAGCCAAGGTCTCGCTGACACACAGAGCCACAGAACAAACACGGATACCTGAAGACAATGACCTCTGATCCCCCAATGGGAGACGTGGAAAAACAGGAAGTGGTGAAAGTGACTCTGGTGACTTCCCTCGCTGCAGGCCAAGAATGAATCAGGTGGAATGATTGTAAGTACACGGGTCATTGTACATAAAGAGTGCACACACATATTGTTCAAGAGTGGGAAGCACAGATGTGGTGTGTGTGTGTGCGCGTGTGTGTGTGTGTGTGTGTGATGGAGGAAGTGAGAGAGTGAGTCTTCAGATGTAGCGACAGATGGTATTTGATTACAGAGCAGACGGTCGGTGTTGTACAAAGATGCTGTCTCAGCCCAACCTAAGGAGCTGTAGCCTCCGGTTAAGGCGAGCAGAGGGAGGCAGGCAGAGGACGGGAGGGAAAAGGAACACGGGCGAGGAAAAAAAAAGAAAAAAGAATAAAAGCAAGCAAGCAAGAAAGACACAAAAGAAGCAACTCCAAAAATGAGCATCAAAGCAAAACGAGTGAAAAGCAGTGAGGCAAGAACAAAAGGAAGAAAAGAAACACAGCAAAGGGCCGGCGTGGTGGAAAGCACAGCAGAGGTCACGATAAGAAAACAGCGAAATGACGCAGAGAGAACGAGGCGAGCCTTTTAAAAACAGACTGAGAAACTCATCAGCAAACGGTAAATATGTGTGTTATTCAAACAAAATCCCCCCTCAGTATTTTCAATTTTCATTTTTGAATTTCTTTTAATTTTGTTTTCAGTAGGTCGAACGTCATACATGTACATTATTTATTGGTTAGAACTAGAGCTCATACAGTTAGTCCATTAATCAATTAGTCGATTGATGGAACATTTATCTGAAATGATTATGGAAAACATGATCTGGTCTTGAGGTTCTCAAATTGTACGAATTTGCTGAATTTTTTTTTAGAAATCACACTGATAGTAAATACAGCATATTTGCTGTTTGGAGTGTTGAATAAAACAATCAATTTGAATGCAAGTCTTTGGGCTTAGGCATTGATCAAAGGCATCGTTCAGTTTATAGATGTAATCATTGATTGAGAACTGGCAGATTAATTGATAATGAAAATAATCGTTAGTTGCAGCCTGAGTTAGATAAAAAACTCTAAAATTCCAAGACGTTTGTATATTCTTGAACTTTTATCTTAGCATTTATTAACTCTATTAAATGTTGAAGTGTGTGTGTGTGTGTGTGTGTGTGTGTACCTGGGTATGCCGGTTGTTGCGTTTTGCCCGACGAGGTGGCATCTGCAGTCATCTGTGAAGAAAACTGGGCTGGGAGGTTGGCTCTCTGCTGTCGAACCCCTTTTAGTGCTTTCACCCGAACAGGACTAAAAAAGAGTTGATCATGAAGATATAATATACCGAGGTAATATCATATCTTTATTGTGCTTAAATCCCCACCCATCACCCACACACAAAATACAGTTTTTGTGTGCATGTGCCCTGTAGAAAGTGATATAAATAAAGCACAAACAGGCATTTTATCCTCTTTTTCATTTTTTATTCATTTTGCACAAGCTTGCATATATACTGCACATACATTCAGTTCATAGAGGGTGAAGGCACGAAAGGCAATTTGACTACTGGTTGTTTTTGGGCTGGGCGAAAGCAATACAGGGGGAAAAAATCTCAAGAGAAAATACAAAACTGCTTCAAACTAGTTTCAGCTTTCTAGCCCACCCTCGGCCCCATCCCGGAACAAAACATAACCTTTTTTTTTTTCCTTTCTTTAAAAGTGTCCAGTTCCATTTAGCTGCCAAGATCTCCCATTTTATCTCATTTGAATGAGCACGCTAGAATACAAATTTTCGAATTCAATTTTTTACGTAGGATTCAAATATTTTAAATTGGTTCTACTTAATGAAATGCAGTACAGCCTCCCCTGTTTGAAAAAAAACAAAAACAAAAGAAAACAACATCAAATAAATTAGGATAAATTAAACCAATAAATTACACAAAATCTGCAAGACAAATAAGACACCAATAACAGAAAAAAAGCAGCCATGTCATGAGTTTTATTTTACAACCTGTGTGTAACTATTCAGACTGTATTTGAAACATGGCTCTTCCAGTTGGAATTACTGCACTAGAATCGAATAATAATGTCATACAAAAAGCATCAACAAAACACTATTTACATAACATATTGCTAAGTTACACAAAGGCAGTATTTATCACTGTAAGTCCACATCATTGATATTTACAAAAAAAAGCAATGTAATAATAATAATAATAAAAAAAAAAGAATTACTACTGAAAGCATCGAGAAACAAAAAAACCCTTTCAAACAGGTCAGAAAACAGATCAGAGGACATTATCGCACACGCACACACACACACACACACACACACACGTTGCCAACGCTTAATGAGAATCATTTACATGTCAGGATGGTACTCCCAGGGGTGGGGGAGGGGCCACAGTGTTGAGAATTGTGTCACTCACTGGTTCACAGGTTCTCATAATCGGTCTTTTCTCTCTCACAGACACACACTCATATACATCAAGACACACACCCACACACTCACACACACACTCACACACACACACACACACACACACACACAAAATGCAAAGCGTACAGAAATTCCACAAAAGTCCAAACTTTCCCCCAACTGTTTGAACCCGGTAAAAAAAGGGTATAAATCACTTCTTTTTGTTGTTTTTTTCTGTTTGCAGTCTCCTTTTTAAGCTGTACAACATGTGCCCCCTCCATGACACTAGTCTTCTGATGACAATGAGTTCCTGTCTCTCTCCCGGGTCAAATCTAGAGCTACGTCGGCAGCAGTCTGCCCTTGTTTTCGGATGAGCCCGGGTCCTACCAACGGGCTGCTCTGTGACATCATCATTACCCAACTGCTAGCCCAATGCATCGTTCTGTCAGCGGAAATTAAAGAAACGGATGCTGGTGCAACTTCAAGGGCACTGCCGACGGGAAACAGGCCCCCGTTAAAGGCATAGTGGGGGGTTGGGGGGGACTCTGTGGATTTTTGGAAGCGTGGTTAGGAGTCCGGTCGGAGAGAGCGGGTCATCACTCTTTTTTTCACCCTTCGTTCTTCTTTTTTTTTAAACCACCCTTTTCTCTCGCACTCTGAGAGATAATAGAAAAACTGTACAGCTATTCTTTGTTTCATCCTGACAGTATTTACAGTAGCAACAACAATATTTCATACTCTGAAAAATGATTCCAAGTTTATTTTTCTGATCTCAAGGACACAGCCATTCAGCACAATACAAAAAAGGTAAAGAAACCAAAAAGGAAAACTGGTCACAAAACCTGCAAAAAAAAAAAAAAAAAAAAAAACTACAACTATTGCTCCTAATCTACCAACAACTCACTTATTCAGAATACAGATTTCAAACAAAGCCGTCACTAAAAATACCCTCAAGATTTCTTTTATGAAACAATTTCTAAGAGTGCTTCAAAGGAACTTCCACTACTGTATATATTTTTCCCCATAGATTTATCTTTTACAATTCTTAAAAAAAAGACTATATATGCATTTATCCTACAAACGACCCCAGAAAAGAAATCTTGACAAAAATATTTTCGATGCGGTATTAAGGTCTTGCTAATCCTTTTTGCACATAAGTCTTCATTATCCTGAATTAATCTTTTTAGGTGCAGGAACTCTTTAACTTTAGGGCGGGGTTGCAGGAAGTGGGGGTGGGGGGATAATAATCTGTGCATCAGATAAAAGTGTCCTTTCCTTTCTCCTTTGTTTGTGGCGCTTTAGAGCCCTTGGCTGGTGCTTTGAGACTCTGAGACATGCAGGGCCGAGCCCATCCTTCAGTGAGAAATGCGTCCGGCTCGCTCTCTCAGGGCTCCCGGATCTTAAGAAAAACAGTGTTCGGGGAAAAGGAAGGGGGGGGACATAATGAAGGGAGTAGCTCTCTGTCTTTCTCTGCCTCCTTTTGTCAGGTGCTTTGTCTCGCTTAGACAAGTCAGCAGGTTAAGCAACCTGCCCCCTTTTTGATCTTTTGTGACACACACACACACACACCGCACACACACACACACACACACCATAATGAGATATCATCGCCATGGTGGCAGCGAGCTCGCACGCACTCCCAAACTTACCTCACCAAAAAGGGCAGCGCACAACTAACTGCTTTTCTTAAAGTCGTAAAGGCCTGAGAGGGATGAAATAAATAAAACATCAGATAAAACATGTGCAACCGATCTCAGGTACAAGTGAAAGGAATGGCGTTTGACGAACCGGGCACAGCAGCTTCAATAAGAATCATACTTTTGGGTCTAAAAAGCTGCCACTTTGGGACGGAGCAGAGGGATTCAGGTGCTCGGTGCTCCTTGCTCCGTGCCTTTGTCCCCCCCCCTCCTCACTCTTTGTAGTGTTGAGAGCTTCTCCATCCACCCCCGGGGGTGAGCGCTCACCTCCGACCTCATATTGTTGCATTGGGGGAGGAGCTAGCTCCCTCAAAGGCAGGTGAACGTGGAGGGAAGGAGCGGTGTGTGTCGTTTGCGGTGGAAGTTCCCCTTGAAGCAGAATTAATGAACGCCCGTGTTTCAGCTTATAGTCGCCCCCTCTCTTTGCCCTCCTTTAATTACTGTGACGCTTCTATTCATAAATGCATTCAATGATCTATTGTTACAGGGACGCTGCACTTTAGATTGCCACAGTATTCTGATATATTCAAGTATCAACTGCTATTGAAATAACTTCATAATGTCATGTACACCTTGTATAGGCTAATCACAATAAAAGCCTGCCGTATAAACAGGTCAACTTCATCTCGCTATGAGCTATTTAGTTAACAGTGCTATAAAAAGGGGAAAAAAATGCAGTTATTATTGTGTATGTTCACCAATCCGGAGCGGATGACTAGATGAATACGATTTATTTGATAGCCGGACAAATGGCTCTTTTAGTAGGAGCGGTTTTGAGTTAGCGGCTGTAGGATATTTAGCCGTTTAAAAAAGAGCAGGTCAAGCACCAAAAGGCCACACTTCTTCTGCATATTTCTACTTCTGCACCGTTTTTCTTCATGTGTTCACGCAGCATTGCTCCTTTTCTAGCTGTTGCTGGCAGACTGGATACACCAGTCACTACAGGCGTACAGAGAAGCCCACTCTGACTCCATTAAAAAAAAACCCAAGTTGAAACCCTTTCCAGGCAAGTTGCCTCAGACCACCCAAAAAAAAAAAAAAAAAAAACAAACAAAACCAAAGTCCACTTCAGAGATGGACTAACAAAAACAACATAACGGGAAAGATGGGGAAAGGGGAGGGGGGGGGGGGGGGCAAAGTATTTCAGAATCTAAACTCTTGTAATAATATTATTAGCAATAATTTATTTTTTTCTGCAACGGCATCAAGGGACAAACAAATCTTCAGCAAGCAGTGATGACAAATAATAATTATCATAAACAACAACAACAATAATAATAATAATAATAATCAAAAATAATAATGTACACCCAATAAACACAATGCCCTATCTGCAGGGAAAACACACTTCAAAACATGATAGAGCTCAGTAGCTATTTGAAACCAGTCCCAGTCCCACAGACTAGTCCAGACCAGTACCTCGAGTCCAGTCTTAGTCCAGTCAATAACCTGTCTCGGCCTTGTGTGTGTGTGGTGTGTGTGTGTGTGTGTGTGACTGTCCTGCTGGGGACATCTTCAGTAGCACAGTCTATTGGGCCCCACTTTGTAGGGACAGTTCATTCGGACACCCACTGGATTGGAGGGGCACCCTTGGGTGCTGAGCGTAAAGTCTTCAGGAAACCCAGCCTACGTTCTCAGCAGTGTAAATGGGAACTCGGGAAACTCCGTCCACACGCTGAGGACTTTGTTAGTGTTGATCATTAAACAAGCCAAACGGATGAGGGTTCACACGGGCCAAAGTAACACCCAATAAAGATCAGAGTCTCTTCAGTTCAGAATCATACAGAAACAAAACAAATAATAATAACCATCATGATAATTATCATAGAGGAACAACAACACAATAGCTAGATCATTTAGGAACGGCCACAGAGGCTTCAGATTGGGAATGCTACTTCATAACTTTCATACATTCAAAAACAAAATAAAAAATCAAAGGAAAAAGGAAAAAAAAGAAAAACAGCAAAAGAGAATATTTTGAAATTCTATGAAATCAGGAAAAAAAAAGAAAGAAATAAAAGCCAAAGCGTTGAGCGAGGAGGAGGAGGAGGAGGAGGAATTTACTCATGTAGAAGCTCTTGGAGACAGTTGGGGGACTTGAAGATCTCGGGGACCTCACTGTCCAGTTTGCAGATGACCTTGTAGATGGCCTTCTTCCAGGACGGGTCCACGTCTTTGCCGGCAACAATGGCGTTGAAGAATTCCCTCAGTGTGATCTCTGCCACCTCCAGGAAGCGTTCAGGGACCTTTACAGACGGGAAGGAAAGAAACGGTTAATCATCTATGGAAGTATATTCATACATCTGTAGAAAAATACACTTTGAATACATTGCTTCTCTGCAAGAAGTCAAAATCATCTAGAATCGACTCAAAGCCTGCAAATGATTGGTTTTAAAATGCAGGTTTCAGGGTGCACACTGGATTTCCCAAAAAAAACTCCTTCCCCATTACATCTCTATCATTGTGCAGCAACGCTGTTATCTTCTCCCTTTGTAGAACACGTTCATATTTTAATAATGGATGTAAAACCATAAATCTCCCGTCTCTTGAGTATCTACTTCCTTAAAAGTCGATTGAGGCATCAGCCTGAGAAAACTCACTTCTGGTGAATCCTTCTAGTTTCTCACACCTTCCACTTCCCCCTCCCCGCGACACGGCGAGCGGGACGCCTTTATGATTCCCTACTGTAAATCTGCGAGCGACGGCGAGGCGCTGGCGAAAGAGGAAGTACTAAATGCTTTGGGAACGGGGAGACACGCCGCCTCTTTAGTGTCCCTGACAGCAACGCTCACCGACACCATGGAGATGATTAGTCTGGCAAAGATCTGTGACACCTTCCCCCAAGCCAACACTCTGTCACACACACACACACACACACACACACACACACACACACACGCGTACACACAAAATCATGCAGGCGTGAGCGCACACACCTCCTTGTGCCAAGGAGATGACACATCCTGTACTGTTACAGGGCTCTACATAAGGCTACACACAAACACACACCAGCTACCCTGGTGGATTTGGCTGAGTCTCTTTCCTCGACTCAAAGCTCCAGGGCGACGCAGCCTTCAGGGGTCACCTGCTTGGATAATGCTGACTGTCTCCCTACCCGCCTCCCTTGATGCTCGCACACACACACATGCTCACACACACACACACACACACACACACACATACAGCAGCTTGCCCAAATGCCTGACAGTGCGCACTCCGCTCCACTCCTCTCCTCCAGTGTCCTGCAGATACTCATCAGGAGTGTCAGGACACAGCAAGGTTAGTGGCCACTGGAACACACACACTCTCACACATGTACACACAGGCATACCTCTTCATACACACACACACACAATTATACACGCATGGGACAGCCCCCGCCCCCCCTCAGGGTGATGAATGGAGGCTAAGATGCCCGTGTGTCTGGTGTGTGTGGATATCTCTGTCCACTGCTCGAATGAAAAGGTGAGTCGTGAATAAGGAGCTTGTATGCTCTGTGTGTGTGTGTGTGTGTGTGTGTGTGAGAGAGAGACAGAGAGCGACAACTCACAAGCTAACCCAATTCCCCAAATATTGAATTCCCCTCTGGTGGGACAGAAGTGGATATAATTCATTGTTTTGGGCTGCTGTCGACTCTGAAATACTGGCACAATGACCCCGGTATGAGGGCAACATGTGTGTGTGTGTGTGTGTGCGCGTCGTGAGTGCCCGTGACGGCATGCGCAGCCTTTTTCCCAAAAGACCCGGCTAACGGGCCGGTGCAGTGCGAGCGCCCGAGCCCTCAGACGCAGGGAGTGCCGCATTACTAAGAATATTCCTGCACGGAATTTCTCCTGACGTTTTGACTATAAAAGGACAGCAAAACGCTGACTGCAAGGAGAAAGCAATGTCAAGGAGAAAAGGGTATTGGTATTTCAGATCCTCTTGACTGAGAGAGCGAGAACGGGAGGGAGGGAGAGAGAGAGCGATGGCAAGGGAAGGAGGGGCTGAGAAGAGTCTAAGGAGAGAGAGGTAGAGAGAGAGAGAGAGAGGGAGAGTGTGACAGAACGGAGGGAGTTATTCTTGTCCCACAAGCCTTTGTTTTGTGAGTATGTGTGAGTTGTGTATGTGAGGCTGCCTCCTGACCAGCAGTGAGCCATAACTGTTTGCAACCCCTCCCTTGTCCCACTCTACCCCCCCCCCATCACTCCCCCTTTCCTCATCTCTCTCTCCCTCTCTCTCTAGGGTCAGCTGTTGGGCCTTTGTTCCAGGGGCATTGTGGGGGATTATCCAGTGTGGCCGTTCATTCGCTCGGCTGTCCGGTAAATGGGGCCAATCGCGTGGCTCACAATCCTTCATACATATTTCATAGGGCTTTTTAACAACTTCTCAGCAGAGCCCAAAATTAAAGGACAGATGTACAAAGAGGGGAGAGGGAGGGAGGGAGAGAGGGAGAGAGAGGGGCGATGGCGAAAAGAGTGTAGAGTTAAGGATGAAGGGTTGTGTGTGTGTGTGTGTGTGTGTGTGTGTGAATGATGCCTGGAAAAGGCAAACAAAGTGATTGAGAGTTCATTTACAAGATGCTGGCTAAATCTCAAAATGCACCTTTTCCCGCTTTTGGTTTTGGTCCAAACTACCCTTTGATTTTCTCACCTGAAAATGTTATTTTAAAAACGATGTGTCTGCAGTTGTGCAGGAAACACTGATTGCCAAAAGGGTGCATTCATAAATATAACGGAAAGGAAGAAAATGCAGTTTAAGTATATAAGTGGTGATGGAAAACAGGAGGACAGACATGAGGATGCACACGGACAAAAGAGGAGGTTGAAGAAGAGATTTTTACCATTTACGAGATCTTTTTTAGAGAGCAATTTTCAAATTCAGGCAAATTAGTGTGGATGAATTGGAATGAAAGGGGACCAGCATGACTGAGGTTGACCTCTTCATGTGTCACGCACACTTACTGCTGATAAAGCCGTACGGCTCTCTGAAAAAAAAATAAATAAGTGGTTTTGTTCTGAGAGAAGGTGCGAGGAAGGCAGAGAGGACAGAAGTGTGTGTGTGTGGTGGGGGGTCCGAAAAAAAAAAAGAGCTTTCATGAAAAGGGATATTATTGTGGCTCGGTGTAACACAATAGGACAGGAGGAAGAGAGGAGGAGGAGGAGGAGGAGGGGGAGGAGGGAGAGAAGGATCAGCAATATGACACATGTTTCCTTAACCTCTGCATCATGCTGCATGTTGGGTAAATACCAATCAAGAAGGAAGGATGAAGGAAAGAAAGAAAGAAAGAGAAAAAGAAGGAGTTCTCTGAGGCAGTTAATCACTCTCATTCACCGACTCTCCCCCCACAACTCTCTCCCCCATTCTCTCCACCTCTCTCCATCTCCCTCTCTCGTGACAGGTTGCTTTGAGACAGAAGGATAAGCTCTTTTTCAGAGAGAGGGAATCGGATTTCCTGCTTTTTGATGAGATAATAAAATATGACGGAGGACAATAGGAGCCTGTGGACGGCTTGCTGGGAGCTATTCACTCCGGCGGCGGCCCCTGTCTTAAGACTGCTTAGACAAACGTTTAAAAAGGTAGCCAGAGGCCCAAGCCCTCGGATAAAAGGCTGCGGTTGCACTCGCTGCTCGCAACTGTATGTGTGTGTGTGTGTGTGTGTGTGTGTGTGTGTGTATGGCCGCATGTGTTTCGGTTAAAGCCTGAGAAATCTCTTCTCTCTCGGTGACTCAGGGTTGAGCTGTTTGTTTGGCCAACGTGTTTCTCCCCCTTTGCTTTTGGGAACTGTCAGGAGATGTATTGCACCTCCTATTTGCACAGCGTTGGCCAAACAAGACGAGACCCTGGAAGATAAGGCAGCGTGTGTGTGTGTGTGTGTGTGTGTAAGTGAGTTTGTGCGCTGCCGAGCTGTAGCCTTGAAGGATGAAATGCAGGGACACAACATGAGCCCCCGCTTGCCAGCCAGGTTAATTCCTAACCCCGACTCAGCCTGGGAATACCAACACTTCCCATGCTTTTCTGTCACTGTATTTGTCTGTGTGTGTGTGTGTGTGTGTGTGTGTGTGTGTGAGAGAGAGAGAGAATTTATAGATTTTGTTATGCACTGAACTCCATGCATGTGGTCATCTGGCATTGGTGTATAATATGTTTCTATGCGGTCTTAAGAATATCCTCACTTACGGTGAGAGCGACACATTCACATTTAGAGCAGAAACGGGAGTTGAGCCGGTGACATTTCTGTGAGTCAAGCCAGAGCTTCCCGAACCTCGAACACCACGCTCACACACAGGCCCCTGTGCCTCACGTATCTGCTCTGATCAATAATCTACAAAGGCCTTGATAAGCCCTTGGTCCACACTGTCCCTTTAGGCAAACACAACCCATGTCCCCTTTCTTCCTACTCCCCACGTTGCTTGTCCCCAACCCCCCCCTCCTCCAGCTGATAAGACAGGGCACCGGCTGAAGAGTCCAGAGGACGGGCAGAGTGGCAGCGGATCCTCCTTTTGATTCCCTTCTAAAGTAGTTCTTTCTTAAATGTTTCCAACCTTCAGCGTTGCCTGAATTCCTCTCAAATCCTCAAACCTCTCATCGGAGTGTCGAAGTGTGCAGTTTTCCTCCCGAGGTTAGGCGACTACTGGGACGGGAAACAGGCCTCAAAGCTGAGCAAACACCAGCCACCCTCACTGCACTGATAGCCTTGAGAACATGGAGCCTTGAGGGGCTGTTGTGTATACATGTACGTGTGTGTGTGTGTGTGTGTGTGTGTGTGTGTGTGTGTATGTGAGCATGAGCACTAGCGTCACATGGGCTCTTCTCAAGGTGCACCTCTGCCGGGGAGTCAAGGACGGGACAGGGTCAAAGACACTGATGAGACACTGATCTTCCTTGCTCCTCCCTCCATCTTTTCTTAACTCAACCCCCCACCCACAGACACACACACACACACACACACACACACACACACACACACACCATATCATATCAGGGCCTCTTTCGACACATCTTTCCTCCCTTTTTGCCATCTCCTCTCTTTGCCTTGCTCTATAGAAACTGGAGGTTGTGGTGAAGGTGCTCACTTTACATCAAACCATCAACAGAGGCAGGTAAAATAATCTGCATTCAGAATAACAGCAGTGGAAGTCAGAAATCACAGTTCAAGGCCTTGTTTAGAGACTTAAAAATTCATCGTCTGAGCTTGTATGGCAGACACAGGCGGAGAAAGCGATCTAAACGAAGAGGGTGGGGTGGGGGTGGGGGGGTCACAGAGCGCTGTAACGGGGCCCCTGGAGGTCAGCAAGTCAACCCGGCTCAGAGAGACTGAGGGAGCAGGAGGCAGAAGGGAAAGAAAGGAGCGAGGGAGTCTGGAAGATAGGAACAGGACATCTGGAGAGGAGGAGAACAGAGGGAGGGCGAGAGAGGAAGAATAGACGGGTAGGAGGAAGGAGGGTGTGGGTGGGCGGGCACACAATAAAGAATGGAGCAAGGAGCCTCGGAGAAGGAGGGAGGACGGATGGAAGGAGACAGGAAGGAAGGGAGTGAGAGAGCAAGATGGTAGGAGAAGAAAAGGCAAATAATAAACTGCAGATTGGATTGAAGGAGGGAGAGTCGGGCATCGGCAGGGGAAAAGGGAAAAGTGTGTGTGTGTGTTTGAATCGGGGGTGGTGGGGGGGGATTGCTTTGACACATCTGCAGCTCTGATGCACGCCCTGGTCATTTTGGCATGAGTCCCTTTGCCACGCTTCATTAGTCTCTCACTCACACACACACACACACACACACACACACACACACACACACACACTCGGGGAGGGAGACCAAAATGGTCCAGAAATAATGACATAATCAGCAGCTGTGCCACAGAGCAGGCTGCCCCTCACAAGGTGACCAGGGACAGAAGGAGGGAGGAGAGTGGAGAAGAAGGGAGGAGGAGGAGGAGGAGGAGGAGGAAGGGGGGGGGTACTGGTGGAAAAGCATGGAGGAGGGAGAATCAATCGAGTGCAGTGAGAGGATATGTTTATGTGAGCAGGTGAGAAAAAGGAGAGAGGGGACCATGTAGTTCTTTATGTTTAAGTGATTCCTTGCTAGCCCTGGCGCCCCAGGCTCTACACACAGCTCTGGTCATTTAATCAGTGCACAGAATGAAGTGGCTTACGCTCACACACACACACACACACACACACACACACGCACACACGCACACACCACCGGTGAAGAAAAGACCTGTCAGGCTATGTCAAACAGGGGCCCTCAATAGCCCCCGGCTATTCACCGAGAAGCAGATGATCCCGCTCTCTATTCTTTTCTTGCCCTAACTCTTCTCACTAAGCGAACTAAAAAGCCAAGACAAGTCGCAAATTATGCTCACGGCCACAGCCAAGGTTCGGGGTAATATCTGAAGAAAAAAAAGAACAACCAGGATCCGGTGAACTCACTGGTGCTGCTACCAGTCTCTCTTTAAAAGGTTGGTTCACCACAAAAACACATTTTCTCACTTGGGGCCTGGTGGTTTTAATGTCAGGGATGTTGTTTCTGGAGAGTTGTTGGGATGTGGTGAGCACCACAAATGGAATACAATTCACCTCCACTGTACTGTGGATATCCCTCGAAATAAAAATGAATCTACCTGAGTTTCAAAGAAAGAAATATTTTAAATCTACCTTTTAAAGCCTATTAGCATTGACAGAAGACAGAATGAGAGAACCCGATACGTACGTATCACATTTTCTTGTTGAACTCTGCGTGTCTCAGTTCATATCTACGATCATCCATCAAATCCATGATGTTGAAAATGATAAATATGACGGCCGGCTCTCCTCGGGTCACCATCACTCACTTAATTGTACCGCCTCCGCAGATTAAAAAGAAACCAGAAGCTGGTGCGTTTGCTCTGGTGGGAAAAGCAGGTGCAAACACACACACACACACGATGGTGTGTGGGTACACAGACACAGCATGCGTGTTGCTGCGTATGACAAAGAGCTGTAATGTGCATGCATGATGAATGCACATGTAGGGGAGTTTGGTGTACAACAACCTTTTCTCAATGAGAGCCAGATTAGGGGAAGCGGGTTAGCGGAGTGTGTGTGTGTGTGTGTGTGTGTGTGTGTGTGGTTGACATAAACCCACTGGCAAATTGTATTGGTTGTATTTTTGGCAGCTCTGAACTTAAATCTATATTGCCAGGTGTTCATCTCTCTCTCTCCATCTTCTACCTCTTTTTTGTCTTCAATCGCTCTTCAAAGAGAACCCTAGAGCCTTTTCCTGAAAACACCACACCTGTGAGCGAGCCTGTATTTTTAGGTACGTACGTATGTTTACACATGTCTGTAATCCGCGTCTTTGCCTGGTGCATCCAGTGCAACGGCCGTGACCTTTTCGACCCACAAATTCCCCCGAGGTCGAACCCCGGTCAAAGATGCACCCCACGCACTCAAACACACCGCGTCCTACGTGGTGAGAAAACCCAAAAGAACACAACAGGAACGAAGGAGTGCAAGACAGGGAGGGGAAAAGCAGGAGGAGGAGGAGAAAATAGACATTAGCCTCTCTGGGTGGAGAACAAATGGAGCCCCGAGAGGGACGTGAAGAGGAGGAACGAGGGAGTGAGGGGGGAAGGAGAGGTGAAGCACACAATGCTATGGGGCACGGCGGTTGGACAGACAGCATCTGCTCTCATCTCTCTGTGGCTCTGGTAATGGATGGAGAGTTGGAGAGACACTGAGAGAGCGGGAAGGAGGGAGACGGAGAGGCAGCGGGAGGAAAAGCTGGGGAAATAAAAAAAAAGAGGGAGGAAGAGAGGGATAGTAGAGAGAACAGGCAGAGGGCCGAACATGAGGGAGGAATAGAGCTGAAAGACGCACGGAGAGGAAAAAGTTAAAAGTTTTCTTTCGTTATTTGTCACTTTTGAAAAACAAAAACGCCATGGATAAGTGTGCGTCTGTGGAAGGGCGCTATCAATTCAAGTAGACGGATGACAGACGGATGGACGGACAAAAGAGGAAGAGGGACAAAAGGAGTGAGACATCTTTCCAATAGGAAAAAGAGCAGCTGATAAGGGAGGACACACGATACCCGGGTGTGTGTGTGTGTGAGACGAAGGCTTCTCACCATATTTGCTAGTACCTCCCTCTCACATAGAGATCATAGGGACTTCCTCTTTTAAATGGCGAGGTGTGTGTGTGTGTGTGTGTGTGTGTGTGTGTGCCTGAGCGTCCTCTGTGGGAGGAGTGGTCACTGACAGAGGAAACTTGGCCTAGTCTGTCTTACGGAAATCTGAGAGTTTCCCAGAGCCATCAGAAAACTGCCTCTCTATCAGACCCCACCTCTCTCCGACCCATTACCAGGTCGCACACATTCCTGTCGTATGAAAGATGATGTGTGTTGTCATTGGAGGTTCAAAGACAGGCAGAGGGGGCTGCGGAGTAAAAAAAAAATGAGAGAAAAGGACACTAAGCGAGAATTTTCACTTGAGTCCTCACATGAAAGCGCTGCTCGCTCAAAGTCAAGGCTTTGGGAGGCCCCGGTTTGTTTCGGAAGACTTTGATGGCGACGGACAGAGCGAATGAGAAGCGGAGAAGAAAGAGAAGAAGAGAGGGTATCAGGAGGGGGGCTGAGAAAAGAGGAAAGTAGAGCCGGGGTCTAGGTAATTAACGGCAAGCTCTTTAATTACCGCTGGTGTTCATTATGCCAGAAGGAATGTGACAATTATGCCATTAAAACTTCCTAATGGGGGGAAAAAGCGAGGGAGAGGAGGGGAGGGGGGGATAACGGAAGACATGCAAAAGAGGATGAAAGAATGAAAGGAGAGAGGCAACAGAAGGAAGAGAGAAACGACGAGAGGGATTGAGGGAGGAGGGATATGAAAGGAAAAGGGGAAACAATCGCGACAAAAGAAGAGCTGGGAGGGAGATGGGGAGCGTATTAGGCCAGCACAGTGACAGAGCAGATTAGCATCAAACAAGAAAGGCCACAGACGTGTGTGTGTGTGTGTGTGTGTGTGTGTGTGTGTGTGTGTGATCACTGAAACAGAGGACATATTCATTCCAAAGACGCCACCAAGGTGGATGGAACTTTGATGATGCAGAATCTGGCAAAGGGAAAACTCAATGTGTGTGTGTGTGTGTGTGTGTGGTTGCTGAATCTGCGTAGGCTCCTGTTTCAAGTGGTGGTGCAGGCAGGTAGGGGAGGAAGAGGAAGAGGAGGAGGAGGTGGAGGAGGAGGTGGTGGTGGTGGTGGCGGCGGCGGCGGCGGCGGTGCAGGAGAAAGGGGAGCGATCCACAGAAAAGGGCCTTGGGGGCATCTTGATACACAACCAGTACATTTCCATCTCCACATTACCTCTATGACTCACGCACACACACACACACACACACACACACACACACACACACGCACACACACACACGCAAGATGGAAAAACATAACAAATGTGTCCGTGCACATACATCATACACACAAACACACCATTCCCACACCAACATCAAACAGCAAAAAAACCCACGCACCCGCACTCACAAACACACACAGTCTCACACACACACACACACACACACACACACACATAACACCCACACACAAACACACACCAGAAAGCCACACACAGACACTTAGCACGCAGAGTCTTCGTGCTCACCAAGGCGGTTGGTTTGTCAGGGGGGTTAGAATTTGCATGGCTGGGCAAATTTTCCTTGTGCTTAACTCTAATCAGCTCTTGTATCTCTCAGACACCTGCCCAGCAAAAAAAAAAAAAAAAAAAAAAAACCCTTAATATGCAAAACACCTTCCCTCCCTCCTCCACTGCTGCAGCTCCTCGGCTAACAGAAGACTTATTCACCTGGCCTGTCTCACTCTTTTCCTCTCTGTCTGTCTTCTTGCAAATTTTCACATTTATGTATGCAAATCAGCTGTTCCCCTTAAGCCTGTTCCAACAGCAGCTTCCTGGTGTCAAGAGAAGAATGATGGCTCTGTCTGAGATGTGACAGGGGATGTATGCTTCAGACAGAAGAGGGGTTTGTCAGGGGGGAAAAGATGCCACGTTACCTGTGTTTGGGCAGGTACGGCATTTTTCCCCCTTAAGGTTGTTCTTGTGATTTTTACGTGACCGGTTATGTCACAGAATCAAAAGACATTTATAAGTATGTCATCTGGTTTCCAATAAAAGCCTCATGTAGTTAGATTTTTAACATTTCCTTACTTTAAAGGCAAACCTACACTGAATGGAGGTGCAAAAGTGTGTAAAATGATGTGTAGATAAGATTTATAGACGTCTTTGAACGCCTCTTAAACTTCTGTTCTGTCGGACAACGTTGGCACAAATTAAGGGAATATCATGATTGTGAAGCTGTGCGTGTTCCTTCCATTTCCTGCTGTGGGTGTCAGGTGATTTACCATCAGCAGAGCTCAATTTGATATGAAAACAAAAAGCAAGCTACTCAGGGAAAATGTGCCCTGATTCCAGGATTGGGAAAAATAATACCTAAATGATTAGAACAAAAGAAATAAAAAATACTGCTGTTATCCTTTGTCTCTTTACGTTAGTGGTGTAAAAAAGCTAAACTTTGCAAGGGGTTACTTTCTTCTTGATTTAAACTTATTTCACCTTAAACATAATTAATCGTGAATGCACGTCACAAGCAGCTTAACAGGAGGAATGGTGACATTTCTCTTTGTGCTTTGCTCTGATGGACTTTGGGCTTATTGAGACCTCATATATACAAGTGCCTCTGCCTGCCAGAGTGTTTCAAAGCCTCCCTTAAGAGGGCTGAAGATGGATGTGGGGAAGTGTGTGTGTGTGTGTGTGTGTGTGTGCACAGAGGAGCCCCAGTGGACAAATAACGGACAGGGAGAGATAGACGTAAACAGAGAGAAAGAGAGTGAAGCACTTTAAATGTGAGCACTGCAAAACTCCCACTGCTCACAAGGGCACTTCTCTCCTGCACGTCATCTCTCTTTTCCCCCCTCTCTCCTTCTCCCCTTCTTTCTCCCCTTCCCATTCCCCTCGATTCCCTTTCTCCCTCCCTCCCTTCATCACTTTCTCCTTTGTCTCCGAGCTCTCACCCTCTATCCCCTATCTATCCATCTCTCTCTTCCCCCTCTCCCCCTCGTTCTCTCCCCTTCCTCTCACTAAAACAGTAGGACGCTTAACCTTGATAACAGTGAGAACCCCCCCCCCCCTCAAAGTGACACACACACACACACACACACACACACACACACACACACACACACACACACACACACACTGGAGAAGTGCTTTGCCAGCATGCCAGGCCGGTCCAAGGGACGGCTGTACCCTTCGAGGTGAACAGGACACTGGGAAATGCAGCAACAACAAAACACTCACACACATACATCTCTCTAACAAATACACACAGACAGACACACACACACACACACACACACACACACACACACACGCACAAACCCAGATCACTTCAGGTCCTTCTTAACACAAGCCTTTTAAAGGTCTATTGTCAGCAGCTGACATTGAGAGAGCACTGACCATCCTGAAACACACACGCACACACACACACACACACGCACACGCACACGCACACGCACACACACACACACACACACACAGTGGTAAAAGGAGAAGTGTGAAAAATATTTGCGTTAAAGGTGAAGTTGCCTGCCGAGAATTTATGATTACAATACACTGGAAGACACACATAAACATCTCATCACAGATAAGTAAATGAGGATAGGGAAGTGAAATGCGGTTTCTCAAACGCACACACACACACACGCACACACGAACACACGTACACACACACACGAAGAACCACTGAGGGGGAATTAACAGTGAGGAAGAGGCAAACGAGAGAGGTGTCAGTAAGGTTTCTTCCTCATTGGATGAGAGTTCCTCACACCTCGTATGGCTGAAACCCGTGACGCACGCTCTACAAAGTAAAACGTTTTCTACTTGTTATGGTTGTCCAGTGGAAACCACGTCGATTTTGTTGAAAGCTAGACATGTTTTCACAGTGTGGCGAGTGCAGCAGGATGTAGAAGAGACTCAAACTCAGCATTGAGAGCGCTCGCTGCGAGGCGATGTCAGAGAGGACGCGGCGAGGTGGTGTCACACTACCCGCCTGCATCACGAGATATCAGGTGAAATTCAACGTTTTTTTTTTTTTTACATTTTTTTTATATGGACTGGTACCTCAAAGTCATTGGCCTTGTTGTAATGCATGTTGAGGGCCCGGAAGAGCTCGCTGTCGCGGCTGACGCCCAGCTCCTCCACTCCGGTGACTCCGTCGTTGATGGACTGGCGGGCGAACTTCTCCATCTGGATGTAGTAGAACTCCCTGAAGTTGCTGAACCACTTGATCAGCTGGGAGGTGATGCAGCGGTTAAACTGGAGAGAGAGAGAGACACAGAGAGATGAGGATGAGTTAGCGTCGCTTAGGTTTCGTGAGTATCGTGGAAAATTACAGACATATAAATGGGATCGGTAAATAGTCGTCATGCAGGCGGTTTAGACTGAACAGACACGTCGAAACCTTATTAAGCCACTGGACTTGAGGAGAAGTGCAAGGATGACAGCGTGTCATTTCATATCAGGGAGAGGAGATGTGAGGTGATAACTTAAAAGAGAGAGAGAGAGAGAGAGAGATAAAAGACGAGAGCAGGAAACAGGTCGTGGAGCGAGGGGAGATAATAGAGACATTAAGTAAGACAGGGAGCAAGAAGGAGGGAGGGGGGTGGGGGTGGTGAGAGTGTGTGTGGTTCATCTTCCCCACTGGGAGCAGACCTCCCCCCCTCCCCCTATCATAACCCTGAGAGTGGAGAGAGAGAGAGCGAAGGGGGGGGGGGGCGAGACCGCAAACATATAATTGACCAGAAAAACGATTAAGTCATCATCTGAAGCGCCCTGGCCCGCAGGGGGCTCAAACATGTACTTAACCCCGTTCACCAATTACACCCTGATTCTCCTCCCCTCTCTGCACCTCTCAGGCAGAAAGAAGAGAAAAGAAAAAAGAAAGAAGGAGAGGGAAAGACGGAGACGATAAGCGCCGGGGAGAAGGCTGTGGCTATCTGATCTGTGCCGCTCGGCTGGATTCAATAGGGTGAGGTAAACCTATTAGGAGCCTCGGCTGGTCCCGGCTCTTTTTCCGCCTGGTCTCGGCAGTGAAAACACACTGTCTAAACATCCAAACCACTAGATAAAGACCTCGGGGGCTCAGGATGCCTCGCTCAGTCACCCTATAATATCCCCACTAAAAGCTCTGATCAAAACATGAAAAAATAACACTGTCACTCCTCCCCCGCCCCCCCGATGACTCCCAGAAATGACATCTCATAAATTCAAAATTGGAGACAGTGAAAGCTTAATATGCCTTCATCCTGACACACACAGGCCTTCACTCCTCCCTCCCCTCTGCTCTTTTTGTGCTGCTGGAAGAATGGGGGGACAAAACGCTACTAAACGCTGAGCGGACTGCTCGCTGAGGAGGCAGAGCGGTTTTGACATGGAGATTAGGCCCTGGCTATTGTTCGACAACACGGACACGCACAAACACGCACGCACACTCTTTTTTTTTTTTTTTTTTTGTCGCGATGTGGGACGGCAGTCAAACGTACGCGAGCGCATGAAGATGGGAGGGCGAGGCAACAGACGGGCGGGTAGAGCCGGACGAATCTGAGTTGGACCAAGGTTGGACGGCGGCTAAAGGAGAGGGGCCGTGCCTTTCTGGAATGATCAGCAGATGACATAATGGCGGAGTGGAAAAGAATAAGTCTGCTTGACATTGTTTGGCAGGGGTTTGGGAGGGTGTACGTGGGGGGGGGGGTGGCTGTCCTAAAGTGCAGAGTGAGCATAAATGGGGAAATGAGGGAGGGAGGGGGGGGAGGAGAGGAGGACTGGTGCAGGTCAGAGCCGTCGGACAATGGCGTTTCGCTGTTGGGGTGGGTTGGTGTTGGGGGGGGGCAGAGGGTCGGAACGTGAGCAGTCAGCAAGCTGGGGTCGTGACATCGCAGTGTCAAACAAACAAACTACTGACACTTACAAATACATTGGCTGCACGGAGCTATTCTTAAACACACAACATGGAGCACAGTCGGAGTGTGACGGAG
Organism: Chelidonichthys spinosus; assembly: GCA_029853015.1. Lineage (NCBI taxonomy): Eukaryota > Metazoa > Chordata > Actinopteri > Perciformes > Triglidae > Chelidonichthys > Chelidonichthys spinosus. Next base: position 6,976,840 of record CM056838.1, on the reverse strand, counting down.
CACAAAAACACTTCATTCAAGTCGTCAGTGTGGTATAAACCAACCCCTTCCCCCCTTGTGTGTGTGAGGCCGAGACCAAGTCATATTGTGGCGCGGATCCGAGACATTTAGTGAAATTGGCGTGGATGTATGCGTGCGTGCATCCGGGCGCGCGCTACATACTGAGATTAAAGTCAGTGGAAGAGTTGCCATCGCTCATGCAGGAGACCTTTGGTGTCACTGCAGCAGAGTGACGGATAGATTTGTCATTTGGACAAGGATTACTTTATTATACGGAGGGATCAGGTGAAGATGTACGAGGGCGGCTGAACTCAACAGTGGCTCGATCCCGACGCAGGGCAAACGCAAGATATTAGTTTTGACTGCGCGTGCAGGTAAATACACTAATTTACATCAAATCTGCATCCACAACACACACACTCTGGGATTTTTGGCAAGTCTCCGTCGCAGCTTCCAGCGGTCTTGGTTCATTAAGTTGCCGTTGGGGGGGCGGAGACCCCCCGACGGCGGCTAAAGACGAGCGTGTTGAGTGCAAAAAGGAGGGAACCGGTTCAAAGGAGCACATCACTGCGGCTCCTTAATCAGAGCTGGCAGGGGTCAGCCAGCACAGACGCGAGATGCAGCGAGGAAAATGTGTGTTTGAGAATATAAGTGTGTGTGTGTGTGTGTGTGTGTGTGTGCGCCGAGCTAAGAGGCAGATGAGAGAGAGACAGCGAGAGCGTGTTTCTCACACTCACACTCAAGAGCCTGTGAAAGGTCAGCGCTTAGTGCTAACAGCACAAGATAGAAAGTGGCGTGCACACACACACACACACACACACACACACACACACACACACACACACACCGCGTACACATCCTGCTCATGCAGAGGCGCATACTTAAGTCCAGAATAGGAAAACACTCAAGCATCCTTGCTCTAAACTATATTAGTCGCCTGCCAAAAGTATTCAGGCGCTTTGACCGTCGGTCCCACACTGCTGCACACACATCAGCTCATTTATTAACATGCGGAACCGAGCCGGTTGGACTTAATTGAGGATGGAAAAATGTTTAGTGGGGGAAAAAAAAAACCAAGTGTGTCTCATGCCTAACAGCGTTCCTGACACAGTGGTCAGCACCGGAGCAGAAAGCACACAGATGACCTCAGAGTGAGCTAAGCTACGTCCAGAAACAACCGGAGAGCAGAGCAGAAAGACAGAGAAGCCTGTACGGGCCTCCCCTCTCTCTCTCTCCCTCGTTCTCACTCTCTCCCTCGTAAGCCCCTTCACAGTCATCAGGGCTTTCCAACGTTTCCTGTTTTCGCAGGGGTGAATTGTGGGAGATAATCTCCGGCTGCCTATTGGCTGACTGCACACAAAAAGCGGCCCTGGAAAGCGGGCTTTTGTTACTGCGGCGACTCAAATCCAGCGGCTGGCTTTTCTTTCTCCCCGGGCCCCGGCGAGGCACACATGCCATGCCACACCATCAGCAGAAAAAAAAAGAAAAGAGAAGGAATGACATATAGAAAAGGGGGAAAAAAACGCTCCTGACCTCCGCTACTCCACAGCACATGACTGGCCCCAAACACTGAAGCTTATAGAGCCACAGAGAAAGGGAAAGAAAGCAAGGTGTGTGTGTGTGTGTGTGTGTGTGACAGCTTGTGTTTGCTTAAAAATGAGAATGTATGTCGACACCATGAAGGTCCTGTTATTACACAGCACACACACTGTATCTCTTTACAAAAGGCGATAACTTTCGCTGACTTTTTAATTGACTGAATGTCTTTATTTAATCTGTGCATTAATCTGTTATAATTGCTCATCCTTTATCAAAACTCTCCCCTTTATCCACGGCCCTAATGCCACGCCTGAAAGCTACGGGGATGATACCGTAGGCTGTCATTAGTGGCACCAACAATGGTGTCTTGACAGAAATCTGTCAAAACATTTCACAAACACCAAAAGTCAAACAAAGTCACAACAGTCTTAAAAGGGGCTTAATCGTGCTGAACAACAGCCACGGCGTCCCCCGGTTGCGAGGGCAACCCACTTCCCACGTTCATTAGATTCTTGACAGTCAAGACCTGATTAGTCGAGACCTGATTAGCCTTTAAGACTTTTGTCTGAGGACAGCCACTCGCTAAGAGGCCGCCCTGGCTGCATCTAATTAGATACTCAGTCTCATTCCCATACATGTCTGCTAACTTACAGCTTGAGTCCATTGTCTTCTACTGAAAACGAAAACAAACTAATGTGACTCATAATCCCCTTAACTATCTTGACCTTGTTAAAGTATCTGATGAGGCCACCAAGAAGAGGTCACCTCCCTGGGAGTGATTACTCAGACTAAGTGGTTCAAATATGACTTTTTTTCCACAGCGGATAACAGCAGTGTCAAGCTTTAATATTGAGGCGGTTGGTAAACCGATCCATTTACAGGTGCCCACCTGCTTTGCCAATGTGTAAACCCGCCCCATTTTCAACCAGACCAATGACGCGCTGAGAGAAAATCATGAGACTCACGAGTTATGGTTGGTGGCGACAGCATGGAAGAGGGGGCAGCTGGGAAATAGGGGGACCTTTATCTTCTGATTTCAATAAGGTGGCCTGGATATGTCACAGTGTTTACCCCTCCGTATGTTCTGAGAGGGGCGCGCACACACACACACCAAACAACAACAGGAACAAACTCAGTCGCGCATACTACAACGGCCATTGTGTTGTTGTTGGTTTTTGTTTGCTTACATATTGTGCTTTGTTTTCAAAAGTTTCCTTCATTAAACTCCCAGTAGAGCCAACGCTCATCGTCGCTGGATCCCCCCAACCGACTCTTCTGCCCGCCCTCTATTAAATCAACTTCCCTACACTACGCTCAGATAACCACTCCTCCGTCTCTGGACTCCATCCTCCTCTCTGCCCTCTCCACCCCTCCATTACTCATCCCGCTAATACTCATAGGCTCTCCAGTTCCCTCATGTAAACCCATTCAACTTCCTCTTCTTTCATCTTTTGCATAAAACCATAACTTAGTGAGGCCTCAATTCAAAAAGGGGACAAGAAGCCACTGTTCACGGCGACTGAAAGCTGGTGCATCATATCTAATAAATCAAACGTCCCCTTTTAAAGCAAGTGCGTTGAAAAAGGTGGAGAGAACAGAAGCGATCCATCTTTCTATGCGTTACATGCGGCAAAAAGAAGTCACCAATCTCGATAAGACGAAGGGATAACAGAGACTGTCCAAAAAAACAAAATTAAAAAGGTCTGAAGAGGAAGGACTTACCTTGACATCGGAGAAGAACATCTTGAGCATATTAGAGCTTGGGTAGCGGGTGTAGAAAAACATGAGCTTGGCCTTCTTCAGATGGTTGGGGGAGAGACCCTCTTGGATCTGAACACAGCTGCTGTTAAGGACATTAACAATTGTTTTGGAGGCAAACACCTAATGGTAGCTCAGGCAAATGTAGCTACTGATATGAGCACAAATACATGGGGTGCGTGCTAATAATTGGCTGTAAGATTTGCACGAAATCATCATTTGGATGACGGGTAACCAAATTTCCTTTGGAAGGGCTGCTGGAGGGGGGGCTGAAGACAGTGCACCATTTGCTTGCGTACGTATCGGGTGTGAGAGCGTCACGGTAAATAAAACGCCGGCCAGCACTACAGCCGATGCTTTTACATAAGGAGGCTCATTTCACAGTCAAAGTAAGCAAACGCCTTTGCCTACACCCTGTGCTAACCTCCACCCAAAAAAAAAGGAAGAAAAAAGGAGACATTTGCATATCACAGACAAAGACAGCAGTTAACGCCAGTGACGGGCAAGTAGGCCTAATGGCTTGGCGACAACACATGCCAAGCCTGAATATGACTGATATTGGCTGCATATCAGTGACAAAACAAGGTCTAGGAGGTAGAACCGAACCCAAGCAACGTGGAAAATCCTTCTCGCACTCATCGGCCGTATTCAAGTACATGTCAGCGGCCTTGTCTTCCTAATGGATCGGCCGGATTCAACAGCAGAGAGGATGGAGATGGGCTGGTGGGGGCACCTTGAGGGATAGTATGGTTCCAACCTTCAATTACATCCCCCTCCGCCTCCCTCTGCTCCACCCCTACCCCCCCAGCCTCGCTGCCGTTGCCAAACCCTTGGAGGAGCAAAAGAAGGAGGAGGAGAAGGAGAAGAGGGGCTCTGAGGCTTTGGACTCAGCCAGTGATGGGGGGGGGGGACCCGAAACACATCTGCGCCACCGAACGGCCCAAGCCATTTCCATGGTGAATTAACGGCCGTATAATGCATCTGATAATATCAATCTGGGGGATAAGACATTGAAAAGGGAACGGGGGTTGGGGGGTGGGCTGCATGTTAAAACCTCAGGCTGTCTCAATGAGGATATTCATCAAGCCAAAAAAAAAAAAAGGAAGACGGGGCTTTAAATTACACCGAAGATACGGCCCCAAGTTTTTCCACCACTAAGACTGTTTACACTTGAGAGGAGAAAATACATGGCTTGACATTATTTATGATCTACAGGGGTGGCTGCGATCGTTAAAATCAGTCAAGTGTCCAGATGTAGCTGTAACTATAGAGTGGGAAGAAGGCATCAGCTGCTAGATTGGATTGCCCTTGGCCTCAGGGTTACACGGCAAAGCCAGCAAATACTGAACCACACTGGGTTGGCTCCTTAAAAAAAAACATGCCTACTTTGTCTGATTCAGCGAGACAGAGAGAGAGAGAGAGGGAGAGAGAGAGTTAGTTGTATACGCAGCGAGGGTCTTGTGGGGGAAACCCTGGCAGACTGGTGTTGCTCTGTCAGGCCTGGCCAAAAGAGCAGCACTTCACTCTCCACACCACACCATCTGCTCCAAGTGGAGGGGATACAATGGATCCTCAGACGGAGAGGCAGAGACAGAAAGAGAGAGAGAGCTCTTTCTCAGTCGGGCAAGGTGGGATTTGTTTGCTGCGGAAAAAGCCGCGCACTTACACTTAGATTAATTTGTTTTTGCTTTTTCAATTAGGATTAGCATCGCTTTCCCCCTTATCACAGAAAATTAAAAATGATTTTAAAACAAAGACGCCGAGGCTTTACCTCTCCAGCCATAAACACAATATCACCTCCCTTCAGACGACAATTAAGAAGCTTCATATCTCTTGATGAGGCATTTTCATCTCTAATTCACTCACAGCTTGCAAATGTAATTGTGATTGGACTTAGGGGTGGCGTGCGAGGCTATTATTTTGTCATGATGGTGCACTCATACCAGCTGGCCCACTGTTCGCCCGCCACATCTGACAAGACATCATCATTCTCACGACACATCCCCGAAAACCCAAAGTCATGAGAGGAAAATAGCTGCTCCACTTCCTAATTCCAGGTGTAAGGACAAGAATATTTGGAGTCGGACTGAGAACAAATGAGGAAATTGATAGCGGCCATCTGCTTCACAACGCTGCAGAGAGCTGGTGAACTTGAACACACCTCGCAAAATGTCTGACAAGCTGTCTCTGGCTCCTGAGGCTCCAAAAAAAAGAAAAAGCTACAGAATGACAAAACAATTTTACATCGATTGGAACCAGCTATGAACCCCGAGAGTATGAATGCAGATAAACTGCATCATGAATGTCATACCGATTACAAAAAAATATACTTATACTGTGTAAATGTGTTCCTCAAAAAAGAAACACATGAACAAGTTGTTCCGCCTATATTTCCATTTAGCAGAGTACATCTGTTAATTCTCTGAATTTATAAATGCTACAATGAAAGCCACAGCATCTGGCATATGTGGTTATCGTTTGATTGTTTTCTACTTTCTCTCAGTCTCTCTCTCTCTCTCTCTCCCTTTTCTCTTTTCATCCCTCCATCGGGAGCCCGTAGAAGCAAAGGATTATGGATCTCTGGAAAGCGTTCACCCTTGGGTCAGAAGACAAGACAAGGCGAGGTAATGAAAGATAAACAGCTCGCTGCAAACACCTGTTAACGTCTGCTTCAAAGAAAAGACAGGGAGGAGGGGGGGTTCGCAGGGAGGAAAAAAAAAAAAAAAAAGAAGTATTCGGCTGCCAAGCAACAGCCGAAGGGCCCCCGGGCTGTTGACAGATCTTTATGAAATGAAAAAAAGGGAAAAGAAACGACAATGATTGTGGGCTTTTTACAACAGCGATGGATGATAAGAGGAACACAAGAGAAAACACAAGCAATCATAAATATACATCTTTACCGAGTCCTCAGGCGAACCTTTTGTGACACACACACAAAAGACACACACACACACAGGCCCGGGCACTCAGGTAGGCACAGTAGAAAAACAAGGCATCTATAGTGTTAAATATACATATTCACTTAACTAATAGAGCCCGACAGGTAGAACACCGTCCGATTAATTTCTTAAGCATGCAATGAATGTTAATGACGTGAAGACAAAGCCTTCTGAGGACAACCATTGTGACACGAATCAAACTTTCATAAGGGTTAAGAGGTGTTGAATACTAAGGAACTAAGGAGGTATAGGGGGAAACAGAGAAGGGACTGAATGTATCTGTTTAAGCTATTAGTCCCGAGTCTCCGGGGGATTCAATTTGAGCCTCCCATAGGGGATAGCCTCTTTATCCGTAGGGTATGATTGGGGCAGACTGGGGTTAAACTATATGGGAGAATATATAACACCATTGTGTGCCAAGTTTCAGGATGGTATCTCCCTCCTTGTTCTTTCAGGCCATTTTTATAAAAAAAAAGGCGGTAAATGTCACGGGGACCTAATCTTCATGAGTAAGTGATATGTGACAAGAGAGCTTTTAAAGCACTTAGGATTGACAGTGGAAGAAAAGGCTGTACGGTGCTGTGAGAAGGAAGGAGGTAAGAGTGTAAAAATAAATACAACAATGCAGTACAATGGAGAAGGGAACAGCAGTGGGAGGAAAAGTGATTCATCAACAATTTCTCAGTTTCTTAGGTTTTGTTTTCAAACGGGCTAAAAACGATTAGATTTTTTTTTTTAACTCTTTGTGGTTCAGATGTTTCACACCTGTCTCTACTGGGAATCACCGCCTGAAATCTTTTTATCTGGCTTACACAGGCATGAGTTGCTCTGAACTGGAACCACATAGTTAAAACATCAGGGTCACTGTCATGCACACACACTTATTACTGCCTTTTAACCACCTAAAAACACACACACACACACTAGCCTGATGTAGTTGTAAGGATACGTTGCTGCCTGAGTAGGGTGAGATGTCAGACATGTCCTGGAGGTCACTGCACTCGGACTTGATGAGGGACAGGGAGAGTACCTCGGCTGCGCTGCCAGAGTGCGCCGGCGAACAAGAGCGATGGTGGTGCGCCAGTTGGTGAGCCGATGCCATCTTGGTCCTCAGGCTGGCGGTCTCCCGGGACAGGTCCATGGAGTCTGGAGAGGAACGGTCCTTGCCTGGGTAGCCACCCGTGGGCCCACCGAGGGGACTCTGGAAAGGGTAGCCCATGAGAGGCATCGGAAAGGGGTGTCTAAAGGATGGCGGGCTGAAGCCCATGGAGGCAGAGAGCGAGGAGGGGTGAAGGACGGGGTGGTGGTGCCCGCCGTGGGCACCCACAGCTGAGGACTGGTGGTGGTGGTGGTGGTGCTCACTGGGTGTCTTCCTCACCACTAAGGGAATCGCCTCGGTTTGGTCATTGGTGGGACCTGGCATCCCGGTCATGCTGGGGAAGGGGTCTAGTGGATTTGGAATGATGACATCACCGAAGCACTGCAGCCTCTGGTTGGCCGTGTGGAAGTTGGGGTTGTCTCCGTTGACGGCGGTGGGAAATCTTTCAGGAGGTATGGAAAGCGAGGGGAAGGCCTGCTGGGGTGTAGGGCGTGGAGGCTTGGCAAACACCTTGACCACGGTGTCCACAACCTGGGTCATGGCTGAATTGAGTTCCTGCTTCAGTGTTTCTGCCAGCTGTTTGCCTTCAGCGTGCATGGAGGAGCCCGGACCTCCCGGTCCTTTGCTCCGGGTCAGCCCCTCTCTTCTTGGCTTCTCTCGGTCCGCCAGCAAGGCCTGCTGCTGAAGCAATGCCCGCGCCCTGTCCAGGAAATGGCCCGGGTCCAGATCGGACATCTCGTTGTCAGAGCGGTCTCCACCCCGGTCATCACCGCCGTTGTCGGACCTGGCCGGGCTGTCCTCAGACATGTTTCCTATGTCGTTGTGGAGGTCGTTGTGTTCCGAGTCGTCGGTCGAGTCGTAGATCTGAAAGAACTTCTCCTGCAGCTGACGTAGCTGTTTCTGCATGTCCTCCAGCTGCAGCTTCAGCTGCCGCCGCTCCTCCTGCTTCTGCTCCTTCCGCTGACACACCAGCTGGGTGAAGCTCTGCTGCTGCTGCTGAGGCAGACGCTGCTTGCGCTTGTTCTCCCGGCTGCTACCGCCGCACACCTCGCCTCCCCGCGGGCTGCTGGGCGCCTGCTGCTGAGACTGAGGGGGTGGGCAGTCGAGATCCATCTCCCGGTCTCCATCCATCTCGTGGTCGCGCTCGTGACGGGAAGCAGCGGGTACCACCACACTGGGCGAGTGGCTCATGCCACGTATAATATTCTCTACGCGGGCTCGCTTGGCACGCAGGTGTTCATCATTTAGACGTTCAATGTCAAAGGCAGCCAGGCCAGGACGACCAAAGGGTGACAAGCACTCTTGAGGGGTGCTGTCATGGGAGGAGTTACTGCAGGCGTCTTCCTGGGGAGCATCTGAACTCGCATTGGAGAGCCCTGAACCGGGGAAACCGACGTCCCCTCTATCACCCCTGTCCACTCGTTCTCCCCTCTCGGGCCCTCCTCCATTTTTAGCCATGTTATTCTTGAGAAGCTGGGAGATAATGGTGGTGCCAGGGAAGGGCATAATAGTGTCCTCATATGAGTTGGCCCTCTTCAGTAGCTTTCGGAGTACATTGGATTTGGACTCACTGTCGCTGGCTGACACGACGCCAGGTCCACCATGTGGCTGCACTACAGAGCACTCCATGGAGTCAGTGTCTGATCCGTGGTGAGAGTGGGAGCTCAGAGAGTTCATGGCACTGAAAATGGCTGCTTTGGCGCGGGCAATGCTATCAGTGGTTGTTGTTGTGGCTGCTGCTGTGGAGGAGGCTGTGCTGCCCACGGTCCTCTTAACACCGATGTCCACGCGTCTTCGCTTGGTCTGTCTGTTCAGGAGGGAGTCGCTGTCATGGTCCGGCATCACGGGCTGCTGCTATTGGGCCATATCCCGAAAAACCCCGTCCACTAGGATCGAAGCCTCTACCTGTGGGCAAAAAAATTCACAGGAGCATGACTCACCAAAGTCTAAATTTGTTCCAAGTCACTCACTCAAGCAGGATATGACCACTTCAATTGTGAGACTTGATGCATGTTTAACATTTTAATAAAAGGAAACAATAGAAAATCTTATGTATATAAACTGAAATGTTCTGTCTGGAGCCAGTAAGTGTGTTTCTAAGAGGACACATCCATGATTACATTTAGGTAGTGAGGACGAGTGACGGAGGGGTAAAGGGAACGGGCAGGACGGGGTCAGAATTAGGCCTTGGCTCGACATTCCAGGGCAAAGTCCTACATTTTATCCGGTCCCCTGTTACACGCCGCGCGACACTGAACCAGTTCCCACGGAACACAAAGCTGCATAAAATTATGATAATTACTTAAGTACTTGTCCTCATTTACATTTTTGCGCGCCGTGAGCCTACATAGGGGCTATTAATTCACAAAATAAAATAAAAAGAAATAGGGTTATGAGTATCTATGAAAAAAGAAAAAGAAAAGGTAGCATACAAGGGACATGTCGTTACACACCCTTTACTAAATCCTGTTTTTTAAGTGAATAATTGTTATGACAATTCGACAAAAATCACTCATTTTAAACCACGTTTACACGTTGTGTAATTTTAAAATGCAGGTTCTGTGTTAACATTAATCAATGTGGCCGTCATATCTGAAGCGACGAGGGATAGTGACACATAAAAGACACACAAAATAGGCCCATTGATTTTCGTGCCAGCGTGAGCTCACTTCTGTGTTTTTTTGTTTGTCTTTTCATCTGGCAAGGGCAGTTAATTCTGCTTAAATGAATAGGTCACAAGGGTCAACTCTGGCAAGGAGCAACTTAAAGCGCTCTTACAAAAACCCTAATGCCCCTCTGAAAGCAAAACGTTTTGTCAGTACAGGCCCGCGTCAATACTGCTATGTAAGCAGCAGGGCAACGTCTTACTCAGAGCCATATCAGATGCGTCCAATCTCAAATGCAATGATATTATCACAACTTAATCTGTAAGCCTCTCTATTTTTAAAAAATATATATATTTCTGAGGTTTGTAAATGTATAAATGTTATGATTCTTATCAGCATAAAATTTGCAAAAGTGGAGCAGCAAATTACATTTTCCTTTTTACACTCGTGAGGAAAGCTGCAGCCCTTATTAAGAATCCCAGTGGCTCATAAATAAAATGAATAAAATAAAACAAAACGCAGGATTCTTTCATTGACGTTCATTTTACAGGAAACGCTAAGCTAAACTTTGAGATCGATCTGCAAAGTACCGATACATTTTATAAATATTTTAATAAAAAAGTCAAACGGCTGATTCATATACACACACATTACATTTTTCTATGACATTCTGAGACAAATGCATTGAAAGGCGTCTCATATTATCAGTGTGGGCAAACAGGAGGGGACTCTGAACTCCAGTGGGATTTAAAAACATTCCCTTCAACTGATTTTTCTCTCTTTTTTTATTTTGCTCTATAAGAAATTCTATAGTTTTTTACGTCGCTGCATGGAAAAAGTAGTTTAAAAATAAAGAAAAGCATCTCTTGGTCGCTAAGCCTCACCGACACACACACACACACACACACACACACACACACACACACACACACAACTTTGATCCTGGCTTTGTTAGACACTGTGTGGTGTGATGCATCACACAAGTAAGCATTGGCAGATCTTTCACTCTGGAAAACAAAACAAACTCTAAACTGACAAGACTGTAAAAATGGAAATTGACTGGATATTTGCCTTAAAAGCTGCCTCACAGAAACACTTCCATCCTCTACAGTTAGTTAAAACCAATTTGACGAATGGCTTTGACCCAGGTCTTCACAGCCATCAGCAGCTCAGACAAGAGGTGATAAATCTCCAAGAAACAAACAACAAAAAAACTCGACTTGATCGCCTCGGGATCTTAATGAGCTTGAAATAGTCACCAGCACCTGTCTTTTCTGACGGCGCACCTGTCTCCCATTGCCCATGCGCACTCCTCCTCTCTCTCTCTCTCTCCCTCTCTCACAAAACCTTTCAACAATTTCAAGCTATCATAAGAACAACGAGTCGTGGACGTTCACTTGACCTCTGAAACATCTTCCCCTCGTCCTTTTTTTTAACTGGTTCTTCTTTTGAAAACCCCATAAAACTCCTAACCTTTCCGGCTGAAACAAAAGCGTAAAACAATGAGGGAAGTTCAGGTGTGAAACTTATAATAATTTCAAAAAATACAGTCAGTTTCTGTTTTAGGAGTTAAACAACAAGATGTGGGATACAGGATGGCGAAAGGCATTTTGTGGACAAACAAACTAAGATATGAACACATAAACAGAGAGACAGAGTTGCGTTTTGCCACAAAAGTGAAGACAGACTCCTCATTGACAAAACAGGAGGACTGACAAGCTATGTTACAGCCGGGAATAAGAATTCTGCGTGAATCAAAGGTCAGAATACGATTTAGCCCCCCCCTCTCCCAAAAGGGACAAAGACAATATGGTAACTTTACGCACAGGAGATCCAAACGCAGCTAAAACTCAGTTCTCCTCTAATAAAACCCCCCAAAACAACTCGTGTTTAAAACCGCTTCCAAAACTTACTTTGGAAAAAAGTTTGCAAATCAAACTCCGCTTCGGATGAGGAAGGTTGTGCTCCGGTCCGCGGAGACACGGCGCTGCTCTCACTCCACCATCAAGTTGACGGGGGGACGAAAGCGAGCCAATAACGTCGTGTTTATGCGATTATAACAACATCGCCCCGCCGATGATGTTTGAGGATGTTATTTTTTATTATTTTTTTGTGTGTTTGTCCGCCCACCGTGCGCGGGCGAGAAGCAGAAGAAGAGAAGGAGGTATCCGAGGACAAGGTTACTTACCCTTTAGATGAAGAGGGGGGACAACCTGAACTCCGACGGCAACAACAACAAACAAAAAACAACCAAAAAATGAGAAATACACGCAGAGCTCGGCGGATTGTTGGACGCTGGGACGTAACAATTTCTCAGAGGAGGAAGAGCTGGAATAAAGTCGGCGGCGCCAGCGAAAGGAAACCATAAAAAAAAAAAAAAAAAAAAAAAACAGGGGAAAATATAGAAGATGAAAAAGAGCTCTTGCGCGTCGGTCTCTCCCTCTATCCTCTGCTGCGACTCAAAGAGTGAGAGACATAGAGAGAGTACAAGAGAGAGAGAGGGGAGAGAGAGAGAGAGAGGGAGAGAGATACTGCGTTGTGTGCGTCTCCGAGGCGCACTGGATGCAGGAGGACTGGATGCTGGAGCGCTCCTCCGCCACTAAAGATTCACTTTAAGACGCGGCTGAAGGAAACAGGAAGACGTGCGCGTCACGAGCGCCGTGATGTAACCGCCGCTGCCTACCAATAAGAAGCGTCCGCCCGGTCCGGAGAACGACGCACTGAACTTGACCAGAGAACGGGACTTGAGCATGCAAGTAAAGAGAGAGAGAGATAGAGAGAGAGAGAGGGGGAGAGAGAGAGAAGGGGGAGATAAAAAAAAGGGAAATACTACTCTTACTAATCTCTTTCTTTCAAAAATCACCGACTGCGCGTGGAAGATGCGTTACGCGCACTTTGACATCAGGCCTGTAAGCCACGATAAAACACATATCCGTCACTTGTGCTATTTATTCTCTTATTCTTAAATGGCAGTTTCAATAATAAACGGTTGTCGGTTTGATTCCATGAGTTTGATTTGCGTTAATATACTTTTTTTTAAGTATTTCACGATAATATCTAAGAGAATTAATACATGTATTTGACATCCAGTGGGATAATCTCTTTTGTAGATGTATTCGCTTCGTCTAAAAGAATAAGCATGACTTTTTCTTCCTTTTTTTAAGATGAAAGAAGCATTAAGTGAAGTGTTAAGGCTGTGTTGTTTTGACGCAAATATTTCCAGTCATCTGCAGCCTTCTTCGTGGCAGTAAAACCCAAAATTGAAGCTCCTTTTTTGCATCCGAACCACTTTTTTTAGACGCGTTTCAATTATGTCAAACGTGCCTTCAAATCCGTCATTTTTTATGATTAACAACTTTGTAATAATGATTTTTTTTTAAAGAAATGTTTATATGATTGAATAGTAATACAGAGAGAATTAGATTTTAAACATCGGTACGTACATATTTATTTTTCCAGCTCCATGGTTCACATTTAGACTTCTCAAAGGGAATAACAGTAGCGGGTCACTTGGGAATAGGAGGTTCAAAGTGGCATGTAGAGATATTTACGCGCAGAGTTTTATCATTGGTTGCGGCAAAGTCTGATTTATGAACAAGCAAAGCGGCGCAGAAGCTCCGAGCTTTGCTTTGGAATTCAGATTATCCAGGGAGAGCCAATATCTGAGGAGAGCCGCGCGTCTCTTTGTGAAACGCTCAGTTAAGAGCCGAATATCATCACGAAACGTCTGTCACCCGGATCCGCAGCCTGCCACTGAAATAACCCCGCGCGTAAAGACTGCACCGTCATACAAATTAAAAATAAAAACATTAACATGTCAGATAAAAAACAACAAAAAATACTTGATTAGTCGTTTATTTTCCTCCTTTTGAAACGTCCCCACCTGTAAGGCTGAACCCTGCGGACACTGACATCTGATCCTGCCCAGAAAAACCTGTTCGACGCTTCTGATTTATGAAATGATGACGGCTGCTCGTCCTCGTTCATTCCTACAAATTGGATACTTACAATTACACTGCAGTTTTTTTTGCTCCCTGCCAAATGTTCCACATTTACAACAGGTGTACACACAAACGGCTTCGTAATATTAGGAAATGTGCAGCGTTGAATTTAATCTTTACATCAGAGAATTTCTTTTTTTCATCGACTCCAGTGATATTTCTGGATAATACGGTTCAGCTAAGAGAATCTATTGTGTTAAGCACGTGCAAGAAATGACCTGCTGGTTTATTTCATAACGAACGTATGCAAAGATTACTATTATATTTAATTATTGAGATTATTATTATTATTAGTGATTCAAGTTGCATTTATTCGTATTCGTCATTTTTCTTTTAAGCCAGTAAAGAAAAAGTTGTTCAAGCACCATTAATATCCGCGTGCTGTTTCCCTGCAGTTTTTTTTTTTCTTTTTTACTTTGGATTCATTTGTTGCACGCAGAATCTTCTTTTTTTATCCTCTGCACAAACAGGATCCCAAAGTACTTAACGAGAAATCTTACTTTCCATGTGCGCTTCTGTCAGGTGCCAAAAGGGAAAAGGCGAGTCTATCTTTTTTTTTTTCCATGTCGCAAGCAAGTGTTTTTTAGGACGAACGAATTGCAACGAAGTCAGCAAAGTTTAGTGTCTGGAGTGTCTTTTCCAAAGCAGGTGTCGCGGCCCCTCCGCTCCCTCACTGGCCCCGTGGCTGCTTTGGCCTCGGGTTCCCCAGGGTGCCGTCGGTGCGCACACACGGCTGGAAAAACAGGCCGGGACATTAAAGAAGCGCGTGTTTGGAAAAGGAAGACTCGGATGAGGTGTAGAGGAAACGTGTCGGTTAACACTGGCTGCTCTTATCGCGGCCCATTCCAGGTGGATCAACCCATGTATTTATTCCCCCCCTCCTCTTCTGGGTCGAGTGCGACACACCTCAGTGCCCAAGACTGATAATGCGCTCTGGCATTGCGCACTGATGGCTGAATTTATTGACATATTTATTAGAGTTGGGCCCATATGCAAAAGGGGGGAGGCTGTGAGGGAGGCATTTCTCCCAGGGGTGTTATGAAGTTACTTTTTACATTTTTCTTTATCACATTCTGACCACAATTAAGTGGTAATAAGTGCGCGTACGCGGTGATGGTATTCCGGAGTGGAGAAGAGAGTGGACTTTTTTCCCCCTCAGTATTAATTTGGATGAACGTCGGGGTCAACCGTCCTTCTATTATTAATATTAGTAATAGTATAGCGTTATCATTATAGTAATATTTGTCTTTTCATCTTATAATTTATTTTAGTGCGATTTGAATTCGGAAAATCAACAAAAACAACCAAACCGATGATTTCCTGAATTTAAGTCTGCATATATTAATTATTATTACTAAAGGAGTGGATCGTATTCGGCAGAAGAAGGCATTTGTTGAGCAGCGGTGGTTATAAAACGACATTAATCAGATGTGCTCCTACGACATCTCCATTTCTTTTCACAGACAGCTTTTTAGAGAGAGAGAGAGAGAGAGAGAGAGAGAGAGAGAGAGAGAGAGAGAGAGAGAGAGAGAGAGAGAGAGAGAGATGGTAGCACTAAAAGCTGTTTTGTTCCGGAGAGGTCTCCGGGTCCCTGAATAAAAAGGTTTAGGAGACAGGACAGAGGAGAGGGAATAAGGGGATAGGAGGAGGAGAGGAGAGGAGAGGAGAGGAGAGGAGAGGAGGATTTGTCCGAGTGTGAGTAGGCGTGTGACTCTTACATCCTCTAAAGTCCTCGTTGGGCCTAATGTCCAGCACTTATTCAGCTTTCACCATCAAAGATGAGGACACTGAGGAAAACACTGTATGCCACTCCTGTTTGTCAAGGCAGAACCCATCTCAGAAAAAAAGGGACTTGTGTATGACCTGGACATGATAGAAGAGACGTCTGTAGTAAAATAGCAGAGATTTACATAGATGTTATTATTAGTGATATTACTTCTTGGCTGCCAGGGCTGCGATAGCTGGCACAGTGTGGCCCCCGATGACCCATATCCCTATTTCTAGGCTACAAGTAGCCTAGTGGTGATTATGGAGGGGGTGTGTGTGTGTGTGTGTGTGTGTGTGTGAGAGTGAGTGTGTGTGTGAGAGAGAAAGAGAGAGAAAGAGAGGTTAGTCATCCTCTGTGGCCTGCAAGTCATTCAATGGGACACACACACACACTTTCTCCTTCCAATTCAAATATGCCTCATTTGCATGCATTTTGCAGAAGAAAATTCATGACAGAATGGAAAGACAACGTGACAGTCAAAATGACAATACACACAAACCGAACTCCGAGTAAGCCAATGAGGAACATGAAAATAACATGTGAAATAGAAGACATCTATGTCCCTACACAACCTCTTCTCTTATATCCGAGAATGCAAATTTACAGGCGTTTCCTCGCCGACTCACATTGACTGATCCAAGTTATACAATGACACTTTTCTAGATCCTCTTTTCATCATGTGATTAAAAAATAAACTCTATAACATTAAATAAGGCTCCATGTCTGGCCTCTGTGGAAATAATAGGCAATTAAAATAATGCTGCTCAGTGAGGCTGATGGGAATATGTCTGCAGTCCAACTCATGAGAACCTTCTGTAAACACCTTAATTACTCTTAGCCATGTGTAAAATCATCGAAATTAGCTACACATTTGACATTTTTCCAGCAGGAAATTATGCAAACCTTTTTTTTTTTTGCCAAGTCTTTACAGCGTGTCTTACGAACAACCTTGACAGCTTACACATTTTAAAAACATGACAGGGGTTAGGCTAAAGTCGACTGGAATGAAGGGCGAACGGGGCGAGCACACACGCACGCGCACACTGAGCGCCTTGGAGGTGCTTGGGCGGACAGACATGTTGGGGAATCGCCTGGAACTGCATTAAGCCTGACGTCCTTAAAACAAACAATGGCACCATGAAATAAGGGCTTATGCGCTCAAAGTCAAAGAGCCCCCTCAGCAACTCTCCCTGTATCTCTCTCCCTCTGTCTGACACACACACGCGCGCGCAGGCACGCTCTCGCGCACACACACACATACACACTCACCATTTCTTGGGGGTTACGCAGTCAGGCTCGCAGCTCCATTGGAGGGGACCAACAGTGAACTCTCACCTGTCAACATGGAGCAGAGGACTTTACTTGGTAAACACGACAGGACTTTAGCTGTTTACTTGTGGCGGTAACTCAGCCCGTTTATCCACGGCGAGGCCGCGGACACACCAGCTGCTGCTGCCGCTGCTGAGTGCGTGTCAAGGCGACGTTACATCTACGCCAAACTCCGCTCAATAATGCGCCACATTGTAACGCGGACGTTCGTGGGCTGTGGATTTGGTTGAATATGACGAATAATTGTTTGAACGCGCGTGATTAATCGATATATTGTATCCGGCGTGCATCCAGTTTAGATTTATTGTAGCAGTTTGACATTTGGCTCAACTTGTTACTCGCTAGCGCCCCGCGGTGTGTGCTATTTTGATGGTCGCTTGAGGGAGTTGACAATTCTTAAAAGTAGTATTTTAAACGAATCGGCGTTATGTTTTGGTGTTTCCCTCCAGCCGAATTTAAGAATGCCTTTCACTGACTCATGCCATTTGTTAAGTTTTTATTATGATGCCAGGAATTTACGTCTTTAAACAAAGCAACTTGGATTTCAGCATTTTTTCAACGGAGTTTGGCAGCAAGCACTCCGCCACGTCTCTGCGTTTTTCCCTTTTCAGACCTCCAAAGCCATTATGCTTCAGTGCGACCACTGCTTTAAAAAGAAAAAAAAAAAAAAAAACACGGGCTGTGGTAGATAAGCGGCGGTCTGTTTTCACTCCTCTGATCAGCTGTAATTATATTTGTTGGCGTGGAGGTAAGTGGTCCTCCCCGGGGGGCGTATTGTACTCGACTCACTCCGCGTCATAAAATAGAATTACAAGGAAAGGAGAAGATATCCTACAATAACAGAGGCGAGTCGTTAAATCAAAGAGTAGCTAAATTAAATCTGAAGAAGAGAGAGGGGGGGAAAAAAGGCTGCACGGAAAATACATTAGGGGTATGATGGACGGGGGCAGGGGCTTCAAATAAAACGCAGGTTAATGAGTTTTTAATAGCTTCTACGACTATGGTTGGTTAACAGGCACGCACACACTATGCTTTTTTGAGCTGACTGAGGCAATTAAAAGTAATTAGTGATCAGTTAGGCTACCTAATGCTTTACAGCCTTTCTGCACTTCCCCAAATACTATAAAGAAAGGTGTCTATAGGCTGTGAAGTGACATATATACGAGGCTTAAGTGCCTCCAAAGTGTTTCTCTCACCACACATTAGTCTCCAGTTATAAGTTTAGCTCCGGTCTCCTGTTACAGCATTCAAACGTCTTGTACCTGTTGGCACCCTTCTGTCTGGTTTATGTATCTGCGTAACCTTTGACCCCCGATGTGGATGTTTGGCATGGCACGCAGCAGGATCCCTACACACACACACACACACACGCTAGAGCGGCCTTTCGCTGGCGACCTCTCTTGACCTCTCAATGACCTTTCACACCAGAGGAGATTTGGCTTGCCTCAGGGGAGGTCAGGAGGAGGGTAACGCCGTTATGATTGTCATCTAAACACACACAGACGGACGCATGGGTGCGAGGAAAAGGTTAAATTGGTGAAATCTCTATCAAACTGGAAATTAATTGATGTACTTATGTTACTTATGGCGCCACATTTAAAGAAGGATCTTGTACTTTTTTGTTTTACTGCTCTTTCTTTTAAAACATTACACAGAAATGTTGTGGAATCAACTAATCTACTCATAAACGTATGATTTACAATACTTTTGCACTTAATTAAGTAATATTTCCAACGCAGGACGTATTTGTACTTTTACAGTGTGCTGCTGCTACATCAATGTTTTTTTTCCCCGGTGGCACTCGCCGTACTTTAGATTCCATGCATTGCCCATAGCATGCAGGCGTTTGTATATAGTGCAATGTATGCGTGTAGCTGGTAATTAATCAGAGTATCCTGGCCATCTACCCTCTGTTGGGCCATGCACGAACATGTTCCAACCACAGGTCAAAAACCAGCAGCCTATAAACGTACATGTACACAAGTGAGGCCATGCACGGTCAAGTATGTACTGTGTGTATGCACAGGTCTACATTCATGCAAATCACTCCCGGTATTTTCAAAGACTTCCCTGTGGACAGCGGTGTCTGCCAGCGCTGCTATAAATCACGTTGAGGCTGGTTGCTGAGGGCAAGGCACACCTTGTCCACGTCGCCCTCACTCCTGGGCTGAATAAACCATAACATCCTGCCTCTCGTGCTGCCCGACGCCCTCTGAGCACGACCCTAGAGGAGACCCCCCTCATGCCCTCATATTCCCTCCTCCTCCACCTCCCTTCCTCCATCTCATCTCTCACCCCATCCCTGCCATTGTTTCTCCTCCTCTTCAGTCTATCTTTAGGAATTTTAGCTGTTGCAGTGGACGGTTGGGCAGGGCTCTGCTTGTTTGGAACAACACACAACCTCCACACCTCCCCATCTTCATTTAACTCCCTTTTTTTTCCATTCCAATGACTTCCTGCTTGAAGAGTGGGATGAAGAGAAAGAAAAAAAAAAGAACAGCAAAACAGCAGGAAGCAAGCATTTAACGGGAGGATGCCGACACCCTCATCCTGTCGTGTGCCGGCTCGGTTCAGGTGCTCGGGGGCCCACCGGCTCCATTCGACTGCCTTTACCTCAGGGTGTGCCGAATTTGGCTGAGGAGGTGCACCTTTCCTTCACGACCCCCTCTGGAGGAAGTATAATGTTTCTGGAAAGAAAACAGAGAGGATTTTTACTGCCCGTCCAGAGGTGCCAAGTGTACACGCTCGTAATAGAGCGTTAAACCCCCTCGCCACCCAACAGAGACATGAAGGTGAACAAAGAATAAAGAATGTGTGGAGAGTTATCTGCTGATTATATCCCTTGATTTTTACGGCTGCAGAGGGAGAAGCTAAGCAAACAATTACGGCCCAGTTGGTTGGCTCTTGACATTCCACTTGAAGGTGTTACAAAACTCACTTTGGAAAAGAAAAAAAAAAAAAAAAAAAACTGTGTTGCTTGGCACGCGACCGCACAAATGATTAAATGTAATTTCTAAGTAAAAGGCTCATAACTGCCAATAAATTCACTGGTATGCAACAGTGTGTTTTAATTTGAAAAGTAATTTTGTTCGAGGAAGGAGACGCATGTATTAGATGTTGGAATTCTAATTTTGGAACAAAACGTCTCCTTTAGTCACCAACTAAACACACGCACGTACAGGCAGAAGCACAGGGCATGCACACACACACACACACTCACACACACACACACACACACACACACACACACTCTCACACACACACACACACACACACACACACACACTCACACACAGGTCCAAATCGCTCCCTAACCCCTTGTATGTCTGGGTACATCCACCAGAACGCCAGAGGAGCCTTGAGAGGACAAGAATAGCGAGGCATGTGCCTATTTGTGGCATCATTGTTATAGAGATAAAAGATCTCACTGATACGCTCACACACACACACACACACACTCGCTCTTACACACACATGCTCTCATGCACACACACACACACACACACGTGTATTGAGTGCATTCAGTCCCAAACATCAAGGTGAAATATTCACTTGTACACACGCATGTCAGGACCAGAGTTACACCACAAAAAACTCCAATATCCAGCCACACATGTACAGAAACACTTTCTCTCTCGGTTCCATCCCTTTAGGGAACATTAAATTAACCATTAGTTGCCTGAACTGAAAAGAAATCTTCACCCTTAAATGTAATGATTTACATAATGGGGACGTACATTCGTCCAGAAAAGGAAGGCGAGTCCCCGCTGTGTAAAAAATAAGTATGTCCCCACAACGTTAGTAACACACACACAGTTCCTATTAGAGACAGGGGAGTAATCTCTGACTTCTTTGACTGCGCTGCTTGCCGTGTGCTTACAGCCCTGTTGTGTGTGTGTGGGAATGCCTTGACCATGGGCTAACCTGACTATAAATGAGCCACACTGGCACCTGTGCCGGTACAGATCCAGGGTTAGGACAGAGGAGAGTCTCATAATAGGACGCCGTGTCTTTTGTTCTGTCGGTATGAATAACTGCTCTAAGAATAATGTCCCCTCCTCCGTCCTGTAAATGTTCTGAGATGAACCGCTTGTTTGACACGGCGGGGAAAGTACCTGTGGGATTGGTGCGACGAAGGAAGAGACTAATTCCTCTCAAATTAAAATGCTATTTCGCTAAATATATGAACTGATTTTGACGATAAACTGATTTTAATATGAGTGCTATTTGTTTTCATTGTTTGCAGTAAAGTGAAAAATGGTAAAAATAGTAAAAATTACACCTGCTAAACATCAGCATGTTAGCATTTAGGACAACCTCACAGAGCTGCTAGTATGGCTGGCACTCACCCAATAAACATGTTAACACCTTGGTGCAGCATAAACACATTGACTAGTAAACCCAATTATGACCAAGTTCTCACTCTCAACTCACCAAATACTGATTATTGGTCATTGGCCTGAAGATTTAATCTATGGCACGCTAGGTTGTAACATTTGCACGTCTCAGAGACGGATAACAATCACAGTGTCTTTTCAAAATAAAACTATATACAGTCCAATAAAACACAATATGTTTCTGCTATTTCATGTCATTGTTCTAGTAGTGCACGTAAACGCATTAACATTTTATTGCAAACAACTTTCTCTGTTGCAAGCGAGCTACGCACCATCTGGTCATGAATTCCGTCGCGGAGGACGACTTTGGACAACAACGGCATCTGCTGTTACCGGCATCCTCCGCGTGATTCCATGTGAATGCAGCGCCGCGATCGACTAATGAGCAACGGGACAAAATAAGTCAATGTTAAGTGTATGTTTCACACAGGACACAAACAGCAGAGCATCACAGCTGCTTCTAACGTTGAGATAAACTTATCATGTATGAAGTCTAAGCGTATAATTTATTTTATGTATTTTTAGTATTTCTCTGCTTTGTATTACAATAACTCGTTAGTGTTTGTTTCAGTATCAACAATACAATTCTACAATTTCAGTAATAATGGTATATTGATTATCCTATTACACAACCCTTACTCTCCTGCAACACACACACACAACACACACACACACACACACACACACACACACACACACGTTTGCCTTTGGTGTCTTTAGTTAAGCCAGAGGACAAGTGATGCCCGGGGCTGTTCCTGATCCTCCTGGCCTTTTCCTTGCAGGAATCTCCTCTTCCTGTGCGGAAGTTTATCGTAGTCAGCCTGCCTGTCACTGACGCCTCCCAAAGGAAAGTGACAGCGGCTTAATTCACCCCCTGACCCGTAAAGAGGACAGCAGGAGAGAAAAAAAAAACCTAAGCATGCGTGCATGTGTGTGTGTGTGACCGGACCGAGGGCTTCTTTTCACTGCAGTAAGGAGGTGCCATGAATCTTGTACAATCAGCACAACCTCTGCACGTGTCATGCATCGAGTGTCATGTCCTTTAAGCGACCGCGACAACGTGAATGAATCTTCCCTTCCTCTTTTAGCTTCTTTTGTGTGTAAAAAAAGCGTCAAATCCCCATATCGGCCAAGCAATGTTATTTTATCTGCTCTCTGAGCAAACAGAGATGCTCTTATTTGTATTTTTTTTTTTCATCTCAAAGTGGAGGCCTGATGTCCATCTGCTCTGATGATCGCTCTCCAACTTTGTTGGGCATCAGCCTTTTCTCCATCCCACTCTGGTCCCATCAGGCCCCAGTGGACCCAGTCACTGGCCTTTTCTTGACCCAGTTTAAGACTTCCATTCTGGGCTTTCTGATCCCTCCACTCTCCCCTCTGTGTGGAGGTTCAACAGAGAATCCTGAGATTATCGGATGGTCACTTAAGAGGAAAACGAGAGAGAGTGAAGTGCTGTCCACTTAGCTGAAGATTATCCTTTAAAAGGAAGGGATGGTGGTGGAGATGGAGGAAAGAAGGAGAAAAAAGGATGTGCTTAAGAGGCAGATATGGAGGGGGCGGGTGGAGGGAGAGATTGCGAGGACGGTCAGAGTGATGGAGAGAGGGCAAATGAATCATACGGAGATAAAGTGTGTGTGGGAGAGGTTAACCAAAAAGCGAGGAGAGAAAAGCGGCTACGAGGGAAATGTCTAAATGAAAAGCTGAGATGGAGCTGAGGTGACGGAGCGAGAGAGCGCGGAGGAAGGAGAGAGGCAGAGATGGAGAGATAAAGAGAGGAGGAAGCAGGAAGGATGAGGACAAGGGGCGGATTAAGCAGTAAAAACAGGGATTGTGAAGTGTTCGCTAACCAAACTGAGGACCTTTGCCTGAGCTTTTTTTGGGTATTAGGGTGTAAATGCCAACCTGCATCCGTCAAACCTCAACAGACAAATCTGGCGTCAGACCTGAGTTTAATTACAGACTGAATGTGAGGGAAATATTTAGAGCATATTTGTTGAGCATATTTACTTTAAGGCACCACAGCTTTGTTACTTAAAGTTTTCTTGTTTTCATAATTTAGCTATGAACATTCTTTACTTACTTACTAATTCATCTGGTCGAACGCTGCACTCTACTTTCTAGATATCTGGAGGTTGGTAACTTTCAGCGACCCCCTTGCACATACACGTAGGTATTCAGCCTTTAGACAACAAGATAGTCAAAAATATTGTGGTTTGGGTTAAAATAAGTCTATTTATTACGTAAAGTAAAATAGCTTTTTACATAACTAATGTTGGTAACGTGGGTTACAAGAGTAAAGTAAAAATAATTTCACATTGACTTTTGGTTTCACATGGCAAATCAACAGCGGTCACCTGGGTGAAAGTCCTGCGTTTGTTTGTTTGTTTGACCCAGCCATCCACACTGACCTTCTCCTTATGCAGACTTTGTTGCTCTTTATACTTTAAACCTGGATTCCTTAACTGCAGCCCGGAAGGTCCTGCCTCAAAATAACGCAGGAATTTCTTTTAAATTTTAACAATGACAGAAAAATCTGAAGGATGTGTTCATACATTTCTTAGAAATAGGTCATTGAGCATGGAAATAAATCTTAATCGGCCAAACTACAGATTAATCGACTAATCAAATAAAAGGGGAAAGTTCTGAAAAAAGATTTGTATCGGCTTGAGGAAGTAATTGTGTCTTTCGCTTCTGGTTTTTCCTGCAAAAGGTTGTTGTGGAAAAATGAATCTGCCCAATAAAGATCAACAACCAGGATCAGCTTTTTCTCCGAGGTTTATTCCACTAAGTATTCTCATCTGCAGAAGAAAGTACTGTTCACCCCTGCCTTCTGATGCAAAGGTTCAGAATCAGCAGGAACGACCCTGAGTCCAACAGCAATCTCCCTTTTAAGGAGGAGGAACCAAAGGACGGATCATGTCCTATCTTACAGACAAGATGTACAGGCAAGGTCAAGATTTACAGAACACAGGCGTCATAGTCCTGAAATTATCTTATGTCAATGTGGCACTCATGTTCATATCATCGACAAACAGGCATTCATTTTCGTCATAGCATAACAGTCAGAAAGGAGATGCGGATCGACGTCTGACCTGACAAATATTCTGATAATAAATTACAGACATCCAAAATTCCCATTACAGTGTCGATCTTTGTTTTTCTCTGAGAAATGGTAGAAAGGCCTTGTTTTTTAAAATCCCAACACATTCAAACTCCACCCATTCATGAATCTGTATGTGAGTCAATGAACCAGGAGTCTGCATGTGTTTTAGGGGGTATGACTGTGTGATATAAAGAAAGAGAGATCATTCGTTCCCATTTCATTGGATCAGTGGTCCTGCCAGTGTAATTGTAAGCTATTCCCCGAGTAGCGTGCACACACACACACACACACACACACAAACACACACACACACTGTCTAAATCTTCCCCCACAAAAAAAGCTTTAATCTTCCGGACCTGCCATTAACCATCTCTCTCACCCCGAGCATGATGGGAAAGAGGACAGTCTCAATTGAGGAAGCAACAGGGGTTCAAGAATGACAGAGAGAGAGAGAGAGAGAGGGAGAGAGAGAGGGGGAGAGAGGGGGGGAGGGCACCCCTCCTCCTCCTCCCCATGTTAATCTCCTCATTTTCATTTCTCTTACCATGTGGGATTAGAATGATTTTATTTAAAGTGTCAGCTTGAGCCACCGGATTGAGAAATCTGGATTTCATAGGGATTATTATTACAGAGAAAATGCACACACACACAAACACACACACACACACAGATTTTTTTCCTTCTCTGTCACTCACTAATGACCTGCTTGACCAACAAATGGTATTCACCCTTAAATGCAGCACAGGGGAGAGGAACAAACATTGTGATACACTTCGAGGTGCGTGTACAGTATGTGACATATTAAGAGCCGCATTTCTCTTATTAAAGCCCCGAGCAGGTGTAAGATTAACAGTTCCCACTTTGCTTTTCATCTTCATCAGGTCGTCGTACAATCTCCCATCACCCTCAGCCGGGCCAAGTGAAATGAGGTGAACAGACTCTAACCAAAGCTTCACCCTTCTGTCAGATTTAACATCTAATCTACATTAGGATAAGGCTTTCAGGAATAAAAAAAGAAGAATAAAAAAAAAATCACCTTTTCATCCTACGGCCGAGCCTTTTATTCCGCCTCTTCTCATTACATTAAAGGATGAGGGATGCCGTACAGTGGCTGAGCGGTATTTAAAGACACCATCCCCTTCATCTGTTTTAATTTCTCTTTATTTAAGAGACTCCCCTCCTCCCTTCGGCGCTTCCTCCCTCTGTTTAATTTCTCTTTATCTAAAGACTCTCCTCCCTTCATCTGACTGAGTGATCTTTGTCTCAGTGCAAATGACATGGAAGAGTTAGTTACTGCAAGGGCCCTAATCCAACCTTTGTGATGGGGACACTAAGTGGGGATGGGGTGACTTTAGCTTAACATACCTAAGCTCTGCACAAAAATGGTTATGCATAGAACAAATGAGGCGTTTCCTTCAAACGGAGCAACGTTTTTTGCTTGACTGCTTGATTTCTCAGTGTTGTACTCAACACACAGCAGAGCACTGGAGCACCTAAACTCAGTTTATTTAGATTGTCAGTATATACGGCATCATCTCAGCAAATACTGCATTGATATGAATCATAGAAAGGGTTTTAAGAACATTTCATTATTGATTATTTAAGGGAATTACATTGTTTAAATAATTAAATGCATAATTGAAAATGAATTATAGCATATAGAAATAATTCAACAGTGCTATGAATTGGATTGGGAGCTTTTCTATTGCCTCTTAATGGCTCTCAACATGGCAAGAGGTCAGGCAGACGTTACGCCACTATATCTTCACATAGCCAATAGTTGTTTAACTTTCTTTTTCCAATTTTTTATGTGTATCTTACGACGATTTCAAATTCAAAACCCAAAGATCTTTAAAAGCTATGAATCCTCACAACGGAGATGATGGAACCAGGATCAGCCAATCATCCCGTCGTTCAGCTCTAAAGATCATCAACTCGTCAGAGTGAAACATGTCAAAATGCAGGACACATTAGCTGGCACAAATTCCTGCGTCCAGACAAGTGTCGAGGTTATCCTCACAGATACACACTGGCATGCACGCACACCCATTTTAAAAGCAAGGTCTTGGGAAGTAGGTTAAGCAGGCCGGGATCACCTCTCGCTGCTCAGTCCCAGCTTAGAAGGCCTGAGAGAGTCGGGTGGGAGGGACGGGGTGGGTGACGGAGGTGGAGAGGGTGAGGACGGGAGGGGGGGGACGAGATGGAGAGATCTTCCAGAGGACATCTGTCACAGTGAGCAACTTGTGAGCTGCTTTTTTCCAGCCCGCTCTGTGACCCACAGATTCTCTTGCATGACCGATCAAGAACTATGAGAGTTTTAGCAGGGGGCCTTAGCCCCTTGCACGCGGCCTGGGAGACCCCATACAGACCCGGTTAAGTAAAATCTCCATCGTGTGGAGCGGACATGCTGGCTTATTCAGAATAATACTGAATCTGCAGAATTGAATCAATGTATTTTTAGACTGCGCTCGTCATGATAATCATCATCATACACATCGACGGGAAAAACGTGTCAACTTTCATGTGATGTCACGGATGATTTCACGAAAACACCATATGATGCTGCTGTTCCGTGACCATGTGTCCACGTTTGAGGATGCCGTTGGTGCCCGAACAGAAAAGGGCTGCACGTTGCAAATAGTGCACGCATGAGAAGGTTTCTGCCCCTCCCGCAGGTGTTTAAGCCGCACAGTAAACAATAACGCTTCGCACACACACACACACACACATATACGCGTGCGCGAACACAAAAGGCTCATTGTGTGTTGCTGTGTGTCCGCTAACCCATCCTTTTTAATCTGGGATTATGGTATTCCCATCATGATGGCAACAGAGGAAACAATGCTGTATTTCATGGGAGGAAATGTGCAATAATGATGTTAACACCTCAATCTGCCTTATTTAACCATTATATACACTCTCTCTCTCACGCACACACACACACACACACACACACACACACACATGCAGATGTAGGCTTAGTTTTGTCTGTGCTAAGCAAACACACACAAATCTAAATCTCATTAGAAATTAAACCCAATACACATTTTAGAAATTGTATTCTAACTTTTCAACAAAATGTGTGTGTGTGTGTGTGTGTGTGTGTAAGAGAGAGTGTCTTTGAGCTTTATTGTGAGCATACACTGTACAGTATAGCTGCTCCCCTGGGATGTAATCCGACACTAAAATCGTCCATTAACACACTATCAAATCTATTCTTCTCCGTTGTGTCACACTTCCATGAGCCATTTGTGGCTTTAGTGCTTTGGCCATCCATTCTTTAATGCAGTTCCCAGCGTGCAGAAATAGGATGCCGTCTTCAGGGATAAAGAGTTTCGCAAATCCTCGGCCCCTGGAGCCAAAAACACCCACTGTGTCACTTTAGATTTTCTGAAGATTTTAGTCGGCAACAAAACAGAATTTATGTTCAAATCTAGATGGAACATTCTTTATTTCCTAAAAGATAGAAAATTCACCGAGTGTTATTTTGTCTATCAGCAAAGCACAGATCAGAAGCTGTTTGAATGCAGAGATGGAGGCCAGAGGATCATCTCCGGTGTTTGAGAGGTACTGGTGTGCTGGTCTGTGAATAAGACCTCGGATGATGGCTGTATTTTTATTGCGAGGCCCCAGGTGCTGCCAGCGTCACACACGGATACTCGTGGCACCGGTGTCCTGGCACACAGCGGCTAACCATGAGGGCCAAGACGTGGCGTGTGTGGCTGAGAGAGTGTGTGTTATTGATGTATGCTACACGGCTAAAACAAGTTCTGGTGATGTGTGTGTGTGTGAGAAAGAGACTTTCCTGCCTGAGAAAAAGCCAGCGTTGGTCTGGGATGCAGATGAGTATAATGTTGATATCCCCATGCTAATGCTAATCCATCTCCTTATATGACAAATCTAATCTTTCCTCTGTGTTGTGGGGCTTTTCCTATAGGGCTTATTTAGGTCATGCAATGCATTTAATGCCAGTTATTATTAAGTCATGATTCCAAACTGAGAAAATCAATTTTTTTTATCATTAGTATGTAAAGAAATAACACCAGCGTTTCTTAAAACCTTCATACAATTACTTTCCATGGTTTGTTTTTATGCGTTTTCATTTCCGGAGCATTTAATTACGGTAATAGCACAGTTGTGAGTGCATGTGCACATGCATGTATGTATGTGTGTGTTTACACATATGTATGCACGTAGGCATGTCTCTGTGTGTGTGTGTGTGTGTGTGTGTCTGTGTGTGCACCAGCTGTCTGATCAGTAATCAGTTAGCAGTGGGCTAATGCAGCCTCCTTAACCCAGGGGCCTCATAAGACCGCCTCTGGCCCAGCCCCTCTCTCTGCCAGGGACAAATCCATTACCCAAAACAAGGACATCAAATGTCAACACACACACACACACACACACACACACACACACACACAGATTGTATATACTTGCTCCAAAGCGTATTTGATTGATGTCATGAGAGGGAAGTGTCTCTATGAAATGCTACAATTACTGAATGAGAAGAAAACACAGGCTGACACGCCTGTGATTCGTCTTCAGTTCTATACCATTTGTTTGAGAAAAGCCGGTGTTGTTACGCGTCATAATATTGCGGATGAAAAATTTGTCAGGTTTTCGGGAACGTCTTTAACCGTGCCACGTTTCCACCGTAACACCCAAAATGACCTCTTAAAATAAATACATGCAAGAGAATTTAGAAAAAAGGATCTTTAGAGTGTTTTTTTTTTTTTTTGTACAAGGGGAGCCGCCTTAAAAAGGAAAACTCTCCAAAGAGACTCTGGGCATTTTGTCAAGGGCTCTGTGACCAAACCGCCGTTCTACAAAGGTTATCACAAATAGCACATAAACTGCACTGAAACCCCTCAGAAGAAGTGGCACAAAGACTGCGCCGGCCCCCCCGAGGGCCCGGTGGTAAGCAGCAGCGTTTACATATCAGTGGTCCTCGTAGCATGTACAGTGATCTGGCAGGTTCGGCGAGCTTTGATGCTCCGTCACCCAGCAGGTCGGGTGTATCGATCCCCAGGGCGGTGCTGCTTTCTGGGCTGGCCCTGCCTGGGTGACAGGGCCCCCTCCCGGAAACCTCCCTGGTGCCTGTACCCAACAGATGGCCTCAAAGAGGGACCAGAGACGCGGGGCCAATATCCAGATCTCAAACAGAGGAGCAGAGGAGCAAATGGCCTGTTAATATTTCATACAAACACTCTCACTCATCTCCGCGCAAGGAAACGGACAGAACTGAGAGTGCAAGAGTGAGTGTGTGAAGGGGTGTGTGTGTGTGTGTGTTTCTGGGATCAAAGACGTTTTGATGAAATGTGAACAGTTTTCACAGCCAGACTCCTTGAGTGCATCCCAAATAATAATCACACATTTGTCCGTCAAAGGTGAGACTTTGGCCACGGATCCATCCAGAAAGATGGACACAGTGACTAAACACTGCTTTTCAGTCAGAATAATAGCATGAACCACCTCTCTCTCTCCAACACACACACACACACGCACACACACATCTGCCCAATTACTCTCAGCACCAGATCCTTCCTTAAGCCTGTGCTGTATCTTTTGAGCATAACCTGCGCGCTAATAGCCCATAACCCCTGTACAGATCAGTGGAGGTTATGCTATTTGCTGGTTGGTAATTGCCCTCTTCATCAGTACTCTGTCTGCGCAGGCAGCAACACGGCCAGCCCCGGGGTCCTCCTGATGTCATTAATGTGTGATTAGGGCCGGTGGGGAGCAGCAGTTAGGAGGTTAAAAAGCCCCTGACAGCCCTCATCATCGACGAGGAAACCCTGAGACTGATGCAGGGGCTGCGCAGATGGGCGAGAGCGTGCGGCTGCCAAAGCTCTAACTTGTTATTCCTCCTCACCTCCAAAAATTACGGCATGCTAATAAATGGCTCTGACACGGGCGTGCACGTGCGCGGCTACACTGATAACAGGTACACGTGGAACACAAAGTATACGCTTCATCATAAAAATGGGTTCAAGCTTTCCCGATTGAGGAGGAAATTATATTTTGAAGAGCGGGAAGACCGCCAAAATGCTCATCGGAGTTGAACTTTTTTTTTTTTTTTTTTGCCATCCTCTTAAACTTGATGACACTGATTGGACTTGAAGTGACGAGCTGGTCTTGGGAATAGGAAGCTGACAAGTGGAACTCGACACAAGCAATGGCAACTACAAGCAAAGGTGTCTAAGTGCTCAATCATGTCAGGGTTTTAGGATTCCTTTAAGTTGTCATCTCTAATACATGAGGGCGCTTTCCAGCCCCCGACCGCGCAACAAAGTCATTAGACTGGGAGGAAAGATGAAATATAAATCAAGCGTCTCTCTCTCTCTCTCTCTCTCTCTCTCTCCTGCTCGCTCGGCCCCCTCCCCTGTGAACAGGTGGCTGAGTTGAATGAGAGGGTGCGCTAACTTGGCTGTCACCGTGTTTTCCAACAGAACCGCTGCTTCTAAAGCCAAACCACCGTGAATTATACATCTATGGCAGTAATTCTCTCAGAGGAGAGAGACACACACACACACACACACACACACACACACACACACACACAGACACACACAAAGTGAGAAGGGGGGCTAAGAGAGTTAGAGAGATTAATGGCTGAAGCGGTTGTTTTTGACGCAGCGATCCTTGGCTCCGCTTCCCGCCTGCCGCTTATTGGCTTTTCAGAGCACATTTATTTATTTCGTTAACAAGAGAGAGCGGCCACGTCGCTGTCACTCTTTTGGCTCGCTCCCTGCCACGGCAGACTTGTCATCTCCTGCGCCGTGGCGTGCGCCTTTGAACCCCGCCGCGGACGACAAGGTGAGAATATTAATAGTGCAACAAACAAGACTTTAAAAATAGCAGTTCTGTCGGAGGCCAAGGGTCACCGATGCTTTTTGTCCCGCAGATTGACCTGTTGGAGAAAAGAGTCAAGATCTCATATAAACGTTGCTTGTTTTGTCACCAAATTATCTGTATAAAAAATATCAGATTCAGCTGAGCTACAGTTAGTGTTGTTAGAGGTTTTCAGGTTGTAGTCCAACAGGTGCCAGTAAATCATACATCACAACTAAAAAGACAAAACTTCAGTGCTTTTTTCCCCCCAATATGACAAAAATGACATCTACAAATGGGATTTGAAATCACGCCATCCTCGCCCTCGGTGCACGAATCCCTCAAACTGATGTAAAGACGCTGATTGTGACGCGAGATAAAAACGCCGGGGTCGAGTGCAATCTGAAATGAATAGTCAATCCGTGGACTAATCTGTATTCAGCCTCCCGAGGGAGTCGGCGCAACGGGCCGTCGCCGGGGCTCGGCCAATAAACGCATTCAAGTCGGGTTTCAACACAGCGCGGCGTGTTCCAACATAATCTGTCCGGGAGGTCGTGACCTCCACGTCCCCCCTGCCTGCGGAATAAAAGAGGACCTCAGGCTGGGATGACAGGAGAAGTCTTCCAAGGAGTTCATGTTACCACATGTCATAATAACAAGAAGCTACTGTTCCCCCGCCAGGCTCCTTCCCCCTTTGTCTTGGAGGGGGGCTGGGGACGGGGGCAGACAGGACACGCTGGCAGAGCTGAAACTGAATATTATCATTGGGGGGAATCTTGTTTCATGTTACTGAGCGGCTAGGCCAGCTAGCTGAGTGCACCGCCACTTCAGCTGACAGGAGCAGTCCACTTTCAAACACTTTCACCAACACACACTTATTCACATAAGTCTACACTTCCCAGTTCCTTGACCACCAATTTTTATTTATAGGCCCTACACACCTTTCACACACGCATGCTGTACATTCACGCACACAAGCGCTGACCGCTTAACCCCCCCCTCACTCACCCTCCATGGCGATTGAGAGGTCAATATCTCACTTTACCATCAGCTACACTTTCCTCTGTCACTCACGGCTTCCACTCCATTCAAACAGCAGGTTAGCCCGACAAAGGAGACCGCGGGGGAGCTGCGCCAGCCTTCCGCACACACAAACACACACACACACACATAACGCAGGGCCGTGCGAGACGCGGCGCTGCTCGGGGCTTGACGGGTGCTTTGTGCTCGTCAGTCAGCCGGCCCCTGGGTCCTGAAGATACCTTCAGTCAGCGAGGCCGGCTCCCTGAAAGGAAGGGATTCACACAGCTCTGAAATATTGATACCTGCAGCACGCCGACCTTTTGACCTCTCCCGTTGCATTCTTAGAGGAGGAGAGGAGGCGGGGAAGGAGGAGGAGGAGGCCGGAAGTGTGGGATGTGGCCAGGTGCAAAAAAAGCCAGTCTCTTCTGGCTAACGTGAAAATGTACAGATTGTTTTTGACGTGCGCGGCGGGCCACTACGCGGGGATTCAGTCGGACGAAAAGTTAATGCATGAATTTTTCAAATGATGAAAACGCTCACTAGAGGACGGATAGCACAGAGTTAGCCTTTGACTCCAGGACAGAGAAATGGCGTGATGAGAGAGAAAGATGGCGAGGGAGAGGGAGGGGGGTATCGGGTCGGAAGTTTGACATTCCTGTGGGCGATGTGTGTCTCGTCAGTGAACGCGTTTGGATTCTTTTAACGGGAGTCGATACCCCCTTCCGCTTCCCAAGCACTCACTGTGAGCTGAGCCGGGGTAATGCCATTGAACGGGGACAATGGGGCCTCTTAAAAGGCAGCTTTTAACTGGGCGTGTGCACGTGGATATCAATACGGCCGATAGTTTTCCATGTAAGAAGATCAAACGCAGAGACACTGGGCGAATTCTCAGTGAAGAAGCAGACAGATAAATAAATGAAATGACTGGAGGGAGTTTATTTTAAAGAGAAAGTGTTTTGCTGTTGTACATACAGGCGCCCCCCCCCCACCCCCTTTCTCTTTGCTTAGACACACATGCTCCGGCGTAAGCTCTTCAAGTTTAAAGCATGCATTTCAAAGGCGCTTGGGTGCCTGTATCACTGCTTTAGACAAATGGGCGAGCTCTTAGGAGATAGAGGGGGACATCTGAGGCACGGGGGAGAGAGAAAGGGGGGAGACAGGAGCAGGGAGAATGAAAGAGGAAAGAACGAGCGGGGTTAGAGAGACAGAGGGTGAGACAGAGAAGGAGAGAGTGAGAGAGACGAGGGAGGAAGAGAAGGAGGGGGCGCGATTGCACGCTTTCAACTGCCTTTTGTGAGTCTCTCTGCAGATGTCACCAGCTGTTCCCCTGCATGGAGGGTTCCAGAGCGTGGAACATCGCCTCCGGCCCCGTCCTCGGCCACCTTTCAAGTGTCAATCAGACAGGGGGGGGGGGGGGGAGGGAGGACTGGTTGAGGGAGGCAGGAGAAAGGGGGGAGTTCAGTGGAAGGGAGGCAAAGGGGGCCAACAGACTGGGCTTCGGTCACTGTCCTGAGAACAGTGCCAGCGATTCGCCATTGATTCAGCCCCCCAACCCCACCCCTCCCTCCCTCCATCCAACCTGCTCAATAACAGAGAGAGGATGGAGCCAGCCGTGTGCGGCGTGCAGACAAAAGAGGCCCGTGGGCAAGGTTAGCTGGAGATCACACGGCTGCAAGGCTACTGCTTCCACAGCGCTACCGTTAGCCACAGCGTTAGTGATTAGCGATAGCCGATGCCCCCGACCCGACCCCTCCTCCTCCTCCCCCCCCCACACCGGCGCTCCTTGGTTCAACGCATGCAGAACCGTGAGGGTGACCTACGATTAGACGCGCGCGGCGGCGGGAGCATAAGGGGGAAAAACTGGTCACCGCGAGTGAACGAGTAAACATAAAAGCGTCTGACATATGGCGTGATTGACACTGAGACAAACAGTGTCTAACGAGGAAGAGACGGTGTGCTTAACACCGCTTAACCTTGGAGCGTCTAGTCGGCCGACATAACTCCAAGACACTTTTATTGACGACATCAATATCTACTGTACGCGCGCCGTGTGTATAACCTTCTGATCCAGCCAGTGATGATGCCGCCGCTGAAACCTGCAGCACAGGGCCGTTTAATCAAGCAGACAGGGTCAGTCGCAGGAACCCGTAGACAGGAACACAAACAATTCCTCCGCGGTTTATATTGGCAGACAAGTCTGCATCGGAAAAAAACGGTGCCGCCGTCCCATTGATGTGATATAATTCAAAGCCTGAAAAAACACGGCGATTCTCTGGTTTTATTGACAGCTTAAAAGTGAGACTCTCAATGCATCTTATCAGGCAGCGTAAGTAGGTCTATTATACACACTATTGCCGCTGCCCTGCTGATAACCTCTGTGCCGAGGCTGCAGAACAAAGGCCTTTGAAGAGGAGAGGAACCGGTGGATTTCGTGTGATTTATGTCTTTTAAAAACAAGATGGCTGAGCAGAGGTACCAGACCATGGCTGACCTTAGTGCTTCCTGTCACCTACTTGTGTACGTGTGTGTGTGTGTGTGTGTGTGTGTGTGTGGCTCCGCGGGCGACAAGTACTCAAAAACACGTACACCGAAAATAGCCACATAAATGATTCTCCTATAGAGTGGATTGTTCCAAGTTGAAGACACAATTGTGGAAGGGAAAGTCCAAAAAGTTTTTTAAAATACAGCTCTGCTTGAAATGTGCTGCTGCTATCCAGAGAGATAAGTATCGTGGTTATGATAGCAAGAAAAGAAATCCTGAGATCTGTTTGAGCATTGTTTGTGTTTCCGGACCGTCGACTGACTGTCTGGCCCTAAAGCTGCAGTGTGTGTGAATGGCAGGAAACTGTTTATATATAGAAAACAGTTTATATTCAACTGTATGTTGTGCATTTAATGTAATTTCAATGTATCGTGCTAATCTTAAGGTACAACCTTTCAGAAATACGCAATATGATTGTGGGGAGTGTTTGTGGACAGGTTAAGGTGTGATGTCATTTCCTTATAAAAGCTATTTATTTTTCTGCTGATAGTAAATAGTATTAGTTACCATAGAAAACGGTGTTTCAGACTAACCAGTTTGTACTGGTTTATACTCATTATAAATTCATCAAAAAGATATTTCCTGACTCGTGAACAAGAGATGACCCCTCTTCAGATTGTCGTCACGAGACAAAAGGAGGCCAAATCGCTCCTGCCTGTCAGACATGTAGCAAAACACAACTTCAGTCAAGGGGCCAGCACTTTTTTTTTCCTTTTTCCAAGGGGTAATATCCTTGGGCATTAATCACCCCAGTCATAAATCAAAAGAGTGCGATCGCCCCTCCACTTCAATGCCCTGCCGCATCCCTCCTTCACTTCCCATCCCCTCTCCCTCTTCCCCTCCCGTGCTGTGCCTCTCCACAGTTAGCAAAAGTTGAAAAATAATAAATCAAAAGAACGACCTCAGCTATCCTGCCACACGCCATCGCCCGCTCCCCCCCCCCTCCCTCCCTGTCCCCCTGCTGCCGCACCATCACCCTCTCATCCTCCTCGACCTTCTACCCATCAAAGTTCATCAAACGCGTCAGAAATCAAGAGTGGCTTCCTCAATATTTCCTCATCATCCACCCCCCCCAGATGTGTTTGCCACCACTGACTGAACCCGACACCAGTCTGAGGTCGCGGGGTCACCTGGAGGTCTCGTGGCCGACCGGCTGAATGTGTCATTGTCCCACTCGCTCTGAACCTCTGCTATCTTTGGGAGCCCACTTAGTTGCGAGACCCGTGTTTTTCTGATCCCCCTCCTGCAGGAGTGAAAAATAGCAGGAAACGTATATCTGTCATTGTCCATTCAGGAGATCACCTGTAAGGAAACGAAGCGGCCAGCAAGTGCTGACACAATCATCCCTGCGCCTAGCAACACATCCTGGTTCCGGCCCAGACGCGAGGGACCGTACAGTATGTCTGAGCTGCTGCACTTCCTGCCCCACAAGGCAGCGGGAGGGAGGGGGGGATGGACGCTAGGTTATCACACGCTGAAAGGGGAATTCTGCAGAAAAAATAAAGACTTTTTGTGTTGAAGGACTGAAAAGAAGGTCAGACACACTGACTCAGATCATATCTAGCTGTTTTTCCATTTGCAAATGAAACAAACAAACATGGTGGACAAATGAAAGTCAAAGGGCATGATGCACAGATTTCAGAAAACAAAAAATATGAAAGTTTCACAGCCAAGATAAGATTGCTTGGTTTCAAAAGACATTTTGCGACGACCGCTGTCGCCGTCGCCAGTCACGCATGTTTTTCGAGTCGACTGGTGGTTTTTCTTCACCCTGACTCAGCGAACGGCCACCGTTTGATCTTCTCTGCTGTTGTGATGTCGTGTTCCTCCCATTACAAAGAGTACCAGGAAACGGTGGCCCCTGGAGAGATGGGAAAGAGACCCTGTTTATCCTGAGCAGAACCCATACTCGTGATTACAACCCAGCCCTGCACCTGGCCCCAGTGACATGCCAAGTACACACACACACACACACACACACACACACACACACACACACACACACACACACACACACACCAACTGACATGCTCTGCACACGTGCAAGAAAACTATGAGATCGTAAAAAAGTATTAGACTCTTAATAATGTCACATCTGTCAGTAGCTTTCAATGCATTGAAAATGTTGATGCTGCAGAGCACATTATATATTTTGAGTTATAGTTTATTTTACTTGTCTTTAGTTTGCTGATCATTTTCAAGTTTTCTTGGAAGAACGATAGAAACTGAGTCTTCAAATTAATTGAGAAATATAATATTTGTCAACAAATGAGCATTAAAATAAATTAATAAACTTCCTGACTAATAGGTGGATTATCTTGATTAAACGGGTCGTGATTTCTAACTTACTTCCATACTAGTAGTGGAAAAAAAGCCAGTAAATTAAGGGACAGAGGTTCCTAACGATACAGGTGATTTTGACTTTTGAAAAATAAAAAAATAAAACTTTAACTTGTTCAGATATTGAAAACATAACAAAGTGAAAGCATTTCAACGACAACTGTCATCTAGGACTCACTCACCCTATGGACAAATATCACACACGCACACAATGCTTTCTAAGAATTTTGTGGGGGGGGGGGGGTTGTTTACATCGGAATGCGTTCTGGTGGACTTTATTAAGAAACGATCCACAGGCCAAAGGTAACTTTCTATTTGTACATGATCTCACCCAGGAAACATACATTACACTCTTACTAAAAATACCCTGCCAGAAACCACAGAACATGTTGAATCAGGGCCATAGAATCCAATTTGGCAGTGGGGGTTTGTATTGTGTGGGCGGGCGAAACAACACAGAAGTGCTCTGACGTCTTGCCTTTGTGTTCGCGAGGAGTCACGTTGCAAACCGGCCGAATCAAAGACTCGCCGACAACGTTCGACGGCCAATTTAGTCCCTTTTTTGAGCTGAATGAGCCGGGTGCAGCTCCGTATCTTTCATGCTGCTTTTTTTTTTATTCACCTCATCTTCTCTCAGCAGCACTCGAGTTCACTAACTCCATCTCAATGTCTGCAGGAACTCAAACCACTTATTCTCACCTTTGAATTTGGGCAAAACTTGGGAGGACGTAGATTTCAGAAAGTCTCTCATGCACTCGCAATTACAACTGGCTCTACTTTTTCCTCTCTCTCTCCTCTCTCTCTCTCTCTCTCTCTCTCTCTCTCCACAGTGTGCTGGCTGCCAGTTCTGGAGGAGCTCTATTGTCTCTTGGACCAGCACCTGTCACCACAGTGTTAAAATGCAGAGGAGCGGGGCCGTATGGTGTAGGACGCCCTCAGCAGGCCACTGGATATGTGTGTAAACGCCTCAATCACACGCACACATCAACACACGCACACATCAACACACACACACACATCAACACACACACATGCTCACAAGTTATTCCTTGTTAAATTGGGGAGGGGTGTGTTGGAGGTGTCGTGGAGGTCATTGAAGCTATGTGTGTGTGTGTGCTAGATGTGTGTGTGTATTTAATCCAGAGAGCAAAGACAGTTTGAGCTGTTAAACAGCTGAGTGTCAAAGGGCTTTTATCAGGGTGAGTGGCGCCTGGACACACACACACACACACACACACACACACACATTCATGTACCATACAAATGCATCAAATTATACTGCATCTCCGCATCTCCACACACACACACACATTCATGTACCATATAAATGCGTCAAATTAAACTGCATCTCCACACACACACTCACACTACAGCATGAAAGTAGATGGCAGCGATATTGTCATTTAAAAACAGCTGTTAAAATCACACACACACACACACACACACACACACACACTTCGAGGTCCGTCTTACGCAGTGGTGAACCCGGCTGTTGCTACTTCTCACTTTCAGAGAACATGACGAGAGCATGTGATGAGGACAACAGCAGCGTGTGTGCGTGTGAGTGTGTGAGTGTGTGTGTGACATCGTGAAGCCTCGTAATAAATCCACTTCTTTACTTTCACAGTTCAGCCTTTCATGCCCCCTGGCCTTTACATGTAACTTATTTTCTTTACATTAAAGTGCATTTATTTAAAGAATATATTTTTATGTCATGTATTTTACATGAATACATTACAACCTCCTGACATCCTGACAGCTACACTGCGTCTCTGAGTATAGATATTGCTGGTTCAGGTCTGGCGGAGCACAGTTACATCAAAAAATGAGCGTATTTAAGATGCCTCCGCTTCACTCCAGCCTGGACAGATTAAAGCTATTTTTGACCACAGTTTACAAGAGCAATTATATTGTTATCTTATACCTTGAAGGTGGACCAGCTATTTTCCTTTAAGTGACAAGTTTAACAGTTAAGTATTAACATCCCTACTGCAAACTACGCACTTTTTTCTGGAAAACAGAAGGTTCAGCAACAGCATCATGGTGTATGTGAAAGGAGGGGCAACTGATCAAAATAAAACATACTAATATATAACTACATACTTATATACTTGGTATGAGCAAGTTACCAATTGGTGGTACTTGCTCTTGGTCTGAATACCAATATCTCTATGGAGGCTACAATGCTGCGTAAAAGTAACACAAGTAGTCCACAAGACAGGTAAAGACCTATCGGACTCTTTTAACATTAGCTACAATTAGCCACTATAAACTGGTCATATCCAGCCAGTGTAAACTCCCAATTATGGCAACGGATCGTAAAAATTCACAGGTTTGAGTCACGGATCTCGGAGCAGCAGGAAAGGGAGCAGATACCGATTATCAATCGTTGACAGCAATAAGTAGAAAGTAAGTTCCTGAGTATCTGTGGAGTGGAGCAACAGTTTGATTACATATACATTTAACTTTGTATTTGCAAGGAAGAAGGAAGATTACTTAATCCTGCTATATTACAGGTTTTTAATGACACCGTCACTCAGCCCCATGTTGAATTGTACAACCTCGTGTGATGGGTATAAGCTGCTTAGCATTCAGACTTGCTATGTTGTGACTGCACGTCTCTGCATCCGTGGACAGGAGCCCCTTGTACGTACACACACACACACACACACACACACACACACACACACACACACCTCCCCCAGTATAACCTATATCTTTATCTAAATAAAGGCATGTTTCAGATTATCATGCTAATGCAGAGGCATTGTTTACCAGTCCACTTTCCTGTGGCCTCCTAGACCCTCCCAGTCCTCCCTCCTTCTCCCCCTCCCTTCCCATCCCCATCTCTGTGTGGACCTCCCGATTGTGCATTTGCAGCTCCCAAGTCCTTCATCCAGTCATTATCTCCTTTCTATCTCTTTTTAAGTCCCCGCTGCCTCTGCCCAGAAAATGTCCTCGTATTGTTGTTCAGGAGGACTTAAGACGCTCTTGGCCGCACTGAAACGCTCCCAGCAGATGTTTCCCCATTTGAGCACTTTTTTTTTATTGAATGAGCTTTCTTTCTCTGAGAGGTGGACAGGGAGGGGGGGATGATATAGATAGACGGGAGGAGGTTTTAAACATTAGAAGGTCAACAGCTGGTTGCTTCTCCCTCCCTGGGTGCATTAACCTCTTTGGCCCTCTTGCAGCAGTGCAGTACAAGGAGCCTCTCTGCATCTGGAGCTTAAGTAGGGCAAAAATATCACTGTCGCCATGGTGAGGGGACAACAGACCCTGGAAACAGGCTGGAAGATGGAAGAGCTGATCATGGCACCACAGCAAAGTCTTATCCAGCATGTGTGCGTGTATTTATATGTATATATAGACACATATACTTATATATATACACCGGCACCCCCTAATTTAACACCCATTTCCTTTTCTTTTACAACTTTAGAAGATGAAACTATGTAAATGTTCACTCCTTGTCCCACTGTTCCCAAAAGAGTGAAGATTGTAAACTGTAACTGAGCTACACTTCTAATCTCACTTGTCAACATACCTTTGATTTGCATGCAAAGTCATAAAAAAAGACATCCATGCCACAGATACGCATTGATGTATATAATCTTGTTTACCCACTGAATTGTCACGTTGATGTGATAGCATAACATGCACATGAAGCCCCAAATAAAACAGAAAGGTGGATTTTAATCAAGCAGGAACCTGAAGCATTCATTGAGAGATGGATCTGAACACACACACACACACACACACACACACACACACACAAACACACACCAAGTCAATCGCCATTGAGCAGCCGTCACTTTGAACATCCGAAGTGTACATTTTCTTGAGTAAACAGGCCGATTGTCTGCGCCTCTCTCAACCCCTCCGCAGCTGCTTCGCCTTAAGCCATCGCCATCGTCATTACCATCATCATCATTATAATCATCAGCCTGCTTAAACAAGGAGAAAACAAAAGGTGGAGACACACAATGGGCCTCGGTAGCTTTGAGGAACATATCAAGGCTTAGCGAGAGAAAAGACAGAGGGTTTGCCATCTTTATTTGAATAGTCAGCCTTTGCCTCACGCAGGGCTCGGCCCTTTCTTCATCTTTACTCAGTATTGGGTGTTGTGTGCTCAAGTGAAAGGTGTGCGAGTGGAGGTGGGTGAGAGCGCCACAATAGGGGCAGGTGCTGCCGCGTTTGCCTTCATGCAGTTTGTTAGCTCAGGGAACAGACACACAAGCGCACAATGCTCAAGGAGAAGCCATCGCTCCCCGACACTTGCATTCTGTCGTCTCCTCCTTTTTCACACGGAGGCGTATCACATCACTCGCGTCTGAAAAGCGACGTCGCATCGCCGCTGGCGAAACGTAGACATGCATCCGCTTCCCGCGTTGAAAACACGCATAGCATACTGTGCTACCTGTTTAAACCCATTTAGTGTGATTAGAAGGGGCAGTCGGCTGATTATACATGTCAAAGTCAATTTTGCCGGTTAAGGAGACGCAGCTGCATCATGTCTTCTGTGGTTCTGCACAGGAACGTGACATAAGCACACAAACACACACCATCATGTGTCGGTGAGTGAAGAAGACGTAAAGCTTGCCAGTCCAAAATAGTCACAATAGACTGAGACAGTTATTATATCTTTATTTACTTACGTTAAGTCATTTGTTTTCCATTCATTTGAATTCATGTTTTCTGCAAATAACCGCTATAGATAGAAAATAAGAATAAGAAATGGAAGTGTCAAATGCGTGGAGAGCAGGAGCAACCAGGGCAAATAAAAGTCAGGTCTTGGTGCACCAAATACCCTTTCTTTAATAACCTTTCTTTTCCTAAACCAAACTGTCAGAGTCAGTAGGCTTCGAACAAAGTGACGGTTTCAGCAACTTTTTCCAAAACCGACAATAACTGAAGGATGTGAGAAGTCACAGATATCGCTGTTTGAAGAACAAAGTAAAGTAAAGTTAAGGGAGATGTTCGGACTCTGTTAACTTTTACTATTCAGCACACCTGGCCAGTGGCAGCGTGAAGGTCAGATCGTCATTTTGTCAGCTTCAGAAATAGTTGAACACTGTGTCCCGAATTCTGATGTGGGAAAGAAGGTTTCTGAAGCTGTTCCGACAATCATTTTGTAGACAGACAGACAGATTTGTGGTAGCACACATTGAATCCAGTCAACCGCATCCTTCCCACTGATCAACTGTATAAATCATCAAGCCTGATAGTTGTACACAATTCCTTTTTTTCTTCGCCTTTGTTTTCTTTGTTGTTGTTGTCGTTTTTTGTTTACCTCCCCTTCTTGAAACGCAAGGAGCATTGAGGTATTTTTCTGGCAGTCGCAGGAGACGACGGGCTGAAATCGCAGGAGCAGACACTTCCACCGCCAAGTCTCACACGGCAGCACAGCTAGAAATTAATTAAAACAGGAGATGAGAGCGAGCGAGAACAAGAGAGAGAGATAGGGGGGTAAGGGAGAGGAGAGAGAGAGAGAGAGAGAGGAGGGAGGGAGGGGGTGCAGATGGGAAGGGATCACAAGGAAAATACAGACACGCACAGTAAAAAGGATGTTGTGCAAAAGTATTGTTACTTGTGCGTGTGTGTGTGTGTGTGTGTGTGTGTGTGTCGGCTCGCATGAGAACATCAGTTGTCCTCTCTTGACTCTCTCGCCGCAGACAGACGAGGGGAACAGTGTGATCCTGACACAAATCCTTGGGTAAGGGTCCTTTTCCTGCCCTCCCTCCCTCGCCCTTTTTTCTCTTTGCCATCAGTAAATCCGGGTTTCACTACAACTTAAGCACTTAGCTGTAATCCCCATGAAGAGGCGATAGCCCTGCGCAAGTCACTTTTCTGCCATTAAAGGCATACAATAGGGGCGTGTTAGGGACTCACTTAAATGGATTGAGCACAAAGCCTGTGCTTGATAAGTTTTTAGCTGGGAAGAATCCGCCGTTTACACCCCTCCTTTTGTGCATTCTCTTAGATGTACTTGTCTCAACAGTCTAAGCCGATTGTATCCCTTTTTTTTTTTGCGTTTGTTTAATTCCTGCAGTACAGAAAGGCTTTAGAATATGTCCTATTTCTTTCTTTTTTTTTTCCTCAAACAAATGTCACAGTGAAAATTTACAATGGGGGATATCTCTATCCACTTCCTACAAACTAAACACAGGGGATAATGGCCTCTTCTTGATATTTCCAAAGCTCTCCCTTCAACTTAAGCCACTGTTTCTAATCTTTTTAACATGGCGCATCAGCCGGACTGAGGGGAAGTATTTTGATTCGCTCGTCTCCCTCGGACGAAAAAAGGCCATGGAGGAAGTGGACTCCAGACTCTTCAGAAAACACTAATACCCAGCATCCTCCTGGGGGGATGCACTCCGATACCGCTTATCAAAGGAAGAACACTGAAACACAAGCGGCCAAGAAAAGAGGCCGGGGGACAAAACCCGCATTGTCACCGCCCGTCATTTGCACACTGGCCATAGAGGAACATTTGGGAAAGACAATCCACAGTTGTCGCACGTGAAATCAATTAAAGGAAAAGAGCCCGTGGAAAACCAGGGCGGAGGATCATCCTGAGGAGGACTCACTATGAACAAGTTCCAAATTATTGGAGAAGTTCAAGGACATAGGAGTTAGTTCCCGGGACACATGGAGGTCGTTACTTGGAAGGTGTTATCTAGATACACCTGCACATCCTCCTCTCAAGTCTACTTTGAGGAATAAAGTGGTTAAAAAGATGATCTACACATTTTATATTTAGTTGTTGCATTCCCTCACTGCTCTGTTTAAAGACAGTGGTTTGTGCTTACACATGATCATTTGCATGTATTTACCTTAAGACTTGTTTTCTAGTCAGACAGGCGGATAAATCCTGGCAGAGAGAGAAACGAGAGGAAAAGCGAGGGGGGACGCTAAGTCACCGAGAGCCGATCTAATCCAGAGGTTTGAGTGTTTGCCACTGCCACCGTGTCTTAAAGCAGATCTCAGTAGGAGGTGGTGAGATGCTCCTCGGGGCTCAGGACTCTAATGGTTTGATTAAGCTCATCCAACCAGGCCTGGCTGCTCGGACTAAACCTCCATTTAAGGACCAGACAAAGACGGGACCGCCGGGACGGATAAGAGTATTAAATCTGACTGCTCACAAACACAGAGAAGTAGACTGTACACAATGCACACACACACACACACACACACACACAACACACACAGTGATGGCAGTATGCATGTGATGCACACACACCCCGTCTCATTTTTTGCACTTCAAAATGATTTCTAATGAAACA
The DNA here is from genome assembly GCA_029853015.1 of Chelidonichthys spinosus. Classification (NCBI taxonomy): domain Eukaryota; kingdom Metazoa; phylum Chordata; class Actinopteri; order Perciformes; family Triglidae; genus Chelidonichthys; species Chelidonichthys spinosus. The sequence goes on along the minus strand of CM056838.1, from coordinate 6,932,282 downwards.
GAGTAGCACGCTATATGCACACTAACGTACAGAACACATAAGTAAACGACACAAGCGCACATGAATACAGAGGAAAACTAAAACGTTTGTGCCTTTACGTCCATAGAAGCACACACACACACACACACACACACACACACACACACACGCACGCACACGCACACGCACACGCACACACACACACACACACACACACCAGTGTGTTGTCTGTGTTTAGCATTGTTTTGGAATACAAAGGGTTAAGTCCACCAGCTCACTCTCCCTGACTTTGCTGGCTAGGCTGTAAGGCTACTAAGTAGCAGCTGTCCACCTGGCGAAGGAAGACCCTTCTATCGACACACACACACACACACACACACACACACACAAACACACACACACCAAAACACAAACACACACATATATGCCCTCTTGAGGAGAAACTGCTCTAACTCTCATTTACACAGACGCCTGCCTGCATGTACACACACACACACACACACACACACACACACACACACACACACACTTTCGTGGAGGAGAGGCCCAGATGGTCAGGGAGGGGAGCAGTGCCCAGTGTCAGTGAGATAGAGACAGAGAGAGAGAGAGAGAGAGAGAAGAGAGAGAGAGAGAGAGAGAGAGAAGGGAGAAAGTGAGATAGTTGGAAAGGGGGAGGCGAGGGACGGCGGCCAAACCCGAGTGGAGGAGCTGAAACAGGAAGACAACATCGCACCCGTTCAGCCGGCCAGAGAAAAAGGGTCCATCTCTGTTACCAAACACACACGATCTGTAATCACACGGCTCCACTGATCTCAGGTCTGCACCAGCACCTCGGGGTCTCAATGGCAACAGTGAGCGGTTTAAAGGAAGAGCTCAACAGTTTTGGAGGAGTTTTGCCCCAAAAGTTGGATGAAGGTGGCGACTTGCTTAGCTTAGCATGAAGACCTCGCCAAAGTTTGAAATGATGATTACCAGACTGTTAGCCTCTACGGTGAAGATTCATTTTTATGGATGAGTCAAACAAGAAAACTGTAACAGAAGCTAAAGAGGCTCCAATATCATCGGCCATGCAACTCCGGTCCTTTCTACAATGAATCCACATATAAAGTCTACTTCAGGGGTGTTGGTAGACATGATTTACAACTTTGGGAGGAGCCAAGTCACCCGTGTTCCCCGCTGCTTTCCCCACACGTTTCTTTATGCTAAGCTAGGCTAACCACGCTCAAAAAGATTGCTTAACAACGGACGGTGAGTAAAACAATTTCCAACAATGAGACGAATACATTTGCGCAATTATAGAATCTAGCTCAGCCTACACACTGTAAAAACTGACAAGTAAAAACAGAACGGGGGGGGAACAAAGGCAGGCATCTGAGCAGCGAGTTGTTTCTGGGATGTGAAACCCTTCGTCCAGATGGCGATATTTTTTTCCAGCTTTAATTCATTTATTTCATGTCACAGTTGTGCTTTGATCGCTCCTCTCTAATAATTAATGTGGTTTTGCTGCGCGCTGCTCTTGAAGTCATTGTTCCAGTCTCCACTGTACCAACGCGAGCTGGCTTTGACTTCAACACCTGATGGGAAAACGACGAGGCGCCCCCCCCTCCTCCCCTCTGCTCACCCTCCTTCCCTCTGTCTATTTATCCAGCTCTCTATTACTTCTCCTTTCTTTCTCTGAGCTTTGAATCGTCTCGAAGGGGGTCTCAGTGTTGTTGTTCACACACTTCTACTAAAACACACACTCTCTCTCTCACACACACACACACACACACACAAACACGGCTGTCTGGTGTCTCTCCAGAGTGGTTGGGATACAGTGGTTGGCATGTGTCACTCATCCATTATTGATTAGATCCAGCTGCCATCATCTACAGATCACTTAGAGCTCCACCATTGTCTCCGTCTCACACACACTCACGCCCGAGCAAACTCGCTCGTTCGCCGCCGAACTCGTCCGTTTCTCCTTCGCTCCGATTATTGACTCGTTGTCGTCTTAAATTCACGATTAGTTCTGAGCTAAAATAGTTCTTACATCGACTTGTATTGACAAGGGAGGGATTGGAACCCCTTTAAAATGTAGAAACGTGTTTTGTCATTATTATTATTATTATGGCTACGTGATAAAAAACATCCCATTACACCTGTAACTACTCAATGAATTAACAGCATGTCAAAGGTCGTAGTCATATTTGTATGCCATCACTAACAAGGAACCTTTGTTAGAGTATGTAAATAAGAGTATGGCTTTATTAATTCCTAATAAATTAGTCATTATTACTCTATAGATCAGTTATCAATAAAACCGACTTTGGGTGTAAAATCTCCCTCAGTGTGATTTTTGTCCAACTTTTAACTCTTAGATTCACCTTGATGAACTTCCATCTCTCTTATTTAAATATGCATTTTAAATATGAACAAAAACATTATTATGATCTGTAGGGAATCTGTAACAAAACCCATTCACTAACAACTAATTAAGATATAAAACAGCAGCTCGTTTTAAATCAACTTACATAATCGTCCATCATGCTAGAGGAGGATAAACACCAATCGGAGCTTTTCACAACCAAAACATTCTTCTTATAAATTGCTTGTATTATAATCTATGAATTAATACATCCTCAGCCATCAATAACATAAACAATATAATAAACCCTTTTATAAAAGAGAGCCTTACTAGAGGTGAATTCAAGTTCTAGTTTACGATCTCATGCCACAGAAATGAGGATGGAGTAGCAGAAAATATCGGACACGCCAGGAACCCCCATAGAGATAAAAATGACACATTTATGTCAAATCCAAGTGGCGCTTATTTCATTTTTCTGCTATTTGTGTGCAGTGATTTGTACACTTGCCTCACGAGTGAGGAAGCGGGAGGGAGGGAGAGACAGAGAGAGAAAAAAGGGGGGAGAGATGCACTTGTTGGTGGAAGGTTTAGGGGCGTAAGAAGAAGAGGGGCTTTGACAGACATGGAGGGAGGAGGGAGGTTATGCCCTCTGCAACATATCCACTCAACCATGGCTGTTCTCAACACCCCCCTCTCACTCCTCTCTGACTCTCTTTCTTTTTTTTCCAAATGCAAGTCACCGTGAAAAATGTGCTGGTCCAATATTTGCACAGAAGTGGTGCTGGGACAGGCAGATAACCTATCAGTATTTGAGTTTGGCTTCCCATGCTCCAAATAGCCATCCTCCGCCTGTTTAGCTTATTGATTGGCTTGGCAAGAAACTAGGTCCCCTCAGCAGTGACCAAGGTCATACAACACATGGACTCTGTGCCACCCATCTACCCCCTCCCCAACACTACCACCACCCCTTCGACACCCACCACAATCTCTTCCTCCTCCTCGTTTCTCTCTCTCTCACACACACACCACCATGTGCACACACACGCGTATGAGCGTGATTGTTTGGATGCATTCATTCTCTCACACGATGGGAAAGGCATGAACAATGTAATGAAGTTTTAAACGTGGGAGAAACGAGTCGCATTAGTGATCAGCATGAAAACACAGTGAGAGATAGAGAGAGAGAGAGATAATATGGCGTGGTTCTGTGAATGTTTGGGGGGAAAAAACACATGAATTTTAAATGTAAAATATTTGTAAATTTTGTTTTGAAAAAAAAACAACAACAACTAAATGGTTTAAAGCTGAATTTCCACATTGGATTTATTACGAGAAAATGCTTGAAATGCATGAATTTAAGCAATGTACCCTTTTAACTGGACTGTGTGTGTGTGTGTGTGTGTGTATGTGTGTGTGTGTGTGTGTGTGTGTAATGACTCAGGGTATGGACCAGGGGCAGCGTCCTCCACTCCTCTCTGGGAATCAATGAGATTGAATTCTGAAGGTTTTCTCAGGGGCATCAGTCCTGCTTGTCAATAGTGCTCTGTGTCACAAGTGCATTTTGTGTACACACACACACACACACACACACGCACACACACTGTCCCAAGCCAGACCTTTCCCTCGCCCCTTCCCTTCATCTCCCACTCTTCCAGTCCTCAATTAAACTTGCCCCATGTTTCCCCCCTTTTCACATCCCTGCTGTTATCGGCATCACCTTCTTCCTTTTACAGTTTTATAAACAAACTCTTCAGATCACAGTCTTTTTCCTCAGTTTTCTACCATGTAGAAATGTCATAATCAAATTAAGGGTGTCCCATATGATTGGTTTTCAACACATTCGTTTTTCCATGATTTTATTAGTAAAAATCTCTCCTCGCTTTCACAAATATAAAGTTAGCGGAATAAAATATCTTGCATGGAAAAGGTCCACTTACAGTTATGTGACCGAAGTTCCATACTTGATGATGAATTATCTCCATGACAACTGAGGAAAAAATGAGTTGAAAGCTCTAGCAATGCTAGAAACTTGACGGTGGGCCAACACTTATGATGTTGTTTTCATTGCATTGTTATGCATATAATCATATTTGCTGCTCTTTGTCAGATATTTCACCCAAAACATTTCAAAGTTTGACTCAAAGAAAAAAAAACTCCGGATTAGCTATTTGAAATCTACTCTCATCCTGTAAAGTCTGACTCCTTCCATGGAGGTCAGAGGTCACAGAACAGCATCTCTGAAACTAATTCAGGGCTTTGACGGACTGTTGTACTAAACAGATATAAATTACTAGAACGTGACTTCTTCAGGATAATTGTATTCTCTTGTATTCTATTATATGTTATTGCTGATTGTAGTCAGGTGAACCCCAGGCTGGTTGCAGTGTAACCTGTGGCCAGGCGGATGATGATGAGTGGGACAAGCTGTGTGATTTATGACTGCTGCTGTGACGCTCTGCCGTTGTTCCACTGACAGATATTCCTGATACTCCCAGAGTCCTTGCTCGGATACCCACCGGGCTCTGAGGGGAATCGGCCAACCAACAACAACCCCCCACACCCCCTGTTTCTAATTTGAAAGGGCCCTTGAATACCTGCTGGCTAAAAGTCACACAGATACAGTTGATATACACACACAATCACTTACTGTTGCACTTCAATATGGCTTCGGGGAGTCGCGAGTGTCATTCTCCGGAAGGAGCGAAGGCCCCTGGGCCACAGCTGTGTGTGTGTCTGAGTCCGATCTGGTATCACGCCACACAGAGGGAGGCTTTAGAGCCAGAGGCTTGCCTGGAGGCTACAGCCAGGCCTTGAAGGACATGAGATACAGAGAGAGACGAGACGCTGCCTCTCTTCTGCAGCCGGGCCAACAGATTTTGACAAACTAGCACCAAAAAAAATAGACTTTCTGTCTTATGTCTTTCATGTTTACACGTCTAAGTGTTTTCCCCACCTATCTCCTACCTCCACACATGCCTCCCCTACATCCCACACACACACTTAGCCCCTGTAGCTAAACAGCTGTCTGAGAAGTGGCAGTGTGGTGCACCCATGCTTCATCACTGTCATCTCCCCATCACCTGCTTTCTTTCTCCTCCTTCGCCTTCTCCTCTCCATCCCTCCATCCATCAGCATTTTCAGACACAGGGCTCTGACAAGGGCACATCCATCCCCTGCTCATACATCACCTTTATGGGGGGATGTTGGAGGAGGCGTGGGGGGGGGGTGCTGTCCCAAACTCCTTCACAAGTTGGGACGGAGCCAAGTTTCTATTTGTCCCTTTCCCATTCCTCTTTGTGTCTGAGGAGTGGGTTTTCTTTGTTGAAGAACATGGATTTCCTAGTAGTTTTCTGTGTGAAACTTAAACAAACCACCTTAAATCCCCCAAAACAAGTAGATTTTTTGAAAGATAACTATTTAAATTGTACGAAATGCTATGTAGGTCCTAACAACAACAAATTTCTCCACAAAGGCTTATTAAGATATTTTGTTATTGTTCGCTGCTCAGGATGTGAAATCTGTTTTACACCTCTTAATTTGTTAAGTAAAAATGTGTCCTAGGAGTAGTTTTATTATGGTAATTAAAAATAGATCTCTTTGGTTAACCTTTGCTTCTTTCAGTCTGATAAACAGCTTTAACTTGGAGGACAACTCCCGCTGACCCCGCCTCGCTCCTCCTTCAGCACTCTCCTCTATCCCCCCCCCCCTCCATCGCAGTCTCCCTCACCTGTTCCTTCACTTTTCACACCTGGACTCTATTCTCGTCTGTTTGTTTACTGCTTCTGTTTCCAAAGTCCCGTCCTCCCTCTCTTCCTCTATTTCCCCTCTCCTGCTGCACCATCTATCACTCACCCTCCTCCTCCTCCTCACCTCTCCCTCTGCCTCCTACCTTCACTCTGTCTGTCCTTGCTCCGTTTCTCCTCTGGCTCACCTCTCATTAAGCCCCTGTGCCTACTGCCACCATGCCCAGTGTCCACCCACACGTCTCACACCTCTCTTTCTCACTTTTTGTCTCTTATCTCCGTCCTTCTTTCCATAATTCCATTATGCCCACATACTCAACGTTTGATCTCCCTTATACTTTGAAGTGATGTTTCATATCGGGACTGATTGAGAAGGATGAAAGACCGACATAAAAAATGCAGAAACGGAAACTTCCATTTTAAGTTTATGCTGCTTTATAAAATTTACATCATTAAACGTGGTAGTACACACCTCGTCTCTCTTCCATTAACTTTAATTTGAGATCTTATTGGGTTAACCCCAACTAAAACAAACCCAGTGATACTGAATGTGTTTCTCCCACCAATTCCTTTCATTGTATTATTGTGTTATTGTGTTATTATGCTCAGCTTGCTGAAAATTGTCATCCATATATTAAAATTTGCTCGTTGTATTTTGAACTCCTAGTTAAGTACGTCAGAATTAACTTGTGATGCAGCAGCAAGCATTGTTGCTATGGTTACCTGCAATTAAAGACATCTCTCTAGAATGACGCAGGTGAACTAGTATTTTTTGAACTTACGATAACCTCGTCTCAAAGTCTATACATTTCTTTTTCCGTTTTTGGGTTGATGCCTCAAATAAGATATCCTGTGACCGTGGTGCAGTTCCTTTAAAGCCTAAAGTTAGCTTTTTACTTGCTTTACGGATCTTATTATTATGGAACGTTCCAGAATCCAATGGAAACTGGCTTTTAGTCGAGGGAAACTAATTTCCGGTGTTGGTGTGAAAAAATACGTCATCGCTGCAGCACTCAGTTTTGTTTAAGAAATTGATGATTTAACCTGCCAGCCAATCAGTACGCTCCATTGGCGTGCTGTGCTCGGCCTTTATGCATACAATACATCACGCATCAGTATCTGACTCAGCAGCCCGCAGTCCCTCCCACGTACGCATGCGTTTAGATTACCCGGCAGCCTTACCTTGACCGCACGGCTCCTCCATTGATTACTGCCTGTACTTCTTCGCTCAAAAACACAATGCATCACAAAAGACCAAACTGTCCATGAAGGGCTAAAATAATTGTTTATAATAGACCCTCCACTTGCAATGACAAGAGTGCTATGATGTGTTTTAGGGTGTAGACAAGAGCTCCCGCTTTGTACTCAGGTAATTTTCTTTCCAGGCGTAAGTGGTCAAGGTCTGGCGTTTTTAAATGCACGCCAGAGTGATGTGGTGTGGGGGAACCGTATTGTTTCAGGAGATGCGCCAATGTCCGCTCGGAGAGCAGCAACACTCGTCTCCCCACTTGAGGAACAATGGAATACACTTCAGAGATGCTGCATATGAAGTATGTTTATGAGTGCGCTCGGACAATAGGGGGGGGGGATGTTACACAACACAAGAAATGGGTTTCGCTCCGAGAGAAATGAGGTGGGACCCAGCAGACACCCTTGACATTCGCCGCTAATTAAAACCCTGCTGACATGGTGAGGAAAAAGACTTGATTCAGTGGCGGCGTTTACAGTAGCGTGTGATTGCAGGAAGAGCCACGACCACTTTGGGTGCAGGAGAAAGTGGGCTGGAGTCATTTGGGGGTTGGGGGTACAGTGAGAGAGGGAGCACATTGTGTTGGTGTTTTGTTTGACATGAAAGCCCTGCTAACAGCTACTGTAAACCAGGAGCTCTGCCAAGGCTCACAGGTGTCATCAGGGATCTGGATCTGAGCCAGAGAGTAGACCCAGAGGGCTGCGAGGCTCGCCTGGAGGTGTCACCCGACTGCGAGATGTACCAAATCGTCACGGCGATGGGAAGAGGTCATGAGGAGAGGATGGAGATAACACCGGGAAGAGTGTGGATATTTATGTGTCATCGTATCTAATGCTGAGAGAGGTGGAAGGAATATGGATAGATGTTTTTAATTTTTAATTTGTGGGATGATATAATGACATGTTAATGATGCCAGCATCTGGCTGTTCCATCAAAGGTGTTTATTTATACTGAGGGAAAAAAAGAGGGTAAAAAAAAAAATACAGCATGCAGAACAAATGCCTTTGGTTAGGTCAGAGTGTCTTCTAATGACCTCATTTACCATCAACAAACCCTGCAACCAAGCAGGCAAACACACAGCACAGCAAGACCTCTCCTTTATCCCTGTGTGACAGTGGACAGAGGGAAAGAAGGACGGAGGGGGAAGTAAAGAGGAGGCCGAGGGGGGAGGAAACATGGAGGGAAGGAAGGAAGCAGCAGACGAGGCACAATTGGAGAAAAAAAAAAAACGAAGAAAAAAAACAGAGATGTTAAAGTGGAGAAAGGAGAGCTGGAGACAACAAGGTAAGAGAGCCTAAAGGAGGAATGGAACAAAAACAACACAAACACAGTCTCCGTGTGACTGCTCAACCTTGCCAAAGAAAATAGGTTACCTCTGTTTCTCCGGGCGCCCAGGGGAGGCTCAGACTGGCAAGAGTTGTGCCCCTGTGTCATCCTGCAAACATTTAACCACCAAAACTGCCCCGCAACACAACCGGCAACGCTCCCCGACAACACAGGACAGCGTGTGACACGTGATGAAAGTAAAATGTGTTTTTTATGTGCACACATTTATCACACAAAAACAAGATCTTTAAAAACACATCTCCTCCTGCCATGAATCATCTAGTTACTTCCTGCCCTCTCCGTTTCCTCTCCTCACTATTCTATCCATCACATCTTCCATCCATCTTTGACTACTTTTGTATTTTGTCTCCTTTATTTCTGTACTTGATGTTAATATGTGCTAAATAAATAAACTAAACCAAACTATATATGCCTCTTTAAGATGGACAAATAATCACACATCCTCGGCATGTCATTTTCTTTAACAAGTAACAGCACCTTTTCTGCTAAACTAGCGGTAGATGAGAAGGACACCTGTAGTCTGTACTGTGAATATAAGGCTATAGCCAATAGCTAGTTTGCTCAGCTTAGCATAAACACAGGAAACAAGGGGAAACAGCTAGCCTAGCTCTGTCTAAAGGTAACAAAATACAGAATCATCATAATAAAAATCTAATATCTTAGTATATTTAAGAATATGTCATATATTGTGGTTTCCATACAGCTTAAAACACAATGTGTATGTATAATGTGTTAAGTAGACATTAGTGAGAGGTGCTGGTAGGTGGATTTTGTGTTTTCAGGCTAGCGGATTCCCCTTGTTTCCAAACTTTATGCTAAGCTAGGCTAACAGACTTGCGCCAGTAGCCTTATCTTGAACGGACAGACGTGAAAGTGATAAATCCCAGCGCGCAGGTGGCGGAGTGGTTAGAGCGCATGCCATGTTCACACGTACGCATACGCAACCAACCCTGGTTCGAATCCCGGACAGAGGTCCTTTGCTGCATGTCACACACACCCTCTCTATCCTGTCCTTCCTATCTGTCCACTGCTAATAAAAGGCGTCTATGCCTAAAAGAAATCTAAAAAAAAGAAAAGAAAGTGATCAATTCCCCTCATCTCACTCACATCTCACTCTATGCCAGACAGCAAACTTGCCTATTTGTCAAAAACGAACTATTCCTTTAATAACTGTGACACCTGTAGCCTCGGAGTTCTTCCCAAAAGAAAAGGAGAATGTAATTTCTAGAATTGTCAGATTTCCAACACCGGCTGGGAGCCCTTCCGCTCAGCTCAGATAAACAACGGGAGGCGATTCAACAGCACGAGTTCAGATCTTTTCTTGACAGCGAGCGTACGGGCTTTCAGCCGTGCCTCCATCACTCTCTCTCCTTCCATCCATCTGAGCATCACTAAAGCCCATCTTAATCTCCCTCCTCCACAATCACGGAACAAAGAGCAGCGTGCTGGCAGATCCTTGTTTTTCTAACTAATGTCGATTACATATTTGATAAACATGCATTTGCATTAGCATTAGCCGAGGTCAGGATTAGCAGCGTTCATCCTCAAACTGTTCTGTCTCTATGCTTCGCCTGTTTGTTGATCTTTTTTCTGGCGGTGCCCTTTTTTTTTTTTTTTTTTTTTTTCCTCCCTCTCCTCCTGTTGTTTGTGGCCATCTCAAATCCTAAAGGACACAACTCCACACAAGCGACGGCACAAATATTTGAAAGGGTGATTAAAAATCGTTTGGGAAAACAGATTATTGACTGTTGCTTTTTTTTTAATCAATCTGTAAACACAAACAGGCTGCTTTAAGGAGTCAAAAGGGGTCAGAAACAGTTAACAGTGCACTTTAAAAGTAATGAATTACATGAATCATCGGCTTGTGTTGTATTATTTTTTCTGTTGCCCCTCCTTCTCCCTTGGTATGTAACATTTCTGCAGCTAAACATTTCAACAAGTGTAGAGGCACAAAAGGAGATTTGTAAGTATTTCATAAATGCCCTTCTTCTGTCTTTTCCTCGTCTTTGTACAAAAGCAGTAAAAAGAAGAAGAAGAAGGAATTAGCTCTAGACAGCTGGGGCTCACAAAAAACTTTCAAGTGCCTCCGTTGGCCGCACACAAAGACACTGATCTGCTTAGCAGGCTTAAAACTCTCCCTCTGTCCTTTCTTGTGTCAGGCTCTTCCCAAAACCCTTCTCATGCCCCCCGTACACACCACACAGACACACACTCTCCGAGACGCCTCAAACTCTAGGCTCACATCGCCCGTCCTGAATGAGGATCTTAAAGACCTCTTTCCCGGCCACCTATTAAACAGCTTAGAGGCATATAATTGTCAGCCAAACGCTTCTCTCCAAAATGGGTTTCTAAAAGCCACATTGTTCCTTCCTGCCACCAAAGGTTGAGTAATCCCGGGGCTTAAGCAGCAGAGAAATGGTCCGTCCCATTCTGTTTTCCTCCAGCTAATAAGATCCTTCCCTTTATGAACACTCCTGCTTTAATTGTTTGACATCAATGCTAATCAAGCTTTTGTCTTTCTTTGTAACTTCTCCGCCAGACTTACGAGTATTTGTTTCACATTTACCCTCCGTCACGCTCCATTATTTCTGTGAATGCATTTTCTTTTTTTCTAAGTTTGTTGAGAAAAATATTTCTCCCCGAAAAAGGAGGGCAATAATAATTGATGGTGATTATAGAATATTCAGCACGGAATACGAGATGAAATGAAGAGCTACATTAGAGTTCAACGTAATTACATTTGTGGAAAACAATATCGGACAAGAATCAATCAAGGAGTCGCTGTAGTCGCCGCTAATCTGATTTTATTAGTGTCCTTATTGCTCGCTCGTGGATCTCAAGCGGGGGGAAAAAAAGAAATTAGCTGGAGACTTTCTCCGATGGCCGGCTTGTTTTAATTGGAGAGATGACAAAACAACTGCTCTGGAAGTCTTGATATCTGGAAGATAATTTAAGGGCCGGAGTACAAACGAAGTGAAGAGAGGGGAAAAAAAGGCCACTCGCTCCTTAATTAAAAATGTTTGGTCTCCTTCCTCCCTGACCGGACAATTACCATATTAGAGACCCATTAACCGTATCAACGCAGGCAGAAAGACCCGGAAGATTCTGCCTCTAATAAGGCAGGACTGTGAGTAGGAACCCAAACGAAGACATTTGCTTGATTAAACTACGCAGACATCATCTCTCTGTTGCCATGTCTTGGTTCATGCACTCATTAGTCTTTGTGCAAAATGCAACAACGCTGTGATTTCTGAGGACATATTATGTATAAATTTGTACATTTGTTGCGAGAGCTAAAGCATTTTTACTCCTCGTGTCTTCTTAAGAATCAAAGCCGTCCATTTAGTCTGGACAACACACAAATTAGATTTTTTTTTTTTTTTATTATTACATTTCCATAAAGGCAAGTGCACCTCCAACGCTGTTATTTCTGTCACCGAGAACTTAAACCGAATAAAACGATTCGAGAGATTAGAATTGTCCAATTAGCTTTTGTTGAAGGCAAGTGATTGGTGGGAATGAAATCAGGGCTCTCCTGCTGGATCTCCGGGTCGAGGATTCGTAGAGAACGTGATTGGTTGCTCGTCCCTCCGAGAGTCGTCCAAGTGCTGGTCCATATGGACCCCTCTGACCCCTCCAGCCTCTTCATCCTCCCAACTCCATGGCTCCATTTAGCAAACAGAAGCTGCTAAAGGACTGCTGAGTTGTACTTCAGCCTCCTCCAGTCCAATCACTCATTTACCTGAAGTGATTTTATCACTCTCCAGAGATAATCATGGAGAGTCCGACACAAAGTGCTGGGTTATTGAACTGACAACGAACAATTAACAAAGTACCAAACCTTGTCCATGTGCAGGCTATGATGTTAGAAGCATCTTAATAAGGTATTACCGGGGTGAGTTTGGGGCATAAAAAAAAAGCTTTATTTAGATGCTGTGATGTAAATAAATACCGCTGAGTTAAAAACTAGACATTAGTCTCTAAGTAATGGACGCTGGATATCCTCTCCAGATGGATTTCTCTCTGTCAAGTAGCTCTAAAAGGTTTTGGGATTTGCAGAGTGGGCATGGCCGCCGGGTTCTTTTTTTTGTTGCATTTTGGGTCCTGCACTCGCAGTGGTTGGTCTGAGGGGAGATTTTAAGAGGGGAATTATCTGGAATGGAGAGGGAGGAATGAAGGCGATTTGTGTGTATGTTTGTGAGAGAGAGAGAGAGAGAGAGAGAGAGAGAGAGAGACACACACACACACAAACACACACCATGCTTCAATGGTCCCTTTGGTCAGCGTGCAAAAAAAAAAAAAAAAACCCACAGAGGGGCCCGAACGCATGGACCATTTTTTGAGAAGGCTGCCTCCATCAGCTTTGCTCAGATCTCCCCTAATCCTTCCCACTTGAACCTTAGTCCACCACAATCTGCATGCCAACAGATTAACAATACGCAAAGATAATTCAGCCGGCCCAGGACTGACAGTGATCTCGCAAATCTCTGAACGGCCAAGGGAAGATACCTTCCCAAAAACCCAGATTAAGTCCACAGATCTGAAGCCTTAGACCCTCTTAGGGCATATATTAGCATTACTGCTGGATGCTTTATTTATATATTTATGTGATTTTAAAAAGAGATAATGCCGCCCGGTCAGCTTGAGTGTCACAAAATCTGCCTTGGGTAGGATGGAGGGATGAGATGAGATCATATCCCAGATTGAGGGAGCAAGAGCGGGGAGGTTGGAGAGAGAAAGAGAGGAAGAGCGCTCTATAATCCATATTATGTGATGCAGAGAGCGAGGGAATTATTTAAGAAGCTCTTTGTTTGTGCTCTTTTTGGTTCGCGTCATTTGGGGATGGGATGAGGGCGGCCCTTTCTATTCTGTGACAGATTATGTGATTTCAATTAAGAGGCTGAAGATCGAAGATTGGAGAATTATGATTTCCAATGGAGGATGTGAAATTGAGAGAGTCGGATAGGAAGGAGAGAGCGAGTGGCGGAGAGGAAGACAAAGGGTATGCGAGTCTTACAACAGTCACAATATGAATTTTGGAATTACATTTCTATACAGGATGATGGATTTCATCCCTGATCCTTTACAGTGTAGCTGTGCTACAGAGCTGATGGGGAGAGCAGCAATGATTACAGTGGCCAATCAGTGTACGGGTCACTGTAATTTCATGATCCTGCAAAAACCCTGGACGACAGGTTGCAGTGAAGTTTCTAATGACAACGTGCTTCATATTCATGCTTTCTATAATCTATGCACATGGAACTATGGTATTGATAAGGATAGGAATAATCGTGGTTGCAGTCAAATGTTAATTGCAGGTCTGTGAGAGGAGACACATGTTGCATTCAGACTGACTTTAGCCCGGTGGGAATCTTCTGAACTTCGCCCACACAGACTTTACTTGGTGTTTTTGGCGACCCATCTTAGTATTTAATAAAGATAATATAAACCTCTGTGCAGCTGATACACATCAAATCAGTGGATCAATTACTTGAACCGGCCTTCCTTAGAAAATGTATTATACCTGAAACGGCGCTCCTCCATCACAGGGTCTTACGTCTTACACTTCCTGTACGGGGCACATCGGCATCGGACTTGAATTGTTATCGTTCATGTGGACATACTCTCAAGGATGTCAGGCTTGAATATCGTATTGCGTCAAATGTGGGGGAAAAAAAATCCCTGCCTCTCCTTTAAAGAAATGCAAAAGTGTGTCTGGCATCCATTCGCACCCCAGTGCACATTAGCTAAATAGACAGCATCCAATTTGAACAGCCCCAATTTGCATCTCCACTCCCTCAACTCATAACTTTTCTTTTTTTTTTTTCGAGGAGAGGGTTGGGGATGGAGGGGGGGACCAAGTTGCCAAACTCCTTCCCCATTGTGTTTTTCCCAGTGCGGTTCTGGGATAGTTTGGAGAGCTCACTGTGTTCCCGCGGCGACAGACTGCGGCCCCTCTCTGCCGCGCTCAAGGGCCCTTGAGGCGGCCATTATCTGGACGCCCGCCTCGCTGAGGCATATGGGTAATTACTGAGCTAATAGAGTGATGGAGGGAGAGGCAGAGGCAGGAGCCTAGGCCAATTAGATGATGCATTAGTGCTCTGTCTTTTGTAAGCACCTAATGTGTGGGGAAAGGATGGGGTAGATAGAGAAAACGTGTCATTTCTGAAGGGTCAGGATCCTTGAGCAAATGCAAACAGTCTCTCCCTCTCTCTCTCGCACACACACACACACACACACACTGACAGGACTCACTTGCACAGTAGCTGCACACACACACTCACACAAGCGTGTGTGCACAAACATGTAGACACTGAGACCACATTTGCACAATTGCACTTAGAATGTACCAAACCACACACAAACACACACACACACACACACACACACACACACACACACACTGATTACTGCGCTTTGTTTTGCTCTTTTCTCTAAGTGTCTGAAGAGTGTGAAGTTGTAATTATTGCACACTCTGGCTCTACCTCATGCCTGCATGCGCACATAAACACAAACACACACACACACACAAACACACACACAGACCAAATGCAGATGAGTCCAAATAAACGAGGAGACCCTGCCCAGTCTATTGAGGTCTGCTATGAGAATCCACTCCATCAATTACATTAAAGAGGCTGCCTAATGATGGCCACAGCTGTAATCACGCTCAGCTGAAGCATTTTACACCCCGCTTCTTTGTTTTCACCTATTATCATCCATCCCACAAAGGAGGGAAATTCTATCTCAAGCATCGGGCACAATGTTTTGAGTTAAGAATGTGCTTTTTTTTTTTTTTTTGTCATCATCCAGTTTTGTCAGATTGTGAATCAGTGTTTTGGCAGTTGCAGCTGGAGTCATTGAAGTTGGCAGGCGGCGGGAGTGCCACAAAGTTGTCAATTTTTTGCAGAGTTTTTCGTCTTTCTGCTCGCTCACCACCACCACCACCACCACCACTCTCGCAGGTTGCACACAAAATGACAACTGGCCACGCTTCAACTTTTAAAAAGAAATTTGGATGTGAAAGTATAGTTACTGTCAGGATCTTTCTTATCGAATGCATGCTAAAACTTTGATTTCCCTAAGAGCCTTTACGTGAGATTTACACGACGGCTACGCCAACAAGAGATCTCCAACTTCTGTAAAACAGCAAGGACTCGAAATAAGTGCCACAAACATGTTCTCTTAATATCCTTAATTATTATTCCACTGTGCAATTAGCATCAAAACAGTCTCATCAAAAGGTTGAACACATCCGGGACGTTATCGCTGGATAAAAGCATATGATTAACGTCGGCTACATTGTGACGCCCGTAACAATAACTCCAAGGACCTTAGCGGTCCTCTCCACGTTGCCTGACCGAGGTGGCCGGCCACTTCAACATCAACCCCACAATTACAGACGTACAGAATGTAAGTAAGTGTTCCAGTGTGGCGCTTCATACCGCGTGCTGCATTGTTGTGCACTCAATCCCGGCAGATGAAACTGTAATAGCCGTGTATTGTGATTTTCTATCAGAAAACAGCAGCTCTCATTATCAAACAAAAGACTCTATTACTGATATCATTGTGGAAAGGGGAAACGGAGGAGGGAGGGGGTCTATAGCTTCCTGCGTTTTAATGACTTTGTTTCATAGCCCCTTAGTGATCGACATGTATGTTTAAAAAAAAAAAACAGGTCAGCTTCACATCTTTGACCTTGTTATTGCTGAGTGACAATGTGTGAAGTTCGTGGGCGATTATTGGTGATGGTGAAGCCACGGCTCTCCTATCATGGGGTTTTTGTTTTATGGCGGCTCTTGAAACACCTTTAATTGCACCTAATTCAAGCTCATATTTGATGAGTGGAGGAGGAGAGGGGGTAAACTCAACGCCGCTTGCGTTTTTCGCAGACGCATTGATCTTTTTTTTTTTTTTTTTGCAGCCAGGCGTAGCTTCGGGGAGGTTCAAAGACATTCCCAGACTGAATCACCTTGAGGAGCTCGCTTCGGGCGCTCGTAGCGCCGCTGACTCACAAATGAAAGCGGCTCACGGATGGAAGCTGGCATGAAAATATGTTTTAAAGACCCATGAAAAGATATCGTGACCACCGAGTACAACCTCAGCCGCCAAATATCCTCGAGGATCTTTGCGGAGAACCAGATCCCGAGGTTCGGGTTGAAAGATCAGTATTAGTGAAGTGGAGATAAATATGAATGTGGGTAATGACTTGGCTTCGTGGTGCTTGTGAGGCAAAAAACATCTTTTAACATTATCTCCTTGAATGGGAAATTGAGAAAGTGAGATTTCTTACTAGTCGTCATTTTGCTATCGTAAAAATGTTAGCCAGAAGAAATAATGGCTAAAACTACAAAGTAAGCATACTTTATGGATTGTCAAATCTTTTCCTGATAGAAAATGGGGAGAAATTAATCACTATTGTTATGACGTTAATTTTTTATATTGTCTTTTTTTCTCCTGCATGTTTCAGCACCAGTGGCTTCACACAGTATAAGACATCCAGCACATCTGTTCATTGCTCATTGCTTCATTCATTATGAACTTTGTGTTTTGTTACCATATATTAAGGTAAAAATCCTTCATATTTTCATGAAATAACTCAATCATATATGATCAAATTCAGTGTCTTCATTTTTTCCAAAATAGACAATGTATTCATAATCTATAATCTCTATATTGTGGTTTCTATTGGTTAGCTAAACACATCCAAACAGAAGAAATCATAATCACTGATAATAGGAATAATAATACGCCTGTATCAACTTTTCACACCACGATTATGGCTGACAATATCACAGTAAACTGTATAATGTGACTCATCAAACTTCCCTTTACAGTTTAGATCAGTTTAGTTATATTTAGTCCTGCGGTGGTCTCCGGTTCTCGGCTATGAAGTCAAAGTTTGACACCATACAGTTTATTTTGGTAGCTCTGGGGAAGCAGTATCCGCCTGTCCGCGTGGCATAAATGTGTGTTAGAAAGATTTACATACTTTACATAAGCCTAACACGCTGTGCAAATAGCGCTCAGCAAACAAGACGGTGGGTTTACCCTCCTCTACGTCCCCCTGGTTGTTAGTGATACAAACCGGGTAACGGATTCTGGGACGGCGGAGACGAAAACAAAACGCATGCTAATGTGTGACCTGGCTCTCCAGTCTCACCTCCTGCGATAGAGAACCATAGTTCTCAAGTACAGCCAACCTGGTCCTTAATCCATCAATGGGAGGCCCTCCTCTCCCAACATTCAGACACATAACCATCCTCCAGACAGAGAGCCCTCTCCTCCCCCCCACACCCACCAACAGAGTGGCCTCTGCCCTGGGTAAGACCAGTCCCCCATCTCCTCTGGGATGAAGGGCCCTTCAGACGTCTACTGAGAAAGAGCAGAGGGGTGGGAAAGAGAGGCAGAGGACAGAAAAGACTGCAGAGAGGGGAGAAAAAGAAAAAAGTAAAGAAATGACAGAGAGGTGTGAAAAGAGAAAGATTGAAGGAGGTGGAGGAGATGAATATTGCATCGGGCCCCTGAGGGTTATGGCTATAGTTCATGTTGTGTATTAATGTGTGAAGCGCTAGCATTCTCTGTCATGCTAATCTCCCTGTGTTTCTTTGTTGTGTTGGCTGGTGTCTGCTAGTGTCACATACACTCATCTCTCCTCTCTTCCTCCGCTTTCTTCTCTTTATAGGCTCCCTTTTGGAGTGGACGATCAGAGGGAGTAATAGGGGGTAAACAGTTCTGTTGTCTAAAAGGATCACATTTGAATAACTAATACATTGTTAGCATTAGCATACATTAATTATTCAGCCCCTGCAACAAAAAAAAAGGTGCTAGCCATTTTCCAAATAAGCCTCAGTTGTTTGTTTGTTTTTTTCAGTCGTTGTTTACAGAAGGAATGCTTCCAGGAATCAGGACACATGAAAGAAAAAAAAGAAAGGAGGAAAAAAAAGGGAACTGTCAAAAGCACCATCAGCTCTGTAGACCCCGAGGGCTTAACAGTGCAACGTCCGTCCTCGTTTTCCACATGCAACAATCACAGAGGAACATTTCAGATGTGTGGCAAGTGTTGAATAGTCACCAAGCTGGGGTGTGTTTTTTTTTTTTTTTCAGTTTCCTCCTGATTACTTTATCCGTTTGAAATCTTGGACGGGGAGAGAAATTGCGAGATGCGAGCCGAGCCAGATTTTCCTGGAGGTAGCGTATCTCTCAAGTCTCAGTTGGTGTGGATGGAGAAGAGGGAGGGGGGGGGGGGGGGATCTCCTCCTGCGTGTTTATCCACAGTAATCAGGAGTCTGTGGAGCAGGAGCGGAGGCTTGGCAGTGGGGGGACCCTGCCACATTAGAGAGGAATGAATAGAAATGTGCCAAGCCTGGCACACCATCACTTTAGACACAGCATCCTTTCTGATTTTGGTCAAAACTTTAGGAGGGAGAGAGAGAGAGAGAGAGAGAGAGAGAGAGAGAGAGAGAGAGAGAGAGAGAGAGAGAGGAGGGAGAGAGAGAGACGTTGAGACTGTTAATCTGGACCAAACTGGACCGATGTTTCAGTTTTGTTTTGTTGTTTTTTTTTTTTCCTTCCCTCCGCCCATGAACTTTTGCGGCAAAGCAATGGGGAGGAACAAAAGAAGCCGTTCTGGGTTGACAAAGAGGAGAATAGATGGTATGCGAACGACAAGCCGCCATCTGCTCTGGAGGACGACCAAAATCTTGACACACTTCAGCAATCCCACAATCCCCTGCTCCAGGAGCGTTCCAGGCGCCCCATTCATACTCTCTCCTCCGCTCCCAGAGTCTGTGTGATTTCCCCCTTTTCTCTCCTCCTCAATTAAGTCATTAATTCCTTTCTTCGCCCCCCTCTTAATGACCGCAGAGGCACAAACAAGCCCTGGTTGCTTCCTATTGAGGCCCTGTGATTGGGCATAATTGCTGCGAGGGCCTAAGTATGGGGAAGCAGGGGACGAGGGAGGAGGGAAGCATTGTTTTTTGGCGGAAGCAAAGAGGAGAGCCGAAATGAAGATGCGCATTAGGTGGGACTCTTCCTCTCTTGACCTGCAGCGCATTAGTGTCAGTGAACGTTTGCCTCTCTTAGATTGAGCGGCGATGAAGATGAATTGAACGAATTCGGGACTTTGACACCAAAAAGAGAAAAAAAAAAGGCTTGAATTTCGCTTCACAGAAAACACGGGGGACTGCATAAATTTGCTTGTTAAACAGCAGATCCTTTGTCCACCTCCTAATTATTATGACACATCATGTCTTCATCATGCGAGTTTGGAGACCGCCATGTGTTGAGTGCTTCAGGGGGGGAACGGTGCTTATGTATGCAGCAAAAGGAAACCATGTTTCACCACCAACCCCGTGACTGCAACGTCCATTTAAAGAAAAATATGTTAACAAGATATTTGTAAAAAAAATTCTTTTTTGTTGTTGTTTTGTTGCAAGATGTGTGAGGTAATCAGCCGATATATGCCTGGCGACCAAGCGTCCCTCTGCAATCCAGCTACATTGTTTCAGGCAGGCAAGCTCTTCCTCATTCCAGTTTTTGGACGGGAACGCGGTCCAGCTAAAAAGGAAGATTCGGGATTGGTTGTGACTGGCGCTGGCTCGCTCCACACAGCTAACATCTAATGGCTTCTAGCTAGCAATGTCCACCAAGGATGCCCTCCAAGAGAGAGAGGGAGTCCAACATTCCACCCGGAAATCAGCCGTCTTGTTTGGCTGATTGTGCATTATGTGACCATCTGCAAACAAAAAAAACCTGTGTGTGTGTGTGTGTATTGTCGTGCATGGTCAGGGGGGTTGGAGGAGCGGAGGGATGTGAAGGGAATTAGACAGTCTTTAATAACACATTTTGGGGATAAATGCATTTTTGAAATACTCACAGATTGCTCCATTTATAGATGCCGAGAAGTAGAAACAGAGTGAAAAAGAGAAAACGGAGGGAGAGGGGACCAGATATAGTAAATCTCCAGATTAGAGATTAGCCATAGTAACAGATTTAAAGGGGTGTCTGGTCCTTGGCCAGCCTGCTCAGGCATCTATCTGGCTTCTGCTGGCCAGGCCTGCCATGGCCCTTCTAAGTAGATCACTCAACCCTTACTGGGGACGCCACTGCTGTCTCATATGGACTCTCATTCGCTCTCTCTCTCTCCCTGTTGTCGCTCTGCTCTCAAAACAGGAGACAGAACGCTCTGCCTGAATCAGTCCTAGACAGAGGATGGGGATGGATGGAAAGCATTTCGTCCACCCTTCCTGGCTAGAACTCCTGGCTTTTTTTTTTGTTGCTGGGCCCTTTCACATGATTTTCCCTCAAAATAAAACTCCAAAGCCCCTTTGCTAATGTCCAGATCAGAGGAGCAGTTAAGCATCATCGCCGACAGCTCAGTTTGCTAGTTTCGGGAGGGGTGGAGCGGATGGAGAAGGGCGGTAGAGGGGTATTTAACTCCTTTTTAAACGTGTAATGGTGAGAGTGGGTGTTTGCGTGATGCGATGGCTGATGTTCCCCTTGGCCTAATGATTATCTTTGACGTTTTTAGGCCCTGTAAGCAGTTCTTATTGGGAACTAATTCCTGTTTTTACATGGGTGTAAGTAATCTGCTGTAATCGGCACATTCACCCAAACACACTCACATATGTATGCACAGAAAGGCATGGGGTCAAATTACTATTACACACACTCGTGGTGTAAATCCCATTGAGGCTAAGCTTTCGGGGTTGGCCACAGGGGGTGGTTCCAAAGGTAAGAGGTTAAATACGATCTGTGGGAACTTTTACCGCCTCCGTCATTTAACCCCTCCATATCTTTTTAATCGGTTTTAGAATATGTTTAAACAGACATTTTTGGGCATCTGTTTACCTCCCAAATCGCTTGAGCATACGAGCTCATTGTCAACAGCTGGACACGACTGCAAGTGATCCAGCTCCACTGATCCAGAGACTCGGTTTAAATAACAACATTATATTTTAGAATTATCTGCTGTGTATCATTTTCTAAAAAAAAAATGTAGTAAAAAGTGTGTTTAATGATAAGCACAGCCTAAAATAGGCATCCGATTAAAAACAAAAACATTCAATTACTCTCGTTAAATGATTATTTTTTAAATGTGTATTTCACACTTTTGTAAAAGTCTCGCACAAAGACTGAGCCGCTCCATCTTGCCCTGCATTATTCTCCTCTAAGCTGATTGCAACCCAGTTGTGGTCTGATACAGAGATGAAATCTTGGAGAGGCGTGTCTCTGGACCCAGGAAGCGGTGGCCACTGATTGAAGAATAGAGCTCTTGGATGAAGGATATGCTCTGGGGGTATCACACACACCCCAAAAGACGACGGGATACAATGAGAAATCACAGCTCTTTCACTTTCCATCCATCTGCCCGCCATGGAGCGTGCTCAGTGTGTGCCACTTGGCTTAATTCTGTCCTATCAGCCACCACAAAAGCCCCTCGATCCAATCGCGGGGCTCAGACCTGGGCCAAGACCGTGAGACGGGGGAGCCAAGGAACAGCCCAGAATCAACAGCCCATTCTCCCAAGATCTCACACAGAAGAATAAGGGGGCAAGAGGAGACCCAAAAGAATATGGAGCGGAGAATGGCATTAAAACGCATGGACAGAAAAGTGAGCAATATTTCCAGCATTAAATCTTTAATTTGAAAAGTTCAGCCGGCTCGGCCTCCAGGAATGGATGAAGAGATTACAAAAGTCAAACAAAATGAGAGAGAAAAAGTTAACATATGTTACAGCTGGTACACCGGGATAAAAAAAAAAAGGAAAAGGCCAGGAGATCAGGGGAGAAAGATGAGTACAGAAAAATGCTTTTCTAAAATACCACACATTCTCTCTCTCTCTCTCTCTCTCTCTCTCTCTCTCTCTCTCTCTCTCTCTCTCTCTCTCCTCTCTCCTCTCCCTCTCTCTCTCCCCCTCTCTCTCTCTCTCTCTCTCTCTCTCTCTCTCTCTCTCTCTCTCTCTCTGACTGTTAATTGTGTGAGAGCAGGTCATCAGCAGCAGTGCATTAGAATAATGGAAATAGATGGCAGAGACCTACGGATGGCAACACAAGCCATCTTCCCTATTTGCATGGCTGTGTGCTCTGGGACAATTATGTCATTATCATAGGCCTGTGTGTGTGTGTGTGTGTGTGTGTGTGTGTAGGGGGGGGGGGGGTGACAGGTGGGCAAATGAAGCTACTAAGTGCCAAGGAAATCTGAACTCTTTCACTTTCCCTGTTGATTTCTAAAAATTCCTCATTAAGTAGTATGTCTCCACCGGTACCATTTCTTTTCTTTAATTTTTTCATAAATTGTACAGTTTTAACTCAGATCTCAAAATCTCTGTTTTAGTTTTGTAGATTTCTCTCCAAAATCTAGGATTCCTACAGTAATCGTAAAGCTTTTGTCAATTTCTTAGAGGGAATACTTTGACTTTTCTTGCTTTTTCCCCAAGAGTTAAAGGAGAAGAACGGTACCGCCATCATGTTCTTTTTTAAATATGAAGCTGAAGGCAGAAGGCAGTTAGATTCGTTTAGCAGAGAGACTGGTAACACAGGAATACAGAAATTTCACACATGACATCAAAACAATACGGTTCGTTTTCTTTCCAAAAAACATTTTTAAAATGACAAACTTTCTCTCTAACTCTAAATCTTTGAGTTAGATGCCAGAAAATGCTCTTTCTCCAGAGAACTAAAGCTTTCGTCACCACTCAAAGTCAACCGTTTTCACATCACACCACTGCCTGACCACAAACGCAGGGGAATTCCCATCTTAGCCCAAAGACTCTTCCACCCATCACCTTGTGACCCCGACAGGCTATATAGGGGTCCAGACATGGCCTTCCTCCGTTTCCAGGATGCCCGTTGAAAAAGCCCAGAAAAGGCAAAATTAAATAGTAAAAACTCATAAATGACAGCAGTTTTCCCTCCTTCCTCTTGTTCCTCCTCCACCCCTGAAACGAGCGAGGCCTTTCGAAAAGGGCGAGACCTTATCAGGGACCCCAGACTTAAGAAAACAGTGCAAAGAGAAACGAGGGATGGCCTTCGACTCAAACAAGCGTCCTTTGCCTCCGCTGTACACGGCTGACACTTCCTGTACTCATCAAGACAGGGAAGAGGAGGCCACCTGCTAACCACGCACCGCCACCCCTCTCATGGCGGATGCGGGGAGTGTTTTGCAAGCGTCTCTGCTCTGCTCCTACTTAGATTTGATCCCACTAAAATAAGTAATGACCCACTGAAATCCCCGGCAGCCGAGCGCTTTTCACTCCACTTTTCAAAACAGCAGGAAACATACAAAGTACATGTTTTGATGGTGGGCAGCCGGATCACAGCGACGTCTGAATTAAAAAAAATTAGTATTGACATGACAAATCTGAGCAGTTATGAACACGGACAACAAGAGGCCATTAAATCCATCAGCGGAGTCTTCAGGCTGTTTCGGTAGCACCAGAGATGTTGGACAACATGCATTTATCTCACTAGCAGCGGGCATTGTGGAGAAAAAGGTGCGAGGTCTTTTTTTTTCTTTTTTTTTTTCTGTGAAACCTCTTAGCGTCCCATAATCAGGAGTGATAATGCGTCTCATTCTATGCTAATGTGTGTGTTTTACAGCAATCAGGCGACAGGTGATGATAGCGCGCGCTGAGAGATGCTCGGCTGCGTTCGTGCTGCAGCCGGGTGTGTGTGCGAGCGCGCAAGTGTGGACGCAAGGCACCATTAGTGACTTCCCAGGTCCTCTTCAGGAATACAATGGGCGGCGAAATTGCTTTAATGGAAAAAGGCTAATGTGAGACGCACACAACGCACGCATCGTACACACACACGCACACACACACACCGCCTTAGCAAATCACTCAAGCTGGTGAGAGGTAGAAAAAAAGGGAGGATATTATCACTTACACTTGAAAAAATAGAGATGGAGGAGAGAGAATAGACAGCGAGGAGAGAGTCGGTGCTGCTCTTCTTCCACTTGCACACGATTCCACCCACTACAGTCGGTAGTTTTCCAAAACAGAGGCATACATCCTCAAGTTAAGATACAGGGATATATATATATATTTTTTTTTTATTTCAAACCCGTCTCTGTCCTTAAACATGCAGCTGCTCTGTGGTGAGAGACAGGAATGGAAAGATGCACCGCTAACACCAAAGGTCATCACGTCACATTTTCATTTTCCTTTTTTTGTGTGTCTGACATGCAAACATGACAAATACAAACTAAAAAAATGATGAAATGTATAGTCAAACAGATGTGATTGGTCAGCTACCGTACTCCCCATGCCTAGTGAGCTAATACTGATGAGTAAAACTGGTAGATCGATGGTGGCTTAAGGTCCATTTACCCAAACATGGGCCACTTTGAACACGCTAAACAGACGTAGTTTAGCACCGTGGTCTGTAAAACCCACTGAATGTACAATCAACGGAAGACAACGGATTCACATTAGCATAACTTCAACAAACAAGTCACGCTCTCTTTTCTTTGAGAGACAGGTCCACACACATACATACACACCGACACTCCTGCACTGCTCGGTAAGACAAGGCACGTCCCTCCTTTGCTTCTAAATGGTCTCATCTGTGCCCTGCTCAAGGCTGGCAAGGACTGCAGCATCTGTTTGACTGCAGGCCATGCCATAAGGTGCCAGGACTCCAAGGATCCTCCACACTCCCTCAAGAACGCTGCTCTATGCCCCCGCTAACCCCACCCGTTCCACCCCACTCTCACCCGCTCCACGCCTCAACCTCAGACGCTCCACCATAGACACCGTGATGTCATGCAGTCCGGCTCAAGTCTGTGGCCTGAAAACTAACTCTCCTCTCCCCTCATCTTTCTCACTCATCAGCTTTTTTTTCCACATCAAAAGTTCCCCTTCCACCTGGTTCCCTCTTTCACTAATCTCCTCTGCCCCCACCCTCCATCCTCCCCTCGTTTCCGTCTAATGCCCCCCCTGTCAGGATGTGTGAGATGTCATCTACCTTCCTAATCTGCTGCCCGTTTCCCCAGCTCCCCTCCTCCTCTCACTCTGAACCTCTTCCTTTGCTCTCTCTCCCCCGAGGGTGAGTGAGATGTCGTCTGGCTGGGACTGCAACTGTAAAAACCGTTTGTGTGTGTGTGTGTGTGTGTGGCAACAGAGTGTGTCTCAGCGCCAGGAAGACTTGCGCCTCGGAGGAACAGACAGATTAGCGAGTGGATTCTAGCTCCCAGCACGGCGCTCAAGCTGCATTCCCAGGAACGTCTTCTTAACAAGCATCACATTGCCCTCCAGGTCGCCCGCAGCAACCCCACAACCCCAGACACGGGGGGGGGGGGGGGAGGAGAAAGTGATCTGATGGCACTCTCGCCGTTGTTATTTATTTCCTTATCTCTCCTTTCTTATCAGGGCAGTCAAACGCCTTTGGCCCCTGAGCTGCAACCGTGAGATGTTTCTGCATGCGAGTGTTTGTGTGTGGCAATAACGGGAGCCCCTGCTGAGGCCTCTTGGAGCCTTGAGAGAGAGAGATATAGAGAGAGAGAGAGAGAGGATGCAGTTAGTGAGAGGGAGGGGGGCGAGGATAAAGGCCTTGAAGGAGACACAGTCAGGGGGAAGGGGAGGGTGGTCTTATGACAGAGGGGGTCTGCGGCTAACAAGCGGTGTGGAGGCACAGAAGGTGTGTGAAGCCGAGCGTGAGGAAGCAGTTGAGACAGCACGGGCCCATTGAGATGACCGTGGAGCTAATGCTATGTTAGTGAGCTGCTAACGGCATGCCTGGGCCCTGGCGCACCGCCCTTCCACACGGATCACAGAGGCCCACAGCACAACGAAAGGAGACACCTCAGGTCTGCGGGGGAGGTATTACTAGTGACACGTCTTTTGGGCACCGGTTGGGACTCCTTTACCATCTGAGCCTCTCGTACCATGACTCACACGCAGGCATGTGGGTTATATAAAAGAGACCCTTAAATCCAATGTGGCGGGGAAGGTGAGGTAGAACAACGCTCAGAGCAGGAAAAATAACCGGCACTTCAAATCGAGGTATACGGAGGGCGATTCATGCAGCGAGGCACCTTGGGTAATTTGACTCGAAGGGAGTTGAGACATCTCCTGAGCAGGCATTTAAGCTGCGCTTAGACTGGATCCCATATGAAAAATGTGCACATTTAAGAGTTGAGGTAGTATCATTCAAAACAATCACATCATTAATTAAAAATGTTCAAACATTGGGTCAAAAAGAGAGCTGTATTCCAGATGTGTTACCGCAACGCCACAATAAAAATATAAAATATACTAGGGTATTACATGGAGGCAGACCAAGGCCCTGTTGTACAGAGGTCTCTTTGACTGATGGTGGAGATCTCACAAAACTTAAGAGGTCTTCAATGTTTTCAGGCCAAGGATTGTGTTTCTTATTAAACCGGGCCAATAGTAATGTGTAGTGCAGCCTATAGTGCCATGTACTTCGGAATGAAATGCTAAGCCATTAAAATAATAGTGGTTAAAATATTAATATTTTAATTCTTTTTTGGCATTTCTACATCACAATTCCACAACATAATATTAAACAAGCAGCAAGATTTACATTTTCTCAATAAAAGTTGTATTCAATGTGTATTTTTGGTCATATTTACATTTTTGGAAGAAATAAGGTTTGGGATCAAATCATTTCAGGGACCCCCTGTTGAAAATCTCTGTTCTAGATAATAAAAAAAAAAAAAAAAAAACGCAACCTCCATACTCAATCAAGGTTCAAGGTTCAATTTGTTTGTGGAGAAACGTTGAAATGACAGCGCTCCCATCCTACTCAACAGGTCTGAAAGATTACAGTAAATGCAATAGTGGTGGTACAAGTCATGTAACTTGTAGTAAGTCAGTTAAAAGGGAAAGACGGTAGCAAAGACTGTGCATGATGACAAGCATGCTAACCTTTCAAAGTAAAGGACACAGAGGATTACTATGCCTACACATGACACTACAGAGCCATTATGTTTATTTTTCTATAGCTTAAGCCACTTTAGCTGTACTCGAATTCCACCAGAAACAAGGGCAAGAACAAACAATTAAACAAAGATGTCCGACAATGAATAAGAGACAAGCTACATAAATGAACGACCTCCTATAAACAATAATAAAAACCGCAGTGGCTGCAACAAACGAAGAACAAGAAGTGTTGTTGTTGTTAGCTAGCATACAACACTACACCGATTCGCGCTGGTTACGTCAGAACGTCTGCCGTACTCACCCGCGTGAAGGCGTCTCGTGCGCCGCGAGCGCCGTCGAGTCTTTTTCCAAATAAAAACCAGCCCTCGAACAGTGTAACCGGCCTCTCTGTCCCAGCGGAACCAGTCCACCCAGTTAAACATAACCAGTCCACTTCACGTCTCAAACGGCGGAAGTTCTTCACCGAGCGAACGATTCATCTGCAGCGTCCACCCGTTAGCACTTAGCATGTTAGCCGCACCCAGAATGCACCTGTGCAAGTAACTTCCTGTTTGATTTGGGTCACGAGCATCATCAGCGGGTGTTTGTTTTTTTTTACAACAGATGCCATTTGAAACTTAATGAAAGTTAATTTTTTTTTTTAAATTAAAGTGCACAGAAAACGATTTTGTTAAACCTTGTGTACATGTAATTAATCACTTTTAACCTTGAAACCTAAACACAGTCAATAAATACCCATACAATTTTTCAACAACGCAAACTAGGCTGATATTCCATAATATAACTAATTCCTTTCAATGTTTACTAATATTATTTATTTCAAATTTAAATCTTATTTTCCTTTATTTATTCAGTTGCTGGGTTTTCCTCTCAGATGTGCTGCTCTGTTTGTGTTGACTGCATTATGTGTGCTTTAAAAAGAGATCTTGCTTTATATGAAGAGTAGTGAACCTTGTTGGAGGGTTCAAATTGATGTTGGGAAACACCGGGTTTTCCTTTACACAGAGCGTTCCCAGTTACAGGGCCTTGTTGCATTGAAGGGTTCATGCCGGAATGCCTCAGCAGGTTTGTCAGTCACTTAAATTACATCATCATCTTTTTTTAAAGTGATGGACAGGGCTTTACTCATATTATAGGGTCAAAAGTCAGTGTGGCAACCACAAAACTCAGTTGGGGGGGCGTCACATGACCTCTCGGGTCCATTGACCTTATATTATTCTCTTAAAGTAGGAAAACCGAGCATCGCAGTTTGAAATCATGAGGCTAATGAACCTCATCTTGCAAATGGAGGGAGTGTGTCGCACACCAGCACACTGTGGGGGGTCAATGACCTGTTAGTAAGATCCCTAAACCCTAAAGGCCGACGTGTGTTTAATTTTGGGGTTGTTTGTACGGACACTGATATTTACTGAGACAGATTCTGTGAAATGTCTTCCACATTTACCTCATCACCACGGCAGAGGAGCTGAGGTAAGAGGCAGAGCTGCTTTGTACTATCTGATCAGATTAAGGCGTAAGGCGCGGCCCAAGGCACGAGGGCAGTGACACGTAGTATTACAGCAGTTCATTAAAGGCAGACCAAGAGGAGATTTAATTAGACCTTCATTTCATCTGGAGCGGAACATCTTTTTATATAGACATGCCGTATATTACATTTTTAAGTATATTATATGTGTGTTGACTTGTATAATCTGTGAAGACTCGTATTCAGAGACACTGACTAACTGTGGGAATATTTTCATCAATTTTTGGTCATGATCCCTTCCCCAAGGTGTGCACTGGACACCAGCAGGTGCTGCTTGATATATTACAAAACTTCATTTTTCACTCGGAAAGAAAATTATTATGTTTTGGTTATTATGAAAACAACATTTAAGAAAGAAAGAAAATTCAGGAGTTTTACTGTCTGACAAAACATGATATTTCATAGGTAACATCAATCAACTGATTTTATATCTATATATATCTATATTACACCTTTACCTGTTTCACAGTGCTGATTACCTTTACCTTACCACTTGCTGCTGCGAATGCTGTTGGCTTGCGTGTGCGTCTGTGCAGTAGTAAGGATGTGTGTGTGTGTGTGTGTGTGTGTGTATGGGGGGATAATGAAGAGGCATTGTGTCTCTTCATAATGACATCATGGCTCTGACAGAAGCTGGAGACGATGCCCGGGGTCTCAGAGCGGAACTCTTCAGCTTGGCGCAAGTGTGCATGTTTGTGTGTGTGTGTGTGTGTGTGTGTGTGCCCGTCCCCGGGGCTATAGGAGTCCTCCTGGGCTTTGTGAACGAAAGTCAAACCGTCAAAGACAAAAACAAAACCTGACCAAGAGCAATATGAAGCAGAGGGCAGGCCATTTGGCTGCTGCCCTGCTCGCTGGTGCCTCAGTGTGAAAGTGATGGGTGCGAGGGCTGAGGGGAGGCACATTTGAAGGGAGAGAGAGAATGAGAGGGGGGGGGGGGGATAGAGGTGGGAAAAGACTACAGAGAAAGAGAGGGGGAGATCCAGGAAGTTGCAGAAAAAGGGTTCAGGGGTCAATTCAGCCTGCAGGCCCGGGTGACGCTTTCAGGGCTCTGGACTGTATTGCATCACGAGAGTCCTTGGCGTGTCCTCTTAATCTTGCCTCTGACCAGACGGATCCTTCCCTGTGGCTTTGTACACACACAAAGACATGCAGACATGTATAAAACACATGCACCTTTGGTTCTTTGTGTGTGTGTGTGTGTGTGTGTGTGTGTGTGTTGTGTGTGGAGCCAAATAGACAGTGGCGGGAGAGGATTCTTCCGTAAGTTGCAATACATGAGATTGAGAGCATTTCTATTGACTTTCAACAGCTCTCAGCATGGAGACAGCTGAGCCGGCAGCTCGCAGCTAACGGTGCTAGTGTGTGCCTAAGGGGGAACCGGAGGGTCGGTGCTACACTTCCGCGATGAAGCCGTTATTATTAGCTGTAACCGCCTTATGAGCACAGAGTAGCGGCCGTGAGCAAACCAATGGTGAACGCTCACATACATGAATATGCAGTAAAAATATGCTCTGCAAGTAAAGTACAAGTACCAAAAAACTGCACTGAAGTACTTACTTCCACCAGTGCAAACAGAAGTCAGTTTTAAGAGTTTGGGATATTACTCACAGCAGGGCATCATGTGCTTAACCCAGTTATACATGAATGTACATTTTTAGGTTTGTATTCCATGAGATTGAAGTCCATTTCAGCTAAACCATTTATGGAAGAACTTCTTCATGTACAGCAGCGTCAAATACGAACACGTTGAAGGCACGGCTCACATGGAGGCTGACTAAGATTGACAGGTTTCTTCTCGGAGCTGAAGTGAACCTCTCGCCCTGAGTGTGTGTGTAATGAGAGACAGGTCTGGTGACAAGCACTAATCAGCCTGGACTCTTGACCCTGTGGCAGTGAGGCTGACACGAGGGGAAACACCCTGACACCGCTAACAACTCCCCCGACCTGTGTGTGTGTGTGTGTGGATGAGCTTGTGACATTTCAGGTAATAGAGAGATGAGTTCAGTTTCAAGATGTGAACATTTTCTGATATGAAAAGTCTATTTCAACTGGGGGTTTTTCAGAAGAGTAGTAAGAAAATAATGTTCAATATCCAGATTAATGATCTAATTAATTTCTAAATGTTTAAATAGCTGACCCCTTTCCATTTCTGGCAGTTAAAGTTTTTAGTTTTTGTTTTTCTTCAGCAAATACTTTATCTTAGGGATGTCTAGTCTGACTCTACAATGGTAACAAAATCTGCCCACCGACTGAAGCTCAGTATAACTCATTGTTGTGTAATCCATATATTCTACATCATTGACAGGAGAAGTAACTTCCTTGAGTATCTGCTCGTTTCCTAGCAACTGTTTCATCCAGGAAACAGTCTAGACCGCTGCCAGACTTTATGCTAAGCTTCCTCAACACACACATAGTGGCATCGATCTTCTCAAGTTTAGCCATAAATACAGCTGACCTTCAAGTCCAGTTACCACAAAGACGCACCATTGAGGAGTCAACTGGTTTCTGCATCGTTCTGTTTTATCATGAAAGCTGCTCATTAAAACGCTCGAGTCTACCTGGATGAACGATATACGGTATGATTTCTTGTTTGTCCTGTTTCCCAAATGGATTTTCAAATAATCCAAGACATTTTTTCAGGCTTGAAGCTGATAACACAGTACCTAAAAAAGGGACCCATGTGTATCAATGAGTGCTTGGGATTCACCATGCTAGCTGTGTGCTGGCTCATATAACCGTCAAGGTGACGCTCATCAGGAGTGACAGCGGCTTTCTAGGAGCATCATCATTTTCTGCTGATAAGAGGGGCTGTAGCCTCAGAACAAACGAGACGCACTCCACGCTCCTTACTCTTAAACAGGGAATCCATAAAAGAAGCATCACCACGGTAGATGTTCTCATCCAGGTATGTTTATTGTTATCCAGAGTGCACTGACAGACCAGGACCGACACAAAACACAGAGAAAGCATCCAATAGAAAACTGAAAAAAAGAAAAAGAAAAAATGTTGTTGTTAATGTCTCATAAATGGGTTGATGGGTGGAATCTGGACCCGGTCATTTACAGTATTTGTTAACATGTATCATACCACAGTGCAGTGGAGTACAACGGCGTGCAGCATTTACAGTGGAGTGATTATCTGTGTATTGTTAAGTAAAATGTATTACACTGCGTTTGATATTCGCTCCAATATCTCAAAAGTCTCATCTGATCGTACAGGAAAGTGATATATGGCATGTCATGTAACCATGGCGACGTTTGTCACACAACTCAATCATTACAGAGATCAGCGTGAGGATCTGTGTGGCAGGTTAGAAGATGTGCTGCTCAAAAGTAAAACACACAAACACATAAAAAAGGGGATACGACTGACGAGGCAGGAAGTGATCGACAAGGCTTTTAGAAAGGTGATTTTACATGACGTACATTATTGTTCGATTCGGTTTTCCATAATGTTAATTACATAAATCATATTCTTCCATGCAGAAAATATAGTGTTGTACAGAAGGGAGAACTTCCTCTGTTATTTATAAAAACAACCACAGTCTGCAAAAAGGGGCTGGTTTGAAATGTGTAGCTCAACAACAACTTTTTTATCTTACTGACCTCACAGTCAGGTCTTACAGACCTATAATCTATTAAATAATGCAATCTTCTAAAAACTACTTCACCCAACGATAAACCATCTCCCACCTCAAAATATTTTGCTCGTTCATGTTGTAGTGTCCACTCGTTACCGTACGTAGCTGGTTGGCTAAAACAAAGTGTGACAATGTTGAAGGTAATTAGATCCATCTGTTCCTGGATCAGCGCAACACAACCCCGACATCAAATATAAAGCTCAACCTCTCTCGCTCACAGCTAATCTCAATGGGCTCTGTGAGGAATGATGAAAGTGTTACAGGTGGCAAACGAACTGTAATGCAAACGGGTTCTTAGGAGAACCGACTTAAAGGTGCTACACGCGAGACTGGGAGCATCTCTAGTGCCTTTCAACATGGCAACACACACAGAGGGAGAGCCACTTCATTCTCTGCTCAGGTAGTCATCACGCCACTATATCTTTAGGTAGCAAATAGTGGTTTGCAGATATATTAAGGCCCTGAATGTCAAATGTAGTACCTTTAAGTCTGTGTCAGTTTGAATGGGTGACTCAATTAATGCAGTGAAAACACAAACATGTCACATCTCACTGTAACATTTTGGCTTACCGTTAGGTATGAGGAGTGTTAAAGCAACAAGTCATCGTGGATCATCACTCAGTACCAGCACTTATTGTATAAATTATTGCACCACAAGTGTTGTTAAGTGTTCCCTGCACTAAAAAGGTTACACAGTAAACCCTCTATGTAATTAGGACTTTATAAGGAAAGTAAGAATGCTTCTTGGCAAATTCCTTTTTAAAAAAAGTACACAGGGGCCGAACAGCCGTAGATAAAATGGGCGATGAATGCCGAAATGCACCATCTGTATTTACTGTATATCTATTGGAGGGTCCAGTCTGAATGCCAGGGTCTCCCATGCACTCTGGTTCCCGCAGTCCCACAATGCACAGCGTCTATTTAGGCCAGTCCACTCTGGCAAAGAAAGGGTGGGATTTGATATCGTCCACGCCTCCCACACCTGCCCCCAGCCTCTCCATTGGGTTGTACTGCAGCAACTGCAGGACGAGAGGAAGAGCAAACATTTAAAATTCAGTACACGTTATAACACGCGATGCCACAGTGTCCTTAATATGCAATCTTTTTCCCTGGGAAAGACCTGACAAACTGTATATTATAAATATACATTTATATATGCATTAAATGATCAGTGTTTCCCAGCCAGTGAGAAAGGATTGTAATCTTAATTTAAATAAAAATGCAACAGATTATGACTTTAACGTCATCACGTGCCAACTCACCCAACCTCCGTAGCATTCGTTGAGTTCATTCTTCAATCTGTGCTTTCAAGTGCATATGAAATTACAAGGAGGGTAGATCATAAATGCAGAATTACAAAAAAGGGACTCTCACCTGCTCCAGCAGAGATCTGGCCTCCTCTGAAACAGACTCGGGGACGTTGAGAGCAGTGTGACGACCGATTCCCGCCGGATGACACCGCAGCAGAGACTGCAGAGGGAAGGAGGGGTGGAAAGAGGAGATAACCATCAACCAAAACAAAGAAAACCTGACAGGCCGAGAGCTAAAGGGACAGATACACTGACACCCGCAGAGCCTAGGTCAGCGTGAGCGCACCGCGGCCGGACAAATAGGAGGAGACCAAAGAGCCAGAGCACCTGAAACAACAGTGATCACACCAACTTCAACAAGGCAGTGGTTTCACCGCTGTTGCTCTTTCTTAGAGCCACTGTGTGTGTCGGAGTGTCACAGAAAGGATGACGCGGTGTATTTGTTCTCTAGTTATACAGAGCAGCTTTACTGGAAGAACCGACGTTTGAGCAGCAGTCAACAAAAAGCCTTTTTTTTTTTTTTTAAATGTGTTCATAGAATAAAATTGGACCGGTCAAACGTTCAATTACAAGGAATTGTATAACGGAAAACAGAAAATAGAAATAATTGCACAAGTGAGAAAAAGGTGCACCTTGCAAGACCTGCATATGCTCTTTCCAACCCCGGAATGTAGCCCCATTGTTGTATAATAATAATAATTGACAATAATGACTATAATCAATGTGTGTTGCTGGACATTTTTCAGTACATCTTCACCAACAAATTCAGGGTTCAACGCTAATGTAATTTTTTAAATCACAAATCTACTTGCCCAGTCAACTTTTACTTCTCTACTCAACAAACTACCGGAGGAAACTAGAATGCTTCCGTCCAGTTGCCTGGATTCTGCATGTTAATCCAGAATGTGTTCATAGAGATTATATTATACAACACTCAACTGGACTTCTGTTTCCAGTATAACTACTACCCATGTGCAAGGAAGCAAGCTACTTCCATCATCAGCTCTGGCAAAAAAAAAATTCTGTTTCATTATTTTTAACCACTTTATTAGATGAGAGATTTACAAGCCCGATGTGGCATTCTACTTGCCCGGGGCAAGTGGGCAATCGTTATTGTGGAGCCCTAAAGTAGAAAATGCTAGAGAGAAAAAGCTGCGAACCGTTTGTGTTGGGGGATCCTGTGAGGTTTTTCCATCAGTTAGGTCGGTTGCCTCCCTCCCCCTCCCTCCCTCCCTCCCCCTCCCTCCCTACGTGCTGCAGTAGTTCTGGCTGCGTTCCTAGCCACACTCAAGACTGCTCCAGGCAAGATCTTATCCTGCAAGGATCAAGAGACACTATGTGTGCCTGTGTGTGTTTCCTTGCCAGGGCTGTACCCAGACATAATCATCAAAGGAGACATCTGTGTGACTGTGTTGTTTTTTTTCCAGGTAAGTGGGTGTGTATTGTTCAACATAGGAACACTAACCTAACACCCTAACTCGTGTTTTAGGCCGCTGATGGAAAACACTGATAGCTGAAAGGAAAATTTGCCCACTGGCAATCAGTTAGGATTTATTCAAATTTAATAGACAATGAGAAATCGAGGGGACGCTCTGCACCTGCACCGGGTCTGCGTGAGCAACTGCGTGTGCGTTTGTCCTTCTAGAGAAAGCAGCAAGTTATAATTAGCACGTGCTTGTAAATACGTTGTCTTCCGAACAAAACAAAAAAAGAAAAGATTTTGAGATGTTCCCCTTCCTCCCAACCCTGTCTTTAAAGATTGCCTTGGACAGCCGTAATCCTGGACGAGCCAAGTTGCAGCACCTTGAGAGCTGCCCCGGTCTTCACCTTCCACACGACCTCGGATCGGCGTGCTCCGAGCCCGGCGCTGCTCCAGGAGCCAGCAAAAGAGGCCCGGGGAGAGCTGACCCCCTGGCCCAGCAGATGGAGCTCAGGCTGGGGGAGAAAGTCACACGGACACCCCTGGCACTCCCCGAGAACCAGAGAAAGAGACGGCAGCCAAGACGCACCTCAAACACACACACCAACACAACAAAGTCCACCTATAAACACACACAGACACGCGCGCGGTATCGTACACAACCTGGCACAACCATAAAGAGCGTGAGGGAGTTGAACGCCAAGACACCTACAGACATCCCACAGCACCTTAGCAACAAAGATAACATTTTTCATACTTTTTGACTCACCATGCCTGTCAGCAGCTCAAACAGGACGGCGCCCAAACTCCACCAATCACACGCTGCAGTCTCCTCGCCGATGCCTCCCACCTCTGCAACAAGAGCAAAAAGGAAGGGAAGCCACTGAATGAATCAATAAGCAGAGAAATACCTTATGTATTGTGGAAGAATAATCAACTAGTCATGATAAAATAAGAAAATTACCAAATAGATTTTATTAAACTGATATGAAACTAAGCTAAAGAAAAAGATCCTTTAAGTGATCTGTATTTATTACATAAAAAACCCTCAACGTTATACACTTTCTGACTGACATCTTGGATTACTTAATATTTCATTGAATTGATACAATCAATTCACAATGAGCACAAAACATGGACACAGTCTCTCACTCACACACACACACACACACACACACACACACACACACACACACACGCACAAACAAGTGTGTGTCTCATAAAAGGGTGATTTGCATAATAAAAAAGCAGTTAAATTGAGGAAACCGTCTGCTGCAACTTCACACCATCTGCATGACCTGACCTCAAACGCACACTCATACAACACACTCATGCACACACACACACACACACACACACACACAAACACACACACACACGCACACAAACACACCCACCAAGAAATGGAACGCAGGAACAACTGAGAACAAGTATTAAAACATTTTTGTGGATTTTTCTTTAGTTTTCTTCATTTTCAGCTTCACAGACCAACGCACCTAACATTTATTTAATTTGTTGATTATTTTATCAATCAATTAATGGTTGGGGTTGTATAATGTCAGGAAACGCATTTGATCAAATGTTTTGTCCAATTAATAGTCCAAACTTGTTCAGCAAAGAAGGTAAAAAAACATAAATTGGCTTGATAAATAACTTAAACAATAAATCCATTACCAAATCGGCAAATCATAGCAGCCTTGCCATAATCTATGATAACATCCTGGTTTGTCATCTACACACATGTAAAAACTACAAAACCCCTCTCAAGGTGACCGCTCCATGGGAGGTCTGTCGATCGCAATGTCACATCCTTTGAGATTCCCCTCCACAACCAGCGCGGCAGCCGGCTTGTCGGAGGGCTGTTGGGACTCCACAGTATGTGTTGATGTAAGGCATACAACCTAAGAGGGCTACGCATTTGCTGAAGTCAAATGTGTGTGTTGTTGTGTGTGTGTGTGTGTGTGTGTGCGTGTGTGTTAGCTCCACTGGGGACCAGATGGCCTCTTGTGCCGCTCAGCTTCCCTCTGCTCTGCTCTCTCCAGAGGGCCGGGACCCAGGGTCACGGCTGCGTGTGCCCAGAGACCAGGCTTCTCAGCTGGGGGAGCGTAAGAGACAAAGACCCCTCATCTCCTGGAGGCTGCCGGGAACTCCAGGGGCCTGTGCGGCTCTCTTGCAGCAAAGGTTAGAGAGGGCTATGATACGACTTGCGTGTTTCGTATACGCACACACACACACACACACACACACACAAACACACAGCCAACTGAGCAACCAGTCTTTAGGGCTCCCCAGGACTACTGTTTTGACAGCCAAGGAGAGAAGATCGTCATTGAACGGACTAGTGATACCTGCGTAGTGATGAGCTGGAGGGGAGATACTGGACACACACACACACGTCTCAGAGCAAGGTCGATGTCATCACAATGGATTAATGTCTAAGGAGCTGCAGGGAGAGTACAGTGGAGCTGGCTACACTTACCGCTCTGTCAGAGCGAGGCAGGGAGAAAGGGAAATAGAGAGAAAGAGGATGGGAGTGGAGGATTAACTGCATCTACAGGCCATGGGTCATTCAAACCTCGCCGTTACGCCGCACTGTGATGCGTTAATGCGACCAAACCTCCACTCGGCTTGCGTTTTTCCTTCTCGAACGGCACACGGAAAAATATAATTCTAAGAAAACAAAAGGATACCGAGGAGTTGAGATACGCCAGTACAAACAATGCCACGTATTCACCTCGTGGCCTCTTCTTCTTCCCTTTCCCCTCAACAATGCCGTTCGCTCCTGCTTTGTATCTTAATAACACTCCATCTCCTCTCTCCTGGGGGCCATAAGGAACTTTCTCTCTTCTCCTCTTAGACCGACTTCCCTAAAAACTTAACCGACAGCCATTGTTGAAAGGGGAAGTGAAGTGTACGCAGGTAGGAAGTAAGGAGGGATCAGAGTGTGTCTTATGGAGACGGGGAGGTCTCCGGTAAAACAGTGCCAGTAGTTGATAAAAGCAAATAAAACCTTTAACGATCTTACCTCAGCTTCGCTATGAGAAGAAATATTAAAAATATAAAGCAGAAGTACCTCGAGGGTACCATTTCTTACTTGATAAGCTTGTCAAAACAAAGAGGTGACAGCTCTGTCAAAACGGGAACTAAACATTATCTTCCAATTAGATCACACTGTGGCGAAGCAGGTAAAAAAAATCCCCAGCAAAGCTTGATGATGGAATCAACATTAACTGACTTGTTACCTCAGAGGGGAAGAATATTGAATTTCCCTTTTCTTAGACATTGAAGACAATCGGTTTTGGCCTTGCTTCCCCCTCAACAAAACAATAAACAATTCCTGTTTCTGCTCAAATCGGGTTGAGTCACACCGTCACTCAACAGCTTGTGTTTTCTTTTCTTATTAGAGAACAAAACGTAAGCCATCTGAGGTTTCCGATGAAACGGTGAGAAAATAAACGAGCAGAAGTGCAGAGTAAATAGATTAATACCCTGCCACTGTATTTTCCGAGCCCACTCCCGTGTTTTTTTGGGTGTGAATGTGTCCGTTTTAAAAACATGTTTCCCTCCGTCTTACACCAACACACACACACACGCATACACACAAACACGTCACTCGCACATACGGTCACAGCAGGCCCCCTGCTAGCTTTCTGGCAAACAGTCATAAATCTGTCATCAGGAATGAAGCCATCGCTAGAGCTGACCCTGTCTGGATAAACAGCAATACATAACAAGGGCAGGGGAGACACACATTCACTAACCTCTGCATGCGAGAGTGTGTGTGTGTGTTAACATAAGCATGTACATCCATTGTATACACCAAATGTACGGGATTGCAGGTATGAAATAAAGCATGTAAAAATGTACTTAGTTATATGTCTTAAGCTGATTTTACAACAAAGGAAGGTTGACATAAGAGACACAGAGGAGAAAGAGTTGCCAGTGTTTCAGTAGGACAGTCATTGTATGTGGAAGTGGTACTATCGCTCAACAACAGCATCACACACCCCCTGCTGGATGCTGATGCGTATTACATCCATTGATCCGCATGGGATCAACAGTCATTAAACTAAGAAGACCTTTCACACCTGGGCTGAGGTCAGCTCAAACCTGGTTCATTTCACTCAGGTGACTTATCCCCAGCATTAACTTGTTTTATTTTTAATGGGAATGTTTTTTTCCTTTTATTATTTGTTATTATTGGTATTTTTTTAAGTGAGCTGAATGTAAACGGCAAGCAAATATGATGCAAAAAGCAACATTTATTTAAATCACATTAGGAGCTCCTGCAAATGATGTGCTGCTTTTAAATAAAGACAAGTTTTTGATGTTATTGCCTCCTCCAGCTCCTCTCCTCCAACAGTGGTTATACGTGGATTCTTCTACATTTAAATTCTACAGCACTGAAAAGACTCTTGACTTAATTAACTTATGGACATATTCAATGATGATTTTGAAAGTCAATTAATCATTTCCATCACTAGTCGAGAAACCAAAAGCTGCTTGGAGCCTCTCGGGTCTGAATATTTATCTCATGTCATTTAAAAATGAATGCCTTCCCGTTTATGACTGCTGGTCAGAGCAAATATCACATTTGAGTAGAGCACTTTTAAAAAGTAATCAATAAATGATTTGATGGTGAAATTAATTGCAGCCCTAAACTTTTACTTTACTTTAATGATCCAGAACTCACTTAACAGTGCTGATATAACTACTAACTGTAAGTCTAGAGTACATTTTGTCAAAATCTACCTTTTTTAATCAATTTAATTTGAATACCAAAATATTTTTTGAATGTTCAGCATATTAAAGGTTTTAAACCGACCATCCATACTGTTAGACAAGTAAAAAGAAGCCCTCGCTGGTCATAGCATTGAAAGAGTTACTTTATTAATTACACAACGAATTAAGAGGCAAACAAGTCTCGAATTGGCACTTAGATTCTAAGCTACATTATGCATAAAGCTCTTTGTGCTGAGCTTTACTCCTGTGTGTCTTTAGGTCAGCTGCTGGCCACTAAACATATGCCTCTATGTGCTTCTTGTTCCATTAGTAGGCTTTTAAACAAGCTGTTGCTACGGGGATAAAAATGCACACTTTGGATATTAGATAAAGCATTTGTTGCTTTCCGAATTATTACGACGGCGGCATACTGTATGTTCTAGTCACAAGGAGGATTTAAATCTGAAGTGACCTTCCTGGCTTGAGAGAGTGGATGAGTGTGAGAGAATAGCTTAATATAAGTGTGTGGGAGAGTGAATGGGTGTGAGGGTCATTGTGTCTGTCTCAGAGTGCGTCCAGAGTTTTCAGCGCTTATCCATCCATCCGCATATTTAAGAAACGGACGTAATCGCACAGAATCCATCCAGCAGCACAGGTGTGAAGCCATACGCTTAAAGCAGCAGCATGTTGGATAGCGTATCCGCCCTTAAATGTCAAATGCATTGTGCACACATGCACTCCAACACACACACACACACACAAACATCCGCCACACACAGAAGTGCTAAGTAGGGACATGGTGCTGTAGTCTAGCAGCAGTTTGTTTTAGGCAGCTTGTAAACAGCATGCCAGAGCTGCCACAAGCCTGCTGAGGGCAACAAATAGGGTTACCTTACTGTTGCACAACAGCACACTCAACAGGACAATGAAGGAACTAGTACAAGAGCAAGCCTCTCCAAACCATGAGCCCAAAAATTAAAAAAACACAAAAAAAAAAAACAGATATTTGTAATATCTCCTCCAGATATGACTCAATCTGAATGTTAATTAATATGTAAAATAACATTCATCTGTTTCTACTCTGTGTACACTGTTTATTCATGTCTGGCTATGAATGAGGGTTTTGTGATCACGGGAAAGTGGCCTACTTATGGACCTGCATGCCTGCATAGAATTAACCCCGCATCAACCTCCTAACTGACACACAAACACACACTAAATTAGGCTCCCAATTAATAAGGAAAGTATGTCTACATGAGAGAAAGATACAGTTTGCATGAGCGTGTCTCACCTGGTGCACAGTACATATTGGCAAGAGCCTCTTTGTCACAGGACTCCTCCACATCATTCCAGCTACAGAAGTAGGTGAGCTGAACATGACCTGATGAGACGAGGAGAGAGGAATAGTGTTCAGCTCAAAGTAGAAGGAAGAAAAACATTCATCTCATGCTCTACCTCTGGTTCAATCCCACACAGCCAAGTGTCACTCCGACTTCAAACTGTTTACTCACCTTTGGAGCAGTTCCTTCCACTGTTCCTTTCCGCCTCTCTACATCCCTCCGCAGCCTTTTCAAGCACACAGCCCCAGCGATTACTCCTGTTTAGCGGCTACCCGTTAACGCTATCATTAGAACTAATGGTGTCATTAGGTAGCCGTGGCCATTAGCCTGGGCTAGCCAGACTGATGCACCACACTACGCCGTTGATGGGCCCTTTAGAACAATAATTACCACCGGGGAGACGAAAACAGCCACTCAGCTAATTAGACGCTTGTTGATAACGAGGTGGAGAGAGATGATTGTAGGATGACAAAGGAAGAAGTTGAGGGGGAATCTGTGACCTGCTGCTAAAACAACACTTTTGCTTCTGGAAGAGCTTGCATTTAGTAAATAGAGTACATCAGTGTTGACTGACAGAGAACAGCAGCTTCAGAGAGACAAGGTTTTATGTTAATAGTTTGTGAAATATGAGCAGATGTCACCAAGATGTCTACGATTTTCATTATGTCTTTATTGTACTATTAATGTGTGAATATGTCCATCAGAAGATTTTCGCTGTAAAAGGTTATCTAGATGGCTTGTTTTCTCCACAGTGAAGTGACATTGATCATGTGTTAGGGTGTTTAGGTGTCTAACCTTGGTGGTCGACCAGGATGTTGTTGGGGTTGAGGTCTCGACAGATGATGCCGTCTTGGTGCAGAGAATCCAGGGCCGTCACCATCTCTACGGCCCAGCATTTGACAAACTCCTCGGGGATACGGGCTTGGGACACAGCCAACGACAGCTCGTCCAGCTCCGCAAACAGCCGCGATACTTCTTTATCAAATTCGCTGCCACCTGTATTCCTAATAACTCCTGATGATTCACCATCGAGACCTAACAAACCCCCAACCGCTGTGCATGTCTCAGTCCCATTTGTGGCTGGGATAGAGTCTGTGCGTTCAGGAACCAAGTCTTTATTTACTCTTGTACTGGCCTCTAGTTTCTCATTAAGCGAGTCAGTAACTGGCAGGTCAAGGGGAAGGTAATCATTTTGGCATGCAGGAGGAACAACCATATTGTCAGATGCCTGTTGCCCAAACGCCAAGGTGCGGTCGTCCCACAGTGAGTTGACGGGACAAGAAGATGCAACACTGGTGTCACAAGCTGCAGAGGCTGTACATGAAGATGAACGCTCCTGCTCCAGCAGCTGCTCCTCCCCTTCCTCAGGCTGGCTGTTTAGCTGTAAAACATCAGGCTGGATGGACTTCTGAGGCGAGGCTGTGGCCTCGAGGCCAAGACAACCCCCCGAAGTGTCCGATTCCTCCTGTAAAGAGTCTCCCTTTACAGGCAGGTTGACTAAAAGGTCTGGTGGATGGCCCTCATCCTCCACTACTGCCTCTTTAAATGAAATGACTGGCACTGACTCATTGGAGCCTTTATCACTACAGTCCAACCCCCAAAGCTCCGAGCCGTGGCCCTTGACCTCCTTAGCCAGCTCTGGAAGATCCTCGCTGACATCCGAGCCCAGGTCGGATGTAGAAAATAGGGAGACCTGATTGTGAGAGGGGCGTCGCTCTCCCGGGTCGAGACAGGTCACTTCGCTTGCACTGTCTTTGCTGTCAATTCGGAAAAACTCCATTGGCGTGTGCTTGGACTGATCCAAAGACAGAGGCACAGCAGGGGAGGGCAAAGGACTGAATACCTCACTGTGGTCCTGTCCCTCACCAGAGCACTGCTCATTGTCAAGGGTGTGGCCACTTTTGTCCGATGACTCGGTGAAAAAGCCAAGTTCCTGAGAGCTGATCGGGGAGGAGAGGCTGTCGTTGCTCAGCAGCGAGCGGCTACGCGAGGAAACGGTGGTCGACGTAACGGGCACTTCCAGTGACGGCACTTCCTGTTCGCTCTTCACTTCCTCTTCTTCTAGTGCATCTGGTTCGACTTTGTCTTGCTCGTACTCATTGCAAAGCGTCAAATAACTGTTGGTGCACTCTTCCTCAGAGGTGGCTCCAGAGTCCGACTGGGCCCCAACTTGTTCTCTAAGCCTGGGAGGGAGAACACTCCTCTTAGGAGACTTTTTGAGTTTCTCCCCTTTGTTCTGCAGCCCTGAGAGAGAATCGGAACCAGCGACTGGCCCAGAACCGGAACTGGCTGAACCCACATCCAGCTGTGGTACAACATGTTGTGGAGAGTGCACAGCCGTTGTGTGGCTCTTCTGGATGAAAGGAATGTCAAAGCTCTCCTCTGGGCTGGAGTTATGCAGGTACTTTCCAATGTGAGACCACAGCTTCCCCCCTAGGGATGAAGGAAACAGGGCATTAAAGACAAGGAAAAAAGAAGGGTATATCCAATTTAATGGGAAGCAGAGGTATTCAGAGGACAAATGAGGAATTCGAGAAAGCTGGACAAATAACACACGTATCTCAGCAACCTCCTGCGTTCCTCAACAGGAGGAACATTGGTATGAATTTAGTTTCTTGGTGCTGTTTTATTTATATTCAATCAAATTACGTAGACTTCTAAACCACTCTGGAGTTCTACAGCATAAACAGGGCCAAATTAACCTGCTATAAGGCGTATGGCAATAATACCATGTTGGCCCCAGGGGGTCCCTACTCAGTTGCCCATTTGGTAATTGAGCCTTGAGAAGAACACCCACAAATAACTAATTGCTATGTCGGAGGCAAAAAACATTGCTTCTTAATGAAAAATGACAAAAACGTATCTATTTAATTAATATTCATAGTTCTTCAGATGTTATGGATGCACAAAAA
This sequence comes from Chelidonichthys spinosus, assembly GCA_029853015.1. NCBI lineage: Eukaryota > Metazoa > Chordata > Actinopteri > Perciformes > Triglidae > Chelidonichthys > Chelidonichthys spinosus. The sequence goes on along the minus strand of CM056838.1, from coordinate 6,887,838 downwards.
AGCGCAAAAAGAGACTTTCAGTTCAGTTGCTGACTTTGGCTCCTGGGGGTCCTTGGTTATGGTGACTATTTGGTAAGAAGGGTCATTAGTTTCCAATTAGGACTTTGGCTAAATGGGTCTGGGTGTATGTGTGTGTTTGAGGTACCCAGTGTAATATTAGAATATTGTCTTGCAATCTCTCTCTCTCTCTCTCTCACACACACACACACACACAACACACACACACACAGCTATAGCGTGAGCAATTGGAAGCCAGCATCTGTTGTGTGTGATGAGAATGGATAGGGAGTTCACAGTGATGATAATGACAGTGGGGCAACGCGATGGCTTAGAAAGTAAAACCATCCACATGTTGTTTTGTCCAATGTCACTCAGGTCACTGCCTCCCTCGGTCCGCCCGTCTATTGTCATTCAACCTACCCGCTGCAAACAGCATACTAAAGAAGCATAAGACGCAACTGTGGATTTAGTAAAATCACAGAGCTGGAATGCAACCGTGCTGAAACGATGCGTTGTCTGGCATCTGACTGGCTTTATTAGATCATGTAAGTGTGATATTAAATACTGTCCACTAATATTTAGCGCAGGGTGGTTATAGAGTGCACCAGATTGAATAGGTTACAGAGCATTAAAAAAATATGGCTGGGTTTCATTGCATGCACTCACCCACACATATGAGCGACACACACACACACACACATGCTAGAGTGAGTGGGATGTAAGGAGGCCCAGGTGTTGGCATAGCTAATGAAGCATGGCGCCACCTGGTATTCAGAATAATGACCTGTGACACACACCCATCTCTATCAAACATCTGTCTGGAACAAGGGCAGAGAGAGGGGTGGGAGAAGTGAGGAGGAGGGGGGGGGGGATCAGGTGAAGAGGGGAAAAGAGAAGCAAATAAAAAAAAAGAAGATGAAACTGTTGAGCAAGAGATATGTGTCTTACCTTCAGCGTACTGCAGCAAAAGGAAAACCGCGTCCTCAGAGACGATGAACTTCCTCAGCTGCACCATGTGGGGCACAGAGTGAGGCATGATCGTCGGCTTAGTCCGCCCGCAGTCACTGCTCTTCCTCAGACCCTGCAATAGGAATGGAGGGAAAGATCAGGTGAGTAATTAAAGGTCGGAAAGAAAAGGTGAGCGAGGAAATATGCATTTAAGGACAAGAGGAGAAAAGGTAAATTAACCCTAATGTGGAGATCATGAGTGGGAGGCAGTAAAGGAAGGGGAGTATTTTGAATAAGGCGTTAAAAAAAAAGAAAAGAGGAACGGAGTGTGGCAAAGGAGAAACCTCCTATTAACAAGGTGCCAGCTTTGCCCCGTGGCAACCCAAAGTCACTGGATTCATCAAGCCACACACAGCGCGTGACTTTAAAAGAGCCACACAAATCTATCAGCGCTACGCACTGAAGTTCACATTGGCCCGTATGTGTGTGTGTGTGTGTGAGTGTGGGCATGCGTGTTCCCGCGCACATGTGTGTATTCATCTGTGCCTCCGCGGTGCGTTGGCATCTGGCACACGTCTCACACCTGAGAGCAGAGGAGCTGACAGGGACAGGCCCATTAGAATCAATTACACCGGTCACACACAGGGGCTCCTGGCACACTTCACACTTACACTTACAGTCAGGACGACGAGGATGCAGAGGAGCGCACACACACACACACACACACACACACACACACACACACACACACACACACACACACATTAAAACTTACTTTGAGGATGAACGTCTCTTGTGTTCTCTTGTCCATGACCAAAAGAACCTGTGATGGAAGAGTGCAATTAATTGCCAGATATGAACAGACACGGTCTAAGATGATGTAGTGGTTGTGTCCTCCAGAGCAGTGTTTTTCACCCTCTGGGTCAGGGCACACACAAGGGTCACTGCAAGACAAATGTAGCTCCCTAAATTATACTAGAGATATGGGCATTAACATGTCAGATCCCGCTGTGTCGACCAAATCAAGTCCCTGCCACATGACAACATCTGAAAGGAATATATATCTAGTCTAATAGCAAAAAAGGGGAACAAATGCAATAATGGCTGCGATAATGTACGCCACAAAGCGAGCAACCTCCTAATACCTTAATTTCCTCCCTCCTTCTCCTTGATATCTTCATTGCTCTTCTGCTCCCTCGCCATCTCTGAGGAGAGCCTGAGCATATGTGTGTGACCTGGTGTGTTTCTCTGCACAGTGCAGTGCGTGTGTGTTTTGTGGGTGCGTTCTGTTCATGTGACCCTGGCTGGGACCAAACAGGTGCAGGCTAAATGGATATGAATGGAGCTGTGAGTAAACAGAGTGGCAGTGCTAGCCAGGGCGCTAATATAATTAAGACACAAACATCAGGGAAGGGGGGAGGTGGAGAGGAGGGCGTGGGGGGGGCAGTAGGGTGAGGAGCTCTCTCCATCTGTCCCCTCTGTCCCCATTAAAAGTGAAAGGAGGAAGGAGGAGGAGGAGGAGGAGAGGAAAGCCGGATAGCGTAGTTTCCACTTTATTCTTTTTTGTATTGTCTTTTTGTTTTGTGTCCAATTTGTTTCTGACATATTGTGGATTTTGCATGCACCTCTGCAGAGTAACACATGTTAGGATTGTATCAACATTTTCCTTGGGGTCTTGTGTGTGTGTGTGTGTGTGGAGGACGAGCATCATTGATTCAATGTTGTGCGCCGCTCTCCGAGCTGCTTGCCAAGTCATTTCATGGCTCAGTGGTGAAGTTGCTTCGCCGGCAGCTGGTTGAGAGGACCAGCAACCTAAACTGACCTTGTGGGTAGTCATAACTGACGCTGAACATACACACACTCAGCCCTTACCATACTATTCAGTAAATCTATTACGCTTTATTGCTTCGGATAAAAAAAAAGATGGTCGAAGAAGGGGAAGGACACAAGGAGGAGAAATTTTAGACATCTATGTTTATCCGGGGAGGAAATCAATAAATAAATGGAACATGGTGTAATGTCATTATTTCACCGTAAGCATTTCCCACTTCCATATTTACTATAACGTTCAAGGAGCTCAGGAAAAGCTGATTATTTTGTCTCTTACTCACTGTCTTAAAAGCCAATATGTTGCTTGTGATTATAAATTAAAACAACTTTTAAGTAATCTCAAGATGTGGCTTTAAGTTGCAAGACTTGTCAACGGATAACTGACCTTATCGATGACCCCCAACACCCTGTAAGCTCTCAGCTCCTCGGATGGACTCTGCTGGCCTCCTCTGCTGGTGGACGGGCAGCAACTGTGCCCCCAAAGCCTTGGACAAAAAAAATATAAAATAAAAATCATAGTGCATTAATTGTGTGCAATTTTTAAACATGGTCACATTCATTAGTTATTCATTATTGTGTTCTAGTGCAACCTTTGATCAAGACTGTGAATGAAGAGCTTCCTGAAAACAGCTGCCTGCTGTGGAAGAACATTATTATTCATAATACTTTATTCTTTTGGACTGTCAACATTTTTCAACAGACTTGCTGTTATGCTTTCATCTGCATTGAACCCTGATACATTGTCTCGAGTGCTTGGAGGACCCTGTTGGATGCATACAAAGCACATTTGCATAATCTAAAGCATACAGACCAATGGCATTTTCCTCCCACTCACCACTGTCTGTGTTGACCCTTGACCCATGCTGCTTCTCAGATGCTGACTGGATATCTGTTCTGCACGCATCAGGTACTCGGCAGTCTTCTTTTTCACCGCCTCTCGCCGCGTGGGACTGGGCTCGCCTGAAAACGCAGCAGGGTTTATAGTGCAGCAGGGTTAACAAGCATTTTATTTACTGACAAAATGGCATGTTATTACTGCAATAAAGAGATACGTGTTGTCACTTCTCTTTAAAATAGTTTCAAATATATATACATTTTAAGTTGTGTCACCGCTGCGCATGTAGTTTCCCAAACTGACCTTGCACCCCTTGTAGCAGCAGGTCCACTCCACTGCGATAGCAGTAGAAAGCTGCCTGGAAGTCCTGCTCTTTCTCTTTCTCTACAGCCAAGCAGATGAGCTCGGTGGCTTTGTCTAGGTAGTCTGACTTCACGTCCTTGGAGCTGCCGCCGCTGGCTTTCTTCAGACCGCCAGAGAAGAGCGGCGTTCGGCCTGGCCGGCTGACCTGTGGGTTTGGGGCTGAGGAGGCAGGGACCGGGGCAGGAGATGGGGTGCGGCGATCATGCAGGGAGGGCAAGCGAGGGCTGCAGCTGCTGCTAACGTTTGTGGCTCCCCCTTGTGGCTGGTTTGGGGAGGTGCGACCTGAGGCCATGCCATCATCCAACCCAGCTAAAGAGTCGGTATCCACAGCAAGGGAGGTCAGGTCGCTCTCACTGGACGGGCCTGGGGAGAAAAACAATGCTGGGGTCAAAACGAGCTACTACACACACACACACACACACTTAATAATGGGTCTATTTATGAGCTCTAATGTATGTGGGTGTTATTATGATATATAAAACCTTACCTCCATACTCAGATGTGATAGTCAAATCATCCGCTCCACTGAGGTCTCTTTGAACTGAAAAAAAAAAAGACAAAAAAGTGTGAATTCATAGTAATGGTAAATGGTAAATGGCCTCATTTATATAGCGCTTTTCTCCAAAGCGCTTTACAGCAATGACTGACATTCACCCATTCACTCACACATTCACACACCGACGGCGGAGTCAACCACGCAGGGCGACAGCCAGCTCGTCAGGAGCAATTGGGGTAAGGTGTCTTGCTCAGGGACACCAGGCACTCAGCTAGGAGAAGCCGGGGATCGAATCGGCAATCTTGCGGTTACCAGCCAACCCGCTCTACCTCCTGAGCTAAACCTCCATCCATAGTAAATCCATCCAAGTCATTGTAAATTAATAGGAAGATCTACCCTACCGTCAGAGCTGCAGTCTGATAAACTGTCTGCCAAGAAGTCTGAAAAGGGTTCAGCTGGTCCAATTAGTTCTGAGCCGTCATGGACTTCACCTCCCTTGAAAATAATAATAAAAACATTGCAGTTCATCATGGTCTGAGAGTCTTATTTGTGTTTCTGCGTGAGTGTGCGTGTTTGTGTACCTTGAAGAAATCTTGGATGTGCTGACTGCTATAAAGAGCCGGGATGTTAGCGGAGAACTGCAGCAGATCCTCAGAACACTGTCTTCTTTCCTCAACTACTGAATCATCAAACCGACCTGCGCATGCACGTGGATAAAAACATACACAAAACACACATCAGAGTGACATTGCCTTTAAGCATGTGATCATTTTATATAAGAGCAGTGCTTACTGACTGAGTAATACAACTTATTGCATCAAAGGGGCAGAATCTTCACTACTACTGCAGTGATCCCAAAGAGCCAGGATGTATTGTCTTGTAACAAAGCAGTGTTTCAGTGTAACTGTTTTCCTGAAGTCACTTTAGAGAAGGACTCCAACACAAACAACCAAATATTAAAAGGTAAAAGGAGCAGATATATGAAAACAGGAGAAGAAGAGCATTTTTGTCTCTTTTCTTTAATCTGGACAAATGTTTGGCACGGAGGAATCGAGGGGATTCTGTTCTTACCAAATACTTTGGCCTTGGCAAAGGGAGGAAACAGCTCCGACTGGCTGCACACATTCTTGTGCAGCTGCCAGAGGTTCTGATGAAGTTTCCGGAAATCGCTGTATCTCTTCCACACTGTTATCTAGAGGAAGGGCAAGAGGAGAGATGGATGAAGCTCTCCGTAACCTGAAACTACAACAGATCCAACGTCCGCCAAGTTAAGTTCAATTCCTCATCTTTTAGCCAACTTCAAACACACGTCACCGCATTCACACAAACATGGATGAAGCAGTTCCTTACTCTGAGGCATAAAGCAAAACATAATGGCCTTATGTTGAGATTCAGTCCAGCTTGCTAAAAAATCCTGCTGCCAGCCTGCTGGTGTGAAGAACGCCGGGCTGAGCACCACTCCCCAACAGGAGCACTGCTCTATAATGGAGTTATGTGTTTCCAGGCCAAACTCTTTCACTCCGTCTCTTAGACACACATGCAGTAATTGACATCATACTTGCTGCATTAGCACCGGATCCAGGCTAGACTACATTCCTTAGTGTGTGACAAACGCAAGAGATCATGTAAGTCTTTACTGCTTTAGTGGTATGTGGAGGGAAATAGTGAAATGTTAGGGAAATAGTGAAATGTTAGGGAAATAGTGAAATGCTCTGAAAACCTTTTAAAAGACAGAACAGAGAAACTATATAAAATATCCAAACAAAAGATTTGACAGACGAACTTTAATACTTAAAAGTGTGGACAATGACGGCACAGTACTCTGTCATAAAGTCAGCTTGAAATGTAAGAAGTAAATGAATGGGATAAAGATTTGGATAAGGAATGTAGTGACACACACACACACACACACACACACACACACACACACAGTCTTGAATTGCTCAACCTCTTAGTCTGACCGAACAGATAGTTCACACAGAAGTAAGCAGTGCTTATCTCCAACCCCCTGTATGCAAAATTCTCCTCCAAGTATTCCATCAAACTGTTTTTCAAAGAAGTAAGCTGTCTGCCAATGCTGTGCACACTCACAAAGTCAAAATATTGAAATAATATCTTAAATAGTCTTACCTCTTGGACATCCTCTGGGTTCTTCCTGGAGATTATCTAGTTGAAAAGAGGAGAAGAGAACTCAAGAACCTCCATGTGAGTGATTCCTATCTAAAGGTATACGATCATAGTGGTTCAAGACACGAAGCGAGGCTGGCACAAGTGCGAGCAGGGACAATGTGTGCATTATATAGCGAGGCACGGAGAGTCTTGAGTGTAGCAACGTGACATCTCCAACAGTCATAACAAGTAGGATGTCAGGCAGGCAGAGACAAAGAAGATCAGCCTGTCCTCGTTCTAACTTCTTTGACTGGGTAGTTTCCATGCTCTAAAACCACTTACACAAACTGCTGACTGGAGGTCTGGCAGAAGCGTGGATGAATAATAGTCTATTTGTGTCATCATCATATGGCTTACTATAACTGTGTGTTGCTGTATATTATCAATAGGGGGCAGGGGCCCTATGCTTACAAATGAAAGCCTGATTGTCCAAAAGTGAAAGTAAATCTTTTGTAGTTTATTTTCTGCTGTTACATTGAAATAATAACACCTTAGTCTGTGACATAGATACAGGGAGAATACACAATAACATGAAGGCTCGACGCCATCTAGTTCAGGCTTGGTAAACAGGGTTCCCCACAGTGTTATTAAGGCATTTCTCTAGGGAAACTTGCCTAAATAATATAACGACAATATGGACCAGATAGTTAATGTTAAGAGTCTGAACAGACGTGTTTTCTGCTTAAAATGTGTTTATCACTTTCTCCTCAATGGTCTTCTATAGTAACGCTACATAACGCGTTAGCTATCTAGTGGTTCAAACCAGGTTAACACAGCGTTTAGGTCGGAATCAATGAGTATTTGCTAATATTGCTAATTTATGTTAGCAAATAGAGAATCTACTGGGCGTTAAAAAACAACATTTTAAACCATGAGTAAGTCTGAATGTGCCTGTTAGCTACATGTAAACAAAAGCCGTTACCATTACCAGCTATAGCTGGTGTTTGCCTCACATTACCTTGGTTAGCTCAAGCTGGACAGATAGCTAGCTAACAACAGCTAGCATTAGCCTGGCTGTCAGAATGCCCATCCTGTCTTCACTTACCCTTGCGGTGACTTTGTACACAGTGTAGCCTTTCAGGTGCTTTTTGGGATCGGTGACAGTATAAAACCGAGCCAGTTCTCCTCTGTCCCGCTGCGATATCATTCTGATAGCGACAACATTGCCAAAGCTACCAGTCGGCTAGCCATACACATTCATTCCCTGACAGCACAGTGACAGGCAAATAACTGAGAGCTCCCCCTGTGGTGGGCATCTGTAACTACATGATTCAATGCCACATTTTTTTTAGACTAACAATATTTTATGTATTATTTGGGGTGTATATAATTTATTAAAGGAGAAGAACAAGCAAATTATAAAATCAGCAATACAGAGCTTACAGTGTATGAAATACACACAATACATAAAGATACACAGAGATAAGGGCATACAGTATATATTACAGTATATATACAGTATACTAGTGTGGCTGAATTACTTAATACAATACAATAGTTAAGTGTTATGAAAACGCTTTTAAAATAAGATAGGAGTGTAAATTTCAATATGAAAACCAATATGCCACTTGCTAAATAACTTGACACCTGATATTAATAAGCATAATCAATACTAAAAAACAAACAAACATGTGCTATGAACAGATATAAATTCTGTGCTGTAAAGTGTATTACACCCAGTTTGGATAGAATAGAGAACTGATCAGATGTACTTTCCTTTATCAAGATTGCAATACTTTTGAATCTGTTGCCCGTACATCCATGTTACATTATTGCAATCCAGAGTAGCAGCAGAATGATTCCTGCTGGGTTCCTCATCCAGGAAGTGCTGAGTCGGCTCACGCCATTTGCATCCTGACAAGTGACAGACGGTGTCTTCATCATCTCTCTGATCGTGCCGTTTCGGATTAATGAGAAGTTGTACTGTGAAAAAGAAAAGATGATATAGAAATGTATATTCATCTTTTTATGAAACTGGGTGAAAACAATGACAGACAGAAGACTATTACTTACTTCGTCATCGGTGACCAACTGAATTTGTGGAAGGATCTTTAGGAAACGCTCCTGCGCGGTTATTATATCCTGGTCTGTAGCTGTGGCGTACTCAGACATGCTGTCAAAAATGAGTAAGGAGCTACTTCAAAAGAGCGAATTGAGATACTGCTTTAAAAAAAACATGTCAAATGTCTATGTATGCTGATTGTAAACCAGCACTCAGCCGAAATAGGATGGGAAGGACAGCACCGGTTAGCTTATTGTTCATTGATAGATACCTTGTATTTGGGTGGCTAACACATGTGCTGATCTTGATTGCAGGGTAGTAGAGTAGGAAGGCCAGGCACATCTCATCAGTAGTTCCTAACCCCATCTGAAGGAGGAACATGTGAAACATGGCAGGCATTACAGACTTTAAAAGTGAGAGATTCTCTTTTATACATGCATTTTTAAAAGAAAGTGTATGATGCCATAGGAATAGGAGAGCCAGCCACCTTGGCATTGTCATTGTACAATGTCATTGTACCAGTTAATGCACATCAGATAGTTTGTAAGATTTACTATAAAATAAGAAACTAAAGTATATCAGTGTGATATTGATGTTATGTTCAACAATACCTGCTCATTTGTTTCATCAAAATGTCATTTTACAGGTGTTTCTTTTTAATATTTCTTGGACGCTGATTTCATTTAAAGCACACTGCATGTGTGATGACACGACGTCGTACAGTATTTACCCACCTGAGTGACTTTGGTGCGATCAGCAGTATTGTAGGTGCACTCCACTGCAATCTCATCGCCCTGTAATGGGAGGCAAGTAACGTGGCACGATGTGTTATAGAGCACTGTTGGAATTCCACAGTTTGGGGGCATGGAGGCAATGGAGACTTACTGGTTTGATTGTCTTGATGCTCCCTAAAGGCATGGTCTGCTGTAGACCAAAGTTGTAGTGTTCATCCCGGGCTATGAAGTCTATCTGCTTTCCATTTCTACAGAGACCAAGACGTATGAAATAACATTATGTTCACAAGTTAACCAGCTCTGCAATGTGATCCAACTACTCCAAACACATCATTCAATCTTCTCCTTTGGTTGTCCAGTGCCAAAAGGATGACAGTGTTTACAGGTGAGATTTGTTTAGTTAAAAACAATTTATTGCTGTGTTTTTACAAAACCACTCGAATTATATAAATCTGTCTTTTTTTAGTCTTAAATTGAGGTGCTGACTCATACAAAGCCAACCTCCCCAATCTGTTTTTTTCCTTACCTGTAATGGCCAACTCTGACTTTCCTTCCAGCCAAGTGAGTGTGCAGCATCACAGCGAACACTTGCAGTTCAGGCACCGGATTCAAAAGCTAGGGGTAGGAATGTAACATAATCAGGGAGACAATACGATGACCCATTAACGTGTGCCAGTTTGAAACCACTACAGACCTGAGAAATGAGGGTGGTGTTACAAACGCCGTAGGTGTGGAATTGAGTAGCTTTTGGGGGGATGTTGTAGCTCAAATAGTCATGAGGCAGCACACCTGTTGTCAGGATGCCTGCATCATGTTTCCGGGGTTGGACTTCGTAGTGCAGTCTCAGTCCTGAGCTGTCTGTCCTGCCTAAAGAGAGAACGACAGGTGCTCAAGAACGTTGCATCTTGGTCATGTGATAAAAAGAGACTACAGAATAAAGAAAATAAGTGTTAGTATGACCGTATGCTGTGTATTTATTGTTCAATGCACTGGTGGCATTTTAAAGGGAAATTCCACCAATATTTTTGTATAAAGGTTAATTTACTGATATACTACTCAGCTTGGACCATAGGTGCATAATGTCTTCAGTGAGCCTTTGAGTGAGCTATGTTAAGTTTGAAAACATGACCCCTGTGATGTCATCAAGGTTATTTGGCTTTGGGCTTGGAAAGTCTAAATTTAAAAGAGAAGAGACAGACAGACAGACAGACGACAGACAGACAGAGACAGACAGATTATCTACCTGCTTCATTTTTCAGATTATTGTAGTGGATTTCCAGCCTATAAAATGTATCGCTGTCAGCACCTCCAATAGGAATACCCACATCTTCTGGAAGCTCAAATACCTGAGTGTTAAGGGGAGGAAAAAAAACTGTGGATCAGTTACAAGCGCAACACTGATACAGCTTCACACACAAGAATACAAATGGCAAAATGGCACGTGACTGTCCCTCACCCCTCCACCCACTCCCCACGCAGCCACCACTCCGAAGCAGGCATCCCCTACGTCGCCCATGTAGCACGGCTTTTCGTATGGCTCAGTCACATAGGAGGGGCAGCGGTACAGCAGCAGGTGATGCACGAGGTCAGGGTGCTCAATGACCGGTTCAATCTGAGGTCAAGGGAGTAGAGATTTGGTACAGAAGGTGTAAATAAACATGAAAATCAAGATGCTTGTAGTTCCTATTTATGTCATGTGACTTTTTTTGAAAGGTGAATGAAAGATGAAGGGAAAAAAATGATTACCTGGTGTATATAATATGTTGCGTTTACATTTAAGCTCTGAAACTTCATGATCTTGCAGTGGTAGTACGTACGTTTTTGAGGGACAGTGATCTGCAAAACATGAAGATAAAGGTAAACATAACAAAATACATCTTTGTCTCTTCGTTTTGGAAGGTTGCAAGGTTAAAATCAACATATTTTACCATAATTCCCACAAACATGCCGTGTCGATCATTGTGATAAGTGTACAGTTATTCCTACATTGTCCACTCTGGCGCTGATATAGTTGAGGTTGGTTGGGGTTCTTCTGGGCTTATAGTTCAGCAGGTTGACTTCCTTGGTGCCTCTACGAGCCTGATGGTAAGTGATGTCATCTGTTATTCCGTAGGCATAGATCAGTTTGATGGGTTGATCCTATTAGAGACATGGAAATTTAAGTCAACATGTATATTTACAGTATAAAAGCTGCAGCTACAAGTGATAAACAGAGACAGTGTAATGGTTCAGACTTTGCATTTTCTATAACAGTTGTCAACTCATAAAGCAACGTGTTTTTTAACCGAATGTGTATCGCATTTCACGTGTTCAATGGGAAAAACCTAATGTTGTGTACCTCTTTCTTTTGTTACCATTGTCTTCATGCCAGAAAACACCCAATTCAATGCATGGCATTGGAGATCATCCAGGTGAACCTAACAGGTGAAATCCTATAGCGCTTCACATGGATATGAGAAAGGTAACTTGAGCTTTACTTAGATTAAGATCAGCAATACAAAAGACTGTAGTGTTACCAACAACGAGCCACAACAGTGTTGAATAAAAGACTTGCGATTCCGTATAATGCCTCGTGGTGTAAAACAATAAAGAGGTTAAGGGAGGACAAAGCAGCCGCCCTTCCTTCTTCCAAGACATGGTTCATTCATCCTTTTTTAAAAGTTTCAACCTGAGACATCAACAGGGTGGACATTTTTCTGATATTATATGGTGAGAAAATCTTATTCCATATTCAGTAGCTGTGTTGTTTGGATGGAAACTGAAGTTTGTGCGATATTACACTTGAACACCTAAAGAAGTGGGATATAATATATTTGAATGTCTTACAGTGATATGGAAGTCTTTGTCATCGCACGACTGAATGGACCTCTTAAAGGTCATGACAGTCTGACCTTGGCTTTCATCCAGAGAGAGGAGAGTGTAGCTCTGCTGCTCGTCCACCACAGGCATGGAGTTTCCTGTGGCGTGGCGGTCCTAATGGACAAAAAGACACAACTTTCAGACAGAGGCAGTGTGTTAAATTTGCTGTCGAACATGGAAACTCAAGACAATTTGCCTGCAATATTTAAAGATATCCAAGTATGGAGGAAACATAAAGCCTTAAAGTCTGGCGATGACTTACTGTGAAGTAGCTTCCATTGGATCCAACTCCCCCTATGATGATGTCTGACCCCCTCATGCCTCCGTTCGGACTGAGGCCAAAGCCCACCCAGCCCGTCGTGTTGACCGCCAGCTCAAACGTAATGTGGCCTTGTGGGTTATCAAAGCCCCACTTCAGGGAGACCAAACGGTTCTGGTCCAGGTACTCCATGAAGGGCATGGCGGGTTCCGACGCCCCGGCTGCTTTTGTCCGGACCGAGAACAGGCAGAGGAAAGGAAGAAGGGAGCGCATGATGTCTCTGCTCAGTTGGAGGTCTTCAAACTGAGCTCATTGTCTGTGGAGCTGCCCAACGTCCTCCCGCCCTCCTCCGACACACCTGCGTTGTTAGATGATACCTCGACTGATACAGATACAAAAAAAAATGCTCAGTCATTTCTCATTTTTCCTTTTGGCACACACAAAAAAAACCCACTGCATATCACTGAACTCTGAATCTCAGCTGGAATTTTGTGCCATATTTCACTACACTTTCAGATTTAAAGATTTCTTTATTTGTGCGAAATCTGCAAATTCTTAAAAAAAAAAAAAAAAAATCCACATTAATGACGTGTCACAGACCTCCCCCGTTTTCCGTATCCCCTCTCAGCTCCTCTCACGTCGACTTGTTCCACCGGTTCTCTCACACCGACAGACAAATGAGACCACTCAGGTGTTTGATATATGAGGAGGTGACGAGGAGCGAGCAGGAATGAAAGTTGTACCTTTCATTTTGGCCAGAGGTTGGAACTAGAGTCAAACTCTGGCCAAAATGAAAGGTATACCTCTCATTTCTCTCTCTATATCTCCCTCTCTTTTAGTCATTAAAAGACACAATACATTTTTCACTGTATATATTCAAGAGTATTATTGTAATTTACACTAATTGCTGTCACTTCTTATCAAGTGATACTTCAAACTCTTACAGGTCAAACAATTTTAAGGCATTTTAACCCATTAACAGTGATTGCACCTGAAATGTTCAGCCAACCTAGTAAGCCTTTCCACCTAAAGGGTGATTTGATTTGATGGTAGATGCATGTATACCCAGTCACAGAGAGATAAATGCAGTAGCACATTGAACCCAACAGAGGGCGACATCAGCCTAAGAAATTAACCCGGGGTCACTCCCTTTCAGCTGCTGTGCCAACTGTGAGCTGCCAACAGCTTTGTGAGTAAACACACCACAGTGGCTGCCTTGACTTAAGAATAAATGTACCGGAACTTTGGACCATTAGTTTGAAATCAACTTAACCTAATTTGGTCGGCATGATCGTTGATGCATTTTGGTTTAATAAAATACTAAGCGGGAAAAAACGAACTCGAAATATTGAGTCAAAGCAAACATTTCGATGGCTGTTTTACTAGGTTGTAGCTACATTTTTAAAGCCGGTGCTATTATTTGTATTATTACAACCTATGAAATTGGTTTATTAACAACGTTTTTTTTACATTCACATTTTTCAATGTATATTATTTATGTTGTACCTATTCTTAAATTTGAGTTGAAGTGAGCCGATGTTTAATGTTACTTTTCTGTGTGAACGCGTCACGTCTTGGAGGAGCGTGTCGGACCGAGACTACCTTTCCGGTTTCTCTCTCTCCGCGGTGCAAGTCACTCCCTCTCCGTGCTGTCAGCAGCAGCTCTCTGCGCGGTTCAAACTCGCAGCCACACTGAACGAACTAGTCCGTTCCCACCGTCCACATTTCCTTATTTTCCTTCATTTTTTTAAGTGACAAACTGTTTTTAGTCATGTGTTAACGCCTCTTGCGCTGCGGAGGCTCTTCACCGGACGTTACCGTCTCGTCTTCGCTTTTGGTTTTTAAAAAAGAAGAAAACCAGCGGGGGGAAATGTCAAGTTGAGGAGTGGAAATCCTGAAAACCGCAGGGCCTGTTTTTGTAATGATTGATCAATGCTTCGACAATGGCGCTAAAGGTAAGTCTGACAACTTTTCCACGGCGTTTTAACGTCACCACGGGTATTTCGTCTCCCACACTTTCCCCCTGACAACTGTATTTTTTACAGTATTGCGGGCTGTGGACTCGTAGCCGTTGTAGTTGTAGTTCCTCGCCTTAGGTCTGCAGTTACTACTTGACGTCGATAAGCTACACGTTAAGTCAAAAACATGTTAATACTCCGCTAAAGTAGCGTGTAACGGACGCTTACGACGCATCTGTACGCAGTGAATGTGTGTTTTCGCTATACATGGAAAATGTGCCTCATCTAGAAAGTGTCTTGTGACATTTTACTACCTTTCCAGTGCGGGTCATTTCTGCCACCGTGGAATGCTGGGAAATGTAGTCTTAAGCGCGTGTATGGGCTTTGACCATCCAGTGCTATATTCGCCATAGACTACATTGAAAACAGTTAGTTAGTAATTTGAGTTATTGTTAAAAGCAACAGCAGGGTAATAAAGTATAACTATTCTCATAACAGGAAATAGATGGGTGGGTTTGATTACAATTAAAGGTCCTGCATTCCTTCCCGTTAAATATAAACATCCCCTTCAAACAATGTTACTTGAAGAAAGAATAATAATGAAGAGTATTTTCCAGAATTTGTGAATATGCAAATATTCTTAATTTCAGAAATGTAACTTCTTATTAAATTTTGCCCTTCACAGCTGTGATTAAAGTTGCACATTGGACTGGGATTGCTGTGATATCAGGAAATTGTGCCATACACTTTTTTGCAGCATTTCTGTTGCCTCTCAATGGCTCTCAACATGACGATGGCGATGCTATCCGTGCAGACTACAGCGAAAGTGCTGACACAGCTAACCTCAGTTTCCTCCTTAGTTTGAGATGCGTGGCCAGCCCAGCTTTGTAAACAAAGGACGTAGAACATCTGATTACAACACACACAGAGGAAGGGAGACTTCATTCTTCGCTCAGATAGACTTTACTCTTCTTTATATCTCAAATAGCCTCCGAATCCCATATAATGAACCTTTAAAGTCCGATTTAATGTGAGCGCAGAGAAACCTCCCCTTTTCTGCAGCTAAGTGTGAAAACAGTTTTCTAGTGTCAAACTATCAAAGGTCAAACATCCAAGTGGAGCAACAATATGTTGAATGTGGGACCATACATTTAAATAAAATCAACTTAAAGCCATAAAGCTTGGAGGGTCTAGTTCATACTTTGCCCAAGTTGACGTTAAAACAGAAATAAAGAGCTTTCACTGCATACAAATAATAACTGTGACTCTCTTTTGTCCTTGCTGTTCGGAAACATCATCCAGCCTCCGTAACTCCTGAGAGCTGGCAGGCTGAACACCAAAAATAGAATTGAATTCCATCTCATTGGTTAATGAACAAGCGAGTTAGTTGAGTCTGGGAAGTGAATACTGTTGTGATGACATATTGAATGCTGAATACAGATAAGAACTGACAATCCAAGTTAATTTGGATAGTCAAATTTATGAAAATATAAGAGGCCCCAGCCTTAATAATTAGCCATGAAGTGACCCGTGAAAAGCAATATATTTTTAGCGGGTTTTCACACTGTTGCACGTATGTGTTGCCTTGTGACGTGTGTGTGTGTGTGCGTCGCCGGGGCTGAAGGGGGAAGGGCAGATTTGTGGATGTGGGTCAGTGTGAGAAATTCTGCTGGCTCCTGCGTTAAACTGAGCCAGGTGATGGTTCTGCCCGTTTTTTTTTTTGTTGACACTGGTGCATAGTTAAGAGAACCTGCATAATACGGAAGAACTAGTTTGGCCCGTTTTGCTGCTTATTAATTTAACTCCACAATATAATCCTCCACTAAAGAGTTAGTGGGTGTGTTGGTATACGTGTGTGCATGCACAAAGATGTGCAAATATATGTTCGTGAGCTGTCGTCATCGAATGTGTCATTTCATGTGATTTTTCCTCCTGATTATTTTTAGGCACAAGTTTTATATGATTTCACTGCTGAGGCTGGAAACAACGAGTTGACAGTGAAAGAAGGCGAGACACTTACTATCATCAATAAGGTAAATATATCCCATTCCTTGACCTTCCTGTCTCTCTCCCCCTTCAGCCCAGGAGTGCTGCATTTAATTGATTTTTTTTTTATTTAGCTAAGTTTCTGTTTTGTGTACAACATCATGTAAAAATGGTATTGATATAGTTTGCATAATAATTCATCTGCACCTTGTTTGTCACTGCTGATACTGTAAGTCTGGAAAAAGTCTTTATTTATTCGGTATAAGAGCTGTGTGTTATATCCTGAAACCAGTGTTCATGTGACTCTCCTGTAAAGAATGTCCCAAACATGTACAGAGGAAGGAGGAAAAAAAAAAAGTGAGCGTCGGTAAACATGATGTCATCACAGCCAGGCTACCACAGTTCAAAGGTCGCTCACTGTGTGCTGACCTACATAGTTTTCTAATCAAAGTCGGTGTTAAGCCAATCAGGACCTGCTGTATCAGACAAACAATCGTTTTTTTTTTTCCCCTTTTCTAAATAAAGTGACTGTGGAGGAATTTATCCAGGGAGCTTTCAGCCTGTTTACAGATACTCTTGATTTCCTCAGTTGTAGTAGTGAATTAAGAGAAACACTGTCACAGTAATGCAGCTACATGTTTCCGGAGAAACTTGTTTTTAACTTCAATGCATTTCTACCCATTCACAGGTTCCCTTTTTAAGGGGATTTTTTTTTTAAATGTTCCCCAGTATTTTTCTGTGCATGTGATGCAGACACCTACTCTCTGCTGGTCTCAACCAGTCCCGGTCCTTCACGCTAACTTGTGTTTTGGTCTCGCTCCATTTCAGAGTATTGGAGGCGGCTGGATCGAAGCACAGAACTCGCGAGGGGAGGTCGGCCTGGTGCCAGAAGACTACATCGAGGTGAGACAGACAGCAATTTAAGTGTATTGTTGTTGAAATGAAGCCACAAGGCCATCTGCCGTCGTGTTTTGAGCAAAACGTGTACTATCTGTATCAAAGTTCAACCAAACATTTAACAATTCAACCTCACAATGCCTCTCTCTGTTAGATACGTGTCATCACAGTCAAGGGTAGGTTTTCTGCTTTGGCTGTGAACTCCGGCGGCTAACTAGAATCACAACAGGATGCGCCTCCTTCAGGGTTTTGCTGATTAGGGTGTTCGTGTGTGTGTGTGTGTGTGTCCAGGAACTCTGACCTCATCATGGGGATATGATTCACTCTGAAGACATTCAGAAAAGAGACGCAGAGGGAGTCTGATTAAGAGCAAAGTCTGTGAACAGTTTAGCCTGCCTCTAAACGACCACCATGGCAACATCTGACCGTGTCGTGTGTTTACAGGAGAGGTTGATATTATCCGTCCGTTTCACTTAGAAAACAAGCTCATGGGGATGTGGGTGTTTGTCTGACCTTAAGTTACCTCCCCAGCTGCCCCAGACTGTTGAGATTTTTTTTTTTTCCCCCACAAATCTTAAAAACTCATTGATGTCAACTGCACTGGTTGTTTATGTAACGTCCAATGAAAAACATCAGGACAGTTTCTCAAGAAACCCCTTCTATTTCAGTGCACTCTACTGGGAAAACATCTGTAAAAGGATAAAACTACAAAAAATATATATATATAAATAACACTTTTAAGTATCACCAGCCAGTTTTCTCACACTTTGGATTCACTGAGAATGTTTGAAAAGCCAGGGAACGCCAAGGAGTCAAGATCATAAAAGTCATTAAATCATACTGGAATATCTGTAGTTGTTTTCAATCTCTCCCTTTGTCTCTTACGTTTCCATTTGTAGTTCGGTAAGGCATTACCATCCTTCCCTGCAACTGCAGCACCTACTCCAAGCGTAGGACATGTTGCAACTCCAGACCTGTCAGTCTTTGATTCCTATGCTCCTGCAGCAGCACCTGCACAATACCAGGTAACGTATAATGAAGGCTTATATTACGTTTTTTTGTGTAGGGAGGGGCGTTCAACATACCTGCAACATTGCCACACACATACACACCTGCCATGTTCCCATTTGTCCATTCAAAAGTGATTTCAAAAGAAAAAAGCACAAAGCAGAAGTGAGCGATGAAAAGAGTTACACTGAAATACGTGCAGCCTGAGTGATCCCCAAAGATGCAGAAGTGAGAGCAGCTGCTGTGGAAGATATTCACAGTGGTCAAGTCATTTATAACGGACTGGTTTGAGCTCGAGGAAAGTAGAACCAACAAGAAATAAGCTCTGAGAAATCGTGCGTATTTAGCAAGCAGGAAGTGCCACAAGCGTAAATGTACTGCTGGATCAGTAGAAATTTGGGCACAGTACGTAGTTGAGTCAAAGCAGGAAATGTGTCAGCCATTATCGTTCATGCTCAATCTCTCTCTCTCTCTCTCTGTCTCTCTTTCACCCACACTCTCTCACTCACAAACACACCCATACCCACTATCACTTTAACCCATCCCATGCTGAGTGTTAACCTTCTCTGCTGGCACTGTGTGATGATGTCACCTTCTTCTCCCCTCAAGGTGGATGCTGGGGGCTTAAGTCCCCAGCCGGACACCCCCGACACCCCAGTTTCCCCCTACCTTTCGTCCCCCGATGAGGTAACCGCCACGTAGGGGTGGTGGATGAAACCAGGCCCCGAACCCCTCACCCAATCCCCGCCCCAAGCCCCCTCCTCTCTGATTGGTCCGCTTTGGCAAATTTCCCCCCCTCCTACTCCGACTGCCTGCAGACAGCATGAACTCACCCTCTCCATACACTACAGTGCACGTATGCACACTCGCACGTCATCGAACCCCCGTGCCCTTTATCTAATTTGTGTGAATCAGCACAACAAACCAACCTATTAAAAGCTCAAGGATCAGTCAGTGATTACCGTATCTCACGCGCAATTGACTAATCACACTGACCAATCATCTGACCGGCACACAAACATCTACTCTGCGATGATCTCATGAATTTTCGTATAAATGTTTTCAATGTTCATGTTGACCGACTGTGAATGCGCTGCTGAATCTGGAGAACGCCGTTGTTGCCACGTGTTGTTGGTCGCTGCGCTGCTGCGCTTGTTTGTGAAACTGCCGGTTCACTTACTTCTGTATGTCTGTGCTTTACGTGGTGGTTTGAGTGACCCTGCACTAGTTCTGTGCTCATGACTTGGTTGGCATTAAGCTAATTGCAACATACAATAGGCACACATACACACACTCTATTGCATTGCATGCCTGTGCGCACAAGGTTGCGTAGTGGTTGGAAGTATGTCGGCCTTGAAAGCACGGCATGCGGCTGCATTTTCAGCTTCTGAGTACTGTAAAAAACATTGTATGTGTGTGTGTGTGTGGACTTGAGGATGTTTGTGTGCGCATTTCCATCATTGTAAGCGAATGTTTTCAAATATGCACTCGTCACATATTCCTGGTAGGTCTGCATCGTGTGTTTGGAAAAAGCATGTTGTTTAAAGACTCCTGTCAGCTTCTCATTAAACAGACTGGACTCTTCTTTGTGTTTTCTCTCTCCTATCCTTATTTGATCTGTCATTCTTTTGTCTCTCCGTCTCCTTCAGGCTAGTAACGGTAATGATCCCTGGTCGGTGTGGAACGCGGACCCGTCGGGGGGCTCCAACAATAACTGGGCGTCCAATCCAGAGGAACCCAGACTGGGAAGGGTGCTGCTGATCCCTGGAGCAACGTCTCACAGGGTCACCCTCAGGCCTACCAGGGCCCAGGTAAGAAGAGCTGTGAGGTTTGCAGCCATGGTTGGCCGACATTATGAATTTCATTAAATTTATACTTGCTCCTGCTTTATAAAAAGATATGTAATCAGGATATTAATGTTCACCAGGAACATTATGAAACTCATTTTTTCACAGAGTGATAGAAGGTCAAGAAATATTGGCAAGCTTCCTTGGAGAACCAGAGGGTTTTTTTTTCCATCATGCAACAATATAAGAAAGAATAATCTTTATTAGGCTACTGTTTCCTGCCTTTCAACCTAAGTTGATACTAAGTAAAATACCATGATAATGTACAGCAAACCCTCTAATCTGGAACTCCAGGTAGTTGGATCCAGTGTTTTTATATGCAAATAAAATTTCATCCAGGTTTTAACAGATTTGCAGCTCCCACATGTGGTTCTGCTTTGTTGTTGTCTCTGGCCAGTCCATTCACAGAGTACCAGCATGTGGACAATCAAGTCATGATTTTTTTTTTTTTTTTCTGCTCCACTATGGAAAAGTTAGCCTCACTCATGAGTCAGAAGGACTACTTATTACTTGACCTGATTTTTTTCTAATCCTCTAGTTGTTATTGTAAAAAGAGAACTGGAGGAATAAATGGTAAGGAGAGGAATTAACAGGCGTTTCCTTTCTTTCTCTCTTACCAAAGACATCTACCCATACCCTTACCTTATCGATTACACAGGTATTGGCATGCATCGCCTGGTGGATGCGTTTTACCAAGCTGCTTGTGTGTGTGTGTGGGTGTGTGGACTGGCAATAAATACTCATGAAGGGTTTCCAGCAAATAGTTTTAGGAATTAATGATTATGATTTAAAGTCTTAAAAGCATGTGTGTGCAGTATTGAGTCTGCATCTTGATATTAATACTTTGTTAACTTGACTCGTGTGAGTGCCAGATGTGAAAGGAATGACAGAGGAGTGAAACTGGATTATATTTTACCCTGATATATGCCATATTTTTCAAATCAACATCACAATGTGAAAATGTTTTACATTTTTGTAAAGATAGAGTGAAGTTGAGAAAGGAGGTTTTGAGGCCGGTTGCCCAAACAGACGGCTACAGGTCTGCTAACGTAGGCTAGTACTCTTTTGAGCAGGACTGTTAGTTTAGCTGTTGTTACTTTTTGGTTTATCCATCATGGTTGGATTAAGCAACACTTCCTTTTCATTTTGGAAAACAAAATGACTGAAATGGAGGATCATCAAACAACAGCTATCGATTATGGAAGCCTTTGAATAACCCTTTTAATGAATCTGCTAGTGGTTAATTGAGATTATAGACCAATGCCTGCTGTTTGTATCATTTAATCTTCCCCAGCAACTCTTCATAATCAGCTGTTGCACATTTACATCTTATTCATTTCTGTGCCTAAAACACAACCCGCGTGTGCATGGATCTGCTCTTAGGAGCGGAGGACGACGAGTGGGATGATGAGTGGGACGACATGAAGTCCACTAGCGGTTACGCCGAGTCCGAATCTGGAGAGGGCGGAGCAAACCAGAGAGGAGGAGCTCATGCGTCTTCGATGAAAATCTCCCTCAACAAGTAAGACTTTATAGAGCAGTGAGGCATGTCAGTCACTGGGTACAATGCATCGCTGAGTTGATGTGCTTCGGTTTAAATGTGTGTTTTCAAGGTTGAATTTTCAAACTTGTCTTTGAGCAGATTTCCTGGGTTCTCCAAGTCTGGTCCAGAGCTCTACCTTCTATGCAAGCAGCTCGCTAAGGGCAAAGAAAGGCTACCCATCTATGTAGGTTCTCTCCAAACACGTCTTTACATTTTGCCAGTGAGAAACTATGTTTGCATGCAATGCTGCGTAGCAGGTGTCTAAACCTTGTTTTTTATGCTGAGGTTGGAGAAGTTGGACCGGTGTGGTTTTACCCAGAAACTCAGCTGGACTGCGTGGTGGCTGATCCCAAGAAAGGCTCAAAGTTGTACGGCCTCAAGAGCTACATCGAGTACCAAATCACACCAAACGTAAGTATCCAGTACCATTATCTCGTCATATTCTGTGCTATAAATCCGGTTAAAACACTGGGAAATGTGTCTAACTCCGTGTTGTTGGTTTGCAGACAACAAACCGACCAGTCAATCACAGATACAAGCACTTTGATTGGCTGTATGAGAGGCTTCTTGACAAATTTGGGTCAGCCATCCCCATCCCCTCTTTACCAGACAAGCAGGTGACAGGTAAGTGTCCGACTCTGACAGAACACAAAAAAGATTCCTTACGTTCCTTATGACCAAATGAATGTAAAATCTTTTTCTGTTCCAGGGCGATTTGAGGAAGAGTTTATAAAGATGCGTATGGAGCGGTTGCAGGGCTGGATGACCAGGATGTGCAGGCACCCTGTTGTTTCCAGCAGTGAAGTATTCCAGATTTTTCTCACCTACAAGGATGAGAAGGTGTGCTGTTTCTCCTCTCCCTTGATTCCTAAAAAGTACTTTATTATTATGTATTGCTGAATTAAATGATTGGTACAGGACTGGAAGACGGGGAAGAGAAAAGCAGAGAAGGACGAGACGGTGGGAGTGATGATCTTCTCTACGATAGAGCCTGAAGCTGCGGAACTGGACGTCATTGAAGTGTGAGTTTAATCACACTTTGCTCCTTTAAACCTGGCTCAGAAAGCACTGTTGTGAATTGTGTGTATGGCTGCTGATGCTTAACCGAATGTAAAAATGCGTCCCACGTCCGCAGGGAGCAGAAATGTGAGCAGTTCAGCAGGTTCACCAAAGCCATGGACGACGGTGTGAAGGAAATCCTCACAGTGGGCAACGAGCACTGGAAGAGATGTACAGGCCGTACGTTAAATCAATGTTTTACCGCACACAGGCCACGCCTTCATTTTGAACTGTAATTGCTGTTTATAGTAAAGTGTTTGTTGTGTGTTGAGTGTTTTATCAGCTCAAGACGGATTCATTCACACAGTGTGTGTCTGATTTTGTTTTCTTCTCCTCCACAGCTTTGCCAAAAGAGTACCAGAGAATCGGCAAAGCCTTCCAAAACCTGTCTTCTGTCTTCCACAGCAGTGGATACCAAGGTGGGTAAAAATAATGGTGGTATTGCTCAATAACCGTGCTAGCATGCATTACGTGGACTGTTTTGAAACTAATTGGCACACAGATGCTGTTGAGAAACACAGTGTATTTTTAACCCCTTCTCCGCCGTAGGCGAGGCAACGCTGACGGATGCCATGACGGCGGCAGGCAAGACGTATGAGGAGATAGCTCAGATGGTGGCCGAGCAGGTATGTTCTGCTAAAAAACAATCTTTAGTGTTGCCTTCAAGTGTTTTTATTCCCACCTAAACAACTATGAAAAATACTGCACTTGGTTTCCAAGAAGAAGAAGGCAGTGCAGCAGAACTTAAAGGCCTCCGTTTCCTCGACGTTCTCCTGAGTGTATTTTAGACCCTATTATGAACCGCATTGTTTCGCCTTCACGCACTCAATAATCATAATGTATCTCACAATGTCGGTGAACATTTCCTGCCTGCAGCCAGTGTTTACATCCTGCTTGTGGCATTTTAACGACTCCTTTAACCCGGCGTCCTGTTCCTGAAGTCTGTATCTGTAAAAGGAAGAAGCCACAGGGAAACCTATCTCTAGTATTTCCTAAATCTGGTTTTGTCCTGCTATTTGTGGCTTCTCTTACCGTTCTATGTAGTCTGATTGGTGTGTGTGTGTGTGGTGTGTAATGAAATCAAAATCAGGCCTTTTTTGATATCCATGCAGCTTCCAGCGGGAGGCTTCTTCTGGTAAGCTCATGGTGCACCAGACACTTTTTATCAGTGCCCCTGTAGAAATTGCTGCCTTTAGTTTAGCTGTGCTTGTGGGAGGGTGGATGTGGATGGAGCCAAGAGTCTAAAAGAGTCTATCTGTTGCATTAAGGCTACATATAGCTTCCCCTTGATACGTTTGAGGATGCTGGTGTTGAATTTGATATACGTATAGCTAAATATCTTTAACTCTTCTATTACTCCACCAGTTTTTTTTAGTACGACAGCAACTGTCTTCCTAATCACATTCGGATCTCTGTGTTATTTCCTGTTTTTAATTTTTTACGTCCGTTTCTGTCTCTTTCCATCCATCTTTCGTTCCCTTTGCAGCCCAAGAAAGACCTCCACTTCGTCATGGAGACCAACAACGAATACAAAGGTCTTCTCGGATGCTTCCCGGATACCATCGGAGTCCATAAGGTATAATTAGAAAACCCATTTTACTGGGTGTCACTCAATTTAGTGAATTGCTAGTTAGAAAGTAGTCAACTTCACACATAAAAACTGTGTTTATGAATAGCTGGTGCAACCCAGAAGAGAAGACATTTGGAACTTTAATTGGCCTCTTTTTTCGATCCCTTTATCTGGATCCAGATGAGTTCAATGCCCCTTTTCTCTTCATACAATGTCACTAAAAATGTGTGTGTTTTTTTTAATCTTGCAGGCAGCCATAGAGAAGGTGAAGGAGGCCGACAAGCTGGTGGCCACCAGCAAAATTACCCCTCAGGACAAAGTCACCATGGCTAAACGAGTCAGCACCATGTCGTATGCATTGCAAGGTAACACGCTCACTCTGGACATAAGCGGTGGCGTTTTTATCGTAATGTGATATCTCATATCTTGTTTCGCCCCCTCCTCTCCCACAGCTGAGATGAACCACTTCCATAGCAACCGTATCTACGACTACAACAGGGTCATGCAGTTGTACTTGGAAGAGCAAGTCAAGTTTTACGAGACGGTAAAGCGTTTTTTTTATCGACCACCTATCTGAGTAAACTGGAGTCTGTACAAGCCTTATTACCTGGGGAGCCGTTGCATCGTGCTCGCCAGCCTCTGCTTTTGTATTCATGCAAGATTTTTTTTTGTCTTCCTCTTCCGACAGATTGCTGCAAAGCTGAGAGAAGCCCACGGTCAGTTCACTACAATGTGAGCGCAGCGGCCTTCAGCCTCGCTCTGCAAGACGGGAAGAATCAGACCAGCTCGACATCCAAAATACTCTTGCTTGCGCTGCATTCTCTCCCCTCCCTTTAATTTAAAATTTCACTTCTCTCTTTTTCCCTCCTCTCTCTTACCTCATCTCTTCCTTTTCTGTGCGTTATGTTACTTTTTTTCCTGCTGCTCTCTGAAGTAAAAGGCTTTCGGGGGGGGAACGATTGCCACACACGTGTCACGTCCTCTGTCCAAGGCCTTGTGACACAGGAAGTAAAACGTACAGCTGCAGGTGCCAACACGCCTGTGCTCGCTCCATTTATTTTAAAAGCAATACTCGTTTTTGTCCATTTTCCCCGTTAAAAAATGGTAAAGGATCAGATGGATGTACACAGTGATGTGGTGATGTATTGACACTGAAAAACCAAAGCTGTCCTCCCCTCTTTCAATAAGGACAGCAGGGAGGTTGTTTTCCTGAACGCAGCATTGGCAACAAATCAGAGCTTTACTGTCTTTTTTCCTCAGCCAATCTTTTAAGTTTCTTTTCACCTCTTATTAGTACCGTTAACATTTGAGAGAATCCTAACAACTATGGTAAAGCCTCTTTATGAATACATAGAGTCTTGGAAGAACTGTCGAGAGCAGAGTGTGTCCTCTGTATGTCCACTGCTGACAGGCCCTGGCCTCTTTTCATCCCGCTCTTCCTCCCAGAGCTAACAGGAAGCCCCGCCTCCTTCCTGCCTTTTCCCCTTTGAGGAAAAACAGAAAATGTTTGACTTAGTCGTCCCCCGACCTGCATACCATGACACTGCGGTTTACATTTCAGGAGGCAAATTGTGCGATAGGTGATACTTGAGTTGGGGTTCGTTATTTTAAGCGTTTGACATTACAAGCCAAAAGTAAAAGGATAAATACCTCCCTCCGTCTCCCTCCCAGGTCTCTGAAGAATTTTTTTTTTTTTTTTTTTTTTGCTACCGCATTACGGTGTTTTATATGAAGGTGTGACAGCAACGTTAGCTCTGTACTAAAAGACGATGGGGGATGAAGCCATTGATTATGTCAATTATGCATTTTTGCTTTTCACCACCCAGTTTCTAATCTTGTTCACTCTTTGTTTTCTTATCACTTGATACATGAAAATTATGCATATATATATATATATAAATATATATATTCTATCTGACCTGTCAGGTGCTTCTTGTCAGTGAGATACTATTTTATGTATAGGAGTATTTGCAATACAGTGTAACTCAAATAGGAGCAAAGAGTCAGTTTGATTTATTAAACAATGATTTGTACTCATGAGGAGTTTGTTTGTTTCTTTGTGTGCGCGCTCACAGTAAAGCCCTTCTTCTGCAGCAGATTCTCGCGTAGCGATGGAACGGGAATGAGAATGAGTCGGCAGCCTGTGGGAACGGTCAAAGAGCGCGTTTGTTCCGTCTCGTAGTGGAGGAAGTCAAAGAGGCCTTTTAGCCCCACATCGGGCTCTCTGCCCCCCATCAGGTGCAGCTGGATCTTCTGCACCAGACAGCACTTATATTCCCGTTGTGTTTGGGTGCATGTGGAGTCTGTTCAGGAGCTCAGTGCACTCGTTTCAGCTTAAAGAGGTCATCTTGCAGTAAAGATCGTGTAAGAGTTTAAAGGGAGCTGACGGAGGTCTGTAGAAAAGCTGTGGGTGAAACCATTTGAGTGTTCGTGACACTAACTGGGTGCTTCAGATAAACAGAAAATAAACTGTGCACTGATAAGAATTATCTCTCATTTCCTGTCTGACGTGCTTTCATGCTCTCTCAGGACTTCATATGAAACGGTGTCTTTTGTGTTACATTTTGTATTTGCAAGGTTTATTGTACAATCCATACAGTATGTATTAATGTCTTGATATAGCACATCTCTGCCTGACTCCTATACTGTGAGACAGCAGCTCTTATCAAATCAAAAGGGTTATTATATCTAATATAATTCATCATTCAGCATTAAAACCCCTCTTTCAATAAAGTGTTTACACAATGGATTAAACTCATAGTTGACTGCGATTCAAAGTGAATAAAATTGGATAATGGAGTAGTAAATATGGCATATGTAGATTATTCATATTGATAATAAACGGATAATAATCATGTCTTCCTGCCGGTTACACATGCCTCCTCCGGGAGCCCCTTCCTTCCTCTGCCGTCGTATGAAACTAAATGTACAAAATAGAAGTAGAAAATAAGGAAGAATTCACTTCCATGTGACTGAATGAAAAATCATGTCCCAAAAAAAAAAAAAACTTCACAGTATAAAGTTTCTGTTTTCAAAAAAACAAATATTGCAGAAAATGAGCCCACAGTCTGGAGGATGTCAGCCACGTACGGCAACATGAGGACTGACGACGTCGTGACATTCAGTTCCTTCCTGCTCTGTCAATAAATCATCACTGCATATCATCACCACAGTGTCCTAGCCAGATCCCTGTGCGATGCCCACGGTTGTCATGGTGACATGCGGCTTCGGAAAGAGCGCGGTCGGATCATCATGGTGACTTTGCGTAGGGAGTAATAGTCAGAGTCTCTCCAGGAGTACCAAACGATCCCATCGGGGCCCAGCGGCCCCCGGCCTTTAGGGGTGTAATGGCCTCCCTGAGGGATCGGGAAGAAGAAGTAAACTATTTGGTGACTTTAAAAGCACCAAAGTGAAGTCACGACCATGGGGGTGCACACTTACCCTGTAGTAGACGCCGTTGAGGTTGGCGTAGAAGCACTGGTTGTACCACCAGCCACCGTGGGAGATCTCGGCACAGATGTTGCCGCTGTCCGGGGTGCTGAAGCCCTGCTTGTCGTGGTACCAGCTGAACGAGTCCTGCACCGTCCCGCTGAAGCCGGTCACGTGGAGGCGGTACTGATGCTCCTCATCCTCCACACTGCACACACACACATGTACACATGGAACATCACATAGGAAATGCATGGGTCTGCCTCTTGTGTGCGTGTGCCACCGACCTGAAGCTCTGGTACAGGGCATGTTTGTGCTTGTTGGTCCAGTCCTCCAGGTCGATGCGGAGGCTGTAGTCCCCCTGGGTGCTCAGTTCATGTATGTGGTTGTTGCCCAGCCAGAACTCTGACTGCAGGTCACCAAAACCGTCTCTGTAGTCCCTCCAGCTGCGGTCAAAGCTCAGTGAGCCGTCAGCACGCCGCTGGATCACGGTCCAGCCTCCACCTGAGGCAAAACAATAAAAGGTATGGCACTGGAACGTCTAATGGGTCATTGCACTTGTTTGGCCCATCCAGCTAAAGGAGAAACACACTGAATCTCTGGAAATACAGCCACAGCTCAGCCTAACCCTTGTGTGATGGTTCACTCACCATCAGTGTCCATATCACAATAGACCTCCACGGGGACGCCAGCCAGCGCCGGGACCACGGTGTAGAGACCTGATCTCCTCACCCCGTTGTAGTAGATGGACGCGCAGTCTATGGGACAGTTCCTCACATGCTGGAACTCTGAGGGAGCAGAATGGGAGACGGCACTGAGAAGGAGACTTGGCGCCCTCTGCTGGGAAATAACAGCATACAAGAGCGCATGTACTGTCTGAGAGAGCGTACCTGGGTGCAGGGCCTCTTGAGCACTCATCAGTGGGTTGGGACGGGCGACGTTGATCAAGCACCCGGGGCTCCGTTTGACTTTATCCACCAATAGGGTCAGGTTGTGGAGGTGGTTCTAAGCAGAAATACGAATCTATCAAAACCCACGGACACGTGTGCCACAGTGAACGGGTTTACTACTCATCATGACAGTGATACCTGGAGGTCTAGGATCAGAGTGCCCTGTAGGTGCAGCAGGGTGGTGGCTTCAGCATAGTGATTCTCCAACTCGTGAAAACGCTGCTCCAAGGAGACGTTCAAGTGGTTCCTCTCTTCACTCTGACATGTAAACACACAATCACACAAGAAAGAAAAGACATCAATGCCTGTGATCTGTATAGCACACCTTCCTCTTTCTGACCCCTTTAATTGACTACATGTTTCTGGTCCATCTCAATGTACACGTGAAACCTCAAAACACGTCTCCCGATGCTCTCGGGACAAAAAGGACGAGCCCTCTCTTATTGACTTAAAGTCAGACCCTTCCGCGTGTTGTCTATTCCTAGTCTGCAGGAGGATAACACTAACTCCCATTACCCCAGACCCCGGAGACCTCTCTCCTCTGCCCGCTTTTTCCTCCAGTACAACACACCCAACACATCAACCCTCTCCAGTAGCCCCTGACCTGGTCCAGAGAGTCTGTGTTTGTATAGGCTCACTGCCTGAGGCGCATGAGGCAACACGTGGAAGAGTAGAAGGCTAATCCTGTTAGTGACTAAGGTCAAGGACATGCTAAAGGGGGGGGGGGGGGGGGGGAGCCGGCTTGATGACCAGGCACCGCGTTACAATGCAGAACTGTGTTTCTTGTACTAAAATACAGCATTTTCAAATGATAGTGATGGCAAACCATGACCTTTAATCAGAAAGATGTAGCAGAAATGACTCCTCCCTTTCACATGAAATAAAATATTATATTAAACCACATCCAAGACGTATTTGATCAAATATTTATAGTCTGAACTGTCTCTCAAGTTAAAGACAGAGGAAATACAACAAAAAAAGGTAAATATTTAAGACACACACACACACACACACATCACCCAACATCCGGTGAGCTGCAGGTGGACTAAAGCGAGCGCTCAAAGCAGTTGAAGGGATTGATGCTGATAGTTGACCCAGGTCTGCTAAGTCGATATGGAGATCTTACCTCCAGCTCGAGGACTTTGATGCGGTGCCGGTGATTCCTCAGCTCCTCCTGCAGCTCGGAGACGGTCTCCTTCTGCGCCACGATCTGCTGCTTCCTCTCCTCGTTCTCGTGCAGCCAGTAGGAGACCTCGTCGGTGCAGCGGAACATATCCGGGCATTTCTGCTCGTCCAGCTGAGGCAGCGTGGCCACCAGCCGACACATGCCGTCCTCCATCACCTGTTGGACGACAAACAGCTTCTAAGACCTGCTGAAGCCCAACAGAGTGTCAGAAATATCTGTTAATAAATAATACAGCCTCCACTCGCCCCAGCTGTGATTTTCTCTCTAGAAAATCTATATATTTGACATCTGTCTGATTCAAATTGCAGCACATTTGGGTCAATGTCGTGCCCTATAAGCACAAGCTGACCTCATGCTTTTAAATGACATATATAGAGAAGACAAGTCAAACTCTTTATTTTAGTCCTGGATTATGTTATGACAACATCTAACATTTCTCAGTGATTTAAGGGTTTTTACTGTGATAGCTTTCCCTTTGATATCCCTCTGTGCATAAGGCCTGCATGTTATATTGTATATTCATAAACAGTATTGCATTGAATTCAGTCATTTCCTTTCACTGGATTAGCTAAAAACATACATTCCTCTCTGAACTGTATTTCCCAGAAAGTTTACTTGATCCTGATATATGTTGATATTGGAATATTACATAGGATTCTATCCATATTACCAACCCCAAATTGTCATCGTCAACATTCTAGATACTTTTCGGATTAAGATTTGAATAAAAACATAAGATCAATGTGTAAAACACAGATTAAACTACTCATACGTGTAATTAGAAGTTTAAATGAGTTCAAAATTGACCAACTACAATATGAACATCATATTTTATGTTCAAACTGTGCAAGACCCAAAGAGGTAAAATATCCAATATTTCACAAATAAAGCAAAGATTAAAGAAAGAAAAAATCTTTCTATCTGCATTAGTTTTCAAGACCCCTCAGATCAGGAACCACAGAAACCACTGGGCTGAACTAAGATACTATAGACTGCAACTACGCCGGTATTAGTAACTAGCTTATAACGTCATATCTGATAATATCACAGATTCTGCAGTTTTCCACCACAGCTGTCTTGCATGATTCATTCTGTATTTCTGTATTCATTCACAGATCGCTTTGGCCCCTCTTCAGGATGCTTCCATACGTCACCTGGTTGGTGTACTCCCCACACTGGGTTCCCCCGCCGTTGTGCTGGGCGGTGGTGTTCAGATCGTCTGCTCTGGCCTCCGGGAGCAACACGATGAGGATGCAGAGAGCAGAGCACACGCCGAGGCCGGGGGGGTTGGTTAGGGACAGGAGAGACATCGCTGCTGCTGCTGCTGCTGCTGTCCCGGTTAGTCTGTCCCTGCCTTTTCAGTGAGAGCGAGGACGAGACACACTAGAGAGTGCTTCACCATGTGAGGCTCTGCTGGCTCTCCCTACACAAAGGAGGAGAACCTGACAGCATCACTGGTTTATGCTCCAGCAGATTCATTAAAAGACACCACGTCCATTCTCTCTAACTCTTACACACTTTTGTCCCGGTACAACGAACTGGGCATCAACTCAGGAAAGTGAGATTAATTAAGAGGTCATGCCCTCAGCCTAACACATTAGTGTAGTTTGTCTTCAGGTAACTAATTTAAAAAAAAAAGAAAAAGAGGTTCTGATTTGATTGAGTTGAATAGCTTTCATAGTGCCGCTCAATAACATACAGACTTGCACGGATATCTAAATGTGTCGTCCTTAGCAACCAAAAGACTTTTGCTGTCCTCTCTCAGCAAGCGTGGTAAACTCACCCTAGTTACGCACCGTCTTCTACCCCGTTCCCGGCCCACTTCAGGCCGAGGGCTCCTCTCCATTTTCTTCTTCTCCTTCTCTATATCTCCTGTGTCACTCCCTCTCTCCCCCCTTTCTCTCCCCCTCTCTCTCTCTCACTCTGTGTGCCTCAGGCTCATCTTCTCTCCCTCACTCTCTCATCCCTCCTCTCCCTCTCTGTGTAGACATCTTAGTGCCATAATCCACCTCTAAGAGGATTCACGATGACTGAGGGACGGAGGCAGGCAGACAAATCGGGTGACGTTAATAAAATTATTCACAAAAGAGACTTAAGAGAAACAGCTTTCAGACCGACTGGAGCTATCCTTTTTTCTTTCACGATACAAACTCAGTATGTTTTCAGTTTGACTGAACGTTGTGAGGAATATCCTGATTATGTTACGCACAGATCCGAGGGATAAAGAGATGTCAGATTTAACAGAAAAGAAGGAAGAGAGTCAATGCATTCAGCTCCGTTGGGGTTAAATACACATAAATAGCCTGCATCAGCAAAACGCCAGCACACATCAGCACCTGCAGGCACAATAATCCTGCTCAAAGCTAGTCGTAATGAAGGCTGATGTGAGTGGGAGCATGAGGGGTGCTGATCCTATTACAGTATTCAAGCTGCTCTTTACAACTTTATTCTCCCGACTGTGGCTCGCCATACGTGGTCTCCTTAGAATAAAACGCTATCTGAAGCCTGGAATTGTTTATTTTTTATGGAATAACAATGTGACAGCTATGCAGTAGGCTGTTTTTAAAATGCAAAAATACTTCCTGGAGCAGCTTTGTTTATGGTGGCTGCATCATCATCATCATCACCACCAACCTCTCATACTTTAAAGAGGACAGCAGAAACGCCTGAGCAGCCATCTTCCTGCTACTTTTTAAAAAAAAGGACTACACACATCACAGAGAGGGCAAGCCGGTGTGCATGCGTGTCATGAGGCCACACGGTGGCACCATGTAACAGCTTGATTACCTGCCGGCCTCATACAGATAATGAGCTTCCCCACTGAAGTGCACCAGAGAGACAATACAAACACTAAATAAGTCAACAGAATCACTAGACAACAGGGACTACAGCCGGAGGCTTAAAGGAATGAATGGAGCAGAAATGAAACGTCCAATGGGAGGAGGGATCTTGTTAAACTGGTCCCAGAGTCCATGCTGTTTACACATAGTGTTGTTAAGAGATGAGACATGATTTTATTATTATTATAATTATCAGCAGCCTTCGTTATCAAGTCTGAAGGGAGGAATGCATTTCAGTTTGTTTTGTAAGAAAAATACATTTCATGATGCTAACTAGGCCCTTTTTGGTGTGTCAGGAAAAGAATGATGGTCAGCTGGAGTCATTCATCATACAGCTTTTCATCAACACACTGGTTTTCAGTGGTGAATTATGTCACGGACATCATGTTTGATAAACTGCTGTTATCTTTCTCTGCAGCAACACATTCAGAACCAGACACATAAAGAGTTGGTGGACTCACGGATCAATAGATGCTGCAGAAATAACGAGCGTAAAAAAAGAAAGAACTCACTTTTAGGCAACTTTAAAACGAAATTCATATTATGCGCTGAACAGCACGGACCTTCATTCCCCAGGATCCTCTTCAGTCAATTGCTTTAAAGACTTATAATAGGATTGTAACTTACACAGCAGCTATCTAAAGCTACTAGTCATACCAGACCAAGACAGCTGTTTAGACCTGCAAGTTTAGTCGGTCTCATTTCTCTATCAAGGGATTCCAAATAAACAGGGTCGCCCATAAAGTCGGAATCATTTACAAATGTCTTCCAAACAAATGTTATACATGAATTCATTTCACCTGGGTAAGTGTGACACAAAATGTGCACCTAAAGAGTGATTACTGATGCATTTAAATAGGAATAAACAGAGGATTGTGTCTGAAAACAAAATATTCCAACTTTATGTGCAACAGTGTCTATATTTAGCTGCTGCTGCAAAGGCAGGTTAATCATTTCCTTTTACTTTACAGCCTTTTTTCAAAGACTTCATGTCAGTGACAGCATAATGGAATTGGATTATTATTTGAGTTAAAAAAGAATTCCTCTTGCTGAATTATTCATCATGTGGAGAAAAAAAAAAAAGTTGTCAGGTGAACATTTGTCATGATGTTAAGCTGAGGCTGAGCGGTGTGACAGCTGTAACAGGATGCAAGACAGCTGCTGGTGGCGTGAGAAGGAGCTCAAAGGCG
Organism: Chelidonichthys spinosus; assembly: GCA_029853015.1. Lineage (NCBI taxonomy): Eukaryota > Metazoa > Chordata > Actinopteri > Perciformes > Triglidae > Chelidonichthys > Chelidonichthys spinosus. The sequence continues at coordinate 6,853,880 of CM056838.1, read as the reverse complement.
TTTTCAGTCCCACGACGCCGGTGTCGAGCACAATAAATTGAGTTTTTGAATTGATTCACTGCCCTCTGACAATAGAGGTGCTTTTCTTCTCTTTTTTTTTGAAGCCTAACTGCCTGCATTGTTGCTTTTGTAACTAAGGGCAACGTGTTAATCACACGAGAAGTGTACAGTTTCTGTATTGAATGCAGAGTTACACTGAGGCATCTCACCGTGACATCTAGAGCTCCTGTGATTACAGTGACTGGAATATATATATATATATTGCACGTGTGTGTGTAGGCATGAAAGCAAAAATTAAATGAGCAAACAGGAAACACACTGAATGCAGATGCTTCCATGCAGGGTAGCGGGTCAGTAGATGGTGACGCTGTGAATCACAATGATGCTGTCAACTCAACAACACTAATGGAATTTTGGACCAATGAGACTCTTCAAAACACCAAATAAATGGAACAGCTTTGAAGAAGAACCTCTGACAGGAAGCATTAAAGCGACTCGACATCTTTATGCTTGGTTTTCTCCTCAATTTGCCACAAAGTGTCTTTATTTGCAGCCGGCTTTAAATAGCCTGTGTCGCTTTGACAAATGAAGACGAAGATGTCCAGAATTATAATTTCCTAATGATTTCCTGGAAAGAACTTAGTCATTTGCTCCTAATTATAAGGAAACTGAGAGCACAGCTCTATTGAACAGAAGTAAACAGCGTTTGCCTCGAAGCAAATTTCACATTTCCTGCTCTACATTAATTAAAAGACTCTAGTGGTTCCACTGGATGTTAATTGTAACAAATTGACTGGGAGAGTGCAGCTTGAACATCGTCTCTTATTTTTCCCATGAACATTACATTGTTCTTTCCAGGAAGCGGTCATTTTCCATAATTACAGACCATCATTTCCCACACAGTGAGTAAGATTACAGCCAATCAAACTTTTGTTTATTAGAGTCAAAAGTGCAAAACATGTGTTGACTCATTCACCTTGAGCTTCTAATTAGTGCCTTAATTGAAAAAAGATTTACAATGAATCTTTCCAGGTGGATAAATTGGTTCCAGGAGCCTCCGGAGACATGCACACTCATCGTTTTTCAATAAAATCGCTTCCGCTTGAGCTCCCCTTAAACACAGATCACAAGTCATGTCACCCGTCTATGATGCATTGATGGAACGAGACGCTCCGAGTAACCGTCCGGATCGATCGGTCGATATCAATCAGCATGCGTCGCCTGTCTGCACCGTTCCTCGGGGACGGATGTCCATCCGGAGCACACGTGCTGTTTAACCAGGCAGTTACTTATCATGATGCAAGCACTTCCATCAGGTTTCAGTGTATTTCAGTGTTTTCTACCATACTGTACACACACATACACACACACACACACACACACACACATCTCGTGAGACTGAAGGGGGTCAATAGGGCAAATGATACGTCGTTGGTGGTGGTGTGTTTTATTTGGTATTTTACTCCTCATTCGTTTGAAAAGGAGGGTCAAAGACAAGCAAGTCGTGATCCGCCATTTTTCTAACCGAGCTTAAATGCGACATCCGCTTCTACCTCGTCTATGTAGAAATGTAGGAACTCTAGAGGTCATTCAAACGTTCCATGACATCCTTTTCAACATTAGGGTCTCCTCCATTGCCTCTCTGAATGATTTATAAGAAAAACCGGAGGCTACACATTCCTCTGCAGCCAGATCTAATTACAGTCCACTTCAGAAACATCACAGGTCCTCATTTACCATGTCAGTGGTTCGGCAGATCATCAAGCACAGCAGAGCCCGTCTCAACGCGTTGCCTGGAGCGGGACTTAACCTACTCCTTCATATCACAGCGTGGATGTTCATCCGTGTCCGTTCATTTCTACGGACTGCTCTATGCATCGAAGTCGGCGCAAGCAAGAAGTTTTACACAACAATGAAACAGTCCTCAATATATTTAAAAATGAGTTCTGACAGAAACTCCACCAACATTAAGGCTCTTTAGCTGCTAAATGCTCCGCTATGTTCACCAGCTATATCTGCTTTGTCATCTTTTGCTTGGCAGGTCGCATCCCGTCGATCCTTAGAGAGCTTTAGCTGGAACCCTTGAAATTAAGCTAATTGGTTCATTTTCTTAAACTCATTTTATTTCATTGTTTCACTCTCTGAAACCTACTGATGTATTTGTTTATTGTTCCTTATATGTTATATATTCAACTATTTGTGTATCATTGTAACCAATTGGTAACCAATGTAACCAATAAACATGATTTGATTTTGATTTAATGAGTGCAGTGAGAATGAATCAAAATAGTAAGGTTGTGGGATGAAGTTAAATAATGAAAGTTGTGTAATAGTTCTTTAACGTGCTGTTAATACATCAATTATAACAAATTTAATATAAAAAGGTCAAAAATGTAACACTGTGTGTCAAAGGGACATCTTGGGGTGAAAGTCGGCCTGTTGCAGTTTTTCATGAAGCTGACAGATGTGTCATCAACCCAGCAGAGCTTCCTCCTGCTGCATCCCTCCGTCCCCTCGTCCCCTCTAGTTGTGTTGTTTGTGTCTCCAGAGGACACAGCTGCCTCCACGTCCGCTTCACGGGACAGAAACAGCATTTCACACATAGAAGAGCTCATCCTGAACTGACAGGCCATGGAGTGTGTGTGTGTGTGTGTGTGCGTGTGTGTGTGTGCGTGCACCAGAGGGACCAGATAAATGAGAAAAGACAGGTTTGGCAAACCGTGTGTTTACTAGACAAGCGTTCATTTTACCTGTGCCTCTACAGGTACACTCACCCTGACATTATTATTCTAGTAAAATACTGGAGAGTGACTGAGTGCAGAAAAACTCTGACAGATATAATCCCTCCTTCAATGAATAGTGAATGGACAGACTCTATTTATAAGACGGAGATAACGAGATAACAAGTCAAACCTCTCATCATATCACTGGAGGTTCAAAGACTCTCTGGAGTAAGAGACAGGTCCTCATGTTTAATCGATGGTATTGTTAGCATCTTCTCAAATCTCTGTGAAATAACACGACCAAAAAAAGTGACTGTCAGACTCCATTTACTGACTTGCTGATAAAACCAAAAGATTTCCCACAAGAAAATCATGCGTGTTCAAAAAGTATCTGCTTTCAGAATAGAAGTTCCCTTTCATGAATGATTGTAAAGGGAGGTTTATGCATCACACAAAGATTTATTATGAAAAGGAAAAGATGTGTTGCCAAATCTCAAATTTAATTATGCTGCATAATGGATGAGATAGCATCTATATTCAAGATGCACATATACTTCCTGGCAGAGCCTTGCAAATTGTTCTTACGTGCACCAAAGCAAAGAGATAAAGACGTTTTTGAGGCTCATATTTATTCATAGTTCAGCAGTTGCATCTGTTACAAAGCCGTTACGCCAGCCTCAGTAAGTTGTTCTTTTTGGTCTTTCTTGGGAGTTCTCTGGAAGAAGTGTGAATCAAAAGCAACAGGAGAAGAAAGACAATTTATGAGACGATAGAGAGCAGCAACTCACAGAGACTAAAGGGGTCCAGCATACGAGGATCTGAGACTAAACTGAGTCACTGTGTTGGGAAACTAAGATGTTTACTGTGACGATGTTAACATGCTGACATTTAGCAGGTATATTGTTCACTTCACCGTCTTAGTTTGGCTTTTCAGCGTGCTAACATAGCATTTGCTGAGCCACTGGTATTATTTTTGCAGGTATTTGACCATAAACCAAAGTATTGTACGTATCATCATTTTGACCTGATTGATTGCACTCGAGGAGAAGAGATCAGCACATATTTTCCAAATTCCATGGTCCAACTAAAAATCCACAAATGTCCACGTCAGGGTGGCGCTACAAGAAAGCATAGGATTCATCATCTGGGAACCATGAATGTCTGAGTCAATCCATCCGGTAGATGTTTGTGATATTTCACTCATTAAGGGAAAACATGTATAAATGGCAATTCAGCCAGGAACGAGTCCTAAAACCAGGAGTCAGCAGTTTTCGACATAGGGGTTGGTTGGGTTTTTTTTGGTTAGATGGTAGAAAAAGTGGTAAAATTTGTCAAATCATAAAAGTGGTGTTCATTTGCAAAGATGATCTTGCTGAACACAATGTGTAACAGTGCTCTAGAATAATGCCTGCACCAAATTCCATCGCAATCCAATCGCTGACATTTCATTGACAATGTCAAACCCACAGAGGGACATCGGTCGACCCCTTGTTTCCCGATTCTTAGAAATGGGTTCTGGTTGTTCTTTAACTCCTGCTATTTTTAACTCTAATCTAAAATGAGATGACGACTGATTGAATGAGATGATTGTTATTTTTGTCCCCGCCTGATGCCCCCATGTGTGTGAACATACCCTCTGGCCAGCTGTAGCTGGACACTCAACGATGTAACCACAACAACACACACACACACACACACACACATGTGCACACATGCAGGGGACAGTTCACGCACAGTTCGTACGACCCGGATCCCAAAGACAGATAATAATATTGATTTTATAATTGTGACGGTTATGTTGAGCCTCGGGCTCCTCGAGCTTTTAAATGCAGCGTTTGAACTGGTGAGTCACAAACGAACAAACAAACAAGTGGCCTGCTGCTGCTGTTAAAATGATGTTACTCATGCGTTTAACTCAGCTAACCTCAGCGAAGGCATAACCCCACAAAAACAGAAATCCCAACTTGTACACAGTAAGGTTGACTGGATTTGACACCCTAGCTGTATTCACGGCATGTGTGTCCTCTCCAGCAGGATGGAGCGCTGAATGAATGTTTTATGAATGTGGAGCTTCTTCGTCACCCTCATCTCACCCTGCCGATGACGTAAACGAGGACTGAGCAGTTTTCCGACAACTGCATTATCCATACTGACCCTTTCCCTGCTTCTCCTGATGGTTGAGGACAGATAACCTGACACGTGGCAGTGAGGTGGATGTTTTAAAATGACATTTATACCGGTTTTCCCTTTTTTGTGTTTCCTTTTTGTGATATTTTAATCACAATCTTGATGTGTTTCATGAACCTAAATATGTGGCTTAAATATGTGGCTTAAGTATGTGATGAGAATGACCCAAAAAAGCCTCAAATCTATGGAAAGTGATCAGACTCAATATTTGAGAGTAATTATTGTTATGTGAAACCCCCAAATAACAATTGGACGGTTATAAAATATCATTTTATACAGGCAACATTGGGGTGTTGAATGTCTGATTCTACATAGAACTGCTTGGTTCCTCCCAATAAATCACGTTTCAGAGCCCATTTTGATATAAATGTCAGCCTAATACTGTTAATGCAAATTTGAAAATAACTCAGCTTCCAGTAAGTCAATCTCCTTCATGTGTACCGGAATAAATCACTATGGAAGATTAAATTGCTCTATCCCAATTTGCTATCAGCGTCTTGGCGACAGCCTCAAAAGGGGAATAACAACGACATAAGGCTACTGTTCCATAATCAAAGAATACATGCATTAGTCAGAGCCCTCACCCAGAGCTAAACATGTTTTGACTTTATGAATGATTCTCCGTCAGAATCATTCTGTAGAAACAGGATGAGCTATTTACAACCACAGAAAACAACAGGCAGGCTGAGAAAGCATTTCCTGTCAGCCCCCACTCGTTTCAGCACTTTGGACAGCGCCGCACCTTCTCACAACAAGTATTGTGGTTCTGAAGCCACTAATTCTGTTGTCTTGCTATAGATACGTAATCAGAAGGAGACCACTGAGCAAACAGCACAAAACAAAAAAAGATTTGACGATAGGTAGGATCAACACCTTTTAATTTATAATAATAAATGATATGTGGAATATTCAAATTGTTTTTGTTGTCATCAAATAAATTATTCAAAACATTTTTAAACCTTTTTAAACCTTGTTTTTATTTGTGGTTTATGAGACAGCATAGTCTGATTTCACTCCACACAAATTGATCTGCTCTAACTCTTTCCTGTGCAGATCCCTCTCTCTCTCTCTCTCTGATGTCACGCTGACCTCACAGGTTTGTTTGATTCCTCATGTGACATCACTTAACCACACTGGTGCTATGTCCTCTTGTCTGTTTCGTTCCTGAACTGCTTAGGACCGTGACAATGACTCACAATTGAAGAGACTTTCAGGTTGCACATTGACAAACTGCTGTGATTGGCTTTTTAGGACGAAGGTAAATCAAGGAATATTTCAATAAAATGTAATATAATTATTATTTTGAATTATACTTAAGTCTGGATTAAGTAGGCTAACTAATGTTAGCTTTCTTGTGTATTTTCTAATGAATGCGAGTGTAAATCTAATGTTCTCTGTTCTGTTTTGGTGTTCTTTTTTTTAGATGCAACCTTGTGTCAGGTTGTATGTACTGTGAATGAAAACGCTGAACCACACACACACTTGTGTCTTGTTGTCACACTGAACTGCAGCAGCATTCACAGAAGTGGATTCTCATTAGGCTGCGAGCATTGCATCGTGCTTCCTGCTAAGCATGACATTGTAGAAAAGTGAAAACCTTGTAGGTTTTGAAGCAGTTCGGATATAAAAAGGAGCATCACTTAAGGCCCAGACTGAGGCCAAAGAAGCTCAAAAAGCAGCAACACAACACAAGAAAAGCACATCCCAACCCTGACAAACAGAGTGGAAGGAGAGAAGGCTGGTTTTATACTGCAGGGCTGACGAGGCGAAGTGGACACAGGTGATCAGGTGGGTGGGGGAGGGAAGTGGGAAGCAGGTGTGTAGATGTGTCAGGTGGAGGAAGGAAATTTCAGGCTATCTGGTGGAGGGATGGAAACCCTGAGGAATGGAGATATCTGGCTGGAGAAGATATGGAGAGAGGTCAATGTCAATGAAAATATAATATTTCTTGTTGACACAGAAATAAACAGAGAAAACAGAGAGAATGTAATGTGCTCCTTTATTACCTGATCCCTCCATGTCATGTTTGTATCCGACTCTTTAATAGCTGACTGTATTTTAAACAATTTGATGAGACTCAGACAGTGTGAAGCATGGTCTTTGAAGACTGGAAGAGGTGGAGTATTTAGATTACAGACTTTCTGGCCTGAAACATGTCACTGTTTATCAGTGAATGTCATAAAACCTTCACATCTTATCACTATTACTTGTAACATGTAGAGCGTATGCAGACAAGCATCCTATATAACTGTACTTATGTATTTCTAATGCAGCACTGACCCGGTGCAAACAGACAGTAAGATGATCAGACGAGATTAGCAAACAATTAAGAAAGTGGCTTATAATAACGCTCCGGAGTCAGATTGAATAAAAACATAGACTGACAGATGCTTCAGTGAGCAAGTGGAAATATGCTGGGAGTTAATAAATGTAACAGCCATCCACAAATAACATCTTACACGTCTGAACTGTGACCTGGTAACCATGGCAACAACGCCTGGTCATCTGGTCACACTGAGAGTGTAAAAAAAAAAAAAAAAAAATCTAAATAAAGGGATGGAAAAAAAATGGAGAAGGGATATTTTGCATCAGGTTGCGGATGCTGCATTTCAACCAGGTTCTGCTGCTGCCCTTCATTCCCATAATCCCTCAGACCGTACATCAGACCGCAGCTCTGTCCTCCCACTCTGACCTTTTAATGTACAGCTCTCCCCCCCCCGCCCAATTTGTGTGCTAATCACAGTGGCACGCTTTCTTTTCTCATTTGCATCTACATCACGCTAATGACGACACGTGATGTGTGTGTGGCGTGCACGCGTCCAGCCGGCCACTCTGCAAGCGCCGCAATGTAATTAGAGGATTTCTGCTGCTTCCAGCTCTTAAGACTATTAAACCGTTTTCACTGCGTATCCCCAGTCCGAGCAAGAGACTCATTACTGCTGAAATGTTGTGAATCCTATAAGTCACCCGTCGTTCATTATATGAGCGAATGTAAAATGCAACCATTGATGGAATGAGATCATCCTCAGTGTGTTTATCGGAATGAATCTGTAACCTATACAACAAATCACCAGCTTCATGATTTTAAAAGTGTAAAAAACACAGAGAGCACATGCTGCATTATCCCTGTTGTGAATCTGACTTTGGACCTTTATTGTGTGTCATATACCCCCCCCCTCTCTCTCTCTACACCATCCTCGGTCCAATTGCCCAAAACCAATGAAAAGAAGACTTGATAGATTTTTTGGTTTTGGTTCAGGCTACAAAAACACAAAATCAGTATTGCAGCCAGTTCAAGTCATGCAAGTAATTTGCATAGTGTTTTTCAGTGCAGTCAGATGAAAAACAAGACTCGCAACAGGCAACTAGCCATTGTCAAAAGCAACATGCGAAGCTCCAAACGGACGCCCCCGACACTTTGAAGCATCATTACGTCCAACTGTTGTTTCACCTTGTTCTGTTCCATCTAAAAAACAATCCCCCGTGCTGGTGAACAACCTCGCTGCAGCAACTGAATGCAACTTGAACTGAACTAAAGGTGCAGGCAGCATTTAAAAACAACATTTTTTCCCCTGGCGAAAAAGAAATATCACCAACCTTTTCCAGAGGACAAAGTGATTTAAGAGCAACACATTATCTGGAGTCAGCGAATTTAAATTTGGGACATTTATATTGTCTCTAAAATCTCTCACTCCCACCTCCTAAAGTTGGAGGTTTTCTCTATACAGAGCAAGGTAAGAGGTCGTCTGCTCAGTCAGCACAATGTTCATTATGTTTCAAATCTTGTTTGAACATCCTGTCCTTTGGCTGAGTGCCAGACTGGGAGAAACAAAAAAAGTGACCATGAGGAACATGCTTTTCAAACGGAAAACATAGAAATGTGAGCCATAGATAAATATTTTAAGCTTGGTGGAAAAACAGACGAGTAAGTAAATCAGACTCCTGAGATACAATTAAACATTTAAATACTGTATGTGTAGATATTGTATAGTGTATCGTGACGAATAAATAATAACACGCCATCACATGACTTCATACAAGTCTCTGGTCGTTCTTCCATAAAGTCCCTCGTTGACATCCGGTGCACGGCGTATGATTTGTCTCATTTTCATTCATCAAACCATTCAGTGACCCTTCATTCATTACGTTTCTCCACTCATCTCCACTCACGCAGGTCAGTCCTTAAATCATTCATTAATATGCAATCTGTGTGATTTAACAATGTAGTAACACATTTTCACATTCAACAGATCATAAGAGCTGACTGAATTATTATGAATGAAATAAAATGACTTTATTTTGCACATTTATAAAAAGGACTACTTAATCAGATGAACAATAACTTCTAACTAGCATCAGTTAACATTAGCCAATAATTTCCGCCCGAACCGGCTCAGTTAAAGGATTTACTCGAGTCAAAGTAATTTCATAACAGCTTTATTCCTCAGAGGCAAAATTACCATTAGGAGTGTATAGCAGGGAGCAGAGGCAGGCCCCTCGATGAAGTGGCTGTTAATGGCTCAATTTGTGTTAATGGCTGTTAAACCAAACAATAGCTTTTTACAATTATCTCACCGAACAAAATGTATCATAAACCTGTGTTCGCCAGAAAGCTTCATTTCTGTAATAATCCAAAATGGAAAATCCCCATTCGCTTTTTTCCGAGGGATTCGTTGCGATGCTAACATTCGGGTTAGCCTGCGAAAATACAACTCTGCTTGTCTATTTGTTATGTGTAATAATTTAATATTAAAGTTAACGTTCCACAACAGCAGCAGCTGCCTAGTCTGAGGTCAGAATGGGAGCTCCAAGGTCTCTGAGGACACAAGCATTCACATCGTTTGTGTTGCCAGTTTGAGAGGTCGTCTATATTTTCACTTTCCTCCAGTTGTTGTCAGACTGCTGTCTCCCTCCACGTCTGAGAGACCTGTGCCACCGCTTACCAGCACGAGGCCAAGGTAATGAAAATTGCATTCTTGAATTAAATCAAGGATTATATTCAGCCAGATGAGAAGGGTAATTGAATTTCTTTTAATTCAAGGGGTCATTCACGGTAACAAATACAGGAGTCTCCACTCGTCTGCAGATTCAAACCTGCTGTCAGATGTTCGTCAGCATGATCGACGGTTAGAGAGCGGATAAAAGAATTACAAGCGTTTGCGATCGAATTTGAATGAAGGATAGCTTCAATATTGATATATTTGTTTTACTTTCCTCTCGACTACACTGCAGTTACTGTTGGGAGAAAGAAGTCTGTATTATGTAATAATGCTGCATGCTTTAGTGCCTCTGCATGTTTTTTTCATGCGACGTGTGTGCATGTGATCTACAGTCTGTGACGAGATCCCAGATTCCAACATCCTCTTTTTGAAACGATGAAATCAATTTAATGTGGTTTTGAAAAGTGGATTAACAACGAGAGTCGAAGGTTGACGTCTGGTCACATAATAGATGCAGGACGAGTCAGAAGGGATGTCGTGAATCAAATCCCGGAGATTGTTGGGGAGCTTCAGCCAATGAGAGCGCAGGACAGAGATTGAGGGGAAACCTGGCGAGAATACAAGAATGTAAGAATACAAAGTTTACTGTATTGGTTGCATTGGAATTATGGACCAAAGTGAGTATTGTACCTTGAGGAAATGATGAAGCTATTTTATGAACACGGTTGTCAACGAAAACATCAACAAGGAACATAAATCAAACCTTCCTTTCACATGACAAGATGTAGTTTGGAGACCAGATATCATCATTGGGGATTCCTTATAGAGCTTTTATTTTTCAATTTGTGGACCAAAACCAAACAACATGTCGTTCCCTATCTCAATACATTCTGTGAAATACTTTCCCCCGTCCTCGTTCATTATGTTGAACACTGGAATCTTTAGAAAAGTGTCACAAATAAAATGTATTCTTTTCAAAAAGCTCGTCCATTTGGGCACTCCAGAGTTTAGCAGACGTCACAGTTAGTGGCATCTTTTCATTGTTCGTTTTGTGTCTCATTCCCGCTCACACACGGATGGCTCAGCCTCCGGGAGTCATTTGGACTTAAGTGTCTTGCATAAGGACACTTCGACATGTGGACTGGAGGCGATCGTTGGATCGAGCGGCCGTTCTTCCCAACTAACGGAACTAACGAACTAGAAAACAATGACAATGAGCAGACAATAAACAGAATGGATCAGAGATGATTGCCAACCTCAAGCCTAAACATGAATCAATAGTCTCATTTACAAGCAAGCCAGGGACCTCATGGGTTTTTCAATCTCACATCACGTCCTTGCTCAGCTAATGGGGCTTGAGATACCTGCAGTGTCTGGGGACGTTTGAAATAATTGCCCAAAACCATGTTCTTTTCCAAAAAAAAGACTCACTTGGCCAGACAGCAAAATTAGCTGTAAATAAAATCCGAGTCTCGCTGCGAGGAAATGTCTTGTGTAACACCTCATCGTGCAGCCCTTGAAGCCTGAAGAGGAAGGCACTTCTGAGAGCCGCTAAGTTCATCTGGCCCTGAAATATCTGTTGCCGTAGCCATCTGGTCGCTGGCTGCTCCTCAGGTTGACAGCTTCACACTTAAAAAGGATGAACAGCCCACAGCACTTATGTTTCACAGCGGTGTGAGGAGATTGTGGGAGTGAACCATCCGTCCTCAGACAGGGCACGTTGAGAGTTTTGTTCTTTGAACTGAGGAAATCACAAAGAAACTGTGGCCTTTCTGCTCGCCGCAGAATATGTGAAGAAAATCTTTTGAGAAAACTGAGAATATCACACACATTTTGGTTTCACTCACTATCTAATCTCGATATTTCGTGCATCATAGGGCTTCTTTCTAATCGTCCTTATCAAAATGTGAAAAGCCTTTCGTGTCCTCGCCGTATCTCGGCTTCTCACTTCCACTTAAAGGTCCAGGGCCAATTTTCTTCTTCTCGTATCGGTAGATAATACCATGAGCCAAAGAGGAGGGAAGGGCTTTTGAAAGTGCATACGAGATGCATCGCCAGGAGTAGCGATTACTGGTGTTTGTGTGTGTGTGTGTGTGTGTGTGTGTGTGTGTGTGTGTGTATAGTGTGAAAGCAAGTCATTTGCCTTGAGCGTGACAAACTGCGAAAGGGACCATAATTTACAAAAGGAACATTCTGCTGTATTGAAGAAGACATGAAACAAGGGAGTGAGACCATAAACAGATGTTTATAATGTTTACTGACGTTTCTAATAGACTTCCATACATTAGAAAGACTAGTGTGAGATGCTGTGAGCAGGGAGACATAACAAGTGGCAAAAAAATAGATCAATACCATTTTATGTGGCAAAAACTATATCAATAATGGAATCTCTGTGTGTTTTAAGGCTTTGTTAACAGGTGGAGGTTCCAGAAATGTTGTTTTAAATGTGCTTTCATAGCCACAGCTTTCAATCACACTGTTCATGATACTTTTCTTGATGTGAAATATTTATACATTTTTCATACCTGGCACTAATGATCTTGCTGTTGTTGGTGGCTTTAGGCTGTAATTCGAATAAAAAAAGAGGAATTTCACAGATGTTTTGGGTGAACAGTCATTCCTCAACTTTCAGTGCTTTTTTCAGTTGTTAGTCGAGTGTTGACCAGCGATGATTTATTCATCGGTTTGCTGTCATGCAGGTGTTTTGAAACGTGGATATGCGATCCTTGTTAACCTTTGTCATTGATGCATTTTAAGTCTTTTTCAGTGTAGGTCTACAGTAGGAGAATGAGATGTATTTGGCTTTATTCAGTTATTGCTATTATGATCAGATAGCTGAGCCCCTGGCAGCAAGACAGACAGTGTCACTATAGCAACCGCGTCAAATAGATAATTGTTGACTAATCTGACATGTTGCCTCTTGCAGGTAAACAGAAGGCAGAGGATTAACATCTAGGTTAGACCCTGCCTGGACAATTTCCACACAGATGGCACCTGCTTTCTGGCAAGATAGAAAAAAACAAATGAGACAACACCTGGAGATGAACCGCAAACACCGCTGTCCCGTACCTATTCATTGTGTCTGTGAGCGACAGAGTAAGCTGGATCTGCTGTGACGTACATGGCAGGAAGCACAGCGGACTCACACCCACGCCTTTCATCTAACTGATATCGAGTGTTTGGAGGGGATGCAAAAATGTCTGGCCGATGCTGCAGCACAAGTTGGGAACGCTGGCAACTCATTTTCAATAAATGTATCAGGAGTTTTTACCCAAATCAGTGGTTTGGTTGCAGAAACACGACTCTAACATTGTTTTGAAGGTGTATGGACGACTATAGGCGTTTGATCTGGATGGTGCAAATAACACACACACATGCATACAAATGCTACCTTCCAAGTACAGAATGTGCCACCAAGATGAGTGTGTTATCCAACAGATAATGAGCCGCCGTGACGCTGTGGGTTGAAAGCTCCAGAAATTTAAGGAAATGGGTTACCGCAAAGTCAATGTGAAAGGAGGCGAGGGAAGCGTTCTCATCAAAGCCCACAACGCCATCATGTCTTTGGGGGAAGGGGGGGGGCGAAGAGCTCTTTACGCAAGCTTCAAACCCCCCCAGTCGTACATGCTCCGGCACGGTCGAGCGTCTGAAACCATGAGCATCGAAACCAACGGACGTCATTAAAGAAATCAAAAGAATGAAATCAAAGGAAACTTCTGCGGTTTGGTGATGTTTTTTTTTTCTTTTTGTGATCGTCTGCTGGGAAAGGACGTGCCGGGAGGTAAATACGAGAGGCAAATTCACTTGTATGGATTGTCCAGTTGGGCCCTCGGAGGTATATTGATTAGCCTGTCATTGTCTCTGTCCTCTGTTTGTCACTCGCCGCTCATGAAGACAGCAGCGAGCTCAAAGTGAGCTAAAGGCAAAAGTGAAGATTCCCTTGTGTAAATGTGTGTGTGTGTGTGTGTGTGTGTGTGTGTGTGTGACAGACAGCAGGGGAGTAGCAACAGAATCCCAAGAGAAAATCAAACAATTATTAAACCCATCATTTCTGATCCACAGACACCTTTTTAAATGAAGGAATCAATCCGCTGTCAGGAGCGAAACGCTAACCATTAAAGAAAGATGTCATCCTGTCAGCGCTATGAAAAGCTCCCTTAATTTCATTATTTAAAAAGCTGTTGTTTGTTGCTGCTGGCGTGTGAAATTGCCTGTGTGCCTCTGTAAACCTCCCCCTTAAACAAACAGACACACCCCCAAGGAAAAGTTCCTTATTGTTTTGTGACAAGATGATAATAATAAAGATAATAATAAGAAAAATAATATGACTCTGCAGTCATTCTAGAGCTTTGTGAAGTGAATTCCGTGACTTGATGTGTGACATACGTCGCCCAACTCTCAACAAGCCGACCACCTGCTGCTGTCTCCACATCCGCTGACGGAGATTCAGCCTAATGCATCCATTGTCTGCACCTAATTAGAGCTCATTGTTTAGCTGTTGATGAATTGTTCCCCTGAAGAGACCAAAGCAGGGATTTTATTTTCCCCACGAAAGCCTGAATCGTGCACGGAAACACACGTTTGACCTCAGAGTTGCCTCTTTCAGCGACATTTATGTGGCTTTTCTCTCATACTTGGGTACATATTTGGCGTTAACATTGTCAGTCATTGTCACAGTGTACTGAGTACTTTATTAATCCCACTGGGTGTAACAACAGCCACACTGTGGTAATCTAGAAGAAGACAAACGGCACAATAAAGAGGCCTGATTATTCTCTGGAGAGGAGCTTCGTGTCTGGGAGGCATCTCGTTTTTCCACTTCTCTGCTTTTCTAACAAGCCAGGAGAATAAACTACACTTGGAGTGTAGCCGTGGTAACGCATCACCCCTAATGAAGAAAATAACAAGTCTCGAGCAACCTTTCAGGAAGCAGTCAAAATCTGTAGTTTATGGGACCTTATGTGGTTTATGATGAAATGAAATGTTATGATCGGCTACACTTGAGAGAAAAACATCAACATCTCAGCTTGAATTACACTCTCACGGATACAAAATATAACATATTACAGCCCAGCGGTTATCTCCTCTCACCAGCTTGCATAGTAAAATGTGTGTGTGAGTACATGTGTGTGTGAGCTCAGTCAGCGATACCCTTGTCAGCCCCCACATTAATCTTAATTAACCCCCCGTTGCCGAGGTGTCCCGTGGGATGGGTGACACTGACATCTCAGTAGGTGTTGAAGAACACAAGGACATCAAAGTCTGATGTAAAAAAAAAAAAAAGGAGTGGGGAAAATCTGAGAGTCACTGCCAAGAAAGCCTTCAAACATGTCCCGGACAATAAAAAGCTTCTGTGCAGTGTGATGATTCTATTATAGAATTAACCACAACATCATTGCAGTGTTTCTCTGTGGCGCGACGTAGGGAGCCTCATTTTTTCCATTTCCTTCAAAGCACACAGCTAAACCCACTGATGGTGTTGCACTCACTGTGACGGATTCTCTCCCTGAAGTCTAGTTCATCCTCTTCACTGCCATCGTATCACCAAGGAAATGACAATTTGTTTCAACATGAGTTTTTTATGTGCTTTAATAATTTGTTGAAAGAGCCTTTTCATATTTCACAATTGAGAAGCATATTTTGTGAAAATACCTGCTTTAATTCTGTAGAAGTAACCCGATAAATGGATGAAAGCTAAATAGAATAGAATAATTCTTTATTGTCCATCAGGGTGGACATTTGTCTTCGGCTCACAGGAAATGACAAACTGTATTACAAAGCAAAAAGAGACAGTCAGACCAACAGACACATAGATGTTGATGCTGTCGAACAATTTTACGAAATTAACATATTTCTGTATGAAGAAGATTTGAAACCATTAACTCATGTTTACAGTGTTTACTGAGGTCATAAATCACATGAGAAGAAGAGTGATTTTCTCATAGACTTCTACACAATCAAAGATCTTTTTGGAACCAGAGGCCCCCTGATGGCCGTTTGGAAGAATGCAGGTTTTAGGCACTTCTGCATTTGCTTCACTCCACTTGTTACTGCATACATACTGTTATAGAGCAGCATTTAAGCTAAGCGTCAGACCCTGAGTGCTAATAGGTGTTTGTCAGGAGGGGAGAATGCAGTTATTTGACAATCATTTACAAATCGAGTGAAATACTTTTGACTTTTTCTTTGATTGTCCATCATGTGCAAAAGGTGTCCTTGACTGTAATTACTTTGGCAGCACGGCCTGCTGGTTTTTCCTCCACTGCTCTGCAGGCTTCTATTCTTCAAAGCATCGCAGGAACCAGAGCGAGTCCATATTCTGTGTTAATTGAACGGCCATGCACGTGTGTGTGTGTGTGTGTGTGTTTGCAGGTGTTTCATGTGCGTATCGCATGAGTTCATTTCGCTTAGTTGTTCACGATGATTGATTTTCCGAGGCCTCGGTCGAATGAGATCGAAGATGAAAGACTTGTCTGCTGTGAAACCACAATTATTCCTTTTGAGCTCTGTCATCCATCAAAAACCAGCGAGTTGGAACCAGGACGGATGACACTGATCACAACCGTTGTTCCACAGCTTAATGAGAGAGAAGCATCAGTTACTGTTTCCACTTGAGTTCTAACAGTGAATGACACTGTTTTATCTGCTTTCACCCCCCCGGACCACAATCACTGATCTTCAGTTAACTGGACTCTTTGCTCCATGAAACACATCTATTTTTTGAAAGACTTTCTTATAGATCTCACTCAGTAACATTCAAATCAATAAGTGAGTTTGTCTCTATCGAGATCTGCTTTTTTATGATCCGTCATAACACAATGTCAATATCCGTGTGGGATTGCAAATGCCAGTATTGATTACAGATGATGAATTGTAATCATCTTCTATTCAGTTAAGGCCCCTGCTGTATGCCGAAAATACCGCTGATGAAGGAGGAAACCGCAACCTCGGTAGAAATGATTCGGGTGGATTCAGCAGGTGGTGAGATGCAATTCAGGAGAATATAAAATATACATGACGACCATTTAAAACAACTTTCAGCTTTTCTCTTAGCTGATGTCGCAGATCATCGTAGTTCTGAGCTTTTTACGGCTATTGCAAAGGGGATAAAGCGTTTTTGAAAATGATCTCCAACTATCTGCTTATGAGATATAATATAACACACACACACACACACACCTTGACAGATCAGTGCATCTGTTCAGTTGGCTGCCGGGCTCCATTGTCACATCTCCATAAAAAATATCCACAAACACACAGCCATTTATGCAAAACATCTAAATTGGAGGTGGTGTTAAAAATAATATGAAAGTAATTTATCAATAATTTGATTCATTATCACCAAGCTTTGAATTTATGTTCTAATTAACATCCGATTTGTGTAAAAAGCCACTTTGCAAGCACCTTTTGTCAAACAGGTCACATGAGGCTCCCGATTCCTGTGCGTCTGGCATTTTGCTGCGACATCAGGAGAGATATTACTATGCTAATACAGCCCATTAACACGACAGTGTCACCGGCAATAACATGACCGTCATGTAACAAAAGCCATATGTCCCTGCTGCAGGTGACGTCCTCTTCAAGAGAAACAGTCCACCAATTAGGACAAGAGAGCCTGAAGCATGAGGTTCCACCTCAAGATGAGACTGTGAGATAACAAGGAGACATTCATCAAGTCAATAAATGGAAATGGAAAATCGATAGACTCAATCCCTCATTCAATCACGTCGAGTGACTCTAATTGAATGTTGCACGGCTATATCATATTCATAGATAAGACGCCTTCAAAGTCAAATTACACGCT
This sequence comes from Chelidonichthys spinosus, assembly GCA_029853015.1. Taxonomy (NCBI): domain Eukaryota; kingdom Metazoa; phylum Chordata; class Actinopteri; order Perciformes; family Triglidae; genus Chelidonichthys; species Chelidonichthys spinosus. The sequence goes on along the minus strand of CM056838.1, from coordinate 6,836,226 downwards.
GCTGATTGTGTGTGGGCTGCACGGTGGTGTAGTGGTTAGCACTCTCGCCTCACAGCAAGAGGTCCCGGGTTCGATCCCCGGGTCGGCCCGGGTTCCTTCTGTGTGGAGTTTGCATTTTCTCCCCGTGTAAGCGTGGGTTCTCTCCGGGTTCTCCGGCTTCCTCCCACAGTCCAAAGACATGCAAGATGGGGATAGGTTAATTGGTGACTCTAAATTGCCCGTAGGTGTGAATGTGAGTGTGAATGGTTGTCTGTCTCTACATGTCGGCCCTGTGATAGACTGGCGTCCTGTCCAGGGTGTACCCTGCCTTCGCCCAATGACAGCTGGGATCGGCTCCAGCCCCCCCGCGACCCTAAAATACAGGATAAGCGGTAGAAAATGGATGGATGGATGGATGATTGTGTGTGACATCCACATAATAACAGTTAGCAAACAACTAGAGCTGGAAGGTAATTTAGAGATAAGGCTGGTGTGTCATGCCATATATGACTGGAGCTGAGCTTTTTTAATTGAAGCAGAGGCTGCTAAATTGAAAAAAATTTTTACCCCCCTTCTCCTTTGACCTCGATGAAAAATACAGTCGTGTTGTCAAAATGCAAATTCCACCAAAGCATGGACATAATTAGAGGAGTAGAAGAAGAAACAGAATGTGTTGTAAAGGGCAGCAACAACACCAAACAAGAAAAAAGAGAATGTTTTATGTTCATGGATTTCCAGCATCTCTATCCACCAGGTTCAGAAGAGCCCTACAGTGAAACAGATTCCCTCAGTGCAGGTGCTGCTGGTCAACTATTAATGGTTATGTTCAGCAGCAGAGGCCCTGATATATGGATGTATTCATCTTGCCTGGCTTGACCTCTGACCTGTTCAATCAAGCAGAAGGAAAATCCCCCCCTTGACAACTTGGGAGTGAGACCGGGTTGAACAGCAGGACTGCGAACCAAAAAAAACATAACATGGTCAAAAACATAACATCATTCATTGCTGCAACTACAGCGGGAACCGTTACCATAGCAACATAAGCAAAGCCAGCACTCCAAGCCATCTACGATTCTTTGGATGACATTAATGTGAATATCAAACTGAAATGCCGTTTTTTATTTTGGATTATTATAACTATTGCATCAAAAAGCCCTGAACGTTACTATTTTTTTTGAAAGAGGGATAGGATATCCACCGAGTGAGTGAAGGTGGAAACCCTCAACCTGTTACAGCCCTCTATCAAAAATTAATCTGCCGTTCTTTGAGCATGCGAGTGCAGATTGGATGCTTCGCTGATTGAAAGGCATTTGAAGTGGCGGAGAGGCACAGATGGGGAGAAAAGGGGGGAAAAGAACGAGAGGAAATAGGAAAGCAGAAGACCATAGTTGCTGATGATTTATGATGGAACAAGGAAATCTGAACACAATCTCCCGAAAAACCTTTTAAGAGGTCGGAGCGTGTGGAATGTTTGTTCTGTTTTATTACTGTCATGCTGAAGACGAAAATCTATCGCTGCTTATTTGTAGAAGAGGATTTCTGTCCCCGGAAAACTCAGCTGAAAGACTGAATTGTGAGCAAAAGTGGGGACTATGGCTCATTCTTCATATTATCTTTCATTGTGCACTTAGATAATGATTTTTAGGGAAATATGAAGGATTCAGTGTGTGTGTGTGTGTGTGTGTGTGTGTGTGTGTGTCAGAGCACCAAAGTCTGTCGATTCAATCAGCGGTAGTAGCTCATGCAAATCAATATTGTGGACACATCTTCACAAACACGCACACCCTTTCATTTACAGACTCACAAGGACAAAAAAGGGCTGAACTGCATCTGACAATCAAATTAGTGAAAATCCCTGTCAGCCTTGGTTGTTGTTTTTTTTTGTTATGTATTATGTATCGGTCGTACCTGCATGCCATGATGAATAATGTTACATGAGGGACATTAACCGGACAGACTGTCTCACTAATTCAGATTAATATAATTACAGCACTGACACTGTCTTCATGTGCACGGCTGATTCTTACTGGCTGTTGCCTGCATGTGGACTTGTGACCGTCGCTGTCAATGTCAGCAGTTAGAATCATCAGTCAAAGCCAGGAAAAAGCTTTTAACCCTGGAAAAACCCCCATGGCTGTTGTTGTAGGAGGCATCTGATGCAGAAATGAAAGTGTTTCTAGTAACGTTGGATCTAAGTGGGAGTAGAATTTTTGTATTTGGACTCATTTTGTCTGAACATACAATATATATACATAGAGAAGAACTCAGGCTTCATTGGCAGGATTTACTGCTTATTTAGCCCCATGATAGTGTATTTTGTAAATAACACAACAGTCCACAGGTGACCTCTTTGGGACTCACATCACTTGGAGGATGATCTCTTCTGAGCATTCACATCACTCCTTGTCTCAGTGTTCAGGCATGTGAGTCACAGTGATTTTCCTCTGTGATGCAAAGGGGTACGTTGGAAAAACATTCAGAGATCTTTGTTTTAGGATGGCTAAAAGCGATGCTGCATGGATGAAAAGGTCTTGTGGATCAAAGGTGATGAGTTCATGGATGATGCTGGTCCTTCTTGATGTGAAGCAATGAAAAGTGATGCTGAGCTCTTTTTGGAACCAACAATCTCAGCAGTGAAGAAGACTCATGCTCATCCATGATGCTGCAGGGAGGGAAGCCTCTGAAGTGTTGGACAGCCTCTCTCTCTCTCTCTCTCTCTCTCTCTCTCTCTCTCTCTCTCTCTCTCTCTCTCTCTCTCTCTCTCTCTCTCTCTCTCTCTGCGCATCACTGGCGAACACTTCTCCCTGACCGGTACAATCCCAACCTCCGCGTCCCGGCGCCTCACCGGGCAACGATGCCACCGGATTCCACGGAGGAGAGTTCTCCCCCCGCGCCCGGTCCCTTTCACGCCCCGTCCTAGCGCGTCTTCTGGCGGGAACGCGATGTCCTGGATGTATGCGCTCCGGAGCCTGTAAAGTGGAAGGGAAGCCATGTGGAGGAGAGCGGCCAGGCACCTCGGCGGCAGCAGCACGCGCTAACGGGAGAACCGTCGCACGCGCTTTCTTTGAGTGGACAAGATCCGCGGACGAGGAAACACCGATGACGAGATGGTAGAGAAGTAAGTGTCCAGAGAGTGAGGCGGAGACGTGAAGTTACTAGTAGTTCATTGTGGCATATTTTCTACTTTGCATAATTTATGAGAAATGTGCGATATTTATGCAGGTGCAAAACAGAAATCAAGAAAATGCTCATGCAGTTATGTAATACAAATATAGTAAAACATATGAATAAAACACGTCCAGTTATGTGTTTATTTGACATGGTTTCAGCTAAGTATCTCCATAAGTTGTTTACTGTAAAATACCGGCCATTAGGACCTCATGGGGTGGTTATGTAATTGCATCTACTTCAGCAAGCTGTTGGGTAAATGGGATTGTGACAAAGAGTGTTTAATGTTTAATGAGCTCCCACTCAGTCGTTGTATTCATTTGTATCACAGGACCCAAAGGCATCAAACAACATTGTTCCACATAACCTGTTCCATTGTCACACTATTGTAACAAGCTTATTGGAATTATGTGTTTATCCATCACATGCATTTATTTTTTATTACACTGGAGAATCGTTTTTATTGAGAAACCTTAATAGGTTGAATCCAGGTTTCCTCATTAGATCCATCTAGAGGAAGCTATGGAAATACATCAAGTCCAAATATAAATGTTGCTGTTGGAACACGGGCGTTGCTTTGAATGAGAAGTGCTCCACCTGCCGCAGGTCAATAGTTCTGCTGGTTTCTTATTGTGAGAAACAAAGGAGTTAGAGTGAATCTGGCTATACAGTAAAGGAGGGAGGATTCAGTTCCTGTGTGTCAAATACTTCTGGAGTACATAAAAACCTAAAAACCTGCAGTTCATTTGTCTTTTAGAGCGGTGTAAATAAAGGTCCCTAGAATATTTTTGCAATCAGATGCTTGATCTGTCCTGGAACACGATGTAAGAACCATCAATAGACTTTGCCATTGATTGTATGCAACATGGTACATTTATTATTTAGATGGATGGATGGATGTGTGGATGGATGGCTGGATGGATGGATGGACATATGGTTGGACATATGGAAGGACGGACGGATGGATGGATGTGTGGATGGATGGATGTGTGGATGGATGGATGTGTAGATGGATGGATGGATGGATGGACGTGTAGATGGATGGATGGATGATGGACAGACGGATGGTTGGACATACGGATGGACGGATGGATGGATGGATGGATGGATTGATGGACATATGATGGATGGATGCATGGATGGATTGATGGACATATGATGGATGGATGCATGGATGGATTGATGGACATATGATGGATGGATGCATGGATGCATGGATGGATGGATGATGGACAGATGGACAGATGGATGGATGGATGGGTGGATGTGTGGATGGATGGATGGATTGATGGACATATGATGGATGGATGCATGGATGGATGGATGGGTGGATGTGTGGATGGATGGATGGATGATGGACGGATGGATGGTTGGACATATGGATGGATGGACGGATGATGGATGGATGATGGATGGATGGATGGATGGATGGACGGATGATGGATGGAAGGATGGATGGATGGATGGATGGATAGATAGATGGATGAATGGATGGATGATGGACAGATAGACAGATGGACGGATGGACGGATGGATGAAATGGATCCACATTGATCAGATCCTCTCTCGTAGTGGCTGCACCTGACCTTCTGGACCCGAAGTCTGCCGCCCACAACTCCAAGCCTCGCCTGTCGTTCTCCATCAACCCCGTGTTGCTGAACCCTCCAGAGGACGAGTGCGACACCCGGACCACCGTCATGAGGTGGAAAACCGTGTCGGCCATCTTCTTCTTGGTGGTGCTTTACCTCATCGTTGGGGCGACGGTGTTCAGAGCCCTGGAGCAGCCTCACGAGAGCTCCCAAAAGCTGGCCATTCTGGTGGAAAAACTGGACTTCTTGGCCACGCACGCCTGCGTGAACTCCTCTGAGCTGGAGGATCTGGTCAAGGTAGGAGAAAGCATCGTCGTATTGCTCATTTAAATATTTTCTCTTCTGCAGTACTTGATGTTGATTGACAAAATATATTAAAAAGTTCCAAATGGTGGCTACAGATTTTCTCATCTTCTATACATACAGAGGTTTTGTATTGAAAACACCAAATCCAGAAAATGTTGCCACAAATCAAGCTGACTAAATGAAATGAGTCATTTATTTATTTTCATGCCAAAAAGGTCACATCAAATCTCATTGTAAATACCAGCATTGAGTGAGCAGTCTTCCAATAAAAGACATCCGCTGACTTCATTACCCCTCCTTTATGGATAAGTGGATGGCACCATCGACCAAACTTGTCATGGTTGATGAAAAGCATCCCCCCGCTGGCATATTGGACTTGTGGATGATTTTCTCCTGTAATGTACCAGAGCTGAAAGGTCTTGAAATGCCTGGGGGAACGGATTTGTCTAGCGCTTATAATTCTGGCTTGTAGCTGAACCCTTTTCCCACCAGAAGTACCTTCTAACACCAAAACATCCCTCCTACTCACTTACTTTGATTGATGCAACACACTGATATACCTGTAATGTATATGATTTTTTTCTGATGAACAAGGATCCAAACCTCTTTTTTTTTTTTTTACAACATTCTCATTGTATGTACAGCAGTGGATATCTGCCATAGTTTCTCAGAAAGAGTGGTGTCTCATTATGAAGGTGAGAAAGATCTTGTTATTATGAGAAATAACAAGTTTCAAGAATGAGTTTGAGATGACATTCAGTGCTGTCTTTGCATGAGTAAGCATTTGACATGTAATGAAAGCCAACAACCACATCTATGTTACTGTGGTTCTTGCTATTTGTATTGTAGAGGCAAGAAGAGCTGCTTTATTCATATTGGCATCAAAGAGGTTTGACTTATAGACTGTCGTTTTTAATGAGCAGACGAGGAAACGTTCTTTCTTTAGTGACACATGATCTGGTGTTTATGAGCCAACTTTCCAGATATAACGAAATGCTGTGTGAATATTTACGAGTTACGTAACGCCGCCTTTGAGAGCGGATCAAAACGTGGTTCATGCATATTCACCGTCATCGGGAATAGAATGTATAATTTCTAAATTATGTACAATGTTTCCATCTTCTGGGTTTGCCAGCAGAGATACAGTGGCTTGTTGGTTAAATATGTATGAATTTGATTTGTCAGGCGTGTTTGAATTGAATATGAATAAGTCAGTGTCATCGTGATCTCCACCACGTTGGCGTTTAATGCCATTTAAAGCTCGGGTTCTGACCATCCTCAAACTCATTTTAGAGATTTATTATTGAATGGTGTTTACCACCTGCTTGTATGTAAATGAGATTTCATTAAGAAGGACTGGTTATAGATGGCAGTTATAAATGCTGAGTTAATACTCAAGATGATGATGATGATCTTTCTGTCCTGAGCTGGTCTCCTCAGGTCCTGAGCTGGTCTCCTATCAGATTGCCTGTTGGATAATGATTTGTGTGTGTGCCTCGGGATTTAATGAACGTGGAGCCCTGGGCAAAGAAAGCCACCTGACTTGTATTTATGCTACCTTGAACACATACAGTGATTTAACAATGATGCAGATCATACTTCAAGTGTGTGGTAATATTCAGCGTGTGTTAATGGCGGTCATCATTCTCCTTCTTTTGTTCTGGCAGCCCTTTCGTTGGCACAGACGCCATATTTGTTACCGACGCTGTTGGCGGCGCTCATTTAGACCCGAGGCTATAGAAAGAAATAAAGAACTAGCGGCATCACTTTGCTCCTGGATTATTTAGTACACTTTTATGTCCATTTTATGATTCCAGGCAGCTTCTACTCGATACTTCTATATCGACGTCTGTTGGAAGCTGCTATCAATCAATCAAACTTTAATCGTATAGCACCTTTCATACAGGTAAGTGCAGTACAAAGTGCTTCACAGATCACGACTACTGGAAATAACAGAACAGAAAAGTCAAAAATGAATTTGACAATTTGAGGCCAGTGCATATAACACAATGTAATGATAAATGGTGATAATATATATATATAATTATAAAAGCTATAATGAAAAGTAATATTGTGGAAACAAAACTACATAATAATAAAATAGAATAAAAGTGCATGCTTACTTTTATTCTAATAACTATTTTATTTTTTATAATTGTTTTTTCATCTGCTTGGTGCAGACGAGCAAATGTTAGCATGCTAACACACTAGTCAGCGAAGGGTGTATTCAGATGTAGCTCGTTGTTCCAAAACCTGGAGCATTTCCCTGCTAGACCGCTTCGTTTGAACAGATCTGAACACAACAATCAAACTCTTTTTTGAAACAAACCAACCAGAACGAGTGACTTCAGGTGAATTTAAGGAAAGCCATCAAAAGACACTATGTTGGGAGTGAGAATGTTTTGCTAAAACTGATGAACAATAGGCTCGTTTGTATTAGCTTACAGATATGAGCTAACAACCACCTCTCCTGTACTGTATGACCCCTACTCAATTCAAAATCCCTCTCAGGCTTTTGTCCCAGAAAAAGCAAAAGTCAATTCAGGGCAAAGTGTCATCTGTCCCCAAAAATGTCTTTTCAGCCAATTGAATGTTTGTTTTAGGGCGAAGTATGACTCCTTCCATCACTGTGCTCTCCACTGAATCAGTCTGTGCTCAAACCTCTTAGTCCTGGACCTCAGAAGCAAACTGCAAAATGAATCAAATTAATTATTAACTCTTTGAGTTTGCAAAAACAGCAATTTGTCTGAAGGAGGTATTTTAGGGCACTTTAATATTTTCCTTATGCTATAAGGTTATAATTTGATTCAACAGTATAACACAATTTTTTACTATCTGTGTGCTTTAGTCCAAATAATTGCTCTTCAGACAGTAGCCTTATGAGTCCGGCAGCGTTGCAAGCAACTTTTTCTCTTCTGATGATTTATTGATAAATGGCTTCAATACAGGTTTCACCCGTTCATTTTTACTTAATTATGTATACAAACACACACACACACCTTTGCAGGCTCCCACTGATCAAAAGGCAGTCAACCGAGGATCGAGGAGAGATGTGCTCTCAAAGGGAGTAATTAAAAAAAGTGAGCGATGTCAGAAAGCTCAGACGATTCAATCTCTCCTGGCTGGTTGGCTCGGCTCGGAGACAGCCGAGTGGTCCTCACATTGTTCTGTCTTATCGTTTCCCATGGCCATGGTCGGTTTGCCAAGAATTGAATTAATGTAGCCACTTTGGTTAGGAAACAATAGGACTAACTGAGCCAAGCCTGCATGGGCGATTTGCTAAATGATGTTTTTAGAAGCACGGTGGAATTCTATCTCTGAACCAACTCCTTTGTTGTATTTGGACATGATATAGAGATAGAACAGATAAAAACACTGAGCTGTTGTTGTGTTCACCTTTGTTCATCATGTTGTTTATCGTGTCTCTGAATACATTTGTAAATACGTCTATTGATTGCATTTTGCCTTTGGGTTTTCTCATTCTGTGTCGATGTGCTTTTACTCAAAAAAGTTCCCAACTCACAAATGTTTGCCACAAAAGTGTGATTTAAAAATGCGTGTATTGCTTTTTGGACGTAGACACCGGATATAGACACAGGATTAAGGCAGACAACCTGAAATAGACGCAGGGAAAGACTGGGACTAAATACACAAGAAACTAATCAGACAAGAAGACGCGGGCAGGCAGACATGAGGGTAGGCAGACATAAGGGTATGCAGACATGAGGGCAGGCAGAAATAAGGGTAGGCAGACATGAGGGCAGGCAGACATGAGGGCAGACTGAAAACTGATTGGCGGAAACAGAGCATTGCTGACGAGACAAAAGGATGAAATGAAGAACAAACAACCACAGGACGTTCAAAATAAAACAGAAATTACCAGAAATTACCAAACATTCCGGTCGTCCAAGACCACTACTATTTTGAAATGTACGCCCAAAGAAAACTTCACAACAGGATCATGTTGGATCAATCTGCTTGCCTGGTGTGTACAGAAATTGTTAAAACCGACAGTCACGCTTGCAGACTTTTACGTGTATCAACACAGAAGTATAAGTCATGCTTTAGCTGACTCATATTCCTATGATCTCTTATAAATATACATTTTTTCTCTCACTTCCCTCTATTGGTATTCATCCATGTCGATAGTGTTGGTTGACTTTGTCCATTTTAATTAAAAACACTTTCTACCAAAGAAATAGTCCCTATGGAAATGATTACCATAAACAACATTTGCATTCATCTGCACAGGGTGGAGGATATCCCATAACCATTGGAAATCAAAGTCTACATGGCTAGATACTACTCCCTATCGCCATGCAAGGATGTTGATATAGACAGTCCTGCAAAACTCTGGATTATATTAATGACATATGACATTTCTGACTTAGTGCAATAAAGTTAAGGTAGGGAAAGATAAAGAAACAAAAAGACAAAGGATAGTTTCAGGTCTTCCCACTTGTGCACAAAATCATCCAATGTGTCTCTTTTTTGTGTGTGTAATTAGAGTGAAGGGCCTGTTTGTCAGATACAGTCAGTATCTCTCCATTATCTGCCCTATCGTGTTGTTTTAACTCTTGCGTCGTTAAATTTCTGCCCGTTGTTCTTTCACTTTCCGATTCATTATTAATCCTTTTCAGTTCTCACACACTCTATCTTTACTGCCTTTTCGCACTCGCACAGTCGTGGGTTAATGAAAGCGCCCTCAGTTTTTCACTATGGGTGATAAATTGCAACACCCTGACACTGGAGTGACCCTCCAATGGGTGTGCATGTGCAGAAAAAGCTGACAGTGCTGCTTTGGGAGGGGCAGCGTTATATCCTGCATGTGATTATTGCAGCATTATGCTCTGTTCGTGAAGGTTGGTTGATAAAGAATACAACAAATGGCGACCATCAAAAACATGAGTGAATACATTTATTCAGGAATTAATAAATAATTATTTGGCAAAAATCCTGCATACATAGTGGACTAGAAGCTATAGTCCTTTAAGTATTCTTTGTATGATTTATTAGCATCGACTGTAGCAACGTCTGCTGTTCCCCTGCAGGTCTCAAAGCTTTTCTTGCATTTTTGTCTTAGTTGTAAATCTGTATCTTGTGAAACATGGGCCAAGAAACCTTTTGTCTCACTGCAGTGAACTGACTCTGTTTTTAAAGAAACCTAGTGAACCTTCAGAGCTCTGCCTCACTCCCCGAAGTAGCTGTTAAACTTTCCGTTCCAGCACAGCAAATATGCATTTTTACCATAATAACGGGGAAGCGTTACCCTAAGTTCTTGGTAAAGTTTCAAACAATTGGTCCTTGGTGTAAGACAGAATCCAATTAGTGATGACAACTGTTTCTGACAGATATTATCAGCTGTAGCTAGCTAGCTTATTAAGCTAGCATTAGTCTCTACGGCATTCCGACTTTTCTTTCCTTGAAAGCTTTATTGCAGGCAACTTGCTTCAAAGACGTTTTGCCTCTCAACCAGTTCTGTACTAAAGGACTGGAGGATCACCATGACCAGGAACCTTCCCAGACACGTTTCTAGCTTTTAAAACAAGAATCTTGCAAAAGGGGTCTTGAATGTGCTTTAAATACACGATATAATACGAAAAAGACTTGCGGATAGAGTTAAATGTCCCAGACAAAAACAGTATTTCTGCTTTTAAAGTTAGAACAGATTTGTTTCTGTCATTTTAAAGCATATGGAAATATGTATATCAGGTCAGGTTGCTGGAATGAAAACGTATCCAACAGAATGAAGAGCAAGTTAGAAGCTAACATTAGCATAAACGCTGCTATGGTAGCTTCCAGGAGTTTGGTAGGAAGCGAGTTAGCCAGATCATTTGGTTAGCACATGCAAACCTACTGTTTAACAGTGTGGTATATCTGTACTGTGGATGCACATCTTTCACTGTGGCTCTGCACACCGCTGCTCTTCACATCTAAGTTTAGGCGATCGTGGGTGTGATCTTGAGTATGTGTGCGTGTGTGTGTGTGTGTCTGTGCTGAGTGGGGAAACGCGTTGCTGATCTGTTTCCTGTACAACCAGCTGGTGCCTAAAGGGTTAGTCACACTGGGCTGTGACTGGTGTCGCAACTGAGTGCTCTCCCACATGCACACGTAGTCACCCAACGAACCTGGGTAAGACTGACAAGCACCATACAGAGCCAGCTGGTATCACAACATCAGGGCTGATTAAAAATCCTGCTCTAGTCACCCAAGGTGTTAAGATTCAAGAGTGCTGGATAGGCAGTTTCTGAACATATAATCATGCAAACATGCTGGGTTGAAACTTGAATTTAAATGTCAAAAAGCAATAACTCGATATTGACGACAATAGTTTGTGTTGCAAAGTTAGTGGTGTATCTCAATTGACCATGCTCAATGATTACCGTCGTCTTTGATTTATTTATTGGCTAAAATCAGGGTCTTAGATTGTTCATCGATGTAGCTCACATTACTGTGACAGGTGTTGCTGTTTTGTGAAGAGTACACATTTAAAATGTAAATTTTTCTCATGCAATGATGAAGGCGACAGATGCCTCTTATGTTTTCCACACGGCTCGTGGGTTTTGGTTGGATGTTCACCTGACTGTCATCTAATTCTGCGAGAAAATAAAACTGATTCACATCTTACATTTTGACAATTTAATTTTTTTTTTCTCCCCGCTACAGCAAGTGGTTTCAGCAGTCCGAGCAGGTGTGAACCCTTCTGGAAATGCATCCAACCAGACGAGCCTGTGGGACATCAGTTCCTCCTTTTTCTTCGCTGGGACTGTTATCACCACTATCGGTAAGAGAAGCAGTTTCTCACTCTTAGAGCAACTCGTTCCCCATTCTTTTCTCTTAGAAGCTTCACTCTTGTCGCATGCAATGCTTTGAAAATGCATACAAGATGGAAGGACGTTTACTTTTTAAAATATCATTGTTGGCTTTCGTAAGTAGTCTATTCATCGCAAAGCCATCAGAGGCACAATGCAATTCTGATGACCATTTTAGCATGAAATTGCTATTTCATAGCAAAATCACACTTTCAAACCCCAAATCTGCTTCAGCTTCTTTTTGGTACTGGGATTGCTCTCGGACTGCTAGTCACCAAAATTGCAGAAATGCAGTGGCCACGCACGCTTGCACCCCGAGTGTCACAAAGAAAAGAAACTCGGTTCATTAGCAACAAAGCAAAAAACATTTATCTACTAAAATGGGCTTGATTCACTCCACCTCATTTACAAGTTGTGATGGTGCAACACGGTTCGTCCTGTAATCCCACCATTACAACAGGAATTAAGTTGTAACATTAGAAATATACATCACAGAGGTAATGTGTGGCTGTCGGAGACCACGGGGACAGAACAGGAAGAGCCCAAAGAGCTTAAAATTATCTGGCACTACAGAAGAATTTTTAAGGGGCTTTGCTCGTTTGGTCTCAATAGCTGTAATCTAGGAGCGGTCGTCTGAATCAGCCAGTAGCACGTTCTCTGTCACCTCCAGCTGTAAGAGCTTACTAATCAGTGAAACAAAAAACCTCACACGCTCCCTCCTCTCTCTCACACACACACACACACACACACACACACACAGATTCGTGTCTCTATCACTTTAGAGGACATTACATTGACAAAGATTCCATTTCTTAGAGACTTCCCCCGAACCATAACCACTATTATATATATTTAAACCAAATCTCAAATTTACATTACATACACACACACACACACACACACACACACACACACACACACACACACACACACACAGACTTCCCCCGAACCATAACCACTATTTGCCTAACCCTATATAAATTTAAACCACATCTTCACCCAAAAATGTCATGATTTACATTATGGGGACAGTTTTATCCCCAAAAGGAAGGTGAGTTTCCACAATGTGACTGTGTACACACACACACACACACACACACACACACACAGCTTGGTGCATCTGTTCAGTGAGCTGCTGGGCTTCACGTCTCCAGCATCAGAGCTCTTTCTCCAATCAGAACACAGCAAACGTAATACTTTGTGTTTGAATAGATTGATTTTGCTTGTTTTTCAGAGTGGCCATCATGTGAAGGCAAAGTGTACTCCTGATGACTAGTTGTGTTTTTTTGCATGATTGTTGTTGCAAGCTGCTTCCTCAAACCAGGCTCTAGCCCCCTTTTTTCACATTTTTGCTGCACTGCACCAGGCTTGTGTGATCGTATGCCACCTGTTTACAAAAGTTGCAAAATTGTATTGACCATGATGTGCACACACACACACACACATACACATTGAAGTGTGTCTGCTCAGTGGGCTTTTGAGCTTTATTTAACGTCTCACTCCTCAGTCGTAAATAATACGCCCTCTGGTTGAAGAATCTGGTGCTTTTGTTTCAGATTAAAGCTTCCCTGGTTTTCGCATGGCTCACCTTAAAGCTCTTTATAAAAAGGCGGCTTTAAAGATGTTTGACTTGAAGATGTAGAAGACTTTTCTCATGAAGTGAGATTGCTCCGCGGCTTCAGTTTATTTCCGAGTGTTCAGACATGATCGCTATTTCATCAAGGAAAGGTTGCAAAGTGAAGGCACTTCACAGAGTGCTTTAGTTTCTATTGATGTTGCTGCAGAAACCTCACTCTGTGGTGTGAGTGTAAACAGCACATAATTGCCGAGCTGTCTGTTGGCAATCATCATAATGTTGGATAATTTTGTGTTGTTTCTTTGTCAGTAATCAGCCTACAAAGATATACAATAAAGTACAGAAGTTAAACAGAAATGACAGTCTGTTCTCTCTCAGCTTTCTTCTGGATTTACCTCAGCTGGAGGTGGATTAGGTGGATGTTTATATCTAAGTATAGTCTAGAAGCCTTAGAGAATACATGTATTATATATAGAGTGGTGTCTGCTCGCTGGCTAATGACAATACCTTGTTGTTACTTCTAAAGCGATGCCAAGTGTTTGTTTAAATATGATTAATTAAAAGCTGCATGGAGAAGAGGGAGAGGTAGGGAGAAATCAGGCATCCCGATCTGATCCTACATTTAATATCAAATCACTGGCATTTAATGTTATAATAGATTTGTGTTATTTGATATGTGCCTATTTCTCATGAATCCAGAATGCAATTTGTCTGTAACAATTATAACACATTGTAATCATTATTTAGAAGACAAACTGGGAGTTTCTTCTTATTTGGCAGAAAGTGGACGGACTCAAGGATAATCTGATTCATTCAAAATAACTGGTTGGCCTTCAAGCAGGAGAAAAACACGCAACTTAGAAGATTTATTAAACTTGAGTCTATTGATGGAATCAATAATACACACAAAACACATTAAAGGCAATTTTTGTTAATCTTCTGGAGGCTTCTTTGACTTAGTTATAAAGTCGATTCCAGTGCAGCAGCGGTGCCCTGATTATTAAAAAAAAGAAAACAAAAACAGTTTATTTTTCATTCCTTACTCTTGATTCTGAACGTGGAGTACGAGGATTGTTCTAGTGGCAACAGTGAGACAATATTTCCCCAATCAGTAGATATAAATACCAGCTGAAGCCCACCATGACATGGTGTCAGTATTTTTCTAATTAAATGAACCACAAAACAACAAAAGCAACACCGTATGTTTGGCAGAAGCTAATTAAGTCACTCATTTACTGTCATCACTTAATTAACTTAGAAGGAAGTCATTAAGCTTTTGTTGCTGCGGCGTATTCCATAACCGAGTCATTCGTGTTGCGAATGCAGTGATTTGTCCAGTGGTTTGTCCATTTCGAGGCGTTAGGTCATTATAAAGTGGAAATATTAAGTTGAACATCAAGTGTTAAACTAATTGAACGACTTATTTGTTTTTAACTGAATTTGGTGTTTAAGCTGTGATTTAAGTCATGTATGGGGAAAATGAGCAGAACTCTAAAGTTAAAAAAAGTAAAATGTTTGTGAAACCCATATCTTTTAATAAAAATCACATTAAAATCTGTGCATTTTTCCAACAGTGAGTGCTGAGATTGTCTGATTCTTTGCTGTTTATCTTATATTAATTAAAAGACAGTGAAGGACATGAAACTGAGCTTGCAAAGCGTTGCTTTTCATCTCTGCTGTTGTGATAGCACTCAAAGATGAGGTGAACAAAGACAAATGAAGTGAATGCAGCTTGAAATTAGAGCGTGACTGTGTCTTGTTTGTTCTGCGGGGGCACCCTGAGGTGTGAAAACCAAATCCGGCACCCTGTCTCCCATTGAACAAATCGTGAAATTAGTAATTGATTGACAATTTTTTCCTCACATTTTGCTATCAATAGAGAGTGAGAAGTCATTATAAGGCACCCTGCAGCTCACAGACAGATGACTGCGTTAATAAAGGGAAAAAGCAGACGCACTTCATTATTCATTATGAGACTTTAAGTAACGGTGGTCGTGCCGTTTAATGTGTGGAGTCTTAAAGGTTTTTGTTTCCCTAGATAGTGACTTCTCTAAACCCACATCTGCTCTCTAGATGCACACGATGATGAGTTTGGAGAGAGAAGATGAAAGGCAGTGAACCAGTGATGGACTCACATTAGTGTGTGTGTGTGTGTGTGTACACACACATATAAAGGCCTTTGCACAGCAGACTGTATGTCTTCCCATTTTCGGCGTTTCATTCCATTTTCGTCAGACTTGTTTTGAGGACCGAGGGTATGAATTTTAAACCCGCAGTCTGAGTCAGTGCTTTAGCACAACTTCCATCTCTCACCGCTGACATTTCTCAAAGCTCAACACTATTCTGCTGCGTCTGGGATGTTATAGCACCGTCAGGCTTTGTGGAAAGTTTTATTGTCCAGACGCTTTAGTTATTTTATTACTATGATTACTTTTTTTCTTTTTTTTTTTTTACGCCAGCTTTGAGGAAATATTTCTGCAGTAAAAAGACATATAATAAAATGTGTATCTTCTAATGGAAAAATCCAGGACAAAAAGATGAAATAAAACAAGCACAAAGAACATCTTTTTTTGTAGAAAAACATATTTATTCACATAAAAAATGATCAACACTTAACAATATGACCACCAGAATTGTCATGCTCACTTTAAAATAAGTCTTTTTTCATGTTTAAGGGTAACAACACCTTGTTATGTTGCAGCTCCTTTATGAAATAATGAACTATCTGTATCTCCTCTCTAGGATTTGGGAACATCTCTCCTCACACAGAAGGCGGGCGGATCTTCTGTATAATTTACGCTCTGCTCGGGATCCCGCTGTTCGGATTCTTATTGGCCGGCGTCGGCGACCAGTTGGGGACCATTTTTGGGAAGGGCATCGCCAAAGTAGAGAAGATGATCGTGGTGAGTCATTTGCGCCTGCCTGCGTGTTTGCATGTGTGCAACAAGCCGTTTTAATGTTGACAACACAGTCAGTATGACGACTTAATGATGTGGCTAACGCAGAGGCGGCTGTAAAACGATACGACGTGAGCTGTTCCTGTCGAGAGCTGCAATGCTGAAGTGTCACGGTGGAGAAACACAGACACTCCAGAACAATACAGTTGTGCAATTACAATACAATTATCAGTCAGAAGTTCAGGATGTGTTTTTTTCCCCTCAGACTTCAGGAGCTCAACAGTGTAGAAGAAGTGGAGGCGGGTTTTTGAGTTGCCATGTCAACAGACTCCTGGAAACCAGCCTAAAATGCAGACAGTTTGTTTCAGTACTGAAAGTCCAGAAGAGGATATCACAGTATCTTATGTCTTGTTTGTGGTAGAATAAATCGATCGCCTTGAAATAATGATGGTAGATTTATGTCTGTGTGAAAACCCAGGTTACAGTTCTGCCAGAGCAGTTGGACGGCACCATTTGTCCTGCTGGACGCCCAGAATGTAAATGAACTCTGTTGGAGAGTCAGGTTGATGGTTCGTCAATACGGTTCTCCTGGAAACTCAAACGTTTGCCTTGAAAAACGGCCCATTATGAGCAATTTATTTGGTCTGCTCATGGAAAAAAACATAACGTCCAGAACGTTCCAGAGTCCAGATATAATTTAGAATATGGACTGCAGCTAATGGATGATAATGAATCGTAATAACAAAAATCTATAACAGACGTGGTTGTTTTAATGGATGCAATGCAAAGTGATTCACAAGAGTAAAAGCACATCAGGTATAATTTAAAATCACATTTTAAAACCAATTACATGTGTTGACTAAATAAAGATAAGTCAAATCTATTTTAAAGGTAAAGTAATGTACATTGTTAAAACACTGGAGAGCAACAGCAACAGTAATGAGAGTCAGCAGAATGTGGAGTCGAGAGAAAGGAGAAGAAAATGTCCAATGAGCGTCCTGTATGATGATCACCGATGCTGACAGTCACACATTTTCCGTGAAGAGTAAATTAGGTTAATTAGTCATCCGTGCGCAGAACGTCGGCAGAGGAATCATAGCAACCGGCTACCATCGTGAGAGAGACATTCTGTGACGTAAACATAATTTTAATGAAACAGTGTTATGAAGGAAGTCACTTCGGAAAAAAGGGAATCCACAAAATAATTAAATTTTTGTTCCAGAGCTCATTTTCTTCTGATATTATTTTGTGTGCAGCCCTCTGATTTGTTTTCAGTACAAAAAATAATGGAATAAATAAATAAAAATTCAAGACAAGCCGATACTTGGCTCGGTAATAACAGTTAATTAAGACTTTTCATTCACCGCTGGCTCTGTGGATTCCCTCCCTGGGGAGGAGAGAGGTTGGCAGCTTGCTCCAAACAATAGAAATAAACACTATAACAGCTGCTGCTGTACACTAGCTGGTTGATAAACCACATCAGTTTCACGAATCCCTTTGGAATATTCTGATATCCAACTTGTTATCTATTTCTGCAGCACATTGAGAGAGACCTGTCCATACTTGGGCGTTGAAGGTGATAATCATGAATGCTTTGTCATCTGCTGATGAGGTCTTGTAAAACTCACTGCAGGTCTCTTCAGACTGTACTGTACTGTACTTTGTGCAACTAGAACATTAGCCATCACAGTCTGAGTGATCTGAGGTCTGCCTGCGCTTTCTGCGTTCCCCTCAGAGGCCATGTGCTCGGGGCTTACATAACTGGAAGGGAAAAGGGCACGAAGCACAGGGAACCAGCTGAAAGCAGTCACCTCGAGTGGAAAGGAAGCGGGGGGAAAACAACAGCATGCAGACTACACTAATGTACTAACTGCGATGCCAAAGAGGGGCTGCAGGCCTCCTGTCAAATGTAGATTCTCATAGTGACAGCCCAGGCCGTAACTGCAATTAATTTATTACGATAGCTGCTACTATGACTATGATGTGTCAGAATATTTGATGCGTTGTCTTTATTGCAGCACATGCGAGGCACGTCAAGTCTACTTCTCTGCAGCTGAGGCGGGCGCGCCATCTGACAGCGAAAGTTATGTCACATGAGCTTGGCCGACTGACGTTTTAGCTGTTAGAAAACAGAAAATGTATTCCTAGAAGGAGGTCAAAGGAAGTGACTCATCAGAATGTGAAGTGAGCAAAAAAAAAAAGTGGGATGTTAGGGAGAGGGAAATGGGTTTCATGTCCATTTCCTTTACAATCAGTTGAGGAAAGGGCAAGAAACTGCTGATACTGTGGGGCCAATTAACAAACACCATGTAGAAATCATCTGTGCTCTATCAACAATTCTTTTCATTTCCCACCAGAAGTGGAAAGTCAGCCAAACGAAGATCCGCGTCATCTCCACGCTGATCTTCATCCTGTTCGGGTGCCTCATCTTCGTGGCCCTGCCAGTCGCCATCTTCAAGCACATTGAGGGCTGGAGCACGCTGGAGTCCATCTACTTTGTCGTCATCACCCTCACCACCATCGGCTTCGGAGACTTTGTCGCTGGTGAAAAAGGTTGCTTGATTTTCCTTCCGATTTATTCATTTTAATGTCTGACAACCAATAACTCAAATCGATTTTTTTTTTAACCAAAAATCTTTATAGCACCAAGATATAACATCATAATTATCTCAGGCGAGTGAGACATGAAGATACACTGAGAGAGCAGACAGGCCACAAAAGGATGAAGGGTGCATTCATTTAAAATCCGGCACCTTCCTGCAGGTTTGTGAGGAGAAGGAGTTTATTTGTGAGAAAGCAACTGCCCGTGAAACAATTCTTCTGATTCATGGCTTTCTTCTCGCTAATGCCGATCCCTCGCTTCATTCACTCTCTAGCTCACTCGACCACCGCTGCACTCTCTCTCTGATTTATCGGAGCCAGCAAAAACTTAAACATGTCACCCGGCCCGAACGTTTAGAGTAATCGTTTGGCAGGTGGTGTTATTGCTTCATCTTACATGCCTGGGCAGGCCTATAGATTATAGATTACTGCGACGACTGGGTTTGGCAGGTGATGTGAAATTGAGCGTGGACTGCCTTTCGTGAAGCTGCTGGTTATCTAACTGCACAGTGCTGCATCGTACCAGTTGATTTATATTGATGGCTCTGCGGTAGAAACAGGTGGGAGCCAAAATGGCATTCAAATGTAGTGAATGAAGGGTTTGGACGTGGATTGGACTTATTTTCTTAAGGTAAAGCAGAATAAATCCATGCAATTTTTGCATATCTGCAAACCTGAAATGCTGTATCATGTTATAGATATATTTATATGGTGTATTTATACTACAGACGGTCAAAATCATCCCCATAAATTACCTTAAAACCAAGTTATTGACTAAGTTTAATATTTCATCTGTGAATAGATTCATTAATTATAATATTAACTTTTTATTTTAGGGAACAAACTATCCCCACTTAAAAAGAAAAGAAAATACTAAATGGAACTTATTTTCTATATCACTCAGGTGGCACATGATGGAAAAAAAACCCACTGTACTGTATTTATAAGAATACGCTGTCATGAGCAATATCCATGAATCATTATGAGAGCACACATAAGACGGTCCCTGAATATTTCATGTTATAGGCGCCATTTAGTTCTTCTTACTAAGTCTCAGTTTCTCTCCCTCTTTCTTTGTTCGTCCTCTCAGGAAAGACAGTTAAGTAACACGTATAGCACAGGATTATGTAACGGACTTGTATAACACTTGTTGTCCTGTCTCCGGTTCTGCAGGCGGGTCAGAGAATCCAGAGTTTCTGAACTACTACAAGCCCGTGGTGTTGTTCTGGATCTTGGTGGGCCTGGCCTACTTTGCCGCCGTGCTGAGTATGATTGGAGACTGGTTCCGGGTCATCTCCAAAAAAACTAAAGAGGAGGTACGTGCTCACGTGCCGGGAGAAAAGACACCTCAAATTTAATTTCACCTCAGAGGTTTTAGGCAGAACAATGGGAGGGATCACCTGTTCAATGCTGAGTACATTTTTAAAAATAAAACACACTTAAATATCATTAAAAAGTTACTTTTACAGCTCCATCCTTGACTTTAAGTCCTGACGTCCTTAATTGACACAAATTATGCACATTTGACAGAAGTAAGAAGCTGCTTTTTGTTACTAAGAGGACCTTTCAACCCGTTTAGCAGCTCTAATGTCTTAAATATATATATATATATATATATATATATATATATATATATATATATATATAAAACAAGTTGTGAAAATAGTGTTGTATCAGAAATGTCATGAATTGATTTAATATATTTTCTGTTGTTGAATTCAAAGCACATTTAAACAATATTAACATAAAACATTAATTTTGTTAATTGTTGACAGGTTGTACTTTCCTTCTTGTGGGTTTTCAACCAACTTGACAAGCACGGACTTATGTTTCCTCATTTGCCTCGCAAACACGCGGGAGTTTGATTGCTATTTGATTGAACCACTTCTCGAGTGTATAATAACCCGTCAGCAGCATGAGTCACGGAATGTGTCACCGTCGCTGAACGAGACGATAAAGAAAGAGACTTTAAAGGGACTCAACAAGTCTGTCAAAGATGACATACTTTTGTTCTTTCCGTTATTTGTCCTTCTTGAAACTCATTTTTTGATAAAGTTTCTGGTGTTGCACCACCATAAAATCATGTTACACCAGAGACTTTCTGCTTAAAATTACAGCACAAAACCCCCTTCGGGCATAACTAACATAACTGTCTCTGCTGTGAAAATGGGCTTCTCTGGCACGACTCGCCTAAAAATAAGGAAGGTAGCTTCGGAGAGGAGGAGGATGAGAAGGAGCCAGCTGGCAACCCTTGTCTCGTGCTCTCTATTGTCTTAAATCTCTTCCCTCTACAACAAAACCAGACGACCTCCAGGGCATGTAAGCTTCAACAAATCCTGCATTCTGGCCTCCAGAGAAGCTGTCCGCTCTAAATGTTTCGGGGATTTCAGCAACTTTTTGCGACTGTGGTCTGTACTCGCCTCCAAACCAGGGCATTGCCTCAGAACTGAGCCAACAGACAGGAACTCCAGTCTCTGTCTCCCAACACTACTAATTGAATTCATGGCAATTTCTATCACTGCTACCAGAGCGGCTCCTCTGGTCCTCACCTCCACAGCCTACACGCTCATCTCGTCGCCCTGTGGAGCAAATACCATCTTATCCTAGAGTTGGATTAAATGCGTAGTGCCTTTCCAGTGTGGCAGGTTCATTATTTACATGTAAAAATGATGAAGAGACCCACACATGCACACGCACGCTTTCTCATGCATATACAACGTATAGATCTCTTTATCCAGGAGAAACAGGGGCTGTATGGCGATCTGCAGTGGGAATCCTTGCACAGATATAATTAGGTGTGCAGTTGTGGATGCTGTAGGCTCTCACTGAGAGAGAAGGTTTCAGGGGAAGTGGAGAAAGTGAGCAGAAAGAGGGGAAATCACGTAATGGAGTGTTTGTGCTGTGCCTAATGTGCACTCTCATACAGACATACCCCATACATTTTAACTTAAACAAGCACACCTCAGAGCCTCGGAGATAATTTAACCGCCTGCAGAAAGAGGCAGACTGCATAATGAAAGTGAGATCACTGATGTGTTCTCCCCTTCACTGCCTCTCAAGGACCATTAACAAACAGACTGCGCCTTGCAGATACATCGTCTCCAGAAACCTGGTCTGACAATGGAAATGTTGTTTTTATTGCTGTGGGGTTCCTGCAGTCAAGTTTAGAATAAACTGTGAAGTGATGCGTGGGGAAGGGTGCGGCTACACCTTGTCACGTACAACACCTCCCATAGATAGACTATATAGTCAGTGTTTTTGCTTCCATAAGCTACTTGACTGAAAGCGCTGTAACAAACAGATTTGACAGTGGTATCGATCTTCTCATCCAACTCTCAGAAAGAAGATGAATAAGCATATTTCCCAAATTAACTCCCCTAATTAACTCTTAATCAGATGTAAAAAGACTATCTTCCACCTCATCAAGTCTGTCCCAAAACAAGCATTCTTCTGTAGTTATTTCACTTTATTTTTTTGAACCCCCACATTTGCTGATAGATGAACATGTAGTGTAAATAATAGATGAAGGTTCTTTCATGGGCTAACTAAAGAGCAGCCGAGACATGTGAAGGCGAGAGTTGTTAAAAAGTGGCCTTGGTTATGAGAGGGAACTCTATTAAAATATACAACCAGAGATTTATGTCTAAACACATTTACAAAATAATTAAACTTATGAATTTACTCATTTTTTCAGACCTCTCCAGGATGACATTGCTAATCCTTTACTCACAATTTCTTCAGCATGCATGGATATTAACGGGGATATTACAGTATAAGGAATCAGGCATTCATCTTCAGTGTCTCTCTGCAGGTCGGGGAGTTTCGGGCCCACGCAGCAGAGTGGACGGCCAACGTGTCGGCGGAGTTCAAAGAGACCCGACGGCGACTCAGCGTTGACATCTACGACAAGTTCCAACGCGCCGCGTCCATCAAGCGCAAGCTGTCGTCCGAGCTGGGGATCAATCAGGAGCTGACCCCCGGCAAGAGAGCGCTGTCCACCAATCTGTGCGAGGACAGGGAGGCCTACCCCAACTTGACTCTCTCCCTCAGCCCCGTCGCGGGCACCCTGGCCCGGAACGGCAGCCTCTACCTGAACGGCCTCAGCCCGGACTACGCCGACCGGCGGGAGATCGCCATCATCGAAAACCTCAAATGAGAAGTTCCCGTGCGCATGCAATGAGCGGATTGTGCTCCGATCATTGAAAACTTTGAGAGTTCACCCATCGTCAAACAAACATGACTGAACCTGAGGATGTGCTCACTGGCAGGTTGCGTCCATGCAGCGGAGGAGGAATGAATTTGAACTTCCTGTCATCGTGTCTGTGCCAACGTGATCGACAGCTGTGCTCCAGACCGGAACAAATGATTGTAACAAGAGAAGTTTTACAAACTTATATCATGAGCAAAGGCCACATTGAGGTAACGACGTGTAAAAAAACACACAGGAACGAATCCCGTTCATCACACCTAGAAAGCAATAGATATATCTGTGCTCATCTCCAGTGGCATTCCCAGAGAAACCCTGAAATCTGCATCAGATAAAGAGGATCCTCACGGCTAGAAATGCTCCATAATCAACAAGAAGCGCTTCTTCTGGAACACAAAGCAATGTGGCTTTTTGGGCTTTTCAGCATACACTTCTTCCAGTATGAATTTAAATGCCTTTTGCATTGGGTCAGTCTGCCCTGGCTAAAGAGACGAATGTTGACGTTTGTGTCCCTCCGTGACTGACATTCATCCGTTCACCCGGAGGAGTAACCCACTTGTGCCTTACTGAAAAGCACACTGAACATGTGAGGATGGTGATGCATGAAGGACCGAGCTACGCTCTGTCTGCCCACTCATACTTGTTATATATATATATAAAGAAAATACAGTATGAAGAAGAGGCAAATAAAATGGATGGAGAGGACGTTTTTATTTCACTCGTTACAAGGAATCTGCAGTGTGCATGGCAACCGAGTGGAACGGACTTTTCCGTCTGATTTAGCCATCTCCTACCAGTCTTAATGTGTTCAGAGAGGAATATTAACCACACAGTGCCAGACTCACTGATCAGACTCACTTATACCAAAGTAATGATCCCAATTCTCTGGCAGAAGAATCAGGTCTTTGGTCTGATCAAAGGATCAGGAGTGCTTTCTGTTATTTCTTCTTTTTTTCCTCCATGAAACTGAAAGGTGCATCAACGCTATTTTTTCCCCTAATTGGAAATAAAGCACAGCATGTATGATACGGTAGCAATGAAAGCATATCACGTATTTACCTTACTGCTTTTTTTTATAGTGCCACACTCTTCACTGCTGTCAGATATAAAGTGACTCATTATTACACTCAGCTGATTAAGATGAGATGCTTTATTTTTATGGGATCCAAAAGCCTTTATACTCAATTATCAAGACTTTGAAGCATCTAAATAAATGCTTCTCTGTGGTTGATTAAAGAATATGAAAATGCTAGGAATTTCATTGCACAGTTAATATCTCACTTTGAGTCGACAGAATATACATTTTTTATTTCATATGCTGAACGGGCACTTTGTTTTTAAATTGCAATGAGAATGGATTGCTTTTAATGACGTTATACATCGTTGTATAATTGTATAATTTAAGGCTCTGTGGTCTCCCAGTTGAATGGTATGGATTGGTATGATGATGATGATGATGATGTGTGTGTTATGGGGTTATTAAGTGTTTTCATCCAGGACAATATGCTGTTATATTCTCAATGCATATACTGCTCTTTACAGTTTGTAGCATTCAAATATATTTACAGTATGCATACAGACAGTGTGGACTACGTGGAAGCCAAGCTTATACAAGATGTCCACAACGTACCGGATATCAGGTGGAAAAGAGTATGTTTTGTGGTGAAACTGGGACCAGCTCTTTGTTTAAAATCATAGTTGTCAGTCAATTCAAGGCCAATTAAAACAGATGGTTCATCCAATCAGCTGCCAAGTATCTTTTGAAAGAGCCTGCCCTTTTCCAAATGGTTTCTACTGACGGGTGCCGTCTAGGTTAGCAAAACCTGATATTTCTAAACTGTATAAACATACTATTTCTGCAATTTCCCGCACATATGCATGTTTAATATAACAAAGTAATATTGAAAAAAAAAATGCTATAATTTGCCCTCATAAAACAGGTCATTTTTTATTCAGTCACGATGTAACCTTCCCTGATTCGTCATGCAATCATGTGACACTTTTTCGACTCGAAACCTTGATTTACACATTGCTGGTGTGACCCAGTCGAGGACAGTGTTAGAGGATTGCTGTCCTGAGTCTCCTAAGCGTTTGACGGACTGTGTAAGGTCATCAGCTGTCATGTGTCATCAAGTCACAGAGGAGTCGCAAAGAGATTGCAGAGGAAATGAGCTAATGAGGGTATAGGAGGCTCTCTCAGACACGGTTGGATTACTAAAAAATACCACTTTTGTGTTTCTGAAAAGCAATCAATAGCATCAAAACACTCACACTGTATGTTTACTTGCAATACGCTAAAAGAAAGGGCGGGAAAGCGGTCCAAATCTTAGAGGCGAAGCGCCCGGAAGTCGCCCACGTGATTGACAGCCACTGAAAGGCAAGCTGTCAGTGCTGAAGAAAGTCAAGACGTGCTGTTGATGTTATGTAATATGTCAGGACACCCGTGCATGATTGTCTTAACTGTAAGCGCGCGTGTGTGTGTGTGTGTGTGTGTGTGAGGGATTGAGAAAACTCATTGAATCTCCACCCACAGCGTTTTCCACAGGGTATCCTCTCCTTTTTCCAGGGTGACAGGTTTTAATTATGTCCGTGGTCGCATCACAATCCCAGCGATGCCGAATGTACCCATCCGTTCATGTCGGAGCCTCATTATGAATGTAAACGCATTCATGATTTATCATTGAGATTCATGTATGCAAAGGAGTTCAATTAGCTCAGTGGGAATGCTGTGAAAACAACTACAGGCTTTTTGAAGCGACGAGCGCTTATTTTATTTAATACATAATGCCAAATATATGAGAGGGGGGAGGGAAAATGAAAAGATGATTATGTACCAATTAATCATCAGGATCTCATTTAGCATTAAACACACATTTAGTTTGGACGACTGAATTCCATGCATGAAAAATGAAAGGAAAACTACTTTTTACTGGTTACTCTATGATATTTAAATTCCCATGAAATCCATCTGTAAAAAATGTGCCAACGTACCTGTGAGGGGTCACGTACACCCATGCATAGTTTATAAAAAATCAACAGGAAGTGTTCAGCAAGTGTTGCATGCCACTTTAAATGTTACTTCTAGTGTTTATAGAGCAGATGTTTCTATAACGACAGGCTTTGCTTTTGATAACAGTATGACAACCATGTGTTTCCGGTATGTTAATATGTCAATGTGGGTATGTCTCTTCAATGACAAACTTTTCAGAAGGTTTAGAATAAAATATTTTATATGCAAAAGAAGTCACTGTTGTCTTTCGGTGAACGCATTTGTCGGGGACTACTTTCATCGGTGGATTAATACACATTTGGTGCTCTTTTGAGTATTTCTGGCAGAATGACGGTTTATATCAGGGATTGACCCGAAACAACAGCACCTACGTTCATGGGAATGAAGGGAGATGTTACCCAGGGCAACGTTTTGTTTTGTTGCATTCCGCTCTTGTGTTTTTAGTCGTTTGTCATTTATATTTCAGGAACAATTATGCAGCACTCGTCCCAGATAAACAACTTCTGTGCAGCTCAATAATAAAAGCACACAACAGCGTTGTAATCACATGAACACGATGACAGATAGCAGCTGATAATGGATCCGGGCCGACAAGCTGATCTGAGTCACGAGTTCTGTTCTTCGTGGCTCCCGAGCACAACGCGGGCCGTTAACACCTTCACTCACATCATTAAATCAAACCTTTTGTTACAAGGATTTTCTCTTTGTACTGCCAGTAGGATCATGTTCTTACAGACCCTCCTTTGATTTCTTCTGTGCAAAATACAGATGTGCGACATGCAATCTGCAACCGAGAGACTAAACTCACTCTGATCAGCGTCCATGACGGATTTCCTTAAAGCGAACTGACAGATTATTTAATGACTCTAAAGATAGAGAGGCTGCTTTGCGCTCCACCTCGCAGCCTCTTCCCCCGGCAACAGACAGACAGGACCATAAGCACGTCCTCACATGTTGCATGACACTCAGAGGACACGACCCACGACCTTCGAATGGGAACGTGATTCACCGCTGAGTGGATCGGAGACTTGAAAACCAACACACGTGGGCTCTCTGTTGGCATGTTGTATGTATGTATATCAAGGAACTCAAATGGCTGCTTGGGACCAACTTGAATGCAAAGAGGGAGCATTAATGTCGCGCCGACGGCTGACCACAGAGCCAGCCCGGGTGGAGATCAGTGGTTCATTAGCGATTCTGTCTGCAGTGACATCAGAGAAAAAACATGGAGAGGGAGCTGGAACTGTGTGTGTGTGTGTGTGTGTGTGTGTGTGTGTGTGTGTGATGGCTCAACAAGTCCTTTGCTGATTGTCTCATTCAACAGTATTATTCAGCTCATAATTGGCCTCTTCCTTCTTTTGATTTTGCACCTTTTACAGAGACTATTATAGAGAGCTGCTGCGACTGCAAATCATCGGATGAATGAGAGTGTTTTTTTATAGAAATACCGTCGCTAGCATGTAGAACCCAGCTACTGTATGGGTGATCTTAGCTGAATAGTATGTGTCACACAAAAGGCAGAGCATGTGAGGTTTTCTTTGAAATTCAATCAATGCTCGCCAATCTGTCTAGACAGTAAAGATTTAAAGGAATAGCACACAAAGACGGATCAGAAGATTGATTCCACACTCATGTCAATTATCTCAGCTCTGTATAAACACTGGAAGCAGGGGGACAACAGCGAGCGTGGCTTCAATAAGAACTGTGGTTGTGCTGACTCCTAACATCGGTTTTGAGGCCTCAGTGTTGCTAACCTTGACCTCGTACAAATGAAACACAATGTGTGTGAATCAATGAGCTTTAGAGGAGCCGATGGGAACTCTGGACAAAGCCGGGTTAACTGTTTCCTTTTGCTTACGATCGGCTTCTATACCTTCTGGCTTCAGCTCAGAGGAATGGTGTCGACCTTCTTCAATCAGATGATCACAAAAGCAATTGTAAAGAGTGAACCCGACGGAGAAGACCGACTCTAAGAGAATGATGTAAACTTTAACCTTTCCGACAGCATTTTCCTGCCGTGTCCAGGGGGATGTAGATGGGATATCCCCTCACGCTGAGAGGATGAATGACAGCCTGACCTTTACCGCTTCAATGCTCCCTGTGGAGAATGAATATATTGTCAGAGAAGGTGTTCTTGATAAACAGTAATGACCCCATATGACTTTTAATATACCTTGAATATCAGTCAGTATAGCCGGTATGCTGTAAGGTGCATAAAAGGTCCTGAAAAGTGGTTCTGAAGCAACATCTCTGCAATACTACCTTTAACCCTGCACCCAACTTTAGTGTCTTTCAGCTTTGTTTTGACCCACATCTTTACTTGCATTCTTCTAGCTTAAAAACTGAGTATATGAATGACATCTCCAATACCTGTGGCCTCACAGCCATCGTTAATGATATTAATTACACCTGTTCCCACCTATGAGGCCTATGACGAGCTTCTGATGATGCGGCTGCCCTTCGTAGCCTACGAATGATTGAAAGAGCTATTGTATCCTGTCCTTTTAACTTCCTCCCCGTCACAGTGCAGATCATTGTAATTACCTCAGACATAGCAATTTACACCTCCTCAGTATGTTTGTGCTGAAGAATCGAAATAAAATACCATCAGTGCCTAAGTGTAGCAGTTCCCGAGGGATTCAAGAGCATTCATGCACGAGAGAAAGCAATCACTGAAGGCCCAATGAGGAAGCAGCTTTAGATCTTACAGAATTCAAGCACGACTCAACTCCTGCAACTTTGATTGGTTTGCAAAAAAGGTTTGGCCTTTTGGGAAATTTGAAAACAACTGTTGGCCTCATGGGAACCTGCAGCAAGTAAAATGCTAGCATACAAGAACACAGCAGAGCCAAACTTTTAAATGTTGAATGATTCAGCAAAACTCCTGGTTTTTCAAGTAAATCTCCATGTCGTTAGACATGGGAGGTGACGTATTTTTAATTCAGAAGCATCGGAATTCAATTCATCCCATGGGTTTTGCAGAAACGTACAAAGATTTTAATCATCACCTGAATGAGCCGGGCTTTTATCAGCAGCAAGAACCTACAATATAATAAGAGAGAAGGTCAATCACACCGAGGAGCAACTCAATTATTGATGAATGTCTGAAGAGCTTTAATGAGTTATTTGTTCAAAATCAGGTAAAATCATTGATGGTTTCCTTCAAGACAACTCCTCCCTCAAGTTGGCAAAGATAACGATAGAAGCTAAAGCTACAGTTCATGGTGTAAAAGTGATCCACCACATGACCTGGTGATCAGGTCGGAAGACATTGAAGTAAAGGAACAACTGTTCCCGTAAAGCCGAGTGGGTCTTTACTCACTGTTACAATCATTAAAAAGCAAAAGCATGTGTAGAACAGCACATATGTTGGAAATATTGCGTGGAACTCGAGATAATGCTAATATTTCTGCCCGTCAGATGTAACCACTATCGCGTTCGGATTCATCAGTTGTTATTTCGTGTC
Source organism: Chelidonichthys spinosus (assembly GCA_029853015.1). Taxonomy (NCBI): domain Eukaryota; kingdom Metazoa; phylum Chordata; class Actinopteri; order Perciformes; family Triglidae; genus Chelidonichthys; species Chelidonichthys spinosus. The sequence continues at coordinate 6,806,615 of CM056838.1, read as the reverse complement.
CCACTGCCTCCGAACGACGAGAAAAAAAACAAGCTTCTTTTACTTTTATGTGAAGTCAGACTTTATGATATTGACAAAAGTCAAAGCAAATTTTTCGCACAACGCTATTGCATACAAAGTCAAAGCAAAGACGCAAATTTGCGCCGGGCAACATTGGGGCGATGCTAATGGTGCCAATGCTGTTTGACTTTTACACAAACATTTGCGTGAGTGACGCTGAGGCCTGTTAGCACTGAGATTCGTCGACGCCGAATCAGAAATGGAGACAAACAAATATGGTGAGACTTTTCTCTTCACACACATTTTTCACTCCAGTTGAAATTTGCCTCATTCCCATCACATTAAATTTGCATTTGTCTTTGCATTGACTTTGTATGGAACGGCGGTGTTGGGTGTGAACACACCTTTAGAGGTGCTAACAGAGAGATGTTCAGATTATGTGGATCCTCTCCTTACAAGCTTTGTTTGTTAAATAACATGGTGGCTCCTTGCTGCTCCAACAAACTCCCAATCATCTAAAAAATATATATTGTATATATTGTTGCTGCGTTGGTCCCATAGTGTGTTACTGCATAACACAAGCGATGTGCTGGTACATTAACACTAACGCTTGGGAAACACGCTTACATAACAAACATGGCTTCCCTGCAGTCTCAGGTTATAAAACGCCAACCTCAAGGGAAAACAGAGAAGCAACGTGCTGCAGAGCTCAGTACTGACAGGAAATGCTGACTTTAAAAGATAAAATTCTGCATCAGAGCAAAAAGAGACATTTGACAAGATGGCAAGAAAGATGGGTCTGTGTGTGAGTGGGGGGGGGGGGACAGAGAAATGGGTAAGTTTCTCACAACACCGAGGCAAAACTGACAGAAACTGTGGGAAATAAAAAGCAGTGGGGCTCAGCTAGTTAATCATTTACAAGCAGACCCTCAGACCTTTTAAACATTAGAGGCAGAGAGCAAACAGTGGAGCTTCAGCAGACAGGTGCAGCCGATACTTAATCAACACACGTGTAAACACTGAGTCTAATTAACTCAAGAGCGCTCCAGCGGAGAAAACTCGAGCAGAAAGAACATCGAGGAAATAGGAAAATAAACCCAAGAAAGCCCAACTGTGACACAAAGTCAATCCTGTCACGCTGGGCTCAGCAGAAACTCCCCACACAGAGAGCGAGACATAAGAGGAGGGGAAAAGGAGCCGACACCATTGAACCCTGGATTGAACTGTTGTTCTGTGAAAATGTTCCGTTTTATACCCGGTGACTAGGTTCTCTGGCTTTTACACTGATTTTATGTAATAATCGATAAAAACTGTTAACGATGACAGCTAATATGATGCATGATACAACACTCTATGATGTTATGTGTGAAATATACAATGCAACACATTCTGAAACTGTGCGATACAATCATATATATATTACCGTTAATACAGGTTTGTGTTTGCATGAAGGAGAATTTGTTTGTTTTTAACCTCAATGAAAATGTTTTTCAACGGCTAAAAACCAAGAGATATGGATTGAGGCAGATTATTTGGTTCATAACATCCCAGATTTTTTTTTCAAGTTATCTGTTCAGTGAAGCCCTACTGACGCTTTGAATTATTATAGCCTTTTTATTTTTAATTTTTCTCGAATGTGCGTTTCACACAGCTTAAAGAACGCGTAACTATTGTCATAAGAAAACATCCAAACAATGGAAGAGACATACATATAATTATAGTCAGACCTTCGACAGTGATTTTATAAGTCAATTAATTTACAGTTCTCACATTTGGCAGTTTAAATGTTTTTCATCTGGATGTAATGTAATATTATCTCATGATCCAGTTATCTGGGACTAAATCAGCTCCGGAGCAGGTTAGATGCACAGTTTAAGTTACCATGGCGATGGGGTAAGCACAGTTGAAGGACTGAAAAGTTACTTCGCTTAACCCCCAAAAACCTGCCTCGTAGTAAAGGACCCTGTTCGGCATGTAAATTGATGTTGAACATGTTGCCATGTTATTAGGAAGCTGGTTACGGTAAACTCTGAAATGTATCTTCGTATATGTAAGAAGAAAACAATTCTTAACGTTGCATGAAGTCAGTGATGGCCAAGTACAACTGTTATGCTCAACTATTTATGGATGGAAACCTGGCTAATAATGTTGGGGATCTTAGGAAGAAGTTTTGGACCTCAACTTCCTGCTTTGTCCCTTTGGGATTTCAGACTTGGCTTGATGTTTCCCTGCTTAAAAATCACATTACCTTTTACCTTTTTATTTTATTTTATTTGTTATCTTAAATCAACACCATACAATTTTGCATTCCAATACCCATACTAACATGCTATTTAATATGCCAGAAAAGACTTGGTATGTCCCAATATATGTCAAATGCAGTATGCCAAAGGTAACAGCATGTCCTACAATATTATATGTAATATATTATATTCTGGCCCACAGTCCTCTGCACTGCAGATATATGAGCAAGCCTTCAAACTTCAACGTGCTGTTTTATCAGGAAATAATATTTCCTGATTTAATGGATACTGCATGCATCAATATGTCCATATGCAGCTACATGTATATACTAATAGGTTTTTTTTTTTTTAATCCCATTTAGAACTCAGCCTTTCTTTTCATTTTGATGGCCCACCTGTTTGGTTTTGCCTGGTGTGCTCTTCCCTTGCAGGTACATGTAATTGGTGGGCGGAGCCGTCCTCTTGGTGTTGATTTGGAGCAGCTGGTCCCAGTGCTCCCAGTCACTACATAAGCTTCCAGTCTCTCTCTGATCTGTTTGGTTCATCATGTGTCTCTGCGACACCCAACACAGCCACATCTCACTGATACCACTCACTCTACTGAGATTGGATGGATGGTGTTAAAAGCACTCTCATTGACTACCTTATTTAATAAATAGCCTGAGAGACGAACCGCAGGGCAAACTGAGGCGACAAGACATTCACCACTGCTTCTTAAGTTTATTGCTGCTGAGTTCAAGATAATGATGAAAGGCCATCCATCTGAACCAATCGACGTTTTTAACAAAAGTGTGAATAATACAACGAAAAACATATTTGATATGACAAAATCTTGTTCCAGGAACCCTAAACATGTTTGTGTCCAATTTGAGCGGCATTTACCTCACTAAGAAAAATGCATAAAACCAAATAATACCAAAGCGGGTGGTTCAATATGTTTCATAAATCCCAGTAAAATACCAAAACCACCAATGAATTAATCCTACTACAAAGGATTCTCTGTGCATAGCCGAATCCTGATACATCTTTATCTTCTGTGCCATACAGCTGACATTAAAAAGCTTTACTTTGGTTTAAAAAGCCTTCAATGAGCCACACACTGCATGACATGTTTCTTCATTATAATGAACCTCGCGTTGAGTTCCAGTCAATCCCACATAAAACACAGTTTGTGAGCAAATAACTCACAAACTGTGTTTTCATCCACAAAATAGACCCCAGCAATACATTTACTCCTACTGGGGTAATGTTTGCTATTACTGTGCCAAGATGTTGGAGGACATTATCTTTTCTTTATTTTACAGAATATACTTGTGACCTACTTTTTGTTTTAAAAGGTTTAGGTTTCTGGTAGGAACAAACGGGCTGAGAGCCACAGACAGAGAAAGGATTAACCAGGTGTTCATTCAATAGTCAATTGAATTTTTTAAGCAATAAATACAAAGAAAATTGAATTAAGCATTTTTCCAGGCATGTCTCTAATCCACCAGTAAACAGGAAGAAGAAGATTTGAACTGCAAACACCATAAAACGTCGGCTTGGCTCTTTAAACCATCTACAAAAGAAAAAAAATGGCCAATTTTTGTTTCTATTGGACAAGTTTTAATTGTTCTTTCAGGTCAGCTGCTTGAATGCTGTCCGGGTGGAAGACAAGCATTCGCATGTCATGGAAAAACGACTCATGAGAGTTAAATGTTCACTACGTCTGAATGTATTCATCAACACGTTTTTGACAAAAGCAAAAACCAGCTGAACCCTTCCAGTTATTTTTTTTAATGTGATACTTCATAATGTGAATACAAATATGTGAATGAAAACAAGGCCTGTGTTTACTTTTTGTTTTTTGGGGTATTTTCATGGGATTTGTTGACAGCAAGAAGTATATAGAATAACACAAGCTTCATCCTGTAACCCTGTTTGCCATGCCAGGTGCGCAGCAGGTTGTCCTGAAACACATGTATACATGCAGGAAACCACACTCCACTGCTCTGGAGAGATCATACTATGCTACTGTTTATCCTCTGAGCCACTGCTGTATTCAATCCTAGATTTCAAGGTTTTATATTTTCTGCATAGAGGGAAACATCTGGTAGTGCATCTTCACCCTTTGAGAGATACAACGGCTTTAATGTGAGTTGATTTATGTGGAAAAATAGTCCCAGTCGGAAATGTACATACATTGATAGGGAGGAAAACCTTCCTTCTGTCTTTAAAGCTGCTGCCATGACAGCTTTACCCTCCAGAGGTAAATGGTGGGCTGCAGCCAATGAGATTAAACCTGTAAATGTTGTACTTCCAGATGATTTCCATCCAACATCTTTATGAACACAGTAATTCTCCTTACGTATTGTTAAAAAAAGAGCATTTGATTGATTGTATATGAAACAAACACGGCTAACTCAAGCATATAAGAGCACTTTTATTTACTAAACGAGTCATGTAGAAATTTTTTCATCAGGATGTTCGATGATCTGTCGTCGATACAATCAAGGTGCGTGAAAATAATCTGCACACAAAAAGGGGGGCAGATTATCCAAAAAAAAATAAAGAGAAACCTCCTCAAGAAAGTGACAGTTTACAAAAACTACTTTACCAGCTTATAAGCAGCTGAGCTTGTTTTATCCCTCAAACTAACATAGATCCAAAAGAACAGTACCAATTGGAGTACAACACATATATATATATATATATATGACATCAGCTTGGTGAGAGCTGTACAGATTGTACAACATGACTCAAGCCTTTTTTTTCTCAGCTAACAAGCTCATGCAGGGGTGTTTTATTCTAATCAGTGAAGAGTGTTATATGGGGGATGTTATTAACACTTCTTCATCAGGCACCAAATCTCCCTGCACTGAAAACAAAATGTCCTGACATCTTGTCTCAACAACTCCTCATTTCTTTTTCTTTTTTTCTTTTTTTTTGTTGGCCCATTAGGCGAAAGTTGGAGAATGTGATTCCCTGCAGTTCCAGTGTAATTTAATCATCAAATCAGTGTGAAATGGTTTGGTTCCTCCCCTCATGTTCAGGCTTATTCTGATTTGGCTCCTTTTTTTTTTCGGTGACTGCGGGAAAACTCTTTGGATCCTTTGACATCAGAAGTCCCGGTCCCAACCAGAGAACTCCTCGTCTGCTTTAGTGTGATCAAGAGGGAAACGATCAAAGTTGATGTAGCAGGGGCCCTGAAAGGAGAAAAGGTCAGTTAATATACACAGTCCTGTAAAAAAAAACATGAATTGGCCTCCCAGCCTGTCTGTAAACAGAAGGTTTAAAAGGTCGAAGGTCCAGAATAATGGTGTCCCCTAAAAAAGGACTCCATGTTTGACTTGCCTTGCGTATGAGCCGGACTGTGGGGGCGTCCAGCTGACCCACGCGCAGCTTGTGCCAGTTCATGCTGCTGAACCACCTGAAGGAAAGACATGAGGGCGAGAAACAGTCAAAACAGCAGAAAGATAAAAGCAAAGAAACAAAAGTTCAGCGGTTCAGCGGTTACCTGTGATGCCGGACATCTTTGATACCATTCTTGGTGTTTCCTAACCTCTGACCCGGCCGAGGTCTGCAAACGAAAGCAGACGAGACATCGTTCAACAACAACGGACGGAACAACATTCACATCCAATTCTCTTCATCCCGCAGAAACGTTCCATAATTCATCTTCCACGCTGCAAAAAAAAACGTATCATCTCCTCCAAACCTCTATCTATTCTTACATCCATATTACATGATCCAACTCAGGCACTGAGTTCATTTGGAATATCACACCCTCCGTCAGTATATGGGATTTCAGTCAAACATGCAGCGCACGCATTCGTCTCACCTGCACAGTTTGCTGATAATAGACTTGGCCGCCTCGCTCATGTAAGGCGGATACTTGAGCACCCCGTCCAAAATCTTGGCATAGATTTTCTGAGGCTCCGAACTTGAAAAGGGAGGGCTGTAAAATTAAAAGAGAGAGAGAATATAAGTCACATTTCCATGCTGCCATCTACTGGTTAACATGTGCGTGATGTAAAAATAATTACTCATTTATTAATCATTTATTAATATGAGTTTTTCAGGGGTCAGAGGGCAGAAATGCTTCCAAATAAGGGCAGGTGTGTTCCTATTACCTTCCCACCAGCAGCTCGTAGATCAGAATGCCGAGGGACCAAAAGTCGACGGCAAAGTCGTGTCCCTGGTTCTTGATGATCTCTGGGGCCATGTACTCAGGAGTACCCACGAATGAGTAGGTTTTCTCACCGCGCACCAACTCCTTGGCAAAACCAAAGTCCACCTGCACACACACACACACACACACACACACATGCACACACCCACACGTGTATCGTTTCAGTGCAGCACCCACATGTGAAAACACTAGTAAGCTTAAAGGGTGGGTAGCTGATTCTATTCAGAAACACTTTTCTGTTATATTACTTTAAATCCTCGTAACATACCGATAGCAATGAATACATTAAATGCTCTGACATAAAACATTTTTTTAAAAATGTCATGTGGCTGCAGCAGGACTGTAAAAACCCCGTCCAATCAAAACAGTCGGGCCGGAGAAAGTCTGTCAACGCTTACTTCCTGATCTCGTTGGTGCGTTCTGGGGGAGCAGCTCTGAACGAGGTCTTGGTTCGGCGATGCATTCAAAGTCGACATCTCTGTGGTTTTTTCTAAATGACCTATCTGCCTTTAAAGAGTCCAGAAATGGATACGCCCACACGGATAAGTCCTCACCAGTTTGACGTAGCCCTTCACGTCCAGCATCAGGTTCTCAGGCTTCAGGTCTCTGTACATGATGTTCTTCTTGTGGAGGTAGGCGTAGGCCTCCACCACGCAGGCGGTGCAGAACACGGCGACGGGTTCGTCAAAACGCCCTCTGAAATCACAGACAGGGAAGGATCAATCACCCCGGTAACGACTTCCTCCTCTGCTGCACTTTTATTTGCTTTCAAACTAATTTATGACCTTCCACCACTTTCTGTCACTGATATTTCCATTTCTGTGGGAACCACCAGCTCAGAAACGGACTCGTATTTCACTGTTGTCACTATTGATAGGTTGCTGTGGGTAACGCTGTATATCTCTGTGCCAGATACTGGCAGCTACTGCAGGTGGAACTTTGTGCTGATCTCAAGATGTACAATTAGTGATAAATCACACTTCCGATTTCTGCAGCGATGCTCGAATAAAACATCCTTTCTGTCATGATTTCGCATGGGTTTACTTTATTTTATAAATTTTTTTAACCACATTCAAGTCATGATTTTTATGCGATTGTATGTAATACCCTACTATCATACATGTTCTTATACATTGTGTTTTAGTCATGCATTATCTGTGCATATTATTTTTCTGCTTACTCTTCTAAAGCACATCAAACCTACGCCTGCCGTATGAAATGTGCTGTATAAATAAACTTGACTTGGGTTTTCTCACACTTCTTTGAGTTTGGTCCAGATCTCTCCTCCGACACAGAATTCCATCACCATGTAGATGTACCGTGTGTTTTTAAACGCTGCATGAAGCCTGGAGAGAGAGAGAGAGAGAGAGAGAGAGAGAGAGAGACAGAGAGAGAGAGAGAGAGAGAGAGCGAGAAGAAAAGCAGGATTAGGGACAGCTCACACCTCCGAGTTATCTCTACATTAAACTGTGTGTGTGTGTGTGTGTGTGTGTGTGTGAGTGTGTGTGTGATCGTACACACCTGACAATGAAGTCACACTGGACAGCTTTGAGGATCTTTTTCTCAAACAGCATGTGCTCCTCCTGTCTCTTGGCAACAATGTGCTTCTTGCTGACTCGCTTCATGGCGTAATATTTCCCATGATTCACTGTGGTCATCTTAGAACGATAACAAAACAAAAGTGATGATGACTGACAGAAAGTTTTGCTAAAACTTTCAAAGTAAAATAGATGATGATGAAATTAATTAACTATTATTTTGTTTAAAGGTCGACAGGTGATATTTTATACTTAAAACCTTAAAGCCGAAAAATGTATAACTTGAAAAGTGATGCAAAATTAAGAGGCAGGGAGGGTTCAAGGAAAATTAAAATTACAAAAGGAAGGGCTTAACTTTTTTCCTTATAATGAAACATAAGATTCCCAATCATTTTCATTTTTTATTTTTACTTGCTTAAACAACTGACAAAAATCCCCAAACGAGTTTGAGAACAAATTCATTTCACATTTTGAAACGGTGCTTCCACAAAAACAAACATACAGAACACATTCCACTCACCAGCTCAACGCGGCCAAACCCTCCCACTCCAAGCGTGACAGGATCTCCCTGGTAGCGACCCTCCTGGTACAGCACAGGGACCAGGTCCTTGAACCTCAGCGTGGAGCTGAGGGAACTGACCGAGACAAACGGAGACCTTTTAACTAACGCCATTTTATTCCAGTCTCATCATCTTCCACGACCACTCACCTCGACTTTTCTGGAGCTTCTGCCTCCTGCAGCACTTTGGAGCTGTGAGGAAAAACCAAAGTGATCGGGACAGTCTGTTAGTCATTCACACATCACACTATTCTCACCAAGATCCATGAAACCGAAGTGTACGTACTCATCAAACAGCTCCAGGTGTTCTACGGGAATCGTCTCTTCAAATACCCTGAAGGAAAGGCATGGTTAGACAAACTGCATCAGTCAGATAAAACTTTCTGTCTTTCTCTCGGCAAGCAGCAGAACAACTGAACAGGAAAGTCAATTTAATGTCCGACTCACTCCTTGTCAATGGAGAAGCAGGTAACAGGGCCGTCAGCGCTGCAAGTGGCTGTTCTCAAGACTTCCCTGCATGAGGAAAAACAATGCACATGTTGAACTAGGCATTAAAAACTCAATGGCATTATTATATATGTTTGAACATTAACATTTGTCATACCTCAGTGTGAGTTTTGTGTGTTAAAAAAAGTGAGAAAATTTTGCATTTATGCCTTAAATTGATGACATCATAATTTTTTCGTTTTGTCATCATCTAAATGAATAAACTGTGTTTATGCAGTTTATTTGTTGGACTATCCAGCAAATGAATACGTGGATAGAGAAAAGTAACATCCATACATATTTATTAATTTGTTGATCTTTATGCTACATAAATGTGCGTCTGGACAACATGCTCACAGAGCAACAAAATGATAATTAGTTGCAAAGAACACTAGCTAATGAACCTGTTATTGTAGCATTAATTACACAAAAGATTTTAACTGTTTGCAAAATGTCTAGAATTTCCGACTCATCTATTACAACCCTGAACTGAGGAATTTGAGGAACTATTCAGGGTTCCTCGTAACTTTTTTAGCTCAATTTGACGTCAATGATTTTCACACTTAATCATCAGATTGCGCAGGCATAATGTCAGAGATGACAGCAGCCAAAGGAAGGCGCACAGAGCAAATGGCTGTTACACAAGGCTCTCATTACCGCCCTGAGGCATGTGTTGTGTTGCCATGGTTACCGTATAAGGGCCTGTTCCCCGAAATGCTCTCCTTTCCCCATCCTGCGAATCTGCTTCTGATGCCCATTCACGTTCTTAGTCACCAGGACCTGAGGGCGGGAAACGCACATTGGAGAGGCAGGGATGTGTGTATGTATCCAGGATACAAATATTTCAATATATAGAATATTATATGAGTTTATGTGAACACGATAGATGGCCATAGTACCTCTCCTTTGAGGATGATGTAGAATGTGTTTCCTTCTTCTCCTTCTCGAACTATAGCATCCTTGTCCTGGTACTTCACCTGATGAAGATGAGACAAACATGATGAGAATAATAAGTGTCATTTCCACAAACTATCAAATATAAAGAATGGGATTTTCAGGACGACAAAGCCATAAATATTGCACCAAGTGTCTTAAATATGTCTTCCTTCCAGGCTACTGAGATTTATAATACTGTTAATACTTCTGTTTCTGAGTTAATCTTCAAAAACAGATGTTGTTGAGATGTGTTTGACAAGCTCAACAAAACTGGATTTCTACTGTGTTTTCACATGAGTAACTATAGTAACACTCAAAGTTCACAGTGGGACCTCTAAGTACACACCTCCTCCATAGAGTCAATGATTTTGGACAACTGGACATCGTTCAGGTCCTTCAGAGTACGAGACCTGTGGCCGCATACAGAAGATACAGCACGGAGTTAGAACTAGTTGTTGTTTGGTCCATTAAGCCATCAAACTAGATCTTAAAGGCCCCTTTTTTAAACTCACGTCTTCAGGAAGCCCATAAGCTCCTCCCGTTTCTTCTTGGACTTGATGGTTATGATGGTCCTGTAGGTCTGTCGCTCCATGCACCACACACGCACCGCCGTCTTTGCTGCAACAGGTGAAAAGTTAAGACTGTAAAACCGTTCCTATCATAGAAAAGGGCTGTTATGGACTCAAATGAAAGATACTGAAACCACAGCCCCTTATACAGGTGCAACTGACCTCATGCTCCCAGAAAAACACATTTCAGCCAATAGTATAGGAATAAACAAGAGGCATCATTACAGGGACTGACCTTTCACTGTCGCTGTCCGTTTGCAGTTGTACAAGATGGCCAGCTCCCCGAACACATCGCCGGTGGTCAGACTGCGGAGGCTCCGGCCTGCCTGGGTCACGAGCAGCTCGCCGACTAAGAGGTGGAAGGAAAAGAGAGTTTACAACATGTATTATTTGATTTAATACAATTAAGAGATTAATATCCAATGAAAGCCTCCATCACATGCAAACACACCTGCCACGATGTACATGCTGTCTCCTTCTGTACTCTCTTTAATGACGTCCTCTCCCGGTTGGTAGCTCGACACCGCCAACAGATCCACCATCATGGCTGTTTGCTCGTCGTCCAGGCGGCTCAGGAAGTCATTCTTCTGGATGGCTTTGACAATCAGGTTGGTCTCGCTGATGATGGGAAGTGAGAGGGGTCACCACGAGGTCACCGATATCTCAGGGAGCCCCCCCGCAAATCTCAGCAAAAAGTCCCGTGCAGGCTTACTTAAATGGTTTGTTCTGTCATCAGCAGTACTGATTACCCACCTAGTGGTTTTCTTGACCCTCATGCGCGTTATCTCCAGGTTCTCGGGGATTGGTTCAGAGGCTATGACAGCCGCACGGCTCTTCCTGACCTCCGGTTCAATCTCATTACCGCTCTGAGAGGGAAACTCTGAGACGGGCGAGCAGAGGAACACAAAGGGAGGGTTAACTCTAAACGTCTGCAGCTGCATGTAGAATTAAAGGTTACCGTGTGTGTGTGTGTGTGTGTGTGTGTGTGTTACCTAAGTCATGATATTGATTGTGCAGCTCCTGCACAAGTTTTTCTTTCTCCTGCAGTCGTTGTTCTTTGAGAAAAGGAGAAAAAAAACATATAACGTGTACAAAAAATCCCAAGAACACGCTGCCATGGTGAACGTGCGTTATTTATTAAACATCTTTAGGACAAACTCTAAAGCAGAGATCTTCAACAAGGGGGTCGGCAGAGTTACTGCAGGGAATGATTTGATCCCAAACTTTTTTTGCTTCCAAAGAATTTAAATATGGCCAAAAATACACCTTAACATGAATACAACCATTAAACAAATATAAATCTTATATTATATAATGTGTTATACATGCATTACACATCATTAATTGACCTTCCAGGGGTCCCTCCACCGTGTTCCCATCAGCCAGGGGGTCCTTGTCCTGAAAACGCTGAAGACCTCTGCTCTTGACATTTTTGATTCAATTCCTAAGAAGCATTCAAAATGACTGCACATGCTGCACATTCGTGGTGATTAGATGCTGTTTATGCCCACTGTGTAACATCGCACTATTAAGTACGCCACAGCTGGATGTGGTCACAACCCAGCTAGACCACACCCAGCCAGGATGTCGGGCGTGGCCTTTTCGTGTGAAGTTCCTCTTTAAGGTGATGGAGTTGGTATTGTACTCACCCAGGTCCTTGTTTTGCCTCTGCAGCTCCTGGTTGATCATACATTGTTTCTCCAGCTGCTGCTTCAGCTCCTCTAGTTGCTTCTCCATGACTGCGGAGCGGGGAAAAGATAGAAAAAAAAGACAAAGAAATACAGATGATGAGGAGTGGAGATGAACCGCGGCACACAATCAGCGGTGGGCAAGCATCCGAACCAACCATGAAGGCTACCCAACATGCCGATAATGTGTGCACACGCCAAGCGCCCAGATATCATATTTCAACTGTATGTAACTATACTGATGCCTTTTTTTTTCACAAGGCTGAACTCCACTGCACCGCCTGCACACAGCGAGAGCCCTGCTGAATAATGCAGACTAATGATAGACAGTCAACAGGGTGCTTTTTGAATGCTGTCACAACGTTGTGCTAAAGATCTATTACTGTACAGTGAAGCCTTCATTATTAGCTCACTTAATGCAGGCTGCATGCTTCTCCTTTAGCCTGTGTTTCTACAATAATGTGTGTGTGTGTCACAAACAACCTCTGCTGTGTAATTTAGTGTTTAAGTTGGAGAGGGGAACTAACCTCGCAGCAAATATGTGCGCGCAAACAAATGAATTGACACAGATTTGCTGCATGAGATGGTTTAGACACACCGGAGCCACAATCTCCGTCACGCAGATGATCTGTATACAGAAAAGGCCCTGATAAGGAGACTCCGCCGCCATTTTCAGCGAGCTGGTAATGGAAACATGTTTTACAATCAGTACAAACGGAAAGTATAATATCCTAAACACACAGATGTATGCGTGTGTGTGTGTGTGTGTGTGTGGCTCGTTTGCCCCCACTGGTGCTCATCACGTGACTCGCCCACAGTTACCGCCACCTCACCCTGAACATTGGACAGCTCTGAGATTACACGCCATGCTCGGGCGAACCATAAAGCTCTCAGCACGAGAAAGTGCGAGAAAAGTATAAAATAGAGAGCCTCTATTAACGGGGTTGTTTCTTTTGACGCACGTCTGGACGGAAGGTAAAGATAAGGACATCGGGCCCTTTGAGAACATCTTTACAGCAGATCACTCACCCAGATTAGATGTGATATTTTCCATTAGACCAATGATTTACTATTAACAACAATGTGATAATGTAGTTTGGTATGTAACACCGTGCCAGGAGTTAACAGGCCCGTGTTTGCAGGTTTGATGGTCATTAAAATGTTACTGGGGAACACAATAGCAACAAACAATATGTGCCTACGTAGTAGAAAGACAAATTTGCCTTGGGGTTATTAACCTGCCAGAGAGAGAGAGAAACATCATTGAAAGCTTTCTAGGAACTTGCAGTTATAAAGAAGGACAACTGCTGTACTTTGGGGAGCTTTAGTGCATCCTGTTAACACATAATGAAAGAACTATCCACTCTCTCCCTCTGGGAAATAATGACCCCATGAGTATCTGCACGCTGTTGGGTTGTGTTTGATTCATCTCTTCTTTTATGTCGGTGATGCAATGGCTGAGAAATGGGGAAATAAGAGGGTATTTCTGTCTGCTTATCGGCTGCACAGGATGGAACATGATGCTGTGCCGACCGGCGTTATACTGATACAGGCAACATACTGCACACTCCATACCGTCTCATTACTAATCCTAATAAGATGTAATAGAAACCCGGGGACGGCGTGCGTCTCTGACTCTTTAAACTGGACAGTGGAGGGCTTTCTTGCACATGCAGATCATCTTTTTACGTATCATCATGGCAACAACTGTCGTACCATAAAAAGGTGGTGTTTACACGCCTGCAAAGGTAAGAATTTGCACTTCAATCAGCTCTCTTAACAGCATGGACATGCAGCTCTCCAAGTGGGACAAGTGTTGGACACTCACCTGCAGGCTGCGTGTGGATCAGGAGGGTAGATGAACGTCGGTCCAGCCTACGAAGGCCGCATGGATCATAGGAGCCAACCAATCACACCGAACTGCTCCCCAAATCCACTTTCAGCTGCTTGACCTCCAGACGCACCCGAGCAGATACAAACATGCAGTCTACCTCTCTAGCATTACTACTTCTTCTTCTTCTTCTTCTTCACGCTTTCCCAGCTCACATCGCCTTGTCTGTTTCTTCAGCTTTTATTATTTTTACTCCTCTTTGGCTCTCTCACGCTCAATCTTTCCTCCTCTTTCTCTATCTGTCAATCTCAGCAGCTCTGGTGTTGAATCATTAACATGACCTGAGGCTCCTCCCATCACACCAGGTAGAGGTGTATAGACAGTAGGAGGAGGAGGAGGATGGACTGGGAGAATACTGAAGTCACACTCAGCTGCTAAAATGCACATTTAACAGGTTTTTTTTTTTCAAATGTGTTTAAAACATTAAATAATTGTGATTTCTGTGACATTTAGCAGTGATATTATATTTCCTTTAATTTCCTTCCTAAATTCTTATGGTTTTTTTTTTTTTTGGAAACCAAAGGATAAGATCCACAGGCTTTCTGCCCCTTTATAATATGAGCCGAGTGAGTGTCTTTCCCCAGAGGCCCATTCACATAACTGACAGATGGAGTTGGAGGAAATCATCAAAGCAAAGGGCAACCAGGACAACTCTGATTATATCTGCTGCAGTAAGAAAGTGCCCACTTCATTAAGGTCCTTTTTTTTTCCACAGAGTAAATGCCACTGGATGTTTTCCAGGCCGAGCGTCATTAAATGGATCTAAATGAGGCTGAAGGGTTAGCATTGTGACAGAGGGCGTGGGCCTTTATTGTTCACAGTTAATTATTGATACCCTGTCTGGTTAATCAACGACATTAACGACCCCGCCGGTGGCAGATAAAAGGTTCTCCGGTTTCAGCTGTGGAACAGGTGTGTATGTGTGTGTGTGTGTGTGTGTGTGTGTGTGTATTTTTCCATGAGGATCAAATCACCCATGTGTGTCAATAAAAAAATAAATAAATAAAAAACAGGCTGGATTGTTGCTATCATTAATAGCAACACGTTCTCTGATGAGAATGAGTTTGCTTCAGTTTCCAAATGACTTCCAGATGTGAAATCACAAAGTTTTCTATTTTTCTTATTCTTTTAATTCAAGTGTAATTCCACAAACAGAAAACAAATACATAGCTCATAATGCCCAGCGTTCTTTCAGGTGGAGGGAAACAATCTTGCCACTCTGTGATTGTGGTTACAGTTTATATAGAAGTGAAAACGCAAACAAAAACATTTTCCATTAAAAAATACACAGCAATTGGAGGCAAGTGAAAGTGGTCAAAGAGCTGATGGGCCAATAATAATAATCAAAACAACAACAATCATCAATTTATGCTGCCATAATCTTAAGTCACATTTCATGTTAAGAGTTTAGCAGCTTCTGCTAAAAATGAGTCATAAATTAATAATACCTTCGTATTATAAAATGTGTGTTATCATCAGTGCACGATTGGTGATACACACACATGATAAAAACCTTCTGCGTTGACTGATTTCAAAACATTCAGTAAAGAGTTCAAATCAGTGATTAAATAAGAATAATAATAAAAAAAACTCCTATAACTACAAACTACACATCAAATAAATAACATGTGGTCTGAATACAGACATTCTTCTATCTGTCGCCCATTTCCCCCAAACGACAATGTGCATCGGTGACAAATGAAAGGCAGCTCACGACACAAACTCGGAACAATTCGCCATGAAATGATTGACATCAGGTACACACCACCTCAAGTACTTGATACACACAGTGTCAGCTCATTCAGCTCTAATGTGCTGCATAATTTACATTGCAACCAAGCACAGTGAAAGCATATACAAGCATACAGTGTTTTTACACCTGTACGTGTCATTTTTTGTTGTTGTTATAAAAACAAAAGCTCAGAGGATGAACCTCTTAGGAATCCTTCATAGTATGCAACGGAGAAATATGTATGTAAAGTATGCATGCAGGGCTAAGGACAATCCTCTCAGGAATGTTGCACTCTTCAAGGAAAACAACTTGTAAAACCAAACAGCTCATGAGGCAAAACAAACTGTACAACTGTATAACTATTAGAATTTTCACATTCAGTTCATTTCTATTTAAACAACATTTTCAAATGGTATCTAACATCGAAGCACTATTTCTCCTATGAATACGTGTTGTTTTCACCACACCACGGTGCACCATGTGAAGTCGGGACGGCGTGTTGGAGAAACAATGTGATTTGAAGCAATTTACAATCTATTGACAATTCATTTTGTGTCTTGATGCAATATTAAGCATTGACATAGTGATGGAATTATTTTTTTTTTTCAACCTTCTTTGATTGCTCATTAATAGAGAACCTGAGAAGATGAGGAGGTAGATAGCATTGTTGCAGTGAGGTCGTATGATCGTACAATACAGTCGGTCATTCTCTGTGCAAACGTGGAGGAGACGCAACATTTTCGGTGGTACGATTACGGCATGCGAAGCTGAGCAATGCATTTTTTTGTGAACTGCTGTTCTACCGCTATGATGCCAGGGACTTCGTATTCTTCTCAGCGAGCGGTCACCCTGGTTTGGAGTGCAAACAGGGTGACGGCGGGGGCGAAACATGATCAGCTGTCCTCCTCCTCCTTGACGCCGCAGGCTTTCTTGATGTCCGTCGGGTGTTCGAAGGCGGCTTGGACAAACTGACCGAACAGGCGCTCCATGTAGCTCTCACCCCGCGGAAACAAGCCCTGCAAGAAGGCGATGTGCCCGCCGTGGGCCGTCAGCAGCAGGGCGACGTTAGGCAGGCCCTGGATGGTGGTCAATGGGAGGGCTGTGGGTTGAGCAGGACATTCAGTGAGTTAGCCTCGCTAAAACATTACAAAACATCTTTTGCGGCACTGAAATATTGTTAATATTTTATATAATAGCACATGATTTCAGATGGAAACACAACCCCTTCACAAATTCATAAAATTAATTCAAACCCAGACACACTGTACCCATTTGTCCCCTAGAAGTAACAGAATTGATCACAAAAATTACACTAAATATCACTGCAAGTGAAAAAATGCATCAAAAACTAACTGTCCACCCTGTTCTACTCACCATGCTGGGGAGAGAAGGGGTCATCGGCGGCGTTGAGACACAAGATGGGGACTGTCGTGTTGTGGAGTTTGTTGTCGGGGCTGGCGTCGTGGTAATAGTCAGTGCAAGATTTATAACCAAACAGCAAAGAGGTGAAGCGTTCGTCAAACTCCCGGATAGTCTGCGCCTACATGCGAGGGATGGGATGAAGACGGCCATCACACATACTGCAAAGGGAGATAAGACACTATGACGGAGAAGTAAAGTCGAAGAAGTGGCCGTACCTTCAAGACATGGTCGATGTCCACCACTTTCTCCAGTACATTCCTGTGCCTGTGAGAAAATATCATGTTAAGCTGAGTCAACAGAAAATTGTGAATGTATTAAACTGCAACGTATCTGACCTGGTGACCGCCTGACACAAGCTGTTTGTGAGGTATTTATTGAAGAGCAGCCAGTTGAGTGGTTCTTCCATTGAGGCGGCGGACTTCAGTGCATTCCAGGCGACTGAGATGGTGACACCCGCCACCATCCCCGACTCCGTACGCTTACGGGCCAGATAGTTTAACAACAACATGCTGCACAGAAGGGGGGGGGGGAAATCAAATACAGGAAAGGACGACAAAAGGAAACAGAGACAGGATAGATCTGACCATAACCGAGAAATGCAAGCCGTTGGAAATCATAACACCGTATACCAACTCACCCTCCCAGGGACACACCAGCACCGAGCACGGGGGCATGTGGGTGAAGTCCTTTGATGTGCTGCACCACACGCTCCAGATCTGAGGTGTTAGCTGCACAGTAGGTGACAGGCGTCTGAAGCGAGCAGGGGGACAGAGGAGGAGCGTTACGTGCTGTGTTCAAGTGCCAGATTTTGTGTGTTTGAAAAGAAATCCAGTGGAAAGACCAGGACCAGCACTGCCTCGGTTGGCCTCTCTAGCATTTCATTCGTACCCGACTGAAGATGTAAATATTTAAAACAGTTGTTCCTCGAACAGGAGTACATAGCGTGTCTGTTGTGGGGACTATTTTCAGTGCCGGATTAATCCAAACATGGTGCTCCAGTGATTATTTACAGCGGCAGGATGGTGTACGTTTGACTAAAAATAAACTACAGTGCCCAAGTCCATCCTTATAGAGAAACATGTCACCAATTACAGCCATGCTAATCGTTTTTCTGTGACACAGACATACAGTATAAGATACACTTTGGATACACTTAACTTGTTCATCTGGGGCGATTCGAACCCGGATGACAGTTTCTTGTTCATAGATGTAAACAGCAGCAGTATTAATGTGGTCTGGTCACAGATGTCATACGTACCAACAACTCCTCCCCTCCAAGCCCTCTGTTGTTGAAGACCACACATCTACAAAAGAACATTTCTTTGATTATATATTATAGCAGTTACTGGACATTAAATACCATATAATTCCACTCAGTTATGTCATGTAAGTTCCCTGCTTTAGGTATAGGTCGATGTGAAAATGTAATGCCATGATTATCCTGTCCAAAATCATTGTGATTGACGATATCATCCTTTTTATTGCATCATAGATTTTTTTTTAAAAAGATCATAAAGGACCAATAAAAAATGATTAAAAAATAAAATTACATTATAACAACATTATATGAGTCAGGACTTTGAGTTAATTCTTGCAGGCCTTTTTTAAAATGAAGCTCTATTTTCCACTTCTCTGCATGATGGTGCTATGAAATATTTAATACAATATTCACAGATTATCCAAATAATGTAAATTCACTGCGATCAACTTATCGTAAGTGGGTTTTTTTAAAATCATGATCTGCTATAAAATCCTATATCATCCCATCACTATACTGCTTACTTTAATTATATTAAACATATTCCTGTAACTCCTTCAAGGTAATTTCACGTCTGATTTAATTACAGAATATAAATGTTTAGGGTGTTTACATTTCACTTCTGATTTTTGCAAACATAAAAAAAGTAAGTGAGAGAGGTGAGGAGCACAACGGACCTGTAGCCATGGCAGCTGGCCTGGCTGATAGCATGGAGCACGTAGGACTGCTTGCTGTTGCCTGTCAGGCCTGGGAGGATCAGCACTGTTGGGCGGGTAGAGGATTCTGGGTAATTTGCGCTGTCCTGATTGTCCACCCAGTCCAGAGAGATCTGACCACCATCAACCGTACGGATCAGCTCACTGATGGACAAATGGAGGATTACTAGTACATGTAAACGTACATACTATAACAAATATAGAGAGATACTGTGGAAACGGGATTATCATAACAAAACGAAGCTTGTGCAGGAGGTTCGTCCTACTTGCGGTACGTGACGGGGGGTTTAGACTTGAGGACGGAACAGACGAGGGTTTGAAGCCGGCCTCCCCAGCACCACGGGGTGGGACTGAAGCGCTCGGCCACCACAGGACAGTGCTTGTGCAGGAACGCACTGAAAGCCTTGCTCGAGACCAGCACTGGTGTCTGAGAGGGAAACACAAAACACAGGCGTCTTGAAATGAGTTGCGACAGATAAGAATGCATACAAAACCAGACAGGCCGGGGGATCAGATGGGTAGGACACAACCTACCTGTTTACTGTTGTATGTAAAACTATTATGCACACTTTCATACTTTATGTGTTGTTTAACTATCCCATGACATCTGAACTATAATATACAAAGCATATAATATGAGTATGATGTGGTATTAAACCAACATTTGATTAATTGATGAGTAAATCAGCAGGTTACTTAATTTCAACCACACTTTTAACACGTTTACTAGTTTAATAATGTAGTTGTCAACAATCATAACTCCTATGAGACATCCATAACATGCACATGAGGTACAGTTTGATATATTTAATCAAATATTACAACTAATCAAGCATTATTCACCAGTTACAGATGTTTTATGATAGTTATATTTACTGACAACTACAATATACATACTCACATCTCCTTGTGACTATGTTATAGTTTATAAAGCATCTATGGATTGTTCGTATGCTGGTTATAAATGCCAAATATAAGTTAAAATAAAGTGCAAATAACTGTCTGTATATAATGTTGCATGAATGTTTTGTAAACACAAAGCACAGTAACATTAGGCCAACGTTTCATATACAAACAATAAAAAAGAAATCACATAACTCAAGTAGTAGTAGTCAAATCAAGTAGATACATAGAAGAGAGTAGAATAAAATAATACAAATGCTTGGCCATTGTGCAATCTAACCGCTCACCTTTACCACAGTGACTGACCTGACACTTGCGGCCCCACAGATAGTACATAGCGGCCGTGAGGGAGCAGATGAACACCGTGTAAGGTCTGGAAACCAACTCCCAATATGTTCTCCATAGCTCCAAATGTGATAAAAACATGGCTATTGTCTACCTCGTTACCGCGGAGTGCGACCCGGCTAGCTTACGGTACTTAACGGCTAACGACTCCTAACCGACACAGCGGCACCAGACAACTGACAAGGAGGGGGGGGACGTGTGTCGATATTTTTTGCAGTGATGCCCGTAAACCTGCCTTCATCACCAACAGCTAACGGTAAAGATGTTTTACAGCCGCTGCTTCGCTCCGAAACGTCCCATTACTTCAGACAGGGGAGGGGGAAATGCCGGCATCCAAGTGCAGGCGCGGTTTTCATTGGCCGTTGTCTCTCCCCCCAAACTGCCCGCTTCCTGGTTCTCAGACCTTCAGCGAAGATCGTATGTTGAGAGAGACGCCTCCGATAGGCTCGCTGGAGATAACGGGCCCTCGTGCGCAGAATCGATGCATGGAGCCGGTGCGTCCGACTCTATTTCCCCCCGACTTGCTCTGACGTCATGCACACATGGGCAACGATAACCTCACGAGATCAAGGCGGCGGACAGAGGAGTCAGGGGGGACCATAGATATAGGGGGGACTGCAAGACCCAGGGGCATTCTGGGAAACACTGCTGCAGCCTCAGATATACATAATAAAGGATCTATGTATATCTATGGCTGCAGCTGGCTGACGCCTCAGCTGATTGGCTCTTTGACTTGACAAAAAAACACCATATTTAGTAGCAAATGCACATTTTATATAACAATAATAATAAGGAAAATAAAATATGGTGACAATAAAACAATAATCATATTAGTAATAATAGTAATAATAATACAATAATAATAATAGTAAGCGTAAAGGTAATAATAATAATTGCACTTATCAAAACGAGCAATGATAAAGACTTCTTCTTTGTGTCCTCCTTATGTCATATAAATATTAAGGGATTATTTCATTACCCTCTCTTTGCAGACCCTCAGGGGACCTGCAGATTCAAGGTTATGTGTGGCACTTACTTCAGAGTAATTTGATTAATAGCACATTTGTGCATAATGAAAACATTAGACAAAATTACATTAAAATGATAATTTTAGTGCCTGTAAAATTTCAGCTGATGACTGCTCACATGGTGCATATTCATAAACAAATGTGCGTTTGATTAAATTATTGCAAACTAATGAGTTTAAGGCACATGGAGGATTACAAATTTTGTTGTTGGTTTCTGAGGTTCAGTGGAAAATACAATTGGAGGTCCATGCGATTCCCCCTTTTCCTTCACAAAGCTATTGATTGGATGTACTGTATTATTATTACATCTGTGATACAAACTAAGCCTAATTCAAATTGTCATTTGCAGGAGCCTAAGAGAAAAAAAATAAACGAGTAAAATTGCAAACCAAGTTGAAGCATGAAGAAGAGAAAACATTGTGCTTGAACAATTGAATTTGAAAAATTCAAGCTTGGTTTTATTCCAGAGCTTTACATTTCTTTGTGAAACTCTAAAAAGAATAACACAGTAAGGTAATTACAACAATAAGAAAGAAAGAACAAAAGTTCTTGTTTCAAATTTTATTCCCTGTTTATTGCATGACATGTGTTATTATTTGCCAATACTAAAGTCTCTTACAAAACCAGCACTTCATTTTAATAATTGCCGACTGTCTGCAGCCAGGACTGGTTTAATCTAGTTGAGTGGGATTCCTGTTACCACCTCTGACTCAATACCACACTCATCATTTCCACGCTTGATCTTGAAGAAACCTGAAATGAGAAGACACAAAAACACTTCTTCTCCACATCACTCGCCACATTGTCAGAATACGTGACACTGAAAGAAAATGTGACCAAGAAAAACAACGTCCTGAACCCCGGTTTACCTTTATCACCCCAGTCACTGTTCCAGGAGTTTGCAGCCAGCCAGTAGGGCGTCCCGTTCTCCTGACCCCAGCCCAAGATCTTGATGGCGTGACCGCCCAGCATCTCCCCTGTCACATGCTGGTACACACCTACAGTAGAGGAGCATTTGTTCATTATAACACCTTTATTACAGGTTTCCTATAATTAATAAACTATGCTTTTATATTGGTTATGTGCTCAAATCAGTCACCCTTCCAAAAATCCATACATTCCATATTTTGTAGGACAGTTACACAAATTTGTGTTCAACCTTTTCTTAAATAAAGACCGAAAGGTTGGGATCCACCAAAGTAGGATTACAATTTGGACGACAAATAATGAAACATTTATGATGATGTGTCTTCAACCAAGTGTAAAATAATAAAAAAAAATACAGCAGGTTGGTTTAAGTTGATTTTCACTCTGAGAGGAAGAGAAACCGCCTCAAATGTAGTGAATTATTGAAGTGACTTCTCCTCCATGCTTGGGTGCGTGCATGCTGCTGTAGAGGAGAGGGTTGTCTGCATGCGGTATACGGTTTCACAGTTGTGGGAAACAAACTCAAACGAGCCTCACCAGTCTTGTACTGCAGAAAATCAGCGTATACAGAGAAAGCCGCCTCCACGGGCCCGTTCTTGTACAGCTCGGTCATGATTTGCTCCTGTTGCGGCGGGACGCTGTATGTGCGTTTACCTGAAGAGGGAGTCACAGGTAACAATTAAAGCAACGTGATGTATGACAAACGATCAAACGATCATTTTGGCAGCATACCAAAGTGTTTGTCCTTCTGATAGGATGGCGAGTATCCATCACTGCACTGCTCCACACACTTAGGAGTCTCTTCTTCCCCCTGACAGGGAGGACGGGTCCCATTCACGTGATGCTCACAGGGAGCGATGCTGTAGGGTCGGCAGCCTGTTGAACACACAGTCGTCTCAGTTCAGATGCTTCCTGGTAAACTGTGAACCTCGCTTAAGGGTCAGCTTACCGACGTTGGAGGAATACAGGCCTCCCGTCACAAGGCCTTTCTTTGCCCAGAACTCCCAAGCAGCAAAAGGGTAACCACCGAAACAGCTGCAGCCGCAGAGAAAAAGGGAAACAGCACCAGCGTTGTTGCTCGACATCCTCTTAAAACACTGGGAATACACACTCATTTTGCTACTCCAATACTCACCCCATGCCACATTCGTCACAGCAGCTCAGTAGATCTTCAGCAGAGATCTCCAAAGAGACCTGACCACTGCTGTGAATACATAACCTGTCGGATATAGCCTCAGCTGCCCCAAAGGCCTGTGGTACATTTTTTTTTTTAAAGGGAGGGTTAAAGAATATGATATGGGTTGAAAAATGCAATTCATTGTTTCCCCAGTGGTTCTTACCCAGCAGGACCCACATGACCCCTGGTCTCTGATCTGTTGGATTGTGGGACAGTTGGGCCACTGCTGGCGAGCGTCGAAGCTGTCTGGAAGCTTAATTCCTTCAGTACTGTGAACCCTTGAACAATGGAGGACAGTCACTGAGCACCACAAGATGAACACACACACACACACACTCATCCATGATTCAACTTACACCTCTGGCAGTTTGGGTCCATTCAGTATTGTCCCACAGAGTCCCTTCACATAGCTGATATCAACGTTATGGAAGTTCTGCCCGGCCTGGAGCAAAAGTAGTTAAAATATAAAAAATCCTAATCCGTGGCAGCAGTTTCCCTGTTTGTTGAGCTCAAAAATGACGGCAGATACCCTGAATGTACTCACCTTCCAGGTGGTGTTCGCCTTCTTGATGAGGTCGACCATCTCTGAGGGGGCATGAGGGCGTTGAGGCCGAGCCCGGGTGACCGAGACCGTCACAAGTACACAGAAGAGAGCCAGCGGATGCATCCTGCAAAACAGCTGACAGTGAGACTTCAACCTCATCACCTGGGCCGCAGTACGTCCCTACTCAAAGGTTTCTGTTAGATGACACATGACAGCGGTTTAATTATTACAGCATGCGCATCACAAGGCAAGGACAGTAGAGTTTAGGGAACGCCGGATCAGCGAATTGTTTAAGATCAAACCATGTTGAGTGATAGAATTTGAATACAGTACAGGACATACTTTTTTGTGGTGTCACAAACGACCCTGCAAGGGAGGCAGGTTTTTGGGGAAATGCTCTCTTTGTTGTGTCTTTAAAATTCATGTTGAGCTCTAAAATACTTGATAAGTTGTTAGCAAACACCTGCATCCATTGAGGGATCAAATTATATTCATTGCTTTTCAAAAAGTCTGTGAGTAATGGGAGGTAAATTAAGTGATACATACATCTTCCAACTTTGACTTTTGAGTCACAGAATGAATTAACTTATAACTTGAATCAATAAATCTATCAGAAAAAATTAACAGCTGAATTTAATTTGCAGGCATAATAACCTGCATGCACCATTAAACTCTTATTGACACGTTCAAATATAAAGATATTATAAACATTTGGTAATTTTAAAGATAGAAATTGTCATGTCATAATAACCCCAAAAAAAGAACAAGAAAATATTCTAAATAAGTCTTAACTTTTACCTTGTTGCAGTTTTTTTCCACAGTCGTTCCTCAGGCCACTTTCTTTCTCCGACTGAAGGAAACACCTGTCCTCTCAGGTCTTACTGTCCTCTTTACAAGGATTTATGGAATCACATGTGTAGCGGATGCATCGTCTGTAAACGTCTCATGTGACTCAACAATAACATCTGTGCAAAGGTTGACGAATCCCTTAAAATGATGTCCTGCCAATGACACATATAACATACGCTACTTATCTAACTTCATGGAAATAATTGACATGGATTGCATGTACAGTCTCAGAAATATAACTAACAATATATGACCACCATTCAGACTGAATACATCTGTTCACTTCTTTATTTGTTAAAATACAACAAATCAATGTGACACATTACATAGCAATGTTAGTAGCTTTCCTTTGGTTCTGTACAAGGTTACTCCGTTGCTATCCTTTCTACTCACCAAAGCTGTGTTAAGGACACTTTCGCTAGCAGTCTTTTCAGACATTAAATGTACCGGAAATCACATTTGTTCATTCAAACAGTCCGTGTAAAAAAAAAAAAACTACTACTTTGGAGTAGCATTGCTCTTTTCTACTGCAAAGGACAGAACACAGACATGACAGTGTTGGAATAAAGCTCATCTACGCTAACACGCAGCACATTAATCGTAAAGTGCACTGTTCTTTCATTGTTATGTTCAAATGTTCTCCTGTAGACACCAAGTGGAATATTAAAGGACATTTGAAAAAAAAACTCAAATTTAACAAAAAAAATCCCCCAAAATGAATGGGGTTTGTTGACCGTGTTCACCCCGAAATCCTTAAAACGGGCCGTGTCATTTTACCACTTCATAGGGAAAAATTTAACTCATTTTTTTTCCTGAAAATGGTCAAATATGCCAAGAATTTCCCTTTAAATGGTCAAAAGAAAGAAAAAGAAAAGACACAATCCACATACACGTTTAACAACAAAACGCCCTGAATTATTTCACTGTGCCGTTTGTGCTGGTGAATATAACCACACAAGACTGTGTGTCAATAATTGATCCAGATGCAGGATGAGCGACTATAAATCACTATCAAACAAGCTAAAAACAGCAGCCTGCTGAGAACTCCTCCATAGTCTTAATATTAGGGCTGCACAACATGTTTGTTTCCTTAAAATCATCAGCACAATATCAACTTGTGGAATAAACACATCGCAAAAGACCTTTCAAAAGGTTAATTGGAGTTGAAAGACATTATGTAAGTGAATTGTAACTTTTAGTCTTTTTTTAATTCGTGCCTCAATGTTCAATTCCCTTCAATTTCTTTAATTCAACAAGCAATTTGTTGTATTTTAGCAGAACACTGAAAGCAGCAGACGGGCAGAACTGAGTACACTTTATTGCCTGTTTATAACAGTGAGCGATATTGTTTTTATGATATTAAACAGCGTTTCCATATATTGTAGATTTTCCTCATATTGTGCAGCCCTACTAAATATGTCCAAAGTCTTGTGACGGCCAAAATGAAGAGGGAGAATTGTGAAGAAGTGCTTCAGATCCCTCCTGTCAGAGGAGAACCGGACCTCCAGAGTGAGTAAAGGGGCTTCCTGAGTCTGTGTGCCGTGGAAAAGTGAGGGCAAACGGGTTCACTGTCCCTGCATGTCGCCGGTGCCCTGTGCCTGTGCAGCGGTGGTGCTGAGGTACTGCCAGCTGAGTGCGGCGAGCAGCATGGCAGCAGACAGGTACATGGGCGACAGGTGGTGGGTCCTGGAGGGGAGGCTGGACTGTGACGTGGCGGACTTCTCTCGGATAAGAGCCAGGATGTGCAAGGTCTTGTCCCGTGACGGATCCGTGTGGGACACCTTCTGTAAAATCTGCAGAGAGAGGAGGGAGGAGGTTAAGTGTGTTAAAGTGCACCGATGTGGTGGAAGGAGCTAACAGGAAAAACCCCACCCACCTCCTGGCTGTACTGGGCGATGATGGTCTGCACGGCTCTCATGCTGGTGGCTTCCATCATGAGTGTGACAGCCTGTCCCTTTCTGATCTTCACCACTCCCTGGAACACCATGGGGTTGTTGTAGCACACGGACAGAGTAGCTATCGCCATCACCTGGTCAGAAGAGGAGCAACATGCAGTCAACTGAAAGCAATGAATGAAATTCATCATTTCGACGTTGTATCCTGATAGACAACTATCAAATATTTTTGGTATTTCTCTAAATAAAAGATTTTGACTTATAACTCATAAAAAGGGGAGCAACAATTCAACACATTATAAGAAACTGGTTAAAAGGCGGTGCCTTATTTAACTCCTAATGGAAGGATCCTGTTAAACAACTATATGGAATTAAAAAATAAGCACGAGAATCAGAAATCAAGTTCAAATCTTTTGAAGGAAAATGGAAAACATGGGATCCTTCATTTAAATGTGACAACCAAGACACTGCATGTATGTATCTATGCCACCTGGTGGTGATTGTTACTTTCCTATGAATTCATATTTATGTATTATGTCATTTGTTTTTTTTATTTGATCTTGTATCTAGTTTTTATAAAATGCAAATAAAGAAAAAATAAAAAAATATCTCTTGCATCTTTCAGCCCTATCTGGACATTTTAACTGACGTATCTGAAAACAGAACTATTGGAAGATAAAATGCTAACAGCACGCTAACGTGCCGCTCAAATATAATGTCATGCACATTAGACACCGTGGGAAGGCAGTGAGGGATGAACCAGCGAGTACCTGTGGAATGGCGCAGAAATTGAAGACGCTCTGGTTGCGCAGGCGGGACAGGTAGGCGATGACATCCGGGACGTGTCGCAGAGCGTCGGTGACCAGCAGGTTGAGACAGGACAGAGCCGACTCCAGCTTCTCGGGCTGAGCCAAGTCCTCCAGACGCCCTGCAAACTGACTCCAAGCCTGTGTGGAACGCAAGAGATTATTAACACAAGATCGATACATGTCGAAGGGAGTGATCATATTCTTTTATTCCCTCTCTTCTTCCATTTATTCTTAAAAGATGTAAGACTGACATCTGACTCCATGTGGATTTTTTTATGGCAACAGAATAACAGCTTAAATAGGGTGTGAAAAATCTATAGAATCTGCTGATTAGACATGAGCAAATATGTCTGAGTTAGCTCAATTTTCAGTGTGGACATAATGAATAAAAAGGTTCTGTTAATAGATTTCACAATGCACAGTCAAAAGGAAAGTTTAACTGCGGGGCTCAGGTCGGACACACAGATAAAACTAACCCACTCGTAAGGGGACAAAGGAACACATTCTTACCTCCTGCGGCCAGAAGGCACGTCCCTCTTGCGTGTCCTCTAGATAGTCCCGGATGATGTTGGTCTTCTGGAGAAACAGGCCCATGGAGTTGGCCAGCTCGGTGTCACGGCCCACCTCGGGGTCCTCCAGCTGGGACGCGGCGAACAGCTGAGACAGACCGATACCGACCAGTCCCGCCACGTAATGGCAATACTGCACCCAGAGGGTAAAAGGAGACAACATGGCATCAGCTTGAGAAAACCCCAAAGGCAAATTTTACATCTAACATTGTTGCTGTGATCTTAACATAATTGTACAAACAAGATTGGCACTTACCAGGTCCCACTCCTTCATGGATCCCACTTTCTTTTCCAGGAATTCTGCCATCCCAACTCCCATTCGGTGGCAGATGTCTGTGATGACGTCTCTGTATTCCTGAGCGAGGTTCCTGAATTCCAGTGATATCTGGTTTGCAAGTTCACATAAAGATAATAGTGACTGATTAATAACGGCCTTTGATCTGAGTGACAAAGGTTTCACTTTAGACTAGAAAAATAATCGTAATGCTGCCATTTCATCTGTAAATATGTAATTTAAATTGAGTAAATTAAGCCGGGAGAGGCCCAAAGTGCCGTTGTACCACCATGAAGTGCTACTGACCGAAGGGAAATCCGCCAGAACCTGTCGGTCTTTCTCCTGGCTCTCAGTGAAGCACCAGTCATCCTGGTACAGGTAGGTGTGGAAATCATTCAGCATGGGAACCTTCTTGTCCAGAGGGATGGTCATGTCGTCCTCCACTGTGTCCAACGCTCGAAGCACCAGGTAGAAAATACAAACTGCATGTCTGGATCACAAAGACAGGAGACGGCTTTAATTTAAACATCAATATAATGGATTCAAACGACATACATTTTACTCACATTAAATCTCCTTCTGAATAGCTGATAAAAGCCGATATTCTTGGGACATGCTATGTAGTCTATGATGTAAAAATATCTATAGATTAATTGATAATGGGTCAGTTGCAGCCCAAAGTGACATGTTTTAATGTATAATGTGTTCTTGGTCATACAGCATCTAAATGCAGCTTCAATCACAGTTATGTTTTTTTGGTAGTTGACAATAATAAAGGAATATTGTTCTCTGGTATTAGGCCTAATAGGCCCCTATAAAGGCTTGGGGCTGCAGTGCATTATGGTTTATTGAGGCTATTTCTATTAGCTATTGATAAACTATCCTGGAGCTTTGCTGTCATTCATTATTGCAACTCCACAGGACATACTTTCATTATGTTGCTGGCTGTTTTCTGGAGGAATTAATCCAATCTAAACCGCTCATACTAGTTTAGTTTTTATAATTTGGAGTGTGTTGCACCTTTTTTAGGCCTACTAGTGCAGAAAAGGGAAGTACCCCAGCCAACGCCCCTAGTTCTTCCCTTCAGGAAAGTAAACGTGCAGGCAGACACACCCCTCCACCTCCTCCTCACCTGACGCCAGCCTTTACCCACCTTAACTCCCCGTCCAGCGCTTGAATCACCGCTGCGAAGCTGCGGCTGGTCTGGTTCAGGTAGAGATAGCACGTCCGCAGACTCTCGCTCATGGACTCCTGGCAGGAGACACAGAAGAAGGTCGTGTGTCGGTAAAACCCTGCGGGTCTGAAGGCGCTGGAGGGTCGGGCGGCCTCCTGCAGGCCCCGCTCCCCGAGCCTCCAGCCCGGTAGGAGGGACCGAGGAGCGGACGCGCAGCCCCGCGGCGCCACCGAGAGAGAGCGCTTGAACACGGACAGAGAGACTGGACACTTGCAGCAAGCTCCGGCCATACGAGTAACCTGACAGCAGGACCGAGCCCGCAGCTATGGAAGCAGTCCGCCCGCGTCGACGCCAGGGCTGGTGGGCGAGTTTGAAACATATGGCCTAGAGGACAAGCGGGCTGAGGGTCGAGTAAGGTGAACAACGTTTAGGAGGACGCTTGGGAGAGCTAAATCGAGCGCACCGCGGACCTCAAAGCAGCCTAACCTCGCTGTGAAGGCGAGCAGGGTCCATCCGCAGCGTTTGTAGATCTACTGTTATCGCACCACCGTGGCTCCTCCCACTTCTAACCCAAAACAACACCAGTAGCACGGTTCACACTCTGCTGCGAACCCGGAAACGTGGCTGCTCAACACAAGATTACAGGCTACACTATAATTCAGGCCATAAAGCTGCATTAGTGCGTGGATTGTTTTGATTATAAAACACATAAAACAGTGCGTTGTTGTCATAGCAACAAGCAGACTTGTGCAGGCTCATGTAAAATCACTACAGCTGTTCTTCTAAATATCACAATTAAGTTGGCTGTACTTATACATGATAAAATATATACACAAATAAAAGTGTGTCCACAAAAAAGAAATCACCAAACCAAATTTTATACAAGGTATCGTGAGCAAAGTAGTAAAATCAATGGAGCCAGAACATGTTTTTAAATTTTACATTTAAGTGAGAATTTGTATGTTATAACACATATTGCTGAATACTGTTTAGAGAGTCTCCCAAGTTGATCTTTTTATTGCATCTTTGCGATGATCACTTAAATGGCTCATTGGGGAACGCCCATCAGTCATCAGCTGATCACTTTCACAGGTAATATGAATATGAATGCAATGCAGGGACACATGTAAAATGTGACTTGTGTCCATTGTGCCCCAGTGCATGATGGGAAGGTTCCCAACAACTAACTGGCCCTGAAATCAATGCTCTCAACTCTGCTCATTTCGCCTCTATTTCAAAATAAGAGCTTGTGTTACTCAGATGAGACTAACAAATCAACCCTTAAACTGCTAAATAACCAAAATAGCTGGATGAAGAAACAGGATTCTTTTTGTTTTATCTTGATAACGGCATGTTGGCCCAGATTAGTTAAACCAGAATTGAAGAACCGGACAATGAGGTGAATTAATCTGTGTGGGGAAGTTGCTGCGAATGGTTTACATGGAGTGTATTTTGTTGACACCTGGTGGGAGACAGTAGGAAGGACAGGATATATTTGTAACAGTAACATATCTGACCTGTCAGATTCTGTGATATTAAGAGTGTTAAATGTGGGCCAAATATTAACAGGTAAAGTGCTCTCATAATGAAAATTATTTGGCGTCACCACTTTTGTACTTTCACCTGAGAGTCAAACTGAATTGCTGGTGGTGGTCAGAGGTTTGGAAGCAGGCTATAACAATTTTAGCCCATATATTTACAATCAGGTAATACACTATGACAAACCATAAACAGCTGGCCAATACATCTTTAGAAATAATTGTACCTTTCTGCATATATCTCCTGCACCTGTCTCTGAACAAAGGAATTATTTGCACAGTAGGAAATAGGAAGCTCTTGTATTGAACACTATCCAGAAAAAGATATGTAATATTATGCTTAATTTCTAAACTCATGGATGTGATTGATTTAAACTGATAATAAAGGCCCAATAAAGACTCACTGCAGTCTGAGCAGGTTCTGTCTCTCTCTCTCGGTCACATTGGTGTTAAAACATTGGGATTATCCGTCAAACATGCGCACAGCACACACACATCCTCCAAGCTCATTACGTAAAGCAAATCCCAAGTCAATGGTCACATCCACCTGTGTGCGTTTGATTCAACACAACAGCGAGGGATCTAATGAGTCCAAACAGCTGACTCCGGTATAGCACCATATAGGTCAATCCACTACAATGCAGCCTGTCTGTAAACAGGCCTGTGTGGGTACAGAATGATGCTGATGCTGTTAAAGGGGGGACATTATGTGCTACTTGATACTGGTCTGGGATCAGCTCCAGCCTCCCCTGCGACCCTTGACGTGATAAGCGGCAACAATAACAACAGACGGATGTTTCCAGAGACAGATCCGTAAATGCAACCTTCACATTCAAACGAGCACGTGTTTTATTCTCCGCATACATTTTCTAAACAGCAGGGTCTACTTACATAATCCAACTTTGGCATGACGGTGCTGCATCCCCCCATTTTAAACCTGAACAGGTTGAGGATCTCTTCCGGGTGGCCCAGCGACTTCAGGATGTCCATGTTGCCTCGGCTGCTCGGCTGTTCCTCTGCCAAAACTGATGTGTAAACCCGGGGAGATGTTCCGCATCGAAGCGATGCGTCGCTGACATGCAGCGGCGGCAGCAACATCCACAGACGGAAAGCGGCTTTCGGGTTGGAGACGTCGTCACATCGACTGACGCTTCTGATTGGCTGGCGAGTCATGGGCCTAGCGGGCAGTGTCCAATGAGCGACCGGAGCGTCTGGTGTGATGCCCCGCCTCAGTCGACTGTCGGCAGAGCGCCGCTTCTGATTGGTCCCTTATGCATGTGAATGGGGAAACCTATACCTGTTCATTGAGTTACATAATGGTGGGACTGATAGGTTATACCTGCTGTGTGTGTGTGTGTGTGTGTGTGTGTGTGTGTGTGTTTAAAAAAAAGCTACATAAATACAACTAATACTTATTCTTAAATAGGTCAACTTTAAACCTGAGTACTTTTTTGACCATCTACCATCCATCAAACACATGAAAATAAGAGACTATGACATAACATAACACATACATATGAATTGCCTGTAAAATGTATTTTAAAATGCTTTAAAGGGAAACGCTGCAGTGAAAGCTGCCGTCTGGCAGCTGTGTGTGTGAAGGCTTGCAGCAATCCTATAAGTAAGTTTAATGGCATCAAAGATCCAAGACTGGATCAGGAAAGATGCTCTTCCCCTTGCTGTGATCTGCAGCCAACTTTGCATCTCTGATTGCACAGCAGCGTGTTGAGCTAAATGCTAATGTCGGCATGCTAACATGCTCACTATGACTGTGGTGGGGTGTTCAGGCTTGGCATTCCTAGCCGCTACCTTCTTGAGACACCTGACAATACCAGATAAGAGACTACTTGGGTAGGTTAGGTTTTGGCACGAGGAGTGAGATTGGTTAGGGTAAGAAGATCAGGGTAAGCCAATCAGAGGCAGAGTAAGATAGGTCATGCCTTTGTCATAGTAGCACGAGTAACACGACCGGAAGGTCCAGAGACGGCATTCTACATAATAATTTGTCACATTCTTCTGTTGTTGTTTGTTTTTTTTTTGTATAGTTGGAGCAATGGGCCTTCAGAATAATGGGACATATTTAGACTATTAGGGTTTTGGAATAATGGCCCGCTAGAATAATGGCATGTCACTGGCAGAGGTGCTGATTTGAAGAAACAAAGAGACGCTTTTGAGGTATTTTATTTAAAAAACGTAAGTTTTATTGTCACATTTCAGTTCTCAAACAAACCATGACCTGAAAGCACAGAGTCAGAAATGAAACACAATATAACACCCAGATCCTGTCAAACGTGTTCCTCTGCATGGCTCTCTTTGTATTAACAGTCTCCTCATATCCGCTCGCATGCCTTTTGATTTCACAAAAACACTTTTTTTTACATGTTGACTTCCATCAGCTGACAACATTTCTCAGACACCATGAGAAAATTATGAAGGAGATTGATCACAGTTTGCTGTGTTGCTGCTGAGGAATTGCACAAATATACACTAATGACCATGATAAAGAGCCAAAGGTACAAACCTCCACATTTGTTGTTTTGATGAGTTCAAAATGGTTTAATATATCACCGGATGTCATCTTGTATCGCTCTACATAACTTTTAATGTCTGCCTTTTTATTTTTTGAGTCCCTCGGATAACATTGGACAAACAGTATTCTTACTCCAGTTTGATTATTGCACTCATACTTCATTCATCATAGTGATAGTCGGGGTTTAAACACACCGAACACCGAACCCTTTTGAACACAAAGAATGAAGTGTGTTTATCAAAATGATAACACAGTAACACAAATGAACAATTGCTTCACTGCATATCTTCTCTCACAGTGTCAGCTTTCCCATAATAAACACATATTATGGGATCATTTTTCAGCCATGTGAGCAAAGCCATTTTTAATAGGTTTTTGCAGTTGCAGCATATCGGTGTCATTTATGCTGGGGACACTGGGGACACTGGGGACACTGGGGACACTGGGGACATGTCCCCACCACTTTGTAAAAGTATGCAGCAGCGGGCCAGGATGAACAGCACTGTGCAGCAGCAGGGACTAGTATGTTAAAAAGAATTCCCTTTCTGAAATGACCTGAAAACGTCAACGATCGGAAACTTTAAGACATTCTTGACATAGTTTCTTCTGCATTCTCTCATTGAAGAGACATTGAAGAGTGAAACCAGGTCTTCAGCTTCTCTCCGCCTCAGGAGATGAACAACGAGCACCAAACGCACAAGAGACCACGGCCCTCGGGTACCATGTTCCTCATGATTTCTGACAGGCAGGTTCCGTAGGTGTAATTGGCCTTTAACATGTCCAGCTGCATCTTTAGCGACTGGCATCGCAGCTGGGATACAGGTCAACCCCGTCTCCAGCTTGACCAAGTGTTGATCTTGTCTTGAAGGTTATGATTAGGCTGCAGCACAACTTTGTAAACCCTGTGTCTAAAGGTGTTGCTTACAAAAAGTAGTACCCCATCACTTTCAGAGTGAAAGTGACGCCCATGATTTGCAGCTTGCGTGAAAGACCTGACCCATAAAATGAACCAGAAGTATCTCATACGTTGTCATTTGTCTTCTACTCTTGTCAGGGAAAGCTGACATCCCCTCTGCAACCTCCCGTGAACTTGTCAAACTGGAAGGGCTGAGTCCTTAGGTTAAACTCTGTATCGCTGTGAGCATTATGAGGAGGAGGAGCTCAGTGCCGAAAGTCGCAAGCACTCAAGCAGTTGGCCTTAACATGTTGGGAGTGCAACTGTTTGGCTTTCGCTTGTGATATTTGTTTGACTGAACCTACAAGAGAAAAGAGGATGTTTTTGATTTAATTGAATTCTGAGAAACCAGGAGTCTGGATGGAACTTCTCACGTGAGTAAACTCAAGACAAAAACAATGGCTGAAGGCATTGAATAGGCTCTTTAATTAATGTATTCTTTCAAAGAAACCTAATGTTGTCCTCAGATGTCCCACAGTCAGTAGTTGGTTCATTTTAACAGCTACTCTACATCCTATTCTCTGATTCTCCACAATAATCAGCCTGTTTTCATTCAAGGTTGAGTCGTAAACGACCTTCGTTTGATGGAGATGAATGGGAGCCTCCGCTGTGCCCGAAGAAATGTCCGACCAGTCTGAAAACTCTGAGAGAGCACAGCGGACTGAAGTAAGTACAGTATATGTTGAGTCCATGTGGGGGTGAAACATTTGTGTGATACAGGAAACAGGAAAGTGTCATTTATGAGCCTGGGTTGTTTAAGGACATATATTTCAGGTGTCACATTTTCACTTCCTCTTGGTATTAATCCTGTAGTGTCAGACTTATAGTATTACAGTATGTTATAATATATTTATGTATTCATTATGTTTCGTGTATTTTATAATGTATATACACAGAATATATCTATTACAACCCTAGAAATATATACATAGAATAGAGCAGTGTGTAGGATTTAGGCAGATTTATTGGCAGAAATGAAAAATCATATTTACATGTTGCCCTGTCAAGTTTGTATGGCAGCCCACAACGGACAGTTCCCATTTTTACATTATACCTGAAAGCTGACACGCTTGGAAAGGGAGGGGTGAGGTGTATTCAGTTGGTTGTGATCTGCAAACTCACTGTTAGATACATCCACACACGTTTAACATAAACAATTTGCATTTACTGCTTTCTTGCAGAGCATTAGATGAAAATACCCCTCTCATATCCCGTTAGCTTAGCTTAGCATAACATCTGGCGACAGGGGGGAAACACTTAGCATGGCCTTATCCAAAGGTCAAGTTCCCGATCTTTTTCTTAG
Organism: Chelidonichthys spinosus; assembly: GCA_029853015.1. Taxonomy (NCBI): domain Eukaryota; kingdom Metazoa; phylum Chordata; class Actinopteri; order Perciformes; family Triglidae; genus Chelidonichthys; species Chelidonichthys spinosus. The sequence goes on along the minus strand of CM056838.1, from coordinate 6,770,589 downwards.
CTAGTTTGTGTCATTCGCCCACAATGAGGTATCTCTTTGTTACAGGAAGAGCTGGTTTCACCGCCGGACGCCTGACGGAGGATCAAAATACCTGACTGACACAGAGTGCTTCTTCAAGCAGATGTCATCCTGGGCTGACACACAACACTCCGTGCAGAAAGTGTTGGTGCATCTCACGCTCAGACACGCCACCGGAGACCTTTCACTCAAAGCCTCAGTGAATGAGAGGTTTTTGGAGTTTCACCGTGACATCACTGAGGAATGCGGCGCAGGAGATAAGCAGCATTCGTGGGGCGTTATTGAGAAACAAGACGAGGTTGTCATGTATGGACCTTATTATCCCAACTACAATAAGGGTGAACACAGTGAGGACGTCATTATTAAACAAACTGAGGAGATTCTGGAGTCAGAGTCCGCCTCGGAGGGCTGGAAGGTGTACGTTTTCACCATGAACAGCCCGTGTTTGGCTAGGAACACAGCTCCGTGCATGCTGAAGCTGTGTCAGAAAGCTCAGGAGTGGTGGAGCGTGTATGGAGTGAAGACTCACATTGGTTATATGAAATGCTGGGGCTTCAAAGGAACAAAAGAAACCCTGTTCAGGGATATTAACTCCAGCCAAGTGGACTGTATTGATCAGGGTGAAGACTATGAGTGGTACCTTAAAGAAGCTGAAAAGACTGATCTTAATCCTTTATGTGAAATTCTTTTTTCCTCTGTGAAACACCTCCTGAGATCTGTGAGTTTCACCTCGATAAACCTCTCGCAGGGGCAGGACTGGAAGAGCTACTTCAAAAACATGCCCAGCATTTTTGAAAGCAAACCAGAAGAGGAGAAAGAAATCTGCACACGGGAGGCGACGGGTGTGATTGACGATGCAGGTGTTCTGCTTGAAGGAAGTGGAAGCTATGAGGAATATTTAGAAAGAGGACGTGCGTTTGCAGCCACTTACAGTTTCAGCTCGCAAGTGTCCAAGGCCAACAGGGATCAAGTGAGAGTCACGTTTCAACGGTGTTGGACGGAGATGATGCAGGAGAAATACGCCGAGCTCATCAGGGAGAAGCTGACCGAAGACTTCAATCGGTGTACCGTCCAGCTTTTTATCAAAGACGCTGTGAGGTTCTCAAAAGAATATCTACAAATTGGGAGGATCAAGTTTTCAGAAGTAGTCTGATGACTGAAACTGCCAAAATAAGGAGGAAGTTACTTTATGAATGTCACTAGAGGTGGAGGAAATAATAGATTCTATGATGCATCGATGCAGGAAAGTCTAGAATCGATTTTTTAAAATGTTTATTAAAATAAATATATATATACACTGTTGCCCATAAAGTTGGAATATTTTGTTTTCAAACACAATCCTCTGTTTATTTCTATTTAAATGCATCAGTAATCACTTTTGACCAGGTGAAATGATTAAATTATGTGTCTCAATTATCTCGGTGAAATTGTATTTATGCATAAAAGTTTTTGTAGTAGTTTTTTTCTCCACATTTTATGTAAGTAATGTCAACTTTTTATACAAATAGGAATTGGTTTTGAGGGAAGATTTGAAGGAAAATTCTCATTATATTTGAATACAAAAATAGAGATGCGTCATGATGCATCGAGAATCGTTTAATAATCGAATCGTGACCCTCTGAATCGTCATCGAATCGTGAGGTGATACATGTCACACATGCACTTGAAGTGGAAGGAATGACACCGGTTCGTTTACATATAAACCATTTACATTGTGTAAAAATGCTTTGCTTTATTAGTCTCCTCATTAGAGCTACATTTGCACACAGAGGAAGGGCATCGGCTAGTGTTAGTGCACACCGAGGAACTTACTCACAATATATCACAAATGGTGTATTACAATTATACTGGAGTGGAGTTTTTACATGTATGCTCATATATTTATTTTTTGTAATTACATGTGGCGATTTGACACATTTACACATGTTGCCCCCTCCCATGTTTGTCACAAACAAATTAAAGCATTGAGTAAGGGAAACAATCATCTTTACAGTCGATCAAACACCCTTCAGCTCATAGATGATGATTAGATGATTGTGTGGTTTGGGGCTGTGTCTTTAATAATAAATACAAGCAGGATTAACGCTTTTTTTTATGCACATCTGCACTTGTGTCAGCAGAGGGAGCTGTGTGCAGTCACGTCCATCCACAGTCTTCACGTGAAGTTCTCTAGAGCTGCATAGGTAGTTCATCATGTAGGTGTCAAAAACATCTTTTTGTTTTTTTGTTTTTACATATTAAATCCAATGGCAGTTCAGACGACACACAGATTAAGAAAGGCCACCAGGGAGCTGTTCCTATTGCACAGAGTGTGTGGGGATGGGGGCGGGTTGGGGTCATGGGTCATATCTCTGGTGTTGAGGAGTGATGGATGTCTTGTCGATTCTCTCGTAGTTACAGTAAGTTCATGAGAAATTGTCTTGATAAGCTTTTCTATGTATAATTAGATGCACTAGGAAATTACAAACGTGCATTACAATCATTAGCATCACACGTAAGTGACTGTAATCAGTGGCCCGACTCACTAATCACATCATATTTCTTTTCCATTTGCCCCCCTGGTATTTTGCTTTGCAGATAGGTTTATTTGCTATCGTTTGATAGGAAGATGATTGGATAGATTATTGGTGTGTGGTGCTAAATGAATGGACATCCTTTTCAAAACACTGAATAGCAACGTGCTTCATCAGATACTCTGGATGAATCCACAGACCTCATCATGTTTGTGGAAAATACAGAAAACTGACCACACTGAGGTCCGTGGATACTTAAGTGACAGGCGTATCGTTTATTCTGTAAAAAAAACATTGTTTTTGAGTTTTTGAAATGTAGATTTCATATTGCACTGTGATGAAAAGTGTGAAGATCTATAGTTGTACAAGAAGTACACTCTCCTCTATGCTGCTACGTTTGACATTAGGGATTGCTGCTGTGGTTCTTGGCATGATTTGGCTGTCCGTTGTTGTCCGTAGAAAACAGTAGTAAAACAAATATAATTAAATAATAATAATGCGGGGAGATAAAGGCTGGCTGTTATTTGTTACTGGTTTATATTTACCGTATCACTTAAGGCCTCTGCACTGGAGCGGAGTGACACACAAAAAAAAGTTTCTTCACATGGAGGGTAATCTAATCACAGTGCTGCTCTTCAACAAACTCAGTCCATCGATCGCTGCACGCGCAGTATCTGCACGGTTCTGTTCAAGAATCCCCGTTTCTCTTGTGGCGTCCACATGTTTGTCCCAGAGCGTTGTCTTGAAGGCACTGTACGGCATGAAGGCTGCAGGAACATCAGAGTCTGCTCTGTGGAGACGCTCGCCTCTTGGGACAAATGCTTTGCTGCAGGTCTTCTAGGCCAGGATGAGGTTGTTCCAGGGCTCAGCTTTGGAACCAGAAGATCCGCCGTGGCCCCCAGGGGACATCTTGAGGGGAATGGGCCCACCTTGAGCTGCCATGTAGGCTGGCAGGGCTGAAATCTAGAGGGATGGAGAAGAATATGATGAGAGGGCCATACAGGCATTTGTGGTGTAATCTGTTTCATTGTGGCTGTCTGTTATAGACCTTTTTAATTCCTTGTCCTACAGTTTGGCATGTGGGAGAAATATCCAGTGCAAAATAAGACTTCATATTGTCGACTTCATATTGTAAAACACGATAAACTGTTGTCTGCTTATGTTAGGATCTATGTTATCATTGCAACTACCTTTCTGGATGTAAATCTTCGCTAAGATCCGATTTAAAAGTGTATCCAACCCTCTGATTTAGGACGTCTCTCTTGATGTCTATCTCAATTGCAGTTTATTATTACCTTACTGATGTGCCAGTGTTTCTCTTTTTTTTTTTTATGTCTATTTCTGTCCCAGTCCTAGTTTTTTTTAATCTTTCATTTTATTTTAATTTTTATGGCTGTTCTAGTTCTGTGAGCTGTTCGGGTACTCAGCAATACTTCTCTTGTTTTCTGTTGCCTGTTTGTTTTTTCTATAAGGAAAAATGACCACTTAAAGTTTACTCTTAATAAATGTTCTGCAAAACCCAATAAAAAAAAGGTGTATCCAACCTGTGCGTGTGCGCTGTGGTGTGAGTACAAGCTGTGAGTGTCCGGCTCCGTCTTTATCTGGCGAGGCTCCTCGGTGGCGGCGGAGGCCCGGGGAGTGCTGCTCGGTGTGACCGGAGTCCCTTCACTGCCGGGGGTCCCTGTGGAGCACAGATCTGAGGTCAGTATGCTGTGTGTGAATGGGCCGCCCCCTTATCTAACATCTATAGATAAGTTGAAGCTCACCAGTTTGGGATTTGTTGAGGTTCTTGGGTTTGCGTTTGCGGGTTTGAATCCCCTCTTTCTTCATAGCCAGGGGCCGTGGGACCTGTGAAGACCGAGACAAGGAATAAAGTAGGATGCCAATAATTTATATTTTCAAAAAGACTTGGAATGATCAGTTTAAGTTATAATCTTATTGATCTGAAACAACTGTATCAGATACAGTTTAAATTCTCTCTCTCTCACCCCGTGGAGTTTCATGTAGAGGCCACAGGCGTTGCAGACCGGCTCTCCCTCGGCGTTTCGTCGCCACAGGGTGGTGGTGGTGGTGTGACAGTTGGTGCAGGACAGGCCCACCCTCCTGGAGGCAGACTGCAGGACAAAAAAGGAAATGCATTAATCTTGAGGTGAATCCCTCGTCGATGTACTAAAGTACTAAAGTGCCTCCAGTGTCACCCACCAGCCGTCGTTGAGGTTTGATCAGAGGTCTGTTGATGCCGTTCATCTTGTGGTACAGTCCACAGGCGTTGCACAGGTAGTGGCCGGTGCCGTCCCGCCTCCAGAGGGGGGTCGACATCGCCCCGCAGTTCACACACTCTCGGCCCTCTGCGAAGTCATCAAACAGGTCTGACGGGAGGGGACAAGAGAGAAACTTACTGATGGTCGGCCTGATCTGGATCAAACATCCTGATCTGGATTTAACATTGAAAAGTTGATGATAGTGTTTGTGTTTTGTTGGTGTTTTGGTTGTAAATTGGTAAATGCTGATGAGGACAATTCGCTGTCTGCCACTGCAAAGAAAATGTAAAAGATGTGAAGACTTACTGCTCTATACATATTTTAGATTGTCACATCGTTGTTTTTCATTTGTCACAGTGGTAACAATGAATCAGGGAATACAGAGGCAACATTTAAAAGTGTTGACGTTTATTTACTTGCCTACATCTAAGTACAATCTGTGGTACTTTTTTATGATTGTGTCCCTTTTTTGAGAATGTATACTTATAATAATAATAAGAACTAATATTGGAAAAAAAGACTTGCATGCAAGCTATATGATCATAATATTTGTTTTAACTGATACTGTTATCCAACAGCTATATGACACAGCAAAACAACATTATAATTATATGGCAAATTTGTTCTACTTGAGTGCACATGTCCAGTTCAAATAGAGCAAGAACTGGGATTCTGAGAAATAAAACTAAAAACATCTTTCCGGCCTCCTTCATAAACCCTGCCCTGCCCTGTCACACTCCTTATCAGATGCAGAGCCGTCTCTGTACCAGCAGGAGGTGCATCCTGCAGCCTTCCAGGCCCACACAACAGCAGCCTCCTTATCTCCCAGCTCCCCGTGAGATAAAGAGTCGGCTGGAAATAGAGACGGAGTAGAGCTCCATCATATTCAAAAGGAGACTTGTGTCTAGCACGTCTCTTATTCCCTCTCTCTCTCAGTTAGAGTGACGATAAATCATATGCAAAACATATTGAAAGCCACGTTTAGACCAGATCATATGAATCTGGCCTCCACCTGCTCCTCCCTCGCTGCAGAGCTCAACTGATCCACATGCAGGCCTCCTCCAAGGCTGCGAGCAAAACAAGAGACAGCAGGGCAAGCTAACCTTGAGCCGCTTGCAGCCAACACAAGGCAGCAACACAAGACAACACACAGAAGAAGCAGTGTCCGTCTCAAAATGGAGATGTATTTTTTGAGGGAATACAGTGGCAAAATAAATAATAATTAAATAATAATTAATAGAATAATAATCAAGGGGCCTTTCTCACTCAGTGGCTCATTTATATATTTCAGTACATTTTCATAACAATACATACTTTATTTTTAAATAGCATTTCCTGTAGAGGAATTTTACTTGTAATGCAGTCTGGTCATGTTTCTTGTAAAATCATAATTTAAAAAAAAAATTTTTTTTTTTTTGCTCACTGCCTTTAAAATTTTACTTACATTGTTCCTTTTTTCCAACCAAATGCTAAGTGCAAAACTAAAAGTGATGCCAACATGATGCCGAGCAAACGGAGAGAATATTAAACAGTCATTTTCAGAGACAAGAGCTCCTTGTTCGTCAAATTTAAGAAAAAATGATGATAACAAGGCAGAATGAGATAAATGATCCATAACTTCTTCTCAGTTGTTTTGACAAAGATGTTTACAAGACATTCATAGACTCAAAGTCGTTATAATAAGGCACGAATTAACTCTTAATTTAAGTGTTTTTTAAATCATCCAAAAACTATTTTCCCAGACGTTTTATAAATGAAAAGAATCACTTTGATTCGTTTCTTCATTCTTTGACTGAGGAGGAAAAGTAAGTCACATCAAGGCCGAGGGAGTTCCCCTTCTCTCCTGTTCACCAACAGAACGATAAAGACTTTCACTGCCACCTCATCAAACACTGAGATTTGATTAAATTGCATGCGATTGTAAAACCAGGAGATGAAGACTGAAACCTCTAAAGAAGAGCGGCCGGTAAACAAGCGTGTGATCATATCAGGTGAAGAGGTCAGCTGGGATCAATGCTTTTATCTGTCGCACTGTCACACAGCTGATCTCTTTCTGTCCTCATCAAACGGCTAAAAGAGTTTGTAGACAGACGGGCCTTTTAAATGATCATCACATGAAGCAGTCAGACAGAATAAGAGGAAGCAATCGGCTGTTAATGGACTGTTAATATGATAAAACTCATAATAATAAGTGATTAAACGTCCAGTAATGATGAGGCCTATCAGATTAGGGTGAAATGTAGATAGTGGAAGAAAGACTATTAATGTGGAGAACACACGGTGCACGATGCGGTCATCGATGAGGAAAAAAACATTGACAAATAAGCAAAATCAATGTGTGTGTCCAGAGTCTGCAACCTGCTGCTGGAGGTCAAATTCACATCCAGATGAGGACATAAAGCTGGCTGACATTGAAAAAAGATTCACTGTTTTCTCACTAAAAATATTGAGCCTTCAGTTGAGTCCTGCTGCTGATTTGGATCAGATCCCTCACACACATACAAGGCCAAACCATAAACCACAAGCCTTATAAACCGTGTCATAAATTCAGGTTCCGTTAAATATTCACTTCAATAATAAACGTTTGATTCACTAAATAAACAAACATGTTTATTATATGTTAATGCGTTTGATTTTGGGGTTGTGTGACTGATAAATAAACAATATGATTATTAAATTATACCCAACTTCAAACGATTGTCATTAATACTCTAACCTAATGTGGCCTATTATTTTATTAATTATCTAAATCATTAGAAAATTAGTAAAAGTTTCTTAGAATCTTTATTTGAGTTAAAAACTCAATTCATGAATTAATTTGCCTTATTTAAAGGCACATGGAATACGTAATATAAATGTTATATAATTCTATATAATTAAAAAGTCTCTCAAATAACCTCGTGATCAAATGATCCAATCAGGTTAAACCAAATCATATCAACTGCCATGAAAATGCTTTGCTGAATTAGAAATCGTGTCACATCAAGAAACAAAAGGGTGGCTTTAATCTCGTTATCTGCGCTGGATTTATGATCACGTCGCCGTAATGATTGATCCCAGGTGTAACTTTCTGAAATCCCTTCATGTTATTCGTATTGTTTGATCAAAAGTAGCCCAACTGATGCAAACAAAACATGCACGCGCCAAGGAGAAGTTTTAGAAAATGTCCTTCTGCAGAAAAGAAATAAGGCTGCATGAACACCTTTCATAAATTAATTTCAAACTTCGTTTTCATATTGTTGTTCATATTCATATTCATATTCATATTTTAGTCTATGGATTTATTTTTAATTCTCAAATATTTCAAACGAGTGCAATCTGTTGCGTTTATTTGGTATTTCTACTGCCTTATCTCAAATATATATATAAAATGTATTTATTTATTTATGGCTCAGCATGTATGTTAAAATTAATCTATTCTTTTTTTTTTCTTTTACAGGAGAATCCTGGTCTGTAAAAAAAAAACGAAAATATATATAGATTTTTCAATCAGGCCTTTCAACCTTTCACCTCTGCTCCTTCACTTATTATTATTTTTTTTTTAGGCCTATTGTTATTAATGGTTGACAAATTGAAATAAAGACACATTCTCTCCTATTCGCTGACATTATTTACATTTCTGTCTCGACGACAGACCGGGCTGAAGTTAGTTTTAAGTTGGATATTCGACGGATAAAAAGAAGTTCAGTCAGTCGACACTTCGGGCTGCACCCAATATTGAAATGCTGAAATAAAAAGGTATTTTATTCCCCCGTTGCTCACCTATGTTTGGGTGCCGTGTCGTGGCGTGGTGAGCGCCGGTTTGGAGACCATGGAGGACCTGGCTATCGAACGGGGACGCCGACCACGTCCCACCCACGTTCGGGCTCATGTAGGCCGGGTAGGGGCTGTGATACGACCCGCTGAGGCTCCGGGCGCTGTAGTGCTCCCTCCCGTTGGCAGAGATGTTTAGCGGGCTGCTGTAAGAAGCTGCCGTGTCCCGGGCCGCGGCCACGCCGGAGGGCAGCGGCGGGCTGGTGGAGAAGGCGAAGCGCGGGGACACCGGAGAGTGGTTGTACGAGGGCACCGCGTCGGCGCACGTCTGCGCCCAGGAAGAGTGGCTCGACACGGGGCTGCCCTGCTGCGACGCGCCGGGCGTCTGGAGGTAAGGCAGCGCCGGGATCATGGGCGTGACGACCCGGCTGGTGGGCACGTAAACCGGAGAGGTGCCCGCCGAGGCGTTGTGCAGAAATCCGGCATCGTAGGACGGGGGTCCGTGGTTGGTTGTCATTATGCCCTGATACATATCCGCTTCTTGTGGCTGGACATCCGTGTTGATAGAAAGGGATACTGGTCGTGTGGATGCGGGCGGAGGTTTAACGCAAAAGCATGCGGTTCGGTTACATCCGCGGAGCTTCTCTCGTCCTCATGGAAATCACATCTGCTGCCCAGACGAGAAGCAAAGCAACTAGCGATCTGAAAATTAGGAATAAACTGAGAGGAGACATGAGGGAGAGGAGGCGGAGTGACCGAGAGTGATCAAGATCCAGCATGTCTCTCTCTCTCTCTCTCTCTCTCTCTCTCTCTCTCTCTCTCTCTCTCTCTCTCTCTCTCCAATTAAATTTAAAGTTAAATCGTCCAACCAAATTAAATTACACGTCTAATGGGATCTCTACTCAATGGTAACTCAATATCTCTTATTCATTTTTGCAATCTCTTCTCTTCTAAATCTCGAACTTAATTTAAATTTAATTTTTGGTCTATCCAAATTAAATTACACGTTAATGGGATTTACTAATGGTAACCAATATCTTTATTCATTTTTGAATCCTTCCTTCTAAATTCGACTGTTTTTTAATTTATTTTTGGTGTGTTTTTCATGTAGAGCTGTTAAAGCTTAAAATCACATTCTATTTTGATTTGTGAACCAATATCCGTATAATACATTGTTGATTATTAAAGCTTGGCCACTTTCATTTGTTGGTGTTAAAGTCCTTGAGTTTCTTCCATGCAAATCGCATAAGCTACCAGTCTTTAACGTGTCAAAATGTCGAAATGACGTAGCCTTGTTTGTTTTACTTTTCCCATAATGATCTTAAATAAGTCTTTTTCTTGGTGGTGATTGGTGGCTTGTTATTTTTCCGAGAAAATCAACACAATATTATCGTGCGTCTACTTAATTAACTTTTTGTTTTTCTATTCTATTGGTGAAGAAATCGAAATAATAATTTCCCGTTAATGTATTTACAAAAATATCATGTGGTGTGGTATCGAAATTAAAGTAAAGACACTGAAAAACATGATTTTTAAGTTTATATATTTGCAGAATCGTGCTGCTTTACAGGTTTCACATAAAGCGATCAAGATATTTTTAAAGTTTAAAACACATTTCGGCCGTTATTAATGACATAATTAATGCATTTTTCCCCCAAGTTGTCCGTCTTCCCAGGATATTAGGCTTTATAATACGCCTTTGTGGAAATGCCGTATAAATACGTTATTTTATATTGATTTGTATCCATTTATAACCACGTTGCTGCTTGACTTCCGTGTCCTGAACCCGCTTTCATGTATAACGAGCAACATTAAGGCCTGATATTCTTTTTTTTTTTTCTCCATTTTCTTCATGACAAAAATGAAAAATAATGCTGGATGCTTGACGCCTTGTGTCGGAAGTCTCCGGCGGTTGTTGTCGTCGAGAGGACAGATTTATACCTGTCATCAACACCAGTGAACGTAAACACACGAGGCCATTTCATTGTGCAGCCACTTCCCACAAGACAGCCGCTCATTGAGTTATGTGGCTGCCACTAGTGTGTGTGTGTGTGTGTGTGTGTGTGTGTGTGTGTGTGTGTGTGTGTGTGTGTGTGTGATCTGATTAGAAGGCGATCGACAACATAACATGAGTTGTGACTCCATTTAAGTGAGACAGGTCCCTAGAAGTGGCAAACCTAAATGGAATGCAGCCATCATTATTGTAATTTATAACACCCATGGGTGCCCATATGGATGTACATGTTTTTTTTTTTTTTTTTCCACTGCAACAAGTGCAGCTGAACACATCGATGATTGAAGAAATCTGTGTGGTTGAATCCTGGAACTGCAGGAGTACTCCGCTGATTTGGCACTTTTCACAGCAGCCATTTTTTAAAAATGTCACTGCAGGGTGTGTTTACCCTGCAGTGACATTTTAACAAATTTAAAAATGTATTTTAAAGCCATTGTGAGCCAGCATCTACCAGAATCCTGGCCCACTAAACAGGCCTTTAATTAATATTATTTATTACCCCTGTCAGAATGACTTCAGTGACAAGGGCCCATTGCAGTGCTGCAACATATATTAATAGATTTTATGCCATTCTTTCGTCGAAACCTGGTGCCCACATTACCCACAATGCAATTGGACCACTGACAGACCCTTGGGGATTCTGCTGTGTCATGCTTGCCCCCACTTGCTTGCAGCAGAGATGGTGACTAGACTGGTGAGCTCACTGCTTTCTTTCTTTTTTCATTCTGAAACTTGTAGTCTTCAGCCCCAACTGACTCATGAGATTTCCCACAGTCTGAAAGAAAACCCCAAATTGCAATACAACTACATACTGTAAGACTTTGGTGTTTGAAATTGGTGACGTTCCCCTTTAATAGCCCAGAACATCCACTATCTATATCTGGACACGGACCTTATACAATAACCTATAAGCATATACAGCAGTACTGATTCACTGCCCCCCCCGCCCGCCCCCGCCCGCCCTCTCTTGTAGAAGTCAAGGCAAATAGAGCAATATTGCCTCAATGGAAATGGGGAACTGTCATCAATGTGTAACTGCAGGCTGATAACAGAACCACCAATTGGTGGCTAATAATATCAAGGCGTGGGCCCCTGTTTGCCTGCGAAGGCTTAAAGTAGCATCGAAGTCAGAAGTGATTCATGCGTTTATGGTTCCAGTTAATGTCGACCCTGTAGAAGTTCAGTCTGTGAGTTTTGCATGTTGTACAAGAAGCCAGTTGGGCAAGATAAGTCAGTCGAAAGGCTTCTCCCATAGTAGCGCTCGACCTTACGGTCTAATCGGAGCAAATACAGGGTGAAGAGTTTACAAAAATACCCCGAAAATCAAACAGAGTTCATCCTCTTCTTCTGTTATTGTACAGTACAGTGAGTGTTTTGATTTGTGTGTTTGCACATGCCAGGCTGTATCACTGACAGTGACAGAGGCCAGAGCCCATGAAAACCGTGTGTGTGTGTGTGTGTGTGTGTGTTTATAACCACCATTCTGTGCAACTGTGTGTGTTTTTCAGTGTGCATGAACGAGGAGGTGTTGGGTGAGGGACTAGATAGAGATGCTGGTATGTGACAGCAGCAGACTGTTGCTGAGGAAAGTGTGTGTGTGTGTGTGTGTGTGTGTGTGTGTGTGTGTGTGCAGGCACCAGGAAAACTGTCCCCGTCCTGGCTGTGGTAGAGATTCAATCATTTGGGGTCGGTGACTTACTTTGGCCCCCTCGGCCCTTCTTCCTTGCACACACAAACACGCGCCCACACACACACACACACACACACACACACACACCGAGACTAGTAGACTCCTGGCTCCAGGAAGAAGACTTCAAATGGAGAAGCAGGAAAACCCAGGAGTCAGAATACTCTGTCGACATGGCAACACACACGTCTCTCAGTCGAACTGCTTGCCTTTCTTCATTAGCGTTTTGCAAAGTAAGCAGAAAAGCAGTTCTTGTCTGCATCTGTTCCTGCCGACGTCGCCGTGTTTTATCTGATCAGATTGATCAACATGGATCCACTCATGTGATACTGATAACGGTGAAACAGTGCTAATCAATGTTCACTCATTGTCCGTCAAATGGGCTCATAAAGACCTCTGATTGGGTCTGAGGACTCTCAAAGTCCCCTTTGTGCTGCTTTTACATTCAGTTTTCTTGTCTTACCATTTTTTGGTAAACCTCAATTGACTTTACTGAGCTAGTCTTTAAAATTTAACACCAGTAAGCAAAATTATTTATTTTGGTTGAATGAAGTGTTTTATTCTACAATATTCTTTGGGGATCATGCCTCTGTGTGTGTGTGTGTGTGTGTGTGTGTGTGTGTGTGTGTGTGTGTGTATTCTAAAGTATCTGTATGTTATGCTTGCGGATTAAGTGTGTTTGACCAGGTAAGGTCAGGGAGTCACACTGACGAGACACAAGTCTGCTCAGCAAGACACCTTGGCTTCAGCAGCGCAGATCATCTCTCTCTGTCGGTCTGTCTAACACACACACACACACACACACACACCATTAACCAGGAGTGGGTGTTTTTTTTTTTCTTTTAGTTTTTGAATAAATTATTAACTCCCCAGTTGCAGGTTCTCATATGTGACAAGCTCGAGTGCTGAATTGGACTCTCGGTTCACGCTGTTTGAAGAGCAGCGCAAACACGTCGCACGACACTCAATTAGGGATGATAAGCATTAAAATATCCAAACCTCTTTTGTTCGCGTGGTCCGCGCTGTTTGTAAAGCTACTTAAACAACTCACTCGTAGTGAACGTTTGGTCATTTCCTTGATGCTTGTAGGCTGATATCTGAAATGCCACTCCTGGGCGTTGCTTTCTCGAATGCTAGCTGGAAAATTGGGAAAAATCCTAAAGGGAGTTCTGTGAGTGACTCGTTGTAATCAGGTGAGTAATCGGCCCCATGTGCAAAATCCACCACTGACCAATCACATTGGCTGGATATCTGGCTGACGGCCTCACAGCAGGGTGCCCCATGATACCCAGAGTGTGTTTGTGTGTGTGCTATAGCGAGCATATTTTTAGCAGTGAAGACTCAGGGATCCCAGGACCTCTCCCTGTGATAAGCAGTGGCCAAAGTCCGCAGGCTAGCAAAGGCCTGAAGAGCAAACAGGGAACACACACACACACACACATGCAAAGGCAGTGTTTAATACGCTGATGCTTAGTTGCAGAGGGAAAGCTTTTTGTTTGTACGTGGAGGGGCAAGTTAGGGGCAAGATCCAGGTTAGGTAAAGGTGAGGTGACATCATCAAAACAATGGATTCTGGTGTCTCTGAAGGGTTCACGCAGAGTTCGTGGCGAGAGGGTCAAAGAGGCGTCGGTGGCGTACGACGATGGAGGATTGGCAACCAAGTGTGAGCACTTTTCGGCAATGTCAAAAAAAAAAAAAAGCTTTTTTCTGCCCGTCAGTCAAAGGCAGGCTCCTCCCGCTCTCAAAACACTGAGAGAAAACAAAAACACAAGGAGGAAGCAAGAGGCGAAAAGGTGCCTCAATTCAGGGACGGTACGTTGCACACAGGCCCCGATAACAGCAGGGATATTCCTGTTTGGACAGGGAGAGGAGGATTGGTGGAGGAGAGAGAGAGAGTCCAACAAGTTGGACAAAAGAAGTTGAAAGTGGACAGAAAAGAGAAGGGGACGTCAGAGAGGAGGAGAAGGGAGAAGCCACCAGACAGGAGGAGCAGTGGAAAACAAAAGAGGCTCCATGCTCTGCTCCGTCTTATCTGTTTGAGGGTCTTATCCACCGCCGGCTCTGTTAGTGTAACCCCATTTGCTCCCTCCCTCCCTGCCGGCCGCTCTCCTTCCACCTCATCCCTCCATCTCCATATCCCCCTTCCTCCCCCCTTCCCCTGCCACCTCTCCACCGCTCACTGCGGACGTCGTTATCAGGCCAGAGCTGACGTCAGGGAGGCCCACTGGTGCTGGGGGGCCGGAGACGGAGGCTGATAGCGCGGCAGAGGCTGCCTCCACACAGGCTGTGGGAACTCCGGACCCTAGCCCACCTCGACCCAGCCGCCCCGCACGTCCACCACCGAAACACTCACAAAGGTGAGGATGTTTAACAGTTTCTACAATTGAAAAAAACATTTTTTTTTTTAGGGTAGATTCCATTTTAAGGCAAAAAGGGGAACAAATCCATATTTAAATGCATACAAACTGCTTGCATACACAAATGTGCTTACAGCTATTATAAGCATCTTCCACTCTCATAGACTGCTGTCTCTTTGAGCCTTAAAATAAACACAAGTATCTCATCCACTGCAGATATAAATTCGACACTTAATGAGCTGTTTCTTATCAAAATTCCCAACTGCTGAACATCTCAATATCTCTTATCCGCTTCTATAAAAATAGCATGTCCTTTTCGCCCCAAATATGTCCCAAGGTAGCAATATCGCTGCACTTTGTTATCTCCCGGCGTGTTTGTCGCAATATCTCATTGCAATATCTGACTTCCACTTCACAGAAATAAAGTGCACAAGTTCAGGGAATCACTTTATGCATCACAGGTTACACGTTTTTTTTGTTTTTTTTCGCCACGCTCCTCAGAATCCCCCAGGCACCCGATAAAACATGACAGATATTATGTCATTTAGCTTTAGATAAAGCTGAGGTTGCTCTCTTTTTGACATCCGTCAGCCTGTATCTCCATAAAAAAGACAGTTGCGGTTGCCGTGCAGCTGAGGGATTACGTATGATGTCAGGGTTGGTTCTAGTCCACGAGACGCAAATTCATTGGAGGGAAGAAATCAAGGGAATTAATTGCTCTAGTGTGGGTTAAGGAGGCACTTAGCCCTGAGTGGGGGAATGGCTATTGTCATGCCAAAAAATAGCATCTGTAAAAGGTGTGTGTGTGTGTGTGTGTGTGTGTGTGTGTACGGGTCAACAGGTGCAAGTTTGATCTAAGGGGAGTGAGTGGAGCGTGGAGGCCTGCAGCAGATGAATTTGGCAAGTTTCACATCATTAGTTGCAGGTGCTGCACTCCCAACATGCAAACACACACACACACACACACACACACACACACACAACTCAAGTCATCTTAACCTTGTTAATTATCATCCTTCAACAACAGAGCAGCAACCCAACCCTTCTCCGCTGGTTTGACTCATGTACAGTAAACGGGGAGGGAATTGAACCATCAATCTGCCAGTTAGGAATATATTTCCACGTCGTCCCTACGTGCGTCTCAGATGTTTTTTTCGGAGATGGATCTGTCGGATGGGGAGTGGAGACACGCTTATCTGTGTGTTGTCCTCGATAAGGCGGGGAAGATTTGTAACGGTTGCGGTGTGTGTGTGTGTGTGTGTGTGTGTGTGTGTCTGCTGCTCTCTCACTTGCTCTGACCTCCTCTGGGTCGAACAAGTAGGAGGGAGAAAAGAGTGGCCTTGACGGGGTGAGAGGAGGGGTGAGATGTAAAATAAGAATCGGCGAAAGAAGGAGGCCGTTGTTTCTGAAGTTGCTTATTTCTTCTCCTCCACCTCTCCGCTGTCATTTTCTCTCACCCTCTTTGTCAGCAACACACACTCCCCAACATCTCACCGGTGGCTGCCGTGTCCTTGGGTGTAAATAATTATAAAATATAAGAGCGGGAAACCGAACGTGAACCTTAGGTGCACTCTGAGAAATTTGATGCATGGGAGCAGGAGTGAAAAGCGACTACAGACGTTCACAGCTTGAACTGTGGATGCTCTAGGAATACAGCATTGATTCATTATTTGTAATGTGGTGCACTGAGAAAGTATTCATCAGCCTTTTCAGTATATGAATCAACCTGAACTATAAGTAGCTTTGGTAGCGCAGCGAAAATGTCTAGCGGGAAACTCAAATGCATATATAGCAGAACCAGCCACCGCATTATAACTGATTAACATCTCCAGGAATAACCACTAAGTTATGAGTGTGATTTAATTGAATTACGCCAATTCAGATAACACGTTCCACTTCTCGTGTTCTTGGTGGCGATTTCCATTTTAAAGCTAAAAAGAGTCAGAAGATCGATTCATTAAGAGAGATTGTAAATGAATCACAAAGAGAAATGATATGTAGCGGTTTTGAATTCGGTTATCAAGTCATCAATCAGTGACAGTAAGGGTCATGTGATCAGCTTCCAACCAATCTCTTCGTGGTCTGCCATGCTGCCCCCCCCCTGCTCTGCCCCCTGGGTGACATGATAAGCGTGCCTCATTAGTCTTTATAATTGGCCCAAAACAGTTGTAGTGAGCCGGTCTGAGGTCTGGCCACATGCCAGGCTAAAGTAAACCGACCCACTGGAAACATTGCACAGGCCGACCAACAGATCACAGACGAAGACAGCTTTGGATTTCTGACGACCAAAGCACATCACTGGGTTTTTTATCTTGAATTTCTGAGTTGAACACTAGTAGTATAAAAAAAACATATGAGCTTTTAAAATGTTTCTCGTGGACGAACTTTGTTCGATTTTATCAAATAATGCACAATAAATGAATTTCTACAAAACAGAGCATCTTCTTACTGTTTCCTTTAGACTTCTGAGGCCTTTGATTTGTTTGCTCAAGTAAAGGCTGTATTTTTTAATTCGCTTTTAATCATTTTTATTTTTGTTAATCTGTCTTTTCTGCTACTGAGCGTGAGTGATGGTGTGCATGTGTGAATCGGTGAGTGTGTGTGTGTGTGTGTGTGTGTGCGTGCACCCATGGCGTCTATAGCTTGCGGGGAATCCATCAAAGCTTATCATTATAAGTAAACATGACAGAGTGGACAAAATGTCTTGTGCGCCGCCAGACCTGCTATCTAACCACAAGCCATATCTGTGATGATGGACTGATGTGGCGCTGGCTTGGACAAACCAGCGTCTGAGTGTGAGAGTGGGAGTGTATGCATGTATGAACGCACACACACACACAAGGACACACACATCAAAAGGCGTACACATGTAAACACTCAGTAAGCACACACTCAAGTTACCTTTAACATGGCCCTTATATCTTTTTGCCCCTCACGGGGAGGACGACCTATACAGTACACAGAGAAAAACTCAACTTATCGCACAATCATAAATGGGCAGGCACGGTCATAATTCATAGAGGAATTCATAGCGGTTATTTATTAGCGAGTATTTGCTGGTTTTATCTACTGAGCTGAGCTGTGCTTTTTCTTCTGAAAAGAGATGGTTACTGTACAGGACCAGCCTCTTTTTTATGGCAGATGAGATCAGAGGCGAGTTAAGGAGGGCCGAGGGAGATTTATAAGTAATGTTAGCTAATAGGTCCTGAGCTTTACTCATCATCGAGGCTTCCCTGAGTGTTAGAATAGAGACCTCTGCTCTGCTCTGCGTGGGTTTATTAAAAATCACTCGAATCTCCGAGCTTTGGTGAGATTCCCTGCATGTGTGTGTTGAGGTCAGCCTGTGTGTTCCTCTACTTATTACAACACCACTGATAAGCAGGGTAAACAGCCGTGCACTGTTTGCGGCCCTACCATGGTCATGTGATCAAAAACACTGATGTTAGGGTGTGTGTGTGTGTGTGTGTGGGGATATAGTGCTTAATGTCCATCTCTCTGCCTCGTCCTTGAGGTGTGGCTCCTTCATAGTCTGACCGCTCAGCAAGAACGAAAAAACCCTACATTGATAACCTTTCCCCCCCCCCTCCACCACTCAGGTCCTGGGTCGAAGGTCATGGCTGCAGCGACTCGGCTGACTCGGCAGATTGACAGCGGGTGTCGTGGCACTCGATGGTATACAGTAGGGAGCTGTTTCAAGCCTCCATCACTTTCATTCCCCTCTCTGTCTTTGTTAAACTGACTGGTTTAGTGCAAGTGGTCAGTGTGTGTGTGTGTGTGTGTGTGTGTGTGTGTGTTAGGGGGGGGTCATTAACCTCATGGCAACCTAGAAGGTGGTCTCTCAGTCACTCTGGACTCTCACCAGACCACCAAGGGAGTGATAGATGTGTCTCCATCACATCTAAACGGTTGCAGCTTAGGATGCGTCATACAGAAGTTTGAAAAAAAAATGGAGTTCTTGGTAACTGCTGCCCTTTTTCAGGCCCTTTCTTGCCAAGAGTTAGATTAAAGGACCATTATCATTCCTGTGTGGTAGATATGATGCTAGAATCCACATAAAAAAGTGTAAAAACTTTTTTACATATTTCTAACCATGGGAGCGGTATCATTAATAAGCCTATTTTCATTCATCTTAAATAATTTGCTGGGAAAGATCTGTTAGGAACTCTGTCATTTTGGTAAATTATTTATTATCATAATGTTTTAATTTAATGTAAGGTCGCCCATAAAGTTGGAATCATTTGCAAATGTCTTTGTGTTTTATAGCGCCAAACAAAGGTTATGCATGAATGAATATCATAGGTTATTTGTGACACATGATGTAATCATTGCACCTTGTCAAAAGTGATTATTCTTGCATTGAATAGGAAAAAAACAGAGGGTTGTGTCTGAAAACAAAATATTACAACTTTATGGGCATATAACGTGTTGTTTTTGTGGAAAATCCCATCAGCTGCTCTTCACCTCAAACAGGTATACAGTTAACGTTTGCTTTGTCAGCTGATTTACTGAACTGTACGTCTGTCACAGTTGTTGGTTGTTGAGATTTTTTAAGTGGCTCTTAAAGATTTCTTGCTTTGCTGCTCTGTCAGCCTTCTCATGATATCCCATAAACACATACATAAAAACCCACTGTCTGACGGAAGATCTTCTTCATTTTCTTTTCACAGGTTTCGTTCATTATAGTGAATTATGACTCCCATAACTCCTATTAATTATCATTTGTGTGACTTATCCTTTTACACTGTTTAGGTTTTGCAGCTTCCTGCTGCCAAAGTGTACTTGAAGTTATCAGTGTCTCTAGTCTAAGCTAGACTTGTATGACGTCTGACTAAAATGATTTTAAATCTCTCCAAGGCCTGCGGCAGGTCAGACCTTCGTGACCACGTCAGTTTAAAAAAAAAATACATAAGCAAGGTAATATCTTTATTTGCGCCGACTTAGCATAACATGTCACTGGATAAAACAAGGAAGCATTCCAGTAGCTGCCACTGTGACCGTTTTGATCTCCAACTTATTCCAAGTCCAGATTGAAATGTCATAATATTCAGACTGAATACGTCACTATTAGGCTTGCATTCTCAGTGGCACGTACACATTTTCAGATATACAATGTGCTTCATCTTTTCCTTTTGCCCCTTTCATCTTTCTTCTTTCCTGCTCATCTTCTGCGACATACATTCCTCTGTGTGTGTGTGTGTGTGTGTGTGTGTGTGTGTAGCTATAATATCAACACACAAAACAGACAGTAATGCTACCAAGCTGTTTGTGGGACAGTACTGTAAAACTTCTAATATCAGTAGCTGAAATGAATGTATACTGTCTAGATTTTATATGACGGAGAGACCGGGGATGCTTTAGGTTAGACTGTGATTATAAACCGTCTGAGAGCCACATCTTGAAAACATTACACAGAAGAGAGTCAAAAGTTTACTGGAGCTCATTTTGATTTCTTAAAATCCTGTGAAACTGTGCTTCTCCGTCAGCCTTCACGTGTTTTCCTATTTTTTTTTTTTTTGTATCTTTGAATATTCTTAAAGAAAAATAAATGAGGAAAGGGAAGCAAGAGAGAAGGTGGACGGCGACATTTGGGAGGCGGTCACGCTTGTCCCGCTTGGTCACATGAAGGTTTTGATGGTCTTGAAGGGGGCCGATGATACCCAGAGCCGCGGGGTCCCTGCCAACACAAACCCTGCTCCCAACCAGCAGGGTCCCACAATCCTTTGCTCCAGGCAGGGTAAGGAGAAGTGGGGGGGCGGAGAGGGGTTGATGAGAGTCTGAACAGGACGGAGGAGGGACACACCGGCGCCATGGCGATCCCTTAGACAACTTATCTCCTCTCTCACAATGATAGCGCCTGTCAAAATAACTGCCAAGATACATAGCCAGACAGGAACTGGTTAACTCCGGCCTTGTCCAATCAGAGGCCCTGCAGTCTGGGGTCTCAGACTCTCCCCACCTTAGAGGGCTCTCTGGGACCCAAGCTCCACAAACACACATTATCTCCGTCTCATTGCTCTCTATCTGGGTTCACTTCAACTAAACGTCATTGGAACGAGTGACAGGGATTTAACACTAGATTATATTTACATCTAAATTACATCTGAGTTACATTTGTATTGATTTGATATCTTAGACATTGGTCTGACTCACACAGACGATGCCGATCTGGTATCAGATACTATTTTTTTTAACACTTCTATTCATTTGTTATATGTTATATTTTGTTTTACAAACTTGAAAAGGAATGTTTTTTAAGTGAAGCCTGATGTTGCCTCAAACAGAAAAGAATGATCCCATTGAGACAAACAGCTTACTAATCAAACACTGGTCTAGGAACTCTGTAGTCTATTGGCTAATACACAAAGTCCAGATATCGGTGATCACGACTGAAACGATTGGCTCCTTTCATACCTTGAATGTTGGATTTGTCATAGTCCACGTGCAAACTGAAGAAATTATACAAAATAAATGTAAAAGACACTTAATAATCTCTCCCTCTCAGTGTTAAATGCTTTTATCTATAATCATACAACAAGGGCCGGTTGGAATTTTATTGTTATTTTTGTTCTTTTTTTTAATTTACAGACTAAATTAAATGTAAATTACAGGATTCTTATGGTTGAGCCTGATTTATTGCGTCATATATTTAATGTAGAATGTGGAATGTTCTATCTGATATAATATGGCCTCTTTAAAATACAGCATTGCAGACCTTTCTAGTCAATTTTTTTTGTGTTTGTTTTTTTGGTAACTGTCGCCACCGAGCGGTGTAGAACTCACACTTGCGACTGTTCAAGAGTCACGTGATAATTCTGAGGAGTCTCCAGCTGGGGGAATAAGGCAATAATCTTTTTAATTAATTAAGTCTGATTTACTAGTTCATTGTTTACTCATTAAACAATTAGCAGAGGCCATATTAATAATAAGCCCATCTGTTATTCGGTCAGTTTAGTTTGCTCAACTCTATCAACAGGCGAACGTATTTTAGCTTTATTGTGAGGAAAAAGGGTAGTTCCCTGACCGGGAATCGAACCCGGGCCGCGGCGGTGAGAGCGCCGAATCCTAACCACTAGACCACCAGGGACTGCCGTTTAACCGACGTTCAAGTGAGGTTTTTAATATACAATCCGCTGTACAATTATATTGTATTCGTCACCGCGCTGTATAATATCAACCAACAATCACATATTAAGCCGAGCTAACCTTAAACGGGAATTAGCCATTAGCTAACGTAACGTTTAGTAGCACATGCAAACGTGGTGAGCTCATGTCTCTACAAGGATGACACCAGAGGGCGTAGCGAAGGGAGGGGAGGCTTCATTTTGATAAAACGTTAGTTAGCTGCTGGAAGATGCACGCAAGGTATGTGGGCAATTTTTTAGCTACCTATTTTCTTTCTGTTTCGCGTTAAAACGTCGTACATCGGCGCTGGGCGTCCACGTTTGTCCAATATTGCAAGAACGGGAAGAAGGTACTTTATTTATTTATTTTTAAGAAAACGGGCGAGCGGCTGGACTGTAAAGTCGCCTTAACGTCTCCACCAGGTTGCTATTGTCCTGTAAACAAATTGGCTAGCTAGCATAGTTAGCATCCGCTGTTTAAGTCGGTTGGAAATGCAGTACCGCGTTCACGGTGTTTGTTTAGGCGGTCGCTTTTTAACGTTAGCACGGTTGATAATCTAGTCTTTTGTTGCCGCTGCATCTTAAAGGGAGAGCCTGAAGTCTGTCCTATCAAACGGGGATTCACGCACGTCGCCACACACTGAAGAGTGTAGCTAGGTGGGGTAACGTTGCTCCAGAATATAGCCATCACCTTAACCCTCGGCGGTTAGCCGTTCACCTGTTATATAACGCTTTCGGGCTTACACTCGGGTGAACTCGCCTGTTTTTCGTGCGGGGGTCGCGGTTCGTGACGTGTTTTTCAGTTATTTCGTTTTCATGTTGTTTCACCGTTCGCGTGTTTACATCCACCGAACCGATGGCGCAGAAAAAAAGAGGCAACATTGTTGCGATGAAGCACAATTACGTCACAAAACGGTTCTAATTGTGGCAAACTCGTAGCGGACGTGTCTTCGCCCCACATGCATTTTTCCTCCACCCTGTTGGTCAGCCATTGTCTGACATGCTTGATACAGGATGCTTTAAAGCGACGAGGCTGCACCGTCACGTTTTGGGAGTGTTTGTTGATTACTGGGGAGGCATTAATCCTCCAAATACCTCCGCAGGACGAGAAAGAAGCGTGACAGGTGATCTCCCCCCTGAGTCTGCTGGACTGTACACACTGAGTGGGTGTGTGTGAGGGTGCGTGTGTGTATGGGTGCGCGTCACTGCGCGCTCATTTAGGACCTCGGCCTGATGGAAAAGAGAGACAGGAAGCCAGGATATTTTTCCAGGTAAGGGGCCCATGTTTGTTTGTTAATTTGTGTCTTTCACCAAAGTCATCGTTGAGCATATTGTGTGTGTTTATGACAGATTGCTTTCCATCTAAAGCTGGCACATAAGTGAATTAATGAGTATAATTTACTTAAGCATTCATGATGATTTGTTTCTCTCTCTTTAAGTTGCCATGTTGGTCTAGTTAGTTTTCCTTAGACCCTTGATTAGAATAAGCAAACACCACCAAATACTTAGAGGGAGATCAACATGTCAATATGGAGAAACAACAGGAACAAAAGTGCACATATATGTGCAAAACTTTACATATGTATGTATGTATCAGGGCTCCAGAGTGCGACCATTTTGGTCGCATATGCGACCAAAATGTTTATGAGTGCGACTGAAAAAAAATGTAGGTCGCACTGGTGCAACCAACGCTGCTCGGGTGAAATAAAAAAATCATAAGCGCAGCATCTCTTTATGTTCTCCTGACGGTATCGTGGTCTAAACCAATAAGAGACGGAGCTCGGGCGGGTCCTTGCCTCTGATTGGCTGTGGTCCTTTTCACTGCTGTAAATTGTGTCAGTTCGAAAATGCGAGCGAGCTGAGCAGGTACTCTGAGCGCTTCGATTCTCTTTGAAAATGAAGAGAGGCAGAAAGCCTCGCCCCGAGACTAATTAAAAAGCCCCAAAATATGCCTTCAGACCGGACTGGTTGAAGCAATTTCCCTGGCTGATGTACGATAAAGAAAGGGACTCAATGCACTGCATTTATTGTCGGGAGTGCGGTCAGAATTTGTCCGGTAATAGTGCGTTTGTGGAGGAGTCAACAACATTTTGCATCGAGACATTGAAAAAGCGCAATATGTCCAAAAAGCATACTACATGCCGTGATAAGTGTGTTAATAAAGTGGCCCCTCATCCAGCTGCATTTCAGCGTCAGGCTGTATCGATCAGGTCCGCTGAGGAATCTGAAATGATTATAAAATTCAACGTCGCATACAATATTGCAAAGGAGGAGTTGCCGTTCACTAAATTTAAGTCCGAAATGATTCTGATGAAAAAAAATGCCGACACTAAAGAACAAGACAGCGGAGGTTGGAAACGCCACGTACACGTCATTCATAATTGACGGTGACACAGACGTCTCTACGAAGGAGTGCGTTATTGTCTACTGCTGCATTTTGCGTAAAGGGAGTCCGGTCAACATGTTAATTGGACATGTCGAGGTGGAGCATGGACACGCACAGTTTGAAGGCCCACATTACAGCATGAGACATCATGAATAGGAAATTGTATAGTAGCCTATTCCTAATATTATTATTAAAAATGAATAGCCTAAGTAAAAATATAGGCTAGGCTAAGATCACATAAACAGTTTCCATTTGCAATCTATAGGCTAGTGACCGGTATGATCTTTTTATTGTGCCACAAACAGCATCAGTGTGCAGATTGGCTGCAGAAAACGGTTCCTCTGGGTGCTGATGGTGCTGCAGTTAACCTAGGCCATAAGGGGGTGTCATTATGTAAAAGGAGAGCGATAAAAAGGTGACTTTTTGGCGTTAAAGGCGACACGATGAAAAATGTGGGTGCACCTAAATTTTGTGCTGGTGCACCTAAAAAAAAAAGTTAGGCGCACCAGTGCAACCAATGCAAAAAGTTAGTCTGGAGCCCTGATGTATGTATGTATGTATGTATTATGTGCTGTAGTGTAAAGTCCAAATCC
Source organism: Chelidonichthys spinosus (assembly GCA_029853015.1). Taxonomy (NCBI): domain Eukaryota; kingdom Metazoa; phylum Chordata; class Actinopteri; order Perciformes; family Triglidae; genus Chelidonichthys; species Chelidonichthys spinosus. The sequence goes on along the minus strand of CM056838.1, from coordinate 6,745,886 downwards.
TTTGTGTAATACTTGCTTGTATCTAATCTGCTGCAAAGGTGCATTGGCTAATTTATTTATTCTCACCTTTTTACGAATCATGCATCAGCACCGTTAAGACACCTGTCTCTGAGCTGCACCGAAATAATAGGGCCTCACATTTAATCCGAGTAATTGCGTCAGAGCTTCCCGGCCCACGGGGATGATGTCGGCTGTAAAATTGGATTTTTGGCAGCACCGTGAAACAGAATAGCAGAACGAGCCTGTCTTATCACACCCGAGATGCATAGACTGACTCAGAAACAGCGGGTTATGAACAAAGAGACGCCCACTCGCTCTCTCTCTCTGACGTCTACACAGATGATGAGACGTCTCTGTTTATTTTAGGGAGAAAATAAAGCGCCTTTATGTACTCCTGTGTATGTAGAATATGTCTTAATATCCTTATCCTCAGAATTTAGTTTCAGTTCTGCTTGATTTATCCTGCCGGTTGTACAGTAACAGTATACCATATAGTGATGAACATACACATAGCTCCTGTGTCTTGTTTATTTGCCTGAAACAGTTGCTCATATGTACTGTTAGGCCAAAGTTCACCCAAAACCAAATAAACAAGACCGTTTATGGATGAGCAGATGTCGTCTGGTGAGTGTGCTGCTAATATCCAGAGTTGTTGAGTAGGCTTGTGACAAATGGTGTGAGGTAATGCAGTGTAGCCTAATGGCCTTCATCCTTTCCTATTACGTCTCAGGTTACTTGTTCAGGCCTGGTATTGATTTGATCGGCTTGTGTTGGAAATACTACGTTATTATTTGTTCGTAATGGCTTTGCATTTCAGTAGCTCTCCTAACTATTATAGGTAAGCAGTGCGTAAGACGTTAATGGGATTGCTGGGTTTTGAGCCGAGTCGCTGGTGTTTTCCTGCAAAGGCAGGGTTCCTACCTGTGGGAGGGAGAAGCAGAATAACAGTGGAAAGGTGGGATGGTGCCTGTATGGGTAGAAAGGCAACACGTCAGGAAGGAAAGTCTGCCTTATCTCGGGACGCAGCCACTGCTACTGCCATATGCTGCCTCACTTCCTGGCAAATGTAGGGAAAGTACGGCGTGGAGGATCATGCCAATAACGAGAGCTGACATGTTTTATTGTTTTTACAAAGGTGAAACTTTAACTTAAAGTTCAAAGGCCACAAATAAACAGTGAGAACAATAAGACCAGGCATACAAAACAAGCTGTACATGTTCTCAGAGCCAGAACTAGTGATTGAGGAACTCATGGCGACTTTAAAGGAGCTCCATGGCTGTGCTAGAGAGACACTGCACAGGAAGTACCCGTTGTCTGGGCGATTTGACTGCTCCCAGCTTAGTTGCTGTTGAGAGAACTTGCATGACATCATGACCACAAGATATGTGGGACACTTTGAATTAAAGTGAGGAAAAAGGTTCTCTTTTCTAATGAGACTAAAATCACGCTTTGTGGCTAAACTCTATTTTTGATGTAAGCCGAACCCTGCACATCAGCGGTAACGTGAGATTTCCATCGTGGAGTCTGGTGGCGGTAGCGTCACGATTTCGGGTTGCCTCTTTGCCACAAGAAAGTTGTGAAATGAGTGCTGGAATAAAGAAATATCCTGAAGGGAAACTCACTAGTGTCTGCTAGAGAACTGAGGTTTCCTTTCCTACAAAACAACAGCAAACATAAAGGCCAAGTGAAACCGGAATTTGTATAAAAATAACAATATTAATGACGTGGAGTCCAGTTTTTTTTATGGAATACACAGTTATAGTTCCCATGGCAGTCCTGCCTCCTGTCCTGGGTTTCATATTTCCAATATAATAGTGTAAACAATTAGAACAAATTAGATAGACAGACCAAACAAACCAGCAATCATAATCTCAGATCATGTAAACATCCATATTGCAAAACAATCAGACTCTTGCTGCCCATTGTCTTGAGGGCTCTCTCCTTCTTTCTTTTTTGTATGTTACATTTCAAAATTCTTACTAACAGCCTTGAGCTTCCTCTGCCATTATGCTGTTAATGGATGCCGTGGGTTACATAATGAAGGTCTGAGTGGAGTGAAGGAAAAAAGGGCTGAAGATGAAGTCTTGAGAGATGCTCTGAGAAATGGCCCAGTGTGAAACAGACCCAATGTCTGCAGATTCTTGAGTTCATCGCTACCAGATGTGTGCTGCGTCGGTTTGAGCATGAGAGAGACCTGAGGCTAAGGGGAGAGGCCTGAACTATGTCTGTCTGCAGCTTTATCGACCCACTCTTGCCTTCCCATTAAGGCACTTGGAACGCTCAAAACGCTTCTCTTTCTGTTTTTTCTTTTATTCTCCCTTTTTGGCCGGGGCTTTGCTATCACTCAAAGCTTCTGATAATCCAATTTTGATCTTATCTTTTCTTAACATACTCAAATCCACACTTAAGGCTCGGTTAATGGGCCTCGTGGAGCGTGCACTATCCTTAAGTGCACCGCTAACCCTCAGTTCCACTGCACTGCAGTTGCCCCCCTTAATGTACCCCAAAAGGGTCTGGAGATGCCATTACACCATTGCCTCATCTATCAATGATTTAACAGGGGTAGAAGCAAGACTGGGAGGGAAATACAGCTGAGGCAGCAAAGTAAAGAGAGAAAGTTCAAGCTCAAGCCAATAAATTTGAGCTCATTTGCAGCACCTGAGAAGGTCTGAATTCACAATGGAAGTTTTCACGACGTCGGGCAAAGAACAAGCATGTGCTGCCTGGTAGTCAACTGCAACACTAGTAACACCTACAATTTTATATTTTATTATGAAAAAGGTCTTTATCTACAGCATTAAAGTGGTTCAACCTTGGTTGTATTATGAGGCCATGAGCACCTGGGCACAATCTTAAGAAAGGCTCCACCTCTAATAGGAGAAAGACACATCGACTTTATAGCCATTGAGCCTTTTCTTGGTCTCTTTCTTGACATTTTGGGTCTCTTTTTGGTAATTTTGTATCTCTTTGTTGTCATTTTGAGTCTCTTTGTGTTTGCTTTGTGTCTCTTTGTGATACTTGTCTGTCTATTTGTGGTTGTTTTTGGCCCTTATCATAGTATTTGTGAGTCTGTATCTCTTTTGCTGTTTTTGTGTCTCTTTGTAGTCATTCTATGTTTATTTGTTGTCATCTTCCTGTTTTAAACGTGTCCTGTGCATCCATGGCCTGTGTGTACGTTCATGGCCATCTACACTCCCGTGTTTTCTTTATTCTACTTAGAATAAATGCTTAATGTCCGTCTCTCCTCTGGCGTCCCATCAGACTGAAGAGGAGGCGACAGCTCAAGCAGAGTCAATCGGAGAAGAATGTGACCGAGCAGAGCTCAGCGATCATTTCCTGCCCGGACGTCCCACATGACATTGACCCCAACAAGAAGACAGACCTACAGAGAGTAACAGCGAAGGCACCTGCAGGCTCAGGTTTGTCTTGTTCTTCTTCGTATGATCAGACAGATTCACTCTTTATCACCTAGCTATGCCTTTTACAGAGCAAAACCCTACTGCTCACCACAGCCCTGGTAATGATGTTTCCTGTGACACAACAATCACTGGGTGAAGTCCGTGAGAATTATAATTTAGTCGTAAATGTTCTCGTCCTAGTCCACTATTATGGCAGTTAACCTTGGTGTAATGGCTCCATTCAAAGCAGGTTTACCATCTAATTACACCCGGCAGGGCAAATCCAAATATCGCTGCTGCTCCAGAAGTATTCAGGCGTTTGTTTCTTAGCAAAATCAAATTCCCATTTTCAGACAAGTGCTGTGTTATTTGACTGTTATGCAACACAAGGGTCTTCTGTGTTGGGAACAGCTTCAGCAGTTTTAAACAGGAAGTTGCATAACTTTTTATCCTGTACTCTTGTTCTCTTGATGATGACATTTACGATGCTGAGTTGGTGCTAGGGAGTTAAAAAGGGAAGAAAATATAGAATTCTAGTTAGAATAATAGCATCAAGTTATTTGAGTATTTTTTTTTTTTTTTCAAACAAAGAAGACATTTGATGAAATAATAAATAGATATCAACTGCATTATATCGTTAGGCTATTAAACTGATTGAGACTAAAATTAATGATTAATATCCATGTTAGATAGTTGTCTGAACACATCTATAGCTTAATATCAAACCTGATTGAGATTTAGTGTATGCTACCTTGTGTGTCATGCTGTCATGTGCTGCTGGGTTTTTTTTTTGCAGCATAAATCATCACTAACTCCTTCATATTGACTGTGATAATGGAGTCTCATCATGCGTGCATGGCGACAGCCAGCTGTGTAAACCCTGTGTAAACTCTGCAGCCCATCAAACCAGACACGATGCTCTGCTGCAGTGGGACTCTTTAGTTTATGCAGCCCTCTGCATAAATCCACTCACAGCATAAATTCAGTGACTAAGCGACAGCATTCACAGAAGTGACTGCGGTCTTGTCTTTAATGCTCCGTACAGTAAGGAGAAGCGGTAGTCTGCTTAGTCATGCCCCTCCGTTTCCATGGAGGAGGCAGCAGTGTAATTTAGCATTCAGGGAGTGGTACGCTAATAGCTTCTGTGTTCTTGGCAAGGAGAAAGTGCTGACTGACTGTGGACCTTGTCTACTACAAGGGTCAGATTGTGCGTGTGTGTGTGTGTGTGTTTGTGTGTGTGTTTACGATAATTGCTTCAGCATGTGTGTGGCAGTGTTTTAAGGCTGGGTAATGATAGGGGACATTGGTAACGACTCCAAAGGCAATTTAGATGTTATACTGGTTTTCATCTCTGGTGGCCTATTTCTTTCATTCATTCTAGAAATTTAAATATATGTGTTTCAGGTTGACAGAATGAGCATAAATGAATGTCTTATGAGAGTATTTTTTGTTCTTTTTTCTAGATGATGGCTGTAAAAGTAACAATCAGGCAAAGAAGGAGAAGAAGAGGCCACCGGGGACGGTGGAGTTCATTGTGAGTTAAACTACGATGGCAACACGTTAAAATAATGTTCTGACTTACTAGCAGTAATGTTTTGACTTGTGCCCCTTTCTTCATCTCTTGTTACAGGTGGGACCGAGTGATTCCCTCAACAGCATCGCGCTCAAGTTCAACATCACCCCAAACAAACTGGTCCAGCTGAACAAGCTCTTCTCTCGCAGTGTCTACCCCGGTCAGGTGAGAATCTCGGCAGGAACGCGAACCGCCGCTTCGGTTTAACCTCCGACAGGCTGACCATCGGCTCCCCATCATGATTATTACAGAAGCTGTTCGTCCCGGATGTGGGCCTGTCGGAAGCTGATCCAAAGTCTCAGAGTTCCTCCAATGCCTTCTTCACAAATTGCTCATCAGAGAATGCATCTCATGTAAGTAGAGCGTAATTCAATACGTTGCTTAGAGCACATGGCATTTAGCAGTCATTTAACAGAAGCCATTTAGGGACAAATCTGTTTAAAATGTTGTTAAAAGGCAACTTGCAGAACATATATCCCACTCAATCTCTTGAAACTTTCCGGAAAAGGCCTTTGGTCTTTATTTGGTGGAATTGTATTGATGATACTCTACTTCAGGGTCTGTCAAAACAGTATACAATTTTTAATCTCCTTTTTTTAATTTTATTTTTTTATGTTTTAGTAAAAATATGGCTTTGATGCTTCAAAATGCTTTAATATTGTCTCATAATTCAAATTCTGATATCGTCCATGATTACAAATTTAATCCACGTGTGAGTCAGCAGTTTTTAACGATGAGAGTATTTTTAAATTTTAAGTTCTTTTCATAAACATTTAACCGTCGAGTGAAAAAGATACTTTCAAGCACTTTGAAAAGTGGGTAATGAATGTAAATGTAAATAGGTCCCTGATCTATCTTTTTAACCTCCTTCAGGACGGCACTTCAAACTGCATGTCAGCGACAGCAACGTCCCTCCGGCGTGAGCACTCCCCAAACTCGGAGGACGACAGCCCGGCAACGGTTAAATTCATCAAGATAAGCTGCAAATATTTCACTGACGGCATGGTGCGAAGCCTGGAGACTTAATGCTGAAACACTTCCTTTAATGAACTCATTTAATGCAGCGCCGCTGTCCGTCTGTGTTGTTTCACGGCTGCAGGGCGTGGTGGGCGGCGTTCTGATCGTGACGCCCAACAACATCATGTTCGACCCCCACAAGTCGGACCCCCTGGTGATCGAGCACGGCTGCGAGGAGTACGGCCTGATCTGCCCTATGGAGGAGGTCGTCTCCGTGGCGCTGTACGACGACGTGTCGCGCATGAAGCTCAAAGACGCTCTGCCATCGTAAGAGCACCCAAACCGTCCCTCTTTACTCTCGTTTCCCTTTCTGTCTTCTTTCAGTCCTCCTGTTTAAAACGGTACAAAGCTGTTTCCATTCACAGGTCATTTCACGTTTGCTTCTTTACCACATCTTTTTTTTTTAAGATGTACCTTTTGTTTCCACTGTCACTTTTTTTTTCATTTTGTAATTTTTAAACTTGATTGTGTTCTTTGTCTGTTCTTCATGGATCATTTTATTTGCTGTTTACATTACATGTGTTGTTTTTGTATCATTCTGGTCATTTATAAGTTCTGTTTGGGCCTTTTTCTTTTTTTTCTCCCACCCTCCCCTCCCCTCCCCTCCCTCCCCCCTTTTCATTTTCACCCTGGTTTGTGGTGCGGTGTGTTTGCCGCCCCGTGACCCCACAGAGACCTACCCCAGGATTTGTGTCCTGTGTACAGGCCCGGCGAGTGGGAGCAACTGCCATCGGAGCGAGATCTCAACCCCTTCAGCCGCTACGAAGCTCTCGATCCCAAGCGGCCCATCGTTTTGGACGACATCGAATCGGCCATGTCGGAAAGCGGTAACATCACGTCATCTAATGTTGACTTGAATTGGCTGTAATGAGTCTAAAGTCTGAGGACTTAATCTTCTTAATCTTCTTAATCTTACCGATGAATGAAACCACTGAAAAATGTATTAATGAAAGCAGCTAGGGAATGTTCAAATTAATTTCTGTATCGTCAACTCTTGAGTATCCAAATTTCCTTTGGTGTGAGTTTAAATGTCTTATTTGAGGTGAAGGAGGATTAATCTTCAACCTGTCAAAGCTTCTTCCTGCTTCTCAGATTTATATATACTGAGTGTGATTTTTCACCATATTACAGTCCTAGAAACCAGATTATTTATCCAGAAAATCTGCGAATTGATTGTTCATGAAAAATGTCTTCATACAATATTTCAAGTTTAAAGAATGAATTGGTTTATCTTCTTAACTCCGGCGAGCACAGAGGGCGGGCAGACAGAGAAGTCTCCGTCAGACGAAGGATTCACAGAGTTGGACCCAAGTGTCAACGGGAGCGTTGAAGAGGTGGAGGGGGCTTCCTCCAAAAGCATCGTCAGCAGGGACCAAAAAGATCTCGGACCAAGCCGCCCAGGCACGGGAGACTTTCAGGACAAGTCGATGCTTGGTCAAAGTAAAGTGAAGCCGAACGACGAAGAGGACGAGGGCGTAGCTCAGAACAGCTCCCTCGAGGACGGGGATTCGATACAGTCCTCGCGTGATGAACCCACGATCCGAGAGGAAACCAAAGATAGAACACCTAAAGAGAATGAAGAGCTGCTGAATGGTGTGTGCGATGAAACAATCGATGCACCGGCGGACCAAAGCGGGGACTCGAGTCTGAGGAGGCAAAGCCCGGACAGACCAGCAGGCGGCGCTGAACTCAGCGAGGAGGAGAGACGGAAGAAAAGCTATGAGGCAGAAGTGAAGTCGTGGCTGCTGGAGAGGATGCAGGCTCCGATAGAAGGTTGGAATACTGAACTGCATATTAAACTCATGGCTCACAATTATTGTAGCTATTTGACAATATTCCCTAAAAGGGTGTCGAATATGACCATGGTGGCCTTTTTTGTCCACAGCCATGCTTTTCTCATCAGAGGAGAAGAGTAAAATCCCACCTATGTTCCTGTGCTTCAAAGTGGGGAAGCCAATGAGGAAGTCCTTTGCCACCGGGGTGACCTCTAGCCCCGCCCACTCATTTGGGGGCCGGGGTAAACAGCCCGAGTACTGGTTTGCCGTCCCACAAGAAAGGTGAGACTTTGAGAAATGATACTCGACCCTCGTCTTAAAATATAATGTGCTGTTAACCAGGTGTGTGTGCGTGTGTGTGTGCTTCGTTCCTTCCTTCCTTCCTTACTTCCTTTGTTCCTTTCTTCCTTCGTTCCTTACTTACTTACTTACTTACTTACTTCATTCATTCCTTACTTCCTTATTTTGTTCCTTCCTTCCTGCCTTCGTTCGTTCGTTCCTTCCTTCCTTCCTTCGTTCCTCCCTTGCTTTCTTCCTTCCTTCCTTCCTTCCTTCCTTCCTTCGTTCCTTTCATCCTTCCTTCCTTCCTTCCTTCCTGACTTCCTTTTTTCCTTCGTTCCTTA